>CM065680.1:10994728-11069624 GCA_017654935.2 Phymorhynchus buccinoides | reverse complement strand
AAAAAGTTTCCAATCAACCACCAATCTAGATTATACTAACAATAGTGTTATTCAAAACCTGAAACTGTCTTTTTCAAAACAAGCTTAAACATACCAAGTATCCACCGGTGGTTACCTCTTGGAAATGCTCCTTAACAACTAATCTTAAGCAGAAAGCAGCATTACTTCTTTCAAAAAAACGCGTATCAAAATCATTCTATTTTCAGAGCATTAAAAGAAAAATGTGAAATGATATTTTCTGATTGCTGATTTTGTTATAAAAAATGTGATAACATATATGTGTGTATACTTTTGTATGATATAACTTGATTTGTTGATTACTATCTTACATTACTGATAATGATGAGGAGTGTTATACCGTTTTGCTTTTTTATGTTTGCATGATGTGACTTTTTTTCTTCTCTTTTCCCTGTACTTTAAATTCCAAAATGTCCCCATCCTTATCCCCCTCTGTGCCTCTTCCCACCATCCTCCCTCCCCTTTCTTCTCATTCCTGAATGTACATATATTATTTAGCTTTCTTGCTTTATTTACTTTATTTTTCCACAGGGCGAGGTTGGAACCATACCCCAACGCATTGTAAACACCTGCTTATCTCATGTTCCCTGGTTTTAAATAAAAGATTTTGTTTTCGTCTTTCGTTTTCCGTTTCCCAGGTACAGGTACATACATGGCCGCGACCCCCGGAACCTATGTGTCCGTTTTTCATTTTTCACTGGTCTCCTTGCTGCATTCAGCCAACACATTCAGGACCAAGGACAATTCTATATCCACCTTTTGTATTTTCCTCTGTCAATGATCGATATGAATCATCTGTCCAGTCAAACGTCTGATACCACTGTACATACCCTAAGGATTTATGCACATTACATGCGGAAACCCATGTCCACAAATAAGTGAAAGAAAGTAAGAAATGGGCGGTCATACGTGAGCGGTGGGTCGATGGCGATATGGGATATGCGCACGGGTTTCCGTGATGCGCTTATTTCTTTCTTTAGTTTTCACTTAATTTGCCGTGGATATGATGCATGAATTAGTTAGTTAGTTAGCCTATTGTTAGGTCTATTAGTAGTCCCGTCAACAGTTATGTTTATCTCAGGACTGTCACCGCATAAAGCTCTATCACTTATAGCAAAACACAAATCCATGAATCGTAACAACGTACAAAACCTGCAAACATAAACAATATAGTAGGCCTACAATTCATAACATGACACTTCCATCATTATACACTATAGCACATAATTCCAGACAGTGTGCAAGCGAAACGGCAAAAGCCCCTTCCGCTCTCTATTTATCCAGTCCAGGTTTTAAAAAAAAATACACAGTAAAAAAGGAGAAACTGCGGTAGGCTACATGCACCTCAAGTTTCATCTTCCTATCCTTATTCCTTTACGGTGATATGCTGTTATCTTGGGAAACTAAATATTTCCGAACCCCCGATTTTCACTAGTTCAGGGTCCATCGATCTCCTTGACCTTGACCTTGATGGGCAACAATATTCGGAAGGAGCTAAAAGCAAAACCACTCTTCATACCAAGTTGTAAACAATCATATGTCGAATGGTGCCCGAGGCCAGATATGGCTAAAAATAGAGTGTGCAGTTTTTTCAGGTCATACGTCGCAAAGGTTCATGACCTTGACCTTGACCTCAAAAGGCACATCTACAAGTACCTAGCCTTCATGAACATCAAAGTTTCATCTTACCTATTTTTATTCCTTCATTGATTTAACATGCCACATACGTACATAACACACACACACACAACACACGCAGCACGCACGCACGCACGCACGCACCGCCACGCACGCACACACACACACACTCTCCTTACACAACAAAAAACAATATCACCTACACTCCGTAAACTCCGCGGGTGATAAAAAATACATAATAGTAAGCCTAGATAAAAAAAAAAGGACATATACAAGGCAAATATGCACTGCAGAATGGACAACAGGTGCCCAGATATGCGCATGACTTTCTGGATGTAATGTACACAAGCCCCTAATATCATGGGCCGGTGTCCATCTGGAACGCCCGTCCAGCCAAGGCACAGGCCCTGGCAGCAGACCTGGGGTCTCACGTGAGGGCCGTGCAGGAGGCCAAGGAGGCCGTGAGGGAGGCCGACATCATCATCACAGTCACCAACTCCCCCACCCCTGTCCTCATGAAGGACTGGGTCAAACCTGGAGCCCACATCAACGGTCAGAACCACTTAACCTCGGACATTTGAATCTGCCTGTCTGTGTTTTATAAACAGGGAATACGGATTCAGACCTTGAGTCAGAATTAACTGGCTGGCTGGGCCATTCTCTTGCTTGGCGCAGCATCACATTGGGGACCGATCAGCGGGACATGGCTGGCTGGGTCAAACTTTCTATTTTCTTCTTCTTTTCCTCCTGTCCACTTTCCTCTTGCGTTATCTCTGTACCTAACTTGCGCATTTCCGTAGATTCCTCCTAAAGTTCTACAGCGACATAATAGTCAGCAGTGACCGTGCGGTTGCTATAGGGAAGGAATGAACGCAGTAAATGTTTAACTATATCCGCCCGTCAGTATGCTTATCCAACTGTCTCACAATAATGGAAGACTTGTACTGTTGTAGCCCATACTACCTTCTTTCTCAATCACTAAGTCTCCTGTTATATGAGCGTGGATGCGTCATGCTACTGTTATGCGCCTAAGAAAATAGTTAAGTCCAGAATATTCGTCTTCGGCTGGAGAAAATCTAGGTCAGAATTTCTGGCCAAAGGGACAATTTCTGGAAACAAAGGCAGGAGAATGGGACCAGTCAAGGCAGAAAGATAGTAGATGGACAGTAAGCAAAGGGAAAAGTCAAAGAGAGCGACAGATTAGAGGAAATTACAAACACAAAACGTCTAGAAGGTGGGGGACCTACTTGTACGATATACCCCCAGGTAACCCCACGGGGTTGGGGGTGGGGGAGTGGGGTAGCCCGTAACAAGTCATTGATATCTTATGACACGTTTCTGTCTGTCTTACTGTAGTAAAACCCATGGAAGACGTGGGTCAAAAGGTCAGAGCCTTTATCAACGGTCAGAAGCGAGCATTATACTTAAGGATACAATTCAACTAAGCTGTATTTATGTAAGCTATTTCAAGCCTTATCTGATCCCGCGTCTGTTTTACAAATCGTGCCTGTAGAAAACTGAATCAAATTTACATTCCATATCGATGGTCGGAAAACACATTTCTCTTGGTGTCACTGATGGCCTTTCTTCACGCTAGGAGGTATTCCCGCCATCTCCCACCCCATCTTTTTAACAGACATTTATGTTAATTAAGCATGTTTATGTTTTTCCTCTATGTTAAGCTGTTTGAAATAGAAAAAGTATGGTGACACTTTGTAAATGTGACCACTTTATTTCCAGACACTATGATTTTTTTTCTTTCTGATTCTTTCTCAGCCTAAAGAGCCAGCTAACTGCATATGATTCGATTCACTAAGATCCGATTTTGACATTTGAAATTCTTCTTTCTAAACTAAATTTGATGAAATCCTACTCAGTAGCTATATAGTCACTATATAAATTTTGTAGTCTCCCTTACACAAATTTGATAAAATATCTTATTTTTTGTATCAGACATTTTATTTGATTCGTGTATTGCGGTCTACACGAGTAGGCCTATAGTGAACAAAAATTACAGTTATTTTTTAGATGAAAGTATATCACGTGAATCATAACTCACAGTACATCGTCACAATCGTATCGTATTGGGGTCCAAATCGTATGCAATGTGGCGAGGCCTTAAGGGTTGAAAGTGCTATGCCATTAGCTGCCTTATTCCAGGGAAATATAATGCTGTAGTAAAATCTATAAATACCCTCTTTCTCTCTGTGTGTTGAAGCAGCAGTGGGATCGTGCCGACCAGACTGGCAGGAGCTGGACTCTGAACTGATGCAGACAGCCAAAGTGTACGTGGAGTCCAGAGAGTCTGCCGTCAAGGAGAGCGGGGACATCATCCTCAGTGGGGTCAGACTCTCAAACACTCACATAGCATAGTATAGCATAAGCAGCATTATAGGCTATTTTATTTGAGCCTTTTTGCCCTCTTGATTTTCTTTTTCATTTGGTTAGGCTTCATTCACTGATGACTACTAAGGCATCTGTGTTTTATTAGTTTTTCTTCTTCGAATCACTACAGGTTTCACTGTCAATTATGAGTGCAGATGCGTCATGCTGCCGTTATGGCGTCTAAACTAACGACAAATAGCTAGGCCCAAGCAAGTCCGACTTCCGGCGGATTAGTTTCTATATTTGTATACTTACTGAATACATTTTGTTTTGAAAAAAAACTTGTCTATAACTTTTTTTGAACGAATTTAATGACTTTGCATTGACTGCTTCATCAGGAATGTTATTCCATGCATTTATCACTCCGTTAATAAAAAAGAGTTTTCAAACCACCGACGCTAGGCTCACTGGGCGGTAGTTCCCTGGACTACTCTTATCGCCTTTTTAAAATATTGGTTTAACTTCGGCTACTTTCCAGCAGGTATTTTGCCTTCTTGCACATCATCATATAATAAAAAGCCAAGTGTCCGTGTGTGTGTGTGTGTGTGTGTGTGTGTGTGTGTGCTGAAACACAAAACGGGCCTTATAACTCCGCCGTTTTTTGACCGAATCGCTTCAAATTTTCTGTGAGCCCTAACGGGGCGATGGCAACGGAAAACCGAGGCGGCCGTGTCATTTTGCGCGGTTTGGCAAATGCGCGAAACGCGTATCCACCGGACTCTCGGCGCCCGTATCTCCGGCATTTCTGGACCGATTGCCTTCAAATTTGGCAGGAAGATGACCGGAGACGGTGACGATCGGTGTGCCAAACCGGAAGCGAATCGGTTCAGAAACGCGCGCGCTATACGCCGCTTCACTTTTTCACGAATAACTCCGCCGTTTCTTAACCGAATCGCTTCAAATTTGCTGTCAGGCTTGCTATGGCCCGGGCAAAGCCTGACAGCAAATCGGGAGAGCGCGTCACTCTCAGAGCAGCGCCAACCGGAAACGGGGCCTTATAACTCCGCCGTTTCTTAACCGAATCGCTTCAAATTTGCTGTACTCAGTAAGGTGCGGGGGTAGTAGAACGGGATGAGTGAAGAAGATGGAATTAGGGAGAGAGACAAAAGTAATAATAATATTTCGCGGACCCGGCGAAACCAGTACTCAGCGTTACCAGTACGGTGCATTGCCAGTACTAGGCGTTGCGCTAGTATCTATTAAATAAAAAGGTTAGAGGCCAAGCCAGCTGGCTAGCCAACTCCCTGAGGACTCTTGGATGTATTTTGTCAGGTCCAGGTGATGTATCTATTCTTAAAGTCTGTAATGCTTTCAGCATTTGCCCCTGACTGATTATGAGTCTATCATTGAGTTCGAATCTGCTTTAAAATTAAGCAAACTATCCTCTGCAATGGTTTTTGTTTTGCATGCATGCTAATACATTTTACCGTCCCTAACCCCAACACACGCATCACAATTCTCTCCTACGTACACTGTTGGTTATGAGGTTATGCCAGGTTGACGAAAAACATTAAATTAAAAACTATCATATCATATCAGAGATACGGCATACAGGCTTAGATAGCCTTTTGCCTGCTCTTTCAAGTCATTCATATTGGGTTTTCTTCTTTGTTTAAAAATAAAAATATCCCGGGCACAACAAAGCGCGGCACCGTATTGCTTCTTACATTTAAATAGTGGCAAAGTTTGTCTGGAAGCTATAATCCTCCCAGTGTCTATCTAACATGTTTTTGAAAACTATTGAGTGTTCCTGCAGTTACTATATTACTAGGTAACGTCTATATTACTGTGAACAATCAAATTTCGGTTTAATGACAGTTTTCTTTGTTACGCTGATTACTTTTTTGTTTGGTTCTTGTTAGTATTACGAGTAAGGGTAAAGATCCCAGAAGCTTTTCCCATCATAGAAACTAAGAAAGGGAAAAATCCCAACAACAACAAAACAATTCTGAAAACGTCATGTTTTAATTGTATGGAAGCACTTGGGTTTTGCTTTTATCATTTTAAATTAGTCATTCGATTGAGAATTAAAAAACAATAACAAACTTTTATAGCAATAGCATTTTTCAACTGGAGATTTTGCTACATGTAGTGAGACTGAGAGGCACTTTTTATTATTATTATTATTATTGCAGGCTACTATTGAAGCTGAAATTGGTGAAGTAATTACTGGGAAAGCTCAAGCCAAGAAGTCAGAGACCACCGTGTTCAAGTCTTTGGGTAAGAATGTGTCCAATGTTTCATATCAGATTGTCGTCAGAATTGGATGTACATGTATCATTATTAAGGGCTCCCTTTTGGGAGGAAATGTTAATTTTAATCAGAAATAAAATGGGATTGCGGGATCGGGTAGACATCTTATATGACCAAAAGAGCATAGATTTCAGACTTTTGCTTTTTCTCAACATAGATGATCTATAAGGATAATTACTAAAAAAAATATACTGCTAAAAAAAAGTAGGGGATGTTGACATTTCAGTGTAAGATCACCATGGGCTCAAAAACTAAATTATAAGTTTTATTCCATTTGAAAACAAAAGTATGTTCTTCCTTGAACATAAAATCGAAGACTAAAATCAATTTTGAAACATCATGTAACTGCCAGAGAAGATGGAGACCAAAAAGTGCAACATCCAAAAGTAACAAAAATAGTCATAAAACAGTTGACAACGTGCTGGGCCAAGGTTTCCTGGACGGCATTGCAAAACATTCCATTGAAAGTGGTCAGGGGACCTTGTAGACAGTTGGAAGGTCTGGATTTCATGGATGTGAAGATCTTGCACAAAATGATCCTGATGGAGACGCGAACTGTCATCTTGGAGGTCAAAATCTGCCCAATTTTTCGTTTTTCAATTTGCAAGAGGGATCTAGGTACACTGGAAAAAACCAATGATCCTCCAGAAAATCATCGGGAGACTGTTCCGGCGCATAATGCGGCATTGCAAGGCTGTCAACTGTTTAAAAGTGCCCTGTGATTTGGAATAACACACCCACTGATGTTTATCTTCTCTGGCAGTCACGTAACATTTAAAAATTGACTTTTGTCTTCGATTTTATGGCCAAGGCAGGCTTAACTTTTGTTTGCACATAAAATTAAACTTTAAGGCCGGGTTCACATTAGACACGTAAGTTCCGTACGGAAAACCCTAAATAAGTGGAAGAAAGAAGGATAAAAGTTTACGCATATAGGGGAAATTCGGACACGTGCGCAAATCTTTTCCCTTCTTTGTTTCACTTATTTATGGGTTTCCGCACGGAATATCCGCTTATGTGTGTACACGGCCTTATGATCTAATCATTGAAACCATGGTGACATAACAAAGTATTTTTATTAACCCCTACTTTGAAATAGATCTTCCGACTTGGTTTTCAGGAATTGCCCTGGAAGATGCAGTGAGTGCCAGCTTGGTTATGAAGGCCCTGGATGGCGCCAAATGAGAGAACTGAAAGTGAACCGTGAAACCAAGCCAAATCCAACAGTTTTCAAAATAGTCTTTTTACTGAAAAAATACCTGGCTGGCAGAAATTCATTATCGATATATTATTTATGTGAGATGGTTGCATACTGGAAGTCTTCTCTACTTAAAATTATATATTGCATACAATCTGTCAATATGCTGAGGTGCTGGCAATATACAAGAAAATACAATATTCAACAATCAATAAGGTATCACAATACACCTCAAAACGACACTATGACATTGAATATGACCATCACTGAAAGCATCAAGATCATCCCATTAATCTATACTTAAGTTTTACTTTTTTTTCTTTGTTGAATTTTATTTTTTGGAATAATGAGGGTTACATTTTCTTATTACTTTCGTTTGTATTATCTTGGTGTGTTAATGAATTGATATTGTTATTATCAGTTTTTTTGCTGCTGTAAATACTCAAGCATTGTACCGATTGTCTCATCTGTAATAACATATTCCAACATTACATTTACAGGTATTGTGTGTGCGCACATACCAACTTCCGCATGGACATTTTAGACATTTAAAAAAATGTATATATCATGCAAACTTTGTGATTCAAGTAATATTCTAGTTCAACTTCAAGGCCCGCAATTTTGTGCAATGCGAAATAAAAAGCAAAAAACCCACCCAGCATGCCGGGAGATCTTTTTAAATGGCATGCAATATGTTTAAATGTACGTCACACCCTTCCTACAAGTCTTAAAGGGTTAGCAGTATTCTTCTTCTTCTTCGATCGCTCAGACAGTTTCCTGTTAATTATGAGCGCAGATGCGTCATGCTGCCATTATGCGCCTAACTAAGAAACAGTTAGGCCCAGCAAGTCCGACTTCGGCTGGGGGAAATGTTTTCGAAAGTGTTTCGTGAAAAAAGGCAGGAGAATGGACTGGTAAAGCAGAAAGATAGTAGATGACAGTAAGCAAACGGAACAGGCAGAGTCAAAGAGAGTGACAGATTAGAGGAAGTTACAAGTATAGAACTTCAAGAAGGTGGGGGAACTATTTATACAAAAGACCTGGTACCCCACGGGGGGTAGCAGTGTTCATACATGAACAGTGAATACAACCAAGTCCTAAAAGGTCTAACAAACTTGTTATTTGCAAGAAATATAAATCCACAGGCCTAGTCCAAACAAGCAAAGTAGAAGCCTTGGCCATTTACTGATTTAGAGGCTGATGTCAATTCTCTTTTATTTTATTTTGTTGATACCTGTTAGCAATAACCATAAAGTACTTGGTGGTAAGTGCTCTGAACACACTTGACGCTTTATGCTTTTTACACAAATGTGCATAGTGCTTCTATTATTATATTAAAGGGTAATCTTAGTTGTTACAATTGTAGTTCAGCTTTTCTGTATTAGTGTAGCCAGAAAGCTTATACTGAACAGTCTTTGGTGTAATGCAGCATACCTTTAACCAGTGACAAGCCCATATTAATATCCGTTCAGTAATTTATTTAAAATCTTACTGTGCCATTAAACATGTGTAGAATTACAACATATATGTTTTTATAAAATATATTACATTTGTGTTGGGGAGGATATTATTAATCCAATCAGATGAATAAAAAACCCATGTGATTTCTATTCCACTATTCATCTATTGCTATTCATTTAACAGAAAAAAGCATCATATACATGCTTTCTATCTCTTTGTATTGATGTTATGCGTTCTAGCAAAACAGATCTAATAAAGAGGGAATCTGATTCGTTTTGCTGTCTTGTCTTGTCCTGAACTCTCTTGAAAAGAGGTCAAATCGATACACGCCACTTTCATTTAAAATCCCATCAAATATGCATTCGTCTAGTTTTGTTGTTGTGAATTTACTTATATTTTGAATCTTTTAGTTGTTATTCTTAAAGCCAGCAACCATTTGAATGCATCACATTGTTTTGCTTTAAAAAAATTCATCTCTTTAAAATATATTCAAGAACATCCAGTTAAAAGGTGTGATCGACAGGTATATCAGAATATACATAAATTAATTAAGATCATCCAAAACTTGGGGAAAATGAAAAAAGAAAATTAAACATTGTGCCTCTGAAAGTCTTTCAGATTATTTATAACAGACTAATTCAGTAGGTGATACCCTAACCCTCCAAATATTATATATGTTCATATTTAAAAATGTTATGCTGTAACCAGACAAAGGCAAAAACACAACCTCCTTGGCAGAGGTAACATCAGAATCACAACATCCAACACAACTTTCAGTCTCCTCAGTTCCACTGATATATCATCAAACCAACTGATGGCAACATCCATTTATTCACTTGCTTCAAACAGTCTGTCCATATATTAATGCATATAGATACATGAGAATGAGTGTGTGTGTGTGTGTGTGTGTGTGTGTGTGTATGTGTATCTGTGTGTCTGTCTGTCTGTGTGATTCGTTAACGATGCAATATTTTCTGCCATTTTTTAAGTTGTGTTTTTGAAAAAGTCATTAAAGTCGAAAATTTGTGCTATTTTAAAAGGATGTCCGGTGTTTCACTGTACAAGTCATATATTAATACAACATACATTTCAACGCTTCATGTCAACATTTTACCTTGCATTTTTATATGCATTGCTCAGTCTTGACATGCACTCAACCACTCAAATTTATATCAACTTATTCAACTGACTTCACACACACTGTCATAGATTACTTTCACTCACTCACATCAACTTTCATGTACTTACAAAATCTTTCCACCAATCATATCGCTTGGAATTCTCTTCCTGACCATACGGCATACCCGTAACCAGTCCACTCTTCCTTCCTTCAAGTCCCAACTAAAGACCCACTTCTTCAGGAAAGCTTTCTCTGCAAAGTCTATGATCCTTTCCCCACTCTTGTTTTCCAGCTCATTGAAGACGTTGAGTATGATGTTAACGCGTGCGTGCGCGTGTGTGTATGGGGGGGGTGGGGAGTAGGGGGGCAGGGGTGGGGATGGTTGGGGTGGTGGTGTTGAAGGGAGGTGGGTGTTTGTGTGTGTTGTGTTATGATTATATGCAATGCATTCTCTAATATGTATTCATTTTCATAGAGATGTATGGTGAGGATACGTGAACCAGTCTGTTATAAATGTTTGTACGAATGGTGAGTGAAAAGCGCATTGAGTTGCTTTGCAAGATTATGCGCTATATAAGCATTATTAATTATTATTATTATTACTATTATCAATTTATTTCTGACACTCAATCATACATCAATCATATTACTTTATTTCTGACACTCGATCCTGCAATCAGCCACTCACCAACTTATTGTTACATTAAGTTATTTTCAACCTGTTATGCACTTCATGTCAATATCAAATATTCACTTAGTTTCAAACAATCTTGATAAACAGTCAATTTCACACCAACATGCATTCAGCTATTTCCAACATTCCAATACCCTCCATCACACCAAATCAGCATGAAGAAATTTACTCAATTAGATTTCATAACCCATCTTGCCATTGAACAATTAAAATTTCACATGAACCTCAATGTATTCCAGTAAATTCACTCCCTGTGTTGGTCAACTGATAACCCCTTCAAAACATGGATTTGGACAAGTTTTAGTCTCAGAAATCATTGTTGCAAGAATACTCAGAATTCTCCCAAACGAGTTAAAGGTTCCTAGAGCCATTGATTTATGGTTGAAGGGGCGGGGACTAAAAAATCCACCATGTTTCAGGCTTCAGGTATTTGACGACACAAACCTTAGAAGCAAAGCCCACCTGTTTCCTTCCACCGTTTGTAGTTTCTCACAGAACTCATCAACATTTGAGGCAAAAATAGAAATAAAACGTCTTTCTCATGGACACAACAGTTGAGCTGAACAGGATGCAACCCAGAGACCCACACTCATTAAGATTGAGAGCCACCGCTTTACCAGAGTGCATAGCATTAATAAATGAAGTAAGAAATTTCACAAAATTAGCTCCTGATTCTCAAGCTTTCACACAGTTTCATTATCATGCATATCGTCGCTGTCCGACGCTAACCGTGTATCTGCAAAATTTGACAAAAATAGATTTCTCAATGAAGCCCCTTCTAATGACCTCACACAGGTCTTCTATAAATATCTTGTGTCTGCGACCAATGGAAATGTTCAAATTTGTCACATCTACTGGAAATCTACTGGAAATCCTACAGTCTTGACACGCTAACCGTGTAACTGCCGGTACAGAGATTGCAGCTGTTGATCTCCCATTCTTTGCAACTCCGGCGCGAAGCATGAAACTGAATTATCACGAAAACTTTAGGTGTTAGGCAACTTTTATTGTGTCACATGTTTACTCATCGGTAAAGAAGAAGAGTCGAGCGTATATCAAATGGGGAATGACATTGTAGCAGATGACAACATGTTTTTTGATGCTCCTGTAAAATCACTGATTTTGCAGATGCACGGTTGGCGTCGGACAGCGACGATATATATACAAGCGAGTCTGTCGTGCCCAACTATGACTTCCAAATAGCGGAGGAGGCAGCTGCTAATGTATTCTGGAGGGCTGGGCTATAATCTGTTCATAGCCAAGATATCTTGCCCAGGGTACATACCCACTTTTTCGGCCAAAACGACTGTACATATGATAGCTGACATTGGGAAAAGTTCTGTAAAGGCCAAATAATCCCTTAAGCTGCATCACTAAGATTAAAATCATAGCAGTGTCTATATGACCAATTACAAGAGATTGTTGGCTGCTGCCACTAGTGCCAGTCCCTTCCTACTGAAAGGACTGAGGTTGAAGCCCCTCAGCTCATCTCGGTGCCCCTTAAGGCCAACTAATGTCTTTGGCTGCAGCACAAAGATTACAAAGTCAGTACAGTGGAACCTTCCTTAGAAGACCTCCCATTATAACTCCCTCCCATATAAGACCTACTTCTCTGAGACATTGCCCTTCTTTGTAAGCATTAAAATTACCTCCCTTATAAGAGCCCTCCCTTATAAGACCTCATTTTTATTTTGGATGATTTTTGAAAGTCTTATAAGGGAGGTTCCACTGTACAACCTATCCTAACAGGTCATTGATGGCTGACAACAGGACTGTAGTTCTCCAAAGGCCAACTAATCCCATATCATAGGCTGCAGCACTTGAATCACAAACACAGCACTATCAGTATCAGCACAATCTATCACAACAAGTCATTGACTGCTCCCAGTTCCTCCCTGGTGAGGGGACTCAGGCTTAACCCTCTTGTGCCTGACGCTCTGTGCTCTCTATCACCTCTGAAATCCTAACCCAAGGGACGTCACTCCGTACAAAAGGGGGGGTAGCGTCAGAAAAATAATAAAATAAAATATACCCTACCAGATTTTGTGTTTTGTTTTGTTTTGAATGTGTTGCTGAGATGTCTGTCTGATTTGTAAAATGAATTTCAAGATGCTATGGGGATGCATGGCTCCACAAACAAAATCAAAATGCCAAAGTGTAGTCGCAAACTGCATTCACTAGTCATTCACTGACTACTTTTGCAGACTGTTGAAGCCTAAGACGACTGAAACGGAAATGTAGATCAAAATCATTCACTTACCCTTCACGATCTTATAATTCCTATCTTTCACAAAAAAAGGAATTTTCATCGCTGTCATCACTCAGTGGATGCAATAACGACTCATCATCCATGATGTAAAAGTTGGGAAAATGCCGATGTCAGTAACACGACTTCAAAAATTTGCATCGATCGAACAAAAACAAGCTCGCTGCCGAAATAGGTCAGAATACACTCCTTACTCATCACTTCGCGATCTCATAAGTCCCATCTTTCACAAAAATAGGACTATTCATCGCTTTCCTCAGTCAATGGACGCCATAACTGTTCGTCATCCATATTGGAAACATCATTAGGCGCTGCTGTGCATAAGGCGAATTGGTCAATTTTCAAGAAAAATCTGAAACAATTAAAGTAAAAGGCGCCCTCGTTTATAAGGCGATACACACCTCGCAAAAGAAAGTCGAAGTTTGAAGCCCGTACACGTCCTGTAAACGCTTACCGACCGCCATTACTGCTGTCATAAACGAGAGTTGGCTCCCTTCTCAAATAATCGAACTTCCGTTTTTGCGACTTCCGGTTGTTGTGTTTGGACTTTTCTTCACGAAAACTGGTAGAATTATGGCATTTTAAGCTCTACAACGATGCTTTTTACATCCAATGAAGGGTTATGGCATCTGTTGGACGGTATCTCGGATGATAATAGGGATTTTGAAGCATTTTAACGTGAGTATTCGTCGTATCGGCGACTCATGACCACTTTCGATGTCTAGACTGTACTGAACACGGTAATCGTTGCCTCTCTTCTCACGATTATTTTCACTAATAGGGCGCCCTCCTTTATAAGGAGCATAGGTCGAAATTGGAGACAAAAATATAGCCTTATACTATGAAAATTATGGTAATCCCTTTGGCTACAGTACTAAGATCACAATCATAGCAGTCTCTACATGATTCAATCATAACAGGTCCTTGACTCCTGCCAGTTCCTCTCTGCTCAGAGGACTATGGTTAAACCCTTTCAGCTCCTCCTTGTGTTCCTTAACTAAGGTTAACTAATCCCTTTGGCTACAGTACTAAGATCACAACCATAGCAGTCTCTACATCATAACAGGTCATTGACTCCTGCCAGTTCCTCCCTCAGGTTATAAAACCTTTCAGCTCCTCTTGGTGCCCCTAAAGGCCAACTAGTTTCTTTGGCTCCAGCACTAAGCTCCAACTCACAGCAAACACTGCACAGTCACAACAGGTCGTTGACAGCTCCCAGTTCCTCCCTGGTGAGGGGACTCAGGCTGATGGTCCACTTTGTGCCCCCAAAGCCAACTAATCCCTTTGGCTGCAGTACTAAGATCACAATCACAGCAGTCTCTGTACACACAATCACAAGAGGTCGTTGACTGCTGCCAGTTCCTCCCTGCTCAGAGGACTCGGGTTGAATCCCTTCAGCTCCTCCTTGTGCTCCTTAAGGCCAACAAATCCCTTTGGCTGCAGCAATCACAAGAGGTCGTTGACTGCTGCCAGTTCCTCCCTGCTCAGAGGACTCAGGTTGAATCCCTTCAGCTCCTCCTTGTGCTCCAGGTCTCGCAGCTGGTTCACCTTGGGCTTCAGCTCGGCTCTGGTCCTGGAGATCTCCTGGGCCGTGTGGTCAAAGTCTGCGCACAATGACGAAAAGACAACCCATTCCTCCGTTAATAACTCAGCTGAAGAACTGTGCAAGCACTCAATCAGAATCTGAGTGATTATCACCCTTTTGCAGGGTCTTTTTATCATTAATCAACATTTTCTTAGCCTGATTAAGAGTATAACATTAGAACATAGAAAACACCATTCAACAGCAACAACAACAAAAGTAAAAAAGGTCTCACCTAACAGCACATTTAACGCCTAACTTTATAACTAACTATTTGTCGGACTATAAGGCACACCTTAGTATAAGGTGCACCCCCAAAATTTTACACAAAAATTAAAATTGTGTTACTATATTTTCTTACTACCATAATTCGCGGACCTGTAACTTTTTTTTTTTTAACCCTTTCACCGCCAATGTCGCATTTATGCACCACAATGGTTTAACACCGATGTCACTAAAAGGCATCAAATCAGGGCCTGTTATCCAAAGACCCTATTTTTTAATTTTAGGAGGTATGGATAGGCCTAATGTTATACATGTTACAGAGGAATTTCCAATATTGCAATTACAATTTTTCCACTACCCAATTGAGTTTAATGGAATTGCTTTGCTGAAGAATGGCTGGCGGCGAAAGGGTTAACACCCACCCCCCCCCCCCCCCCTCACACTTGCGGCTAGTACAGTGCAGCGGCCTAAACGTTACCGAAAGTGAAAGTAAACTCAACTCAGTGGCATCCTTGATTCTGACCTTTGATCTGTGGCCTTGTTCACGGCTGATGACCAAAAAAGTCACCTTGATTTTGGTATCTTTTTCACAAAATGACGATCTGTTTCGCGGTCCGACACTTTCGTTTTGGCAGTCAACACACCCACGATAAACTCTAGACTCAACCGGAAGCGGACATCATGCATCGCCTCGCTTCCGCAGCTTATGCTTCGACGCACGTTACTTTTTTCAGATTAAAAAAACAAGTAGGTGGTGCGGCTTATATTACGAAGCGGCTTGTAGTCCGTGAATTACGGTATATTATTAGTCATATTATAAGACGCAGTGTTTTGAGAAAATAAAGAAACTATACGCCTTTAGATATGCATTTTAAACTGTTAACAACAAATTATAAAAGGTGGGAAAAGGAAGAGAAAAGTCGCAAAGACAAAAGGCATCAAATTTGCTGATCGGTCGACCATTTTCACGCAACAGATGCCTTTGGCAACAGGCGAACTACATCAAGGCAAACTATTCACACAAAAAAAGAATTGTGAAAAAAACCACTTAACCAATAACTGCTTTAAAAAGTTAAATAAAAAATAATCATCTCATTGCGCATTCTTACCTTTTTCTAAAAACTGTGATGCAGATTTCTTCTCCATCTTGATAAACATGTTGCCCAAGCACATCCACTGTTTATTGTTTGTTTTGTCTTTTTGCAAGATTCTGAAAAAAATGACAAATTAAGCAATAAAATTAAAGTGTGTGCAAACATTGTAGACAGTTTGACCCTGGCAGAGAAAGGGGGGTTTGAGGGGGGCAATGCCCCCATATTGCTGAAGCAAAACTAGAATTATGAAGGCATTTTATGTTGCTCTCCTGCAAATCAAAGATGAAGTTTATAGTTTTATATCAAATCACAATTTGTACAAAGATTCATTTCATTTTAGTTTTTACCCTTTTATTTTTGACAAATTTAAAAAAAAGTTGTTTCTGGTAAAATTAGAAAAAAATGAAATCCTTGTGAAAAGGATAAAGTTGCACCAACATAATACAATAGCACACAAACAAAGGATGTCTTTAAGCAATAAAAAAAAGAAGAAGAAAATACTGGTGTAACAAGCCGGAATATACCCCTAGCCCCAAAGGTCACAGGATTAACAGGAACAGCGAGTTATTTCCCTCTTACAGTGGAACCTCCCTTATAAGACCTTCAAAAATCATCCAAAATGAGGTCTTATAAGGGAGGTAATTTTAATACTTACAAAGAAGGGCAATGTCTCAGAGAAGTAGGTCTTATATGGGAGGGAGTCTAGTAATGGGAGGTCTTATAAGGGAGGTTCCACTGTATTGGGTTTCACAACAGTCAAAACCGTCAAAATATATACGAAAAAAAACAACTCTGACGTGACTCCAAAAGATTGGAACAGTGTCGGAATGACGTCTCCGACATGACTCCATTTTAGAGTGTAGAGACATGACTCCATTCCAGTGTAGAGTGGCATAGTGGTAGCGCGTTCGCTTCGTGTCAAATAAACCCGAGTTCAAACTTAGGTACAGGGGATTTTTCCTCTCACTTTGCACTAGACCTTACGGTCTGAACGTGGAGTCTTTCGGATGTGACGATAAACCGAGGTCCCGTGTGCCTATGCACTTAGCATACGCTAAACCCAGTGGCAACGAAAAAGCTGTCATTTGGTCAAAATTTACCCCCCCCCTTCCCCTCATCAGTCACACAAACATCGCATGCCAAAAAAATTGGGTGGTGCGCCTCTGGCTGCGACGTGCTCTCCAGGTGGGAGCAACCTGAATTTCACAGAGACGCCTCTGTGACTATAAAGCACCTAATAATACCCAGGTATAAACTGGCCTAGGCCAGAATATACCCCTCTGGCCCCAAATATATCCCCCTAGTCACACATTTTATAAACATTTGTGTGTGTGTGTAATGTGTATTGTGTGTTTGTGCGTGTGTGTGTGTTTATATGCGTACATGTGTTTTGAGGGGGGTGTTTATGTATTTCAGTGTGCATGTTTGTGTGCGTACTTACACACTAAGGCGCTCAACTACACATTTAGACAATAAATAAACATAAAACACAGATAAACATATGCAATCATACACAAACGTTGACACATCAACGCATACAACACACATACAAGCATGACAGTGAAAAGTCGATAAGAGCAGGGAAAGTCTTGCTGCCCGATATGAAAAAAAATAATGGCTAGGTTTTTCGAGTGCCCCCCCCCCCCCCCTCTCCAAAAACCAGGTGGCGCTGCGTCATACTCTCCAGATATGGGAGCAGCCGGGATTTCACAGAGACAAGGTTCTGTGACTAGAACATAATACCATGCCATGTAATTGTGCGCATATACTCACACTTGCAAGGACATGCGAGCAAACACTTTAACAAATGCCTACACAAGCCTAAAAAGTGAGCTATGCATTTATGCAAACAAGCACACAAACATAAGCCATAAATTTATTAAACACACGTTAACACACTCACGTGTGTGCACTCCTACAAAAGCACACATGCACGCTAACACACACACAACCACACACACACATTCGACACAACAAAAGGTAGATTAAATACTGGGGAGGGGGGGTATTTGGGGCCATATTCTGGCCCAGGCCAAAATAAACCCTGGGGTATATTCTGGCCTAGGCTATTTTATACCCGGGTATGTTCTGGTCTAGGCCATTGTATACCCAAGTATATTTCGGACGAGGTATATTCTGGCCTGTTACACCAGTACCAAAGAGTTCTCACTCTTACACTTTTAAACATGCTTCTCACTCTTACACTTTTAAACATGCTTCTCACTCTTACACTTTTAAACATGCTTCTCACTCTTACACTTTTAAACATGCTTCTCACTCTTACTCTTTTAAACATGCTTCTCACTCTTACACTTTTAAACATGCTTCTCACTCTTACACTTTTAAACATGCTTCTCACTCTTACTCTTTTAAACATGCTTCTCACTCTTACACTTTAAACATGCTTCTCACTCTTACTCTTTTAAACATGCTTCTCACTCTTACACTTTTAAACATGCTTCTCACTCTTACACTTTTAAACATGCTTCTCACTCTTACACTTTTAAACATGCTTCTCACTCTTACACTTTTAAACATGCTTCTCACTCTTACACTTTAAACATGCTTCTCACTCTTACTCTTTTAAACATGCTTCTCACTCTTACACTTTTAAACATGCTTCTCACTCTTACACTTTTAAACATGCTTCTCACTCTTACTCTTTTAAACATGCTTCTCACTCTTACACTTTTAAACATGCTTCTCACTCTTACTCTTTTAAACATGCTTCTCACTCTTACACTTTTAAACATGCTTCTCACTCTTACTCTTTTAAACATGCTTCTCACTCTTACACTTTTAAACATGCTTCTCACTCTTACACTTTTAAACATGCTTCTCACTCTTACACTTTTAAACATGCTTCTCACTCTTACACTTTTAAACATGCTTCTCACTCTTACACTTTTAAACATGCTTCTCACTCTTACACTTTTGAACATGCTTCTCACTCTTACACTTTTAAACATGCTTCTCACTCTTACACTTTTAAACATGCTTCTCACTCTTACACTTTTAAACATGCTTCTCACTCTTACACTTTTAAACATGCTTCTCACTCTTACACTTTTAAACATGCTTCTCACTCTTACACTTTTAAACATGCTTCTCACTCTTACACTTTTAAACATGCTTCTCACTCTTACTCTTTTAAACATGCTTCTCACTCTTACTCTTTTAAACATGCTTCTCACTCTTACAATTTTAAACATGCTTCTCACTCTTACTCTTTTAAACATGCTTCTCACTCTTACTCTTTTAAACATGCTTCTCACTCTTACACTTTTAAACATGCTTCTCACTCTTACACTTTTAAACATGCTTCTCACTCTTACTCTTTTAAACATGCTTCTCACTCTTACTTTTAAACATGCTTCTCACTCTTACTCTTTTAAACATGCTTCTCACTCTTACTTTTAAACATGCTTCTCACTCTTACTCTTTTAAACATGCTTCTCACTCTTACACTTTTAAACATGCTTCTCACTCTTACACTTTTAAACATGCTTCTCACTCTTACTCTTTTAAACATGCTTCTCACTCTTACACTTTTAAACATGCTTCTCACTCTTACACTTTTAAACATGCTTCTCACTCTTACACTTTTAAACATGCTTCTCACTCTTACACTTTTAAACATGCTTCTCACTCTTACTCTTTTAAACATGCTTCTCACTCTTACACTTTTAAACATGCTTCTCACTCTTACACTTTTAAACATGCTTCTCACTCTTACTCTTTTAAACATGCTTCTCACTCTTACTTTTAAACATGCTTCTCACTCTTACACTTTTAAACATGCTTCTCACTCTTACACTTTTAAAGACCCAGTGACGCACCACGATTAAGTCCCTTGGTTTTCTGGGTAGCTGTGACCCACATCCAAATTTCCCCAACTTGAAATTGAGGCTGCTCTTTAAACTGATGTTTCGGTTTGAATTTGGGGCCATTTATATGGGAGTCAGACTTGGTCAAAACAAGATTTCTTTCCAGTTATAAGAGGGAAAACATGTGAAACCCATGATTTTGACACGTGATCTGGTGGATCTTTAACTTTCATCCATAGCTGATGCACTTGTAAGATAGTGTTCAAGTGCTTCACTGTTGGGATGATCCCTGGAGTCTTTTAGCCAGGGTGTGGCAACAACTACTAACAGAAAAAACGGTGTTTACCTCATGGCTTCTCGTGCCTGGTTGCGATGCCTGTCGAGGTCGACCAGCTTTTGCTTGTCGGCCAGGATGTCTTCGGCGGCCCCCTCGATCTCTGTCAGATGCTCCAGCAACTGCTCTGAGTTCACTATGTCTGCTTTCCCTGCTTCTTCTTCGGACATCTTGTCAAATCTTTAAAAAAAAAAAGATTTAAAAAAAAACACGACATAAAAAATGTTTCAAACAAACTGTTGCAATCAAGGAGTCTATCTTCAAAGGTCATTTTGTCGCTCTAAATAATCTCTAAAGATATTCTGGTTTGCTTTTATTTTGAATCTGTGTGGCAGGTTTGTCACACTTGTCATGAATATGTATGGACACAGATATTGGGTACAAGATCAAGAACAAAAAAGAAAATAATAAGAATAAAAAGATAATCAGATTAGGGAATAGGTATAGGTGCTCTCCCCTAGTTTTCGTCGATAAATTGCCACAAAAGTGGCCCTTTCGACTATTATACAGAAAAACAGAAACCCTGCAACTAAGTAATTCCTTCAAATCATGTTGCTCATAACCCTGCCAATTACAGAGAACTATGTCAGGGTTGTCATTAACTATTTAAAATAATGATACCATTCAGATTCAGATTTTGAAATGTCATCCATTTGCTTTGTCAGACAAGATGAAATAAAATCAGCAACACCGTTTACAGTGTGTGATGAAGCCGCCACTCCCTCTCTCTCTCTGATTTGCTTTGTAACTGATTTCAATGTGGCAAAACAAGAAGAAAAAGCATTTTGGTGATATAATTCAAATCATGTCATGTTGCACACTTAGCAAAGCTACCCAGCATGGGCTACCACCGAAGAAGATCTTTTACTGAACGTGACTCCACATGTCCACCGAACAAGACAGCCCCCGGCACTTCCCTGGTGTAGGCAACAAACTTGAACACCACCACCTTACCACCAGTTAAGAGGTCAGTCTGCATGTTGTCTGTGTGTGGGCGAGTGTGTGGATGCTATCATATGGGTTTGTCGTATGTCAGTAAACACAATAGAGTGTGGAACTCAGTTACCGACAAGCCAGCCTTCTCCCACGCACCATCCGGGACTGGAACAAGCTACCCCAGGACGCTCTGCAGGCCAAGACTATTGGTACCTTTATGTCAATGGTCTCCAAATAAATATCCAGCACACACACCCCTCTCCCCCTTCTTCCTCTAATCCCCTCCACCTCCCCCCCCCCCCTCAGATCCCCAATTTGTACATAATTTGTAGGAAGGAAGGAATGGAGAGTGAAAAACTGCAAATTTTATAATAAAATCTCAAGTGGAACAACCTTTTGGATAATCTTAGTTGGAAACCCATCTTCCTTCAGTGTCATAAAGCTTCAACAGATGTCCAGCTTAGGTGGCTTCAATGCAGACTTTTACATAGATTAGCGCAACGCAGAGTACCGGTAATGTCTAGTAACGGTAACGCCAAGTACTGGTAACGCTAAGTACAGCAAATTTGAAGTGATTCGGTTAAGAAATGGCGGAGTTATAAGGGCCCCGCTTCCCGTTGGCGCTGCTCAGAGAGTGACACGCTCTCCCTAGTAACGGTAACGCCAAGTACTGGTAACGCTGAGTACAGCAAATTTGAAGCGATTCGGTTAAGAAACGGCGGAGTTATAAGGTCCCGTTTCCCGTTGGCGCTGCTCTGAGAGTGACGCGCTCACCCGATTCTCTTCAAATTTGCTGCCAGCAAATTTTAAGCGATTCGGTTAAGAAACGGCAGAGTTATTTGTGATAAGGTGAAGCGGCGTATATCGCGCGCGTTTATGAATCGATTCGCTTCCGGTTTGGCACACAGATAGTCCCTGTCCCCGGTCATCTACCTTCCAAATTCGAAGGCAATCCGTCCAGAAATACCGGAGATACGGGCGCTGAGAGGCCGGCGGATACGCGTTTCATGCATTTGCCAAACCGCGCAAATGACATGGCCACCTCAGTTGCCGTTGCCATCGCCCCGTTAGGGCTCATAGCAAATTTGAAGCGATTCGGTCGAAAAACGGCGGAGTTATAAGGCCCGTTTTGTGTTTCAGACAGACACACACACAGACACTTGCCTTTTTATTATATGATGATTGCTCCCGACACAGATATATTTATTTCAATGTAAAATTGTCGATTCTATCTGTAACTTTTGTGAACAAGAAGAGCAAACTATTCCACATGTTTTTTGAATGCATTGTTGTTAAGAGATTTTGGAGAAATCTTCAAGACTTGTTAAAAGATAAATGTCAGCACTGCAATAATTTTAATTTAGATAAGGAGCTGGTTCTTTTTGGGGTGAAGCAGCAAGTGAAAACTGACAAAGTTATAGATTTTATTCTGCTGTTTGATTTTATTCTATGTTTACAAATGTAAATTACAAAATGTTCATCCTAACCTTCCTGTCTTTCTTACAGTCTTAAGTTACAGATTAAATCTTGAAGAATATTTGGCCTTTCTGAACAATAATTCAAGACAATTTGAAGAACACTGGTTTCCCTATTCCCCTGTTATTTCCTAGCTTCCTTTGTGATGTTACAATATGTGTACATTTAAATCTTTGTCTTACAAGTATTGTTTTCCCTCTTGACAATTTATGAATTGAATAATTACTATGCTAAATCATGTCCCTTTCTTGTTGTTATGACCAGGCATCAGAATAGTCTGAAGTCCAATCCTCTGAAAACTGCGGTAAAAGGACATCAAGGCCCTATCCTGAAGAGGGGAAACACTTAAATCAGTTCTCAACATCACCAAAAAGGCTTAATATTAGTGAGAAATCACTTTAAAATGCTATTTAACAGAAAATATAACACTCCATAAAAAGGCAAAACCTCTGACAAGAGCAGCCAATCCTCTGTCAGAAATTCTTAATCCTCTGAAATCCTCTGATCCTCTGACAATTCTGATGCCTGTATGACCCTTTTCAGTCATTTGTTTGCTTTTTCTTCCACTAAGCATTGGCTATGTTTATGATGGTGTGTGTGAGTGTGTGTGTGTGAGTGTGAGTGTGATTTTATTATTGGCAACAGAGGTGACAGTGAAGAAAATGTTGCAGCTGTTAGTATGTGTTTTGATTATTATATCCTACGGTCATGCTGTGTGTTGTTGTCACTGTCATCAGTAAAGATGATGGTGAGGATGATGGAGGAGATGTTGCAAATATTTTTATATGGTGGCAGTGATGACGGCGAAGGAAATAGTACAACTATGAGTGCTAAAATGATTGCTTCCTATTTTGCTTGCTAATAAGTAATATTAGTATCACTGTCGCTAGTGAAAATGATGGTGAGGACAAAGGTGATGAGGATATCAGCGTTGAATTAATCCACTATGATTTATTGATTGTCACTGGTATTATTTATGACATTATGCTATTGCTGCTACAGTTCTTGCTCTTGCCATTGCAGCTGTCATGGCTGTTGCCTCTACGACCATTGCTATGCTTTATATATGTGTGAACGTGAGTGAAATGAAATTTGTAAAATGGAAAAAAAAAGATCAGGGCACAGACATATAAACTAATAAAGCAATGGTCCGCCCCATCTTAGAGACAAGCCAAAAGTTCTAATTCAACATTTTAAAATAAAAAAGTGTAAATATTTATAACCCAGAGTAACCTTGTGCAAGCCATGGCACCTAAGAAAAGCTTGACCTTTATTCAAGATAAAAACCATAGTGTCAAAATAAAAATAAATAATAAAAGAAAAATATCTATATTTTGAGAAAATCTCTTTTTCTTTTCCCCTTCCCCCTTTTCCCCAAAATCTAAAATTCATAGAAATGTCCTGTATGGCTTTGCCAAGAGGACGCAAAACTCTTGTATGCAAGCCCTGTCTGGGACCCACACAACAAAGGCATCATTGAAGCTATTGAAAAGGTCCAGAACCGTGCTGCAAGATGGGTGGCCTGCGATTACTGGCATACAACCAGAACCACAGTGTGACGAGGGAATGGGTTAAAAGGCTAAGTCTCTAGGGAAGACTTTTAGTGTGTTAAATTTTCAAGTAGAAAATTTGCCTTTAGCCCACTTCTCTAGGGTGTGGGAGGTGAGCAACTTTCCCGGCCCCTTTTCATCTAATAAATTTATATTTGTGCCCGAGTTCGGCTAGACCGGGGCATTAAAAGGTTGTGTACGACTTTTAACTCGTCTTTCCCTCTACCACACATCTCCCCCCCCCCCCTTCTTCTTTTAATTTTTTTTAAATCTCCAACATTCATCTGCACAGCAAACGGTGTGTCTAAAATACTTAATTATCCCTAACCTTCTCCCTATAATATCTCATCAGTTCACTTTTTACAGTATCCTTGCTGAACTTATTTTCTTTCTTTTTCTTCTTCTTCGCCGGCGACGAAGAAGAAGAAATTAAATACAATAATTAATTATGCGCTTAGTCGGTGCTTAAACACAAGTTATTTTAATTTACAGAGAAGGTCCTTCTTCTTCTTCTTCTTTCAATTAAGCATCCCACTTCAACATTTTGAAGCTATCATAATAGGGCGGTATGCATAAAACATGATACCGCCTGAAACCATACGATACCGCATGATACCCTCCACACGGAATGTAATGGGGACTTACCCATGATCGAAAGGGTGTTTATAAGAATTAAAAAAAGACTGTGTGTGTGTGTGTGTGTGTGTCTCTCTCTCTCAGGTCAGGTCAGGTCAGGTCAGGTCAGGTATTTGGACGACCAGGCCTTGCAGCCTCTCAATGCGTCCTTCCTTTTGGTTAGTGTTTGGCAATTGCTGTGGCGGTTTTTAGCATCCATATTGATGCACTAATCATGGATGTACTTTAACAGGGCAATTTTTGGATCACTGTCTAGGAGGTTTTTGAATTTGTTAGTATCTGAGGCCAGTTTATTATGTGCAGGGAGGTTGTTCCAATATTGGGCGACTCTGTTACTGTTAGAAAAAAAGTTTTTTCTAATGTTAGTTCTGCTGTACCTGGTTAGGATTTTAAGTTCACTATTACGGGTTCTTATTTCGTTAGACAAGTGAAACAAGCCTTTGTTAGTATTGTCAGTGCCTTGAAAAATCTTGTAAACATTTATCAAATATCCCCTTACGCCTTAGTCTTCTGTATTTTAAAGATGGCAAGTCTAATTTACTTAGCCTGTCCTCATAATCCAATTTTTTGTATGGATTTTATCAGTTTGGTTGCTCTCCTCTGTACCTTCTCAATTGCACTGGACTGTCGTTTAAGAAAGGGATTCCAAATTATGTTTCCATACTCAAGATGAGGCCGTATTAAACATTTTAAAGATTTATGAACACCTCTTGCTCTTGCTCTTTATTTAAGTTTTTGGGTTTTTTCCCTCTCACTCAGTGGGGTGGTCATCCGTTGACTGAGAAAGAAACTTAAAAACTGTCCTACCTGAACACCTACAGCTACAGGTAGTGTTGACCCCCAAAAAAATATGCTGTTGTCCGAAGTGTTTCCTGCGACGTAATTTCTATCAGAATGCACGTGTTCTTGTTGTGAGTTATGCTCAATTTTGTTTCACGATTTCCGGTTGACTGACTTCCGTTTTTATTTGTTGGTTCCAGTGAATTGATGCAAAATACATAACAAAAACTTGGGTGCGTGTATGTCATGTGTGTGTCACTTTGTGTGTGTGTGTGTGTGTGTGTGTGCCCCAAGAAGCGTGCAGGCCAAGACCATGGGCACCTTTGTGTCGATGGTCTCCAAATAATTATTCAGCAAAAATCCCCCCTCCCCGCTCCTCCCCAATTCCCTCCACCTCTACCCCTCCCCCTGTATTAAGGCGCTCTTCCACAGATCCCCAATTTGTACAGTGACAGAATAGTCAAGTTTGACTGTGGTCACTTACAGGAAGGAAGGAAGGAAAGAGTGTGTGTTTCCCCAGAATGTCGAGTTCCATATGGTTGCAGTAAAAAGACAAGCATGCCAGAAGGTAACTTCCCCAAGAGTAACTTCCCCTTCAGACAGCGACACGTGTGGAGAGGCAACAACACGCTGAATATCTGCAGGCATCGTCGTAACAAAGAAGTTTCCTTATTTTGTGGCTCTTTTTTGATCGAATACATCCATCATGTCGGTGAGTGCAATTTTAAATGACTTTTCAGTTCGTTCTCAATGCAAGTTTCATTCAAAAAAGGGATTTTTGGGGCAGTGGGAAAATTAGTAGTGGATAAAAACATAACAAAGAGTAGAGGTATTAATAATATGAAGAAAAAACGTAGACCTTACTGGATGTCACTAACATTAAGAGGAAAGGTGAAAAAGAAAGAAAGATTATATAGAAAATATTTAGAGAATGGGAAATTAAAAGCTGGTAAACGTTACAGGGACTATATAGAAGCAAGAAATCATTGCTGTAAAAAAACTGAGGAGTGAAACAAAGGAACATGAAAAAGAAATAGCCAAAAACAGTAAGCTAAATCCGAAGATGTTTTGGAAATATATAAACTCTAAACTCAAACTGTGTTCTGGGGTTAGCTCTCTGAAGGATAAGCAAGATAATATTGTCACCGATGATCAGCACAAAGCTAATGTTTTGAACGAGTTTTTTGCTAGCGTGTTTACAAAGGAAAATACAGACAACTTACCACAAACTGCTAATGAGGCCCCTGCATATAGTGCAGACATTGTTATAACAGTAGAAGCTGTGAAGAATAAACTGAAAAATGTGGATGTGAACAAGGCTCAGGGGCCAGACAAGATCCCAGCCAGAGTGCTCAAAGAGCTACATCAGGAACTAGCAATTCCTCTAACAATTTTATATAATAAAAGTTTAGAATTTGGGGAACTCCCATCAGATTGGAAAACAGCAGAGGTCATTGCAATCTTCAAAAAGGGTACAAGAACTGACCCAGGTAACTATAGACCAGTGAGCCTGACGTGCATATTATGTAAGATTTTAGAACAGTTTGTACGGGACGCTGTTGTTAAACATATGGTAGATTTTAATCTGTTCACAGAATGTCAACATGGGTTCAGGACAGGGCGTTCTTGTATGACCCAGTTGTTAGATGTGATGGACGATTTAACCCAACTTTTAGAGGACAAAGAGGCATTTGATATTATTTACTTAGATTTTAGAAAGGCCTTTGATTCTGTGCCGCACGAAAGGCTACTTCTTAAACTGGAAGCTTACGGGATAACAGGAAACATATTAACGTGGGTTAAAAACTTTCTGAAGGGAAGATCTCAAAGAGTGCGGGTGGGAACAAAACAGTCTTCTAGCACCGATGTTTTAAGTGGTATTCCCCAGGGTAGCATCCTGGGCCCAGTACTTTTTACAGTTTTTATAAATGATCTCCCAGAAGACATACAAAGTGCATGTAAGATATTTGCAGATGATACTAAGGTGTATAATCGTTCCCAAAATTCAGATGTACTGCAAAACGATATTAACAGACTCATAGAATGGTCAGAGAAGTGGAATTTATATTTTAACGCAGGAAAATGCAAGGTTATGCACGCGGGGTACAATAATCCAAGTAAAGCATATGAAATTACTCATGGCTCATCTAAGCATGTTTTAGATACTTGTACAGAGGAGAAGGACCTAGGGGTTATATTTGATTCAAAACTCAAATTTGATAAGCACATCACAACAGCGATAAATAAAGCCAGTAGGATGCTGGGCTTGATCAGAAGGAGTTTTAAAAACTTAAATAAAGAGGTGTTCATAAATCTTTACAAATGTTTAATACGGCCTCATCTTGAGTATGGCAATATAATTTGGAATCCCTTTCTTAAACGACAGTCCAGTGCAATTGAGAAGGTACAGAGGAGAGCAACCAAACTGATAAAATCCATGAAAAATTTGGATTATGAGGACAGGCTAAGTAAATTAGACTTGCCATCTTTAAAATACAGAAGACTAAGGGGAGATTTGATAAATGTTTACAAGATTCTTCAAGGCACTGACAATACTAACAAAGGCTTGTTTCACTTGTCTAACGAAATAAGAACCCGTAATAGTGAACTTAAGATCCTAACCAGGTACAGCAGAACTAACATTAGAAAAAACTTTTTTTCTAACAGAGTCACCCAATATTGGAACAACCTCCCTGCACATACTAAACTGGCCTCAGATACTAACAAATTCAAAAACCTCCTAGACAGTGATCCAAAAATTGCCCTGTTAAAGTACATCCATGATTAGTGCATCAAAATGGATGCAAAAAACCGCCACAGCAATTGCCAAAACTAACCAAAAGGAAGGACGCATTGAGAGGCTGCAAGGCCTGGTCGTCCAAATACCTGACCTGACCTGACCTAGTAAATTTATACATTTTCAGATTTTGTCAAGTCAAATTCATCAAGAATTTGTGTAATAAGGGCCGAGAGGCCTATGCATAGCCATACATCACCTACATAGTAGTAGTTAGGGACAGAACGGAGTCCCATCGTTTTAAACTTTGGCAGGTGTTATATAGGTCAAGGTTTATACGGCTAAAAAAAATTCCTATAAAATAAATTAATCAAAGCTTCTAAATATACTAATACTGTAATAGATTTTGGAAATTCATCAAGACGATTTTTGAAGATGTTAGTATTTGGTGCACATTTTAACTCAAATGGAAATTCATTCCACATGTTAGCAACTCTGTTACTGAAAACATTTTTTTCTAATATTAGTATTACACCTTTTGATAAATATCTTCCCATCAGAATTTCTTGTTAGATTATACTGTGGTGATTCAAAAAATGTATCCCATGACAAATCAATATGGCCATTAAATAATTTGTAAGTTTCAATAAGATCCCCCCTAATTCTTCTTCCCTTTAAAATTAATGAAAAAATTGAGATACAAAAGTCTATTTTCATAAGACATATTTTTACATTGCTTTACAAGTTTAGTAGCTCTAGAATTCACATCACACTGTGAGCTGTGCCTGTGCCGGTCCGGGTTCGTCCCCGGACGAATATTATATATAGATTATATTATAAAATGCACATGTGTAGTTTCTTTTTGCAAGGAAGTATACATCAGTGTGGCAAAAGGGGTGTTAGATTAGTGGATAGCTGGTCAGGTCAGGTATTTTGGACGACCAGGCCTTGCAGCCTCTCAATGCGTCCTTCCTTTTGGTTAGTGTTTGGCAATTGCTGTGGCGGTTTTTAGCATCCATATTGATGCACTAATCTGTAATCATGAACATATTTTAACAGGGCAATTTTGGATCGCTGTCTAGGAGGTTTTTGACTTTATTAGTATCTGAGGCCAGTTTAATATGTGCAGGGAGGTTGTTCCAATATTGGGTGACTGTTAGAAAAAAACTTTTTTCTTATATTACTATTATTAGTTCTGCTGTAGCTGGATTTGTATGTAAAACTAAAAAAGGCTGATTGCTGATCGTTTAGTTTTTGCTTGTTCGGTTTCTTTCAGATGGGCTGTGATCCAGCACTCCCAGTTGCTGGGAGCTCTTGGCCTTCAACGCTATGCTCCCAGCCAACCTCCTGGCCCAGCAGGGTGGCTACTCAATTATTGGGGGACTCCAGCCTCAAAGACTTCACTCAAAGGTTTGACCATGATTTATTTCGCTGTTTGCGACGTTCCCAGCTTGCTGGGGGCGAACGTGAAAATAAGTGGCTGCTGGCAGCTCCCTGTAGTCCTCCCCTCCCCAGCCCGGAACTAGGTTTTTATTTTGTTTGCTACTCCTGATTTTACCCTAGATATTGAAGCTGAACCCAAGTATATCTAATAGGGTGATGTGTGTAGCCCTTTCTTGGAAAACTGATAATGTAATGTGTGTGCTCTTTTGCTCTTTCCCTTTTCACCCCCGCTTCTTTTTCTATGGTCACCTCAACATTGGTTGCTAACAACAGTGTTGTCAATACAACCGTAAATATACTTCAGTTTAAGTGTACAGTGGAAAAGAAGTTAGATGTGACCCCAACATGTTCCACCTGAGTGTCCACCTTCCTGTCTTGACTCACCAATAAGACCCCCTTTTTTGGACATTTTAGACACAAGAATTCGTAACTTTAAGGCATAAAAAAAGCAAAAAATCTAACTTTTTTAAAACCCCTTTTTAGATACAAAAACGCTACTTTAAGGGGTAAAAAAAGTAAAAATTCGTCTCCCCTTTATTCTGCCAAATCAAAAAAAAAAGCCACTACTTTTAGGGGGCACAAAAAAAAAAAAAACGGGGAAAAAAACATCGCCATAGAATGGGGAAATCCCGATTGAGTCATCACTACCTACATAACAGGGAATTCCCGATTAAGTAGCCATCTATTTTAGGCAAATTAAACAGGGGATATAACTCAGTCCTTTTGCTCAAATTACACCTAATGTTGTTGTTTTTTAATTTAAAAAGCGGGTTGTTTTATAAACTATTGTGGAAACTGAATAAAGACATTATTTTTTAGTTGTTGTACTATTTGATTAAAACTTTTAGAATAAAAAACTAAGTAAATAAGTTAAATTATTATTGTTTTAATCAAATAAATAACAATTAAACCATCATAGATATTTTGCAAGATTTGTTAGTTATATAATACTGTGTTTAGTAAAAGTGATTAGGTGTTTGTTTCCTTCCCTTATCTTAACTAACATTAACGCAATCTTTACTCACTTTTAGCCTCCAAATAATCTTCTATTTCGTTTCGTACGTCTGCAAAAGGGTCACTGGCACAGTTTAAAGACTTGTAAACCCGCAGTCGTCAGAAGATTGTTTAAATGGGGATTATAAAGTGAGAAAAAGAAAAACTCTACTTACTTTAACCTCCAAATAATCTTCCACTATGAAACGTCTAACAAAAGGGTCACTGGCACGGTTTAAACACCTATAAACCCAGACGTAGGAAGATTGTTTAAATGGGGGTTCTAAAGTAAGAAAATAGAGTAAATATAGTTAATGTTGTTAAGTGTGTAGGGAAATTCAGGAAACAAACACCTAAAACTGTACACAACTGACCTTGCTAACTCATCGCTAGTCCTTTGGATCTAGCTTGGGGTCCCATAGGGCCCGTGGGATCTCAAGTGAGATTCAGAGAACTGGTGGTGAGTTAGCAAGGTCAGATGAGCACAGTTTTGCTATTTTTTATAAAACGAGGTGAACTTACTTTTTCTTAAGTCACTTTTTTTTTTAACTTTATTTTTTGGTCCTTTTAAAACTTTTTTGGGTTAAACTTTTTTAAACTATTTTTTTTTTTTTTTTTTTTTTTTTTTTTTTTTTTTTTTTTTTTAAACTTAAGCAAAAAATAAACTTTGGGGCTTTTTTTTAAAAAAAAAAAAAAAAAAAAAGTTACTTAAGTTCTTTTTAAGTTCTTTTTTTAAGAAGTTACTTAAGTTCTTTTTAAGTTCTTTTTTAAGAAGTTACTTAAGTTCTTTTTAAGTTCTTACTAAGTCATCTTCAAGTCATTCTCAAGTATTTATTAAGTTCTTACACAAAAACTTACTTAGTACTTATTAAGTTTTTATTGCATTAAAAATGGATCGCTCTCAGGTTTTAAGCTATTTGACTTTTGTTTTTCTTGTTTGTCTGCTACTTTTTCTGGTTGTACTGTTTGTACTTCTACTCGTTTTTTTAGCTTTGGTTGCATGTGTGTTTTATATAATTTATAAGACAAATAACCAACACCAGCAACCACACCAACAGTAAGCAATACAACATCGTAATTCGTACTGTTTTGTTTGTCTTCTTCTTTTTTAACTGGTATTGCGCTTATGGTTGATTCATCTGACAACAGTTTTTGTTTTGTTTGTTTATTCATTTTTTGTTGTCGATTCCACTCTGATAACCTTTTACCTGCTTCAACTCGTCCTGGGTTCTTCGTTACCTTGGTTACTGTCGGACTCTTCGATAGAATGGGGCTTGTTTGCTGTTCTGTCTGATTCGTTTGATTCTCTGTCACGTTCATTTTTAATAGCCATAAAATCTATATGATTAAAAGTAATTAACCCCATAACAACTGGTGATAAAAGCCCGCCAAACCTATAAAAAAGATCACAACTAAGAGACTCTAATGATTTAGTTAAAACAGGATCTTGACTTAAATCGTACATTAAATCTTGGCTTGAATCGAGTGGAAAAAACTGACTAACTAACTTAGTGTACAAGCCTATTACAGTTTGACCTAAACTTTTAACCATTTTAGATCCTAATTGTGCTTCGTATCTGGTGTAGTACTTTTCAATGTCAGCAGAAGACATTTGTTGAATCTGTTCTATACTAAATTCTGTTCCTAAGTATTGTTTTGTTTTTCCACACGCAGCCAGAGAATACAACTTTTCCTTTTTATTCATAACACTTGTCGACACTTCATCAGACATTACGGCTTCCTGCGCATTTAACAACAGTTCGTCACAATTCATTTTTAGTTGATTTATTATTTTTGTTTTTAAAATAAAAAATGAGTGCTGAAAAAACTGTTGCTAACCTTGTATATCAATCTGCTCTGATTGGTGGACTTTCTGTTGCGTACACGATGGTTGGTAAGAAACTATTGAAAATGAAAGCAGCTGACCTAGGAAAACTTGACCTAGAGGACTCTGGTAAACTAATCGCTATAATCACTGCTTCAATCGCAACAAAAGACTTTCTAGTTAAGCAAGGAATAATTCCAGAAAATATATATATGTAAAAATAAAATGGCTTCACTCGCAATGATGATTGGCGGTGCTGTAGTAAACGCACTTGCTTTTTCAGGAAGTAATTACATGTTCAGTAAACTAGAAACAAACAAGGAAAGACAAAGACATAATCGAGCAATGGAGCAATTAGCAGCAGCACAAGACGCCTATGAAAAACAAAGACTCGCTCAGTTAGATTTTATTAACAACAAATTAAAACTACAAAACCATGCAGCATACACTTTTAAGAATGTTGACGACGCCATTAAAGAGTATTATTTAGTGACAGGAGAAGACCTCCAACAGCTCCCACCACCAAAACTAAGTGACTTCTACCAACCATCCGAAAAACAAAAACTCCAGGAAATAGCTTTTATTGTAGTTGGTATGACTGCTGTTTATTTCATAGCAAAAAACGTGTAGTATTAAAATGAATGATAAACTATCTAAAATTTATTATTCACCAAAAGGTTATTGGAAAGGTTTAACTGCTATTCAAAAATTAAATCAAGCTGCTGGAGTCACTGAACAAACAGCAAAAGAATGGTTATCTAAACAAGCTATATGGCAAATTTATCTACCAGCACCTAAACGAATTAAAAGACCACACTTCGTTAACTCAACACCAAATGACACTCATCAAATGGATCTTCTATACCTCCCTCATGATTTAATCAGAAGAAAAAGATTTAAATACGCGCTTACAGTTGTTGATTTAGCTTCAAGATATAAAGATGCTGAACCATTGACTGATAAAAGTGCTACTTCAGTCTCTGTTGCTTTACAAGAAATCTATAGACGCGGTCCATTAACCTATCCTCGTTTAATTCAAGTTGATGAAGGAAAAGAATTTAAAGGACAATTCAATCAGCTAATGTTAAAACACAAAGTATCTATTAAACGCGGTATTCCTGGAAATCATAGATCACAAGCCTTAGTCGAAAACTTTAACAAACAATTAGCTGAACGACTTTTCTCTTACCAATATCACAGAGAACTCCTTGATTCAACTAGAAACACTGAATGGGTTAGAAGATTAAGTAGTGTTCTGAGAGTCATGAATAACGAAGAATCTAAAGTAATTGGATTTAAACCAGTAAAAGCAATACAGAAGAAAACGATTGACACTTCGTTAGACACACCTCATGAACATTCAATTTCAAAACAGCTGATACCGTTTGGAATCAAAGTTAGGTTTCTTTATGCACCAGGAGAAGCGGAAGGAGACACACGTGTAAGAGCGACTGATCCAATTTGGAGTATTGAACCGTACGAAATAAAAAGTGTAATAGAAATGAATCCACCGGTGTATTATTTAAGAGAAACTGATACAACAACACGACCCGTTCCAAAAAGAGCCTTTGTTAAAGAAGAATTACAGATAATTCCGCCAGACACAGTTCCGATTTGATTAGACCAAAAAAAAAAAATGAGTTTTTAAATGGAGACTCAGAATAAAGAGATACTCGAGACAAAGAATTACGACATTTTATTGAAAAGATTAAGGAATGCGCAGAAAGAAATTGTTCTATCTCAGCTATTAATGGAAGACGATAAAATAGTCAGTAAATACTTGTTCGAAATTGAAAGCAAAATAATGGATACTTTATCAGAAATTTACAACAAGTTTAACCTTGAATTTGACCCAGTATAAAAAAAGAAACCAAAAAAAATTGACCTTTTTTTTTTTTTTTTTTTGCCTTCACAAACATTTGTACTGACTAGGAAAATCTGTTTTTAACACTAGCTTACAAAACTTCTCTTTCCTCAGTTTTTGTTTAATCGACTTTTTTTCTTCTTTTGATTCAATCACATCATTTTCATCTAGACATTCATCAAAACTATTTTTATCTTTAGTAAAAAACAAAACAACTGTCTTTAACTGTTCTCTAAAGTCTTTTAAAACTGAATTATACTTTTGTGTTAAAATCCATACACTAATCCCTGCATGTCTACCACTGAAAGCTAACTTAGCTAAACTATTTCTTTTTTTAACAATGTCTTTTTCAGCCGAGCAGTCATCAATAATAAACAATGTTGACGTTCCTTTAAACAGTTGATAAAAATGATCTAAACATTCACTTAACTTATTACTTGGGTCAACCAAATAGACTTTATCATCCTCCCAAATGAACTTTCTTTCTTTGTATGATTTGTTGAATTCTAAAGTAGTACAAAAAATTACTATATGTTCAAAGTGATTTCGATAAACCGTTTGTATTAAATCTAACATAAATATCGTTTTTCCACACCCAGTCATCCCGCAAAATAACCCGCAATGTGGTTCTTTTGTAAGGAAATTTAAACTGTTCAAGTCCATTGTTTTAATACACAATATCTTTTAATCTGTTATTCTCAATGTTCAGCTGAGCATCGCATAGTAAATACACATAAACATATATTTGTTTGCCCACTTCCGCTGCTTCTTTATGAATTTGAATGTTTATTCCGCCTGACCCATCACCTACTGTTCTTCCGCTACCATGAAGTTTGTTATCATCAGTTGTTCTAAGATCTAACCACAAAGCATACTTCGAAGATAAATAATCTTCTAGTCTAACATCATGAAGATGGAGGTCTTTGCAAATTAAATCAACAGACGGATCTCTTAGTTGCCCGCCTCCACCAAACAGTTTTCTTATTTCATCAAAGTGCTGATAAGGTAAAAGACCGCTCGCAAACAATTGGTTCGGTTGCCCTTCAATCGCAGTAGTCAGCTTAGTTATTTTTGGATTATAAAACCTCTCGCTTAATCTATTAAAGGGTTTTTTGGTTTCTTCAAACAGCAGCAAAATTCCTTTCAACGACCTTGCTGATATATTCAAATCGATGTTCCAGATTGTGTCTGTTGTGTTTTTAGTTAACTTACTATGATTTAAAATTCTGTTGTAGTATATTGCTAATCTTGACTGGTATTGTTGGGAGATCAACCGAGCTAATTCTTGATGACGAACAACATCAAACTCTAATGTGATGTCTGAAATACTATATTTTGCATTTGGATCTGTTGATCTGATAACACGACTATAATCATTAAAAGTAAATTCATACATAAGCCTATCTTGTAAAGCTCCCTGATAATACGGGGAGTGCGTGTTCAGCAATTCAAAGTCAAGAGGTATATAAAATCGATTACCATAAACTTGAGCAACCAACTCATCTTTATTGTTATCTTTTTTGTCTTCAGCATCCATTCTATGTTTGAGACCATTATCTCCCTGTATTCCCTGATAAGTCCGATCTTTTCTTTCATTTTCTGTGAGCCACAGGTCGCTATAAATCAAAAAAACATCTGCGTTATCTAAAGACATTACTTCTCTCCCTTCAAGTTTAATAGTAATCTTACTAACGATCGCTCTACCAAGATTAGCCAACTATAGTTCTATTTGAATCCGTCTCTGACTCCAGGTCTATTTTAAATGCAAGACGAGCAGTGCCTGGCACGATGACTTCATTACTCCCCAGACTAGGAAATCTTACTGATAATATTTGTCTTTGATCGATAGTTGAAGGATTATTACTTATCACGATACTCTGCCTGGTTCCTTTTACGCCAAGTGGTTCTTTTAACCGTCTGTATGGATCAAGAATTGTTCCGTATGATTGCGACATCTCTCTTTTTTTAGAAATAAAATAAAAACATAATTATAAATAAAAACATGGAAGGAATAGAAGCAGTCCACGATTATGATGATTTTGACGATGAAGCTGGAGATGACATGAGTGAAGACATTCCTTTATTGTCTCGTCGTCGTAATCTACTATCTTTAAGACAAGAACTAGATGAAGCAGAACCAAACCCGAATGTAGAAGTTAGACCAAGGGAAGATAATATAGTAGTTGGAAAATCTCAATTTGAAATGCACTATGAAATACAGAAATCGAAAGTAATGGCTTTTCGTAAATTTATAGGTCAAGATTTATCCGATTTGTATGATCCTAATGACTATGTTTTAGATAGTGAAGGTCATTTATTTTTGAATAATAATGAATCAACCCGACTTACACACAAAAATAATCCAGCAAAGTTTTATAAAATAAGTTCACTAATTTCTCATGGGTTTGGTGATCTAAGACGTATTGGCGACAACATAAAACCAAAACCAACCCTAAGCACACAAGCTGTTTCTGCTCTTCAAAACACACTACAAGAACTGCCTACTGATTCCCAACTTCAATCGATTCCTCTTAGAGACTTAAGCGCAACTGCGGACCAGATAATAGAAATGGAAACTAGTTTTATAGCTTTAGAAGATGAAGAAACCCATTTAAAAACATTACATGATTCACCATTACCTATGAGAGAACTAATGGCGCTCAATTCAACATTACAAACTACCAGAGGCGAGTTAACAAATAATCTAGCAAAGTTAAGCGAACTGGATGCTCACATTGACAGAGAAAAACAGAAATTAGTTGAAGCGGACGACAATAACCTAGGACAAGACGTAAAAGACAGAATCATGCAAAGACTAGATGATCTTCAACAAGAGAGAGCTGCAAGACTAGAAGTACTGTCAACTAACCGTGAACAATTACGAACACAAGTCAGCAGAATAAAAGAAACCATCCAAAGAATTTTACACGAAGATACAACGTTAGCAGAAAGAATAAAAACTTTATTTAGAGAGCAAGGAGTCACGATTGCGAGCGTTATGACAGCTTTAGGGTTTGCAATCTCTACTTTAGTGTTTGCTTTAACAGGAACAGGTGGTGGTGGTGGTCAATTACCTTCTCCACCTTCTCCACCTTCGCCATCAAAAGACTCTTGGATTAAAAAACAACTGGAACATTTAACGAATCTATTAAAAAAATTAGGAGAAAAAGCTCTAGATGCGCTACCCGGTATATTAGGTGGAATTGTTAGTTGGCTTTTTTCTACTGCAAGCAAAGTAGTCGGTTTTATGGCTGAACACTTATGGATGCTAATAGTTTTAGTTGTAGGATTACTCTCTAGTAAAATAAAAATAAACTAGACCGGCTGCTGTTAGAAAAATAACTAGTGCTGTCTTTTCGTTTTCGTGACTGTCAGTTAAGTTCGTTAAGTTCGTTGAGTTCGTAGAGTTAGTTAAGTTCGTAGAGTTAGTTAAGTTCATAGAGTTAGTTAAGTTCGTTGAATTCGTTAAGTTAATATTCTTTTTTTGACTGACAGGGATTGGATGGTGTGTTCTTTGTATGATCGACAATGTAGAATTTATTTTTAAATTTTTACCAACTGCTTGATTATCTTTTGCTATAAGGATTTCGTTGTTATAGTTTACAATTGTTCCTATTTGAAGTCTAAGATCAGAGGGCAGCATGTATAATCCACTACCAACAGCAAAGTCTACTTTTGATCTTGCAAATCTTAAAACGTCTTGATACCTTTTAATGCTTGCTGGGAGGTCAACTGTAGAATTGATTGCATCTTCTAAATTAGCTAAATACTGTTTTTGTGCATCAAACCCAGTAGAAGGATCCATTATCTCAGATTTAACTTGCGCTTGAGATCCCAGCAAACACCACACGTAAGTACGAATAGAATCATTTACTCGTTCTATTCCCGCCTTTGTCAGTCCTTCAGAAGTATCAAGAATAAAAGTAGACCAAGCGTTTTTATGTTTTTGTTGAATAGATCCCAGATGAACGGTCGTACCTGAAGAAAAAGACGTGTAAGGAGGATTCCAATCATAGTTATACTTTCTGTGCACGCCCCAATAATAAAGTGTACCCAAACCATGATTACGATCTAACTTTTGCCTAAAGTCTGTATTCAAGTTAATGTTAAAACTCATTACAAATCCGTTCAAAGGCCTTCAAGTCAATTCTGTTGTTGAACGGATTAAAAGTAGAATCATTCGGTAATGGAGCATGCAGTTCAGACAAAATACGCTTGAAAGTATAATAGAAATGAAATCTATAAACTGCTTTTACCATGACTCCAGGATGATTTAAGTGATCAGCGAAAGAAACACCACACCCTGTTGTTGCACAGAACACAGCAAAGTTTAACTGGTTTTGATAAAACTGCATTGGATGACTAAACCATGCCTTTGCGATGTTATCATGTTTGACACTAGGATTTAAATAATGGTTTAATGGATTACTGACCTTAACTTCAAAAGAATCAACTCCCACTGCAACAACTATTGAATCAACAGCTATAGTTTTAGGGTTATATGATCCAACTGCATATTTAACGTCTTTGTTATATTTAAAAGCATTCATTTATATATTCGCAATAAAAATGTTTATTTATATAACTGATCAAGACGAGCCAATAACACTACAATGCCCTATTGAAAACAGTGATGGTTCTCTTAAAGTTGCGCTCCATGAAATTTATTACAAAGTCAAATGGATTAACATAAGCGAATCCTTAAAAAATAATTGGATAAGAAAAATTAATAGCGCAGGGGAAATTGAACTAACTATACCAGACGGTTATTACGGTTTTTGTTCATTAAAAGAAATGTTAAACGATTTTGACATTACTTTAAAACTTAATGAAGGAAATTTAAAAGTAGCGCTAATATTCAAAGATCAAGAAAGAGTAAGTTACACCTTTGCACCAGAACTAGCAAAAATGTTAGGGTTTAGATTAGATAGTAGTAGTAATATATATAGATTTTCACCTACAGAAGATAACTATACTTTTCAAGGAGAAAACTCACTTAATCTTGGAATACATTCTTTATTATATTTTCATTTAGATATTTTGAGTACGGATAACAACTTATTTGATAACCAGCCGTCTACTGTGTTAAGAGTTCTTCCAACAGCAAAAGCAGCATACTGTGATTACGAAATTATTACATTCACTAACTTACAGTTTAAAGAATTAGTTTGTGGGGTTCACCATTCACTAAAAATAAGAATAACTGACGAAAAAGGAAAAGAAGTTCAGTGCGACAGCCTGAATGCTTTATTAGAAATAAAATAATTTAGTATAAAACAATGTCGCGCGGACCAGATCAACCGGTTATGCTTGACCCTGTTAGATGCGCAACTTTAGAATTGAAGGACCTAGCAGACACAGAAGACTTTGATTTAAATGGGGAGATAGGAGCGCTGTATGGTTTTGAGTACACAAACAACGGCTATTATAAACGAGCAGAAATAAGTGATAAAAAGGTTCCTAAACTAGAGCAACTGCGTAATGTAGTAGCTGACAATGTTGGCCAGTTTGAATATAAAGTTGTTAGGAAAAGGGATAACAAATGGCATTTAATTCCATTCATTGATTGGGAAATAAAGTTTGAATTTTTAAGCCCGTTTACATTCTTTGATAATAACAAATACTTTCGCAAATCATTTAACTCAGGACCGTTACATGTCAGTCTGATTCCACAAAACAACAGCAGAAGAGAAATAGCAATCAAACCTTATAAAAAGAGACAGTACATACTGCATAGAAAAAAGACAGTGACAAAAGATGCAGCCACGCAATTAGAGTTCATTCCTAAAATGGCTTTAGCAGACGAATTTACTATGATATTTGAACTTTCTGTTAGAGCAGACAACCCTGATTCCCTACCTGTTGGTGTTAGCGACAACCTAATGAAAGGGATTCTTATTTCTTGGCAAAACTTGGATGTTGAATCAGTGAGATGTACTATCGTTATTCAAAACCGCGGTGAAGAAATTAAGGCAGTGTCGACCAGCGATAAAGTTATATTGAGTGTTGATCCAGACAATCTTAAAGAATTAACGTACATTAATGTTACTAATTTAGATCTCATTGGGTTTTATTACACTGAAAGCATTTTGCCTGATGATCTTCTTAAAATGATAGCAAGTGCAAATTAAATGTTAAAAATTTTTTTTTTTTAAATATAAAAAGATGTCCGTTACAGTTTATCCAAAAATACCGAAAGAAAATACTGACAAAGAAAAGACTGATGGTGGTGATGATCCTGAAATCAGAAAGTTCAGATTGTCTACCATTACAGAAATACAAAGAGAATTGGAAAAAGACCTCACTAACTATAACAGAACCAAACGAAGGTACTCTTGTTTGTTTAATACAGCAACATACTTAAATACTGGATTTGGTAGTCTAGGTACTTTAACAGCGGGAAGCTCTGTAGGGTTGTTAGCGACTGGTGTTGGATCAGTAGTAGCTTTGCCTCTAGGTTGTGTATCGTTGGCGCTGGGGTTGTTTTCAATGACAACGTCCGCTTTCAACAAAAAAATAAAAGTCAAACTTCAAAAGCATACAGCCATGGTTCAATTAATAATGGCAAAACTTAGTTCATTTCGATTGATTATCAGTAAAGCTTTGCAAGACTCTCAAATTTCGGATGAGGAGTTCAATAGACTGCAAGCAGACTACAACGACTACAAAATGCAAAAGTTCGAACTTCAAAAAAAGTCAAGAGCAAGTTTTTCACAACCGCAAGACATAGAAGCGATAAAAAAAGAATGTGAAAAAAAAATAAACGACACATTAAAATCTGTTCTAGGGAAATAACAATAAGAACTCCAAAGGGTGCTTATTCAATTCAATATGATTACAAGTTTCGAAAGTCTACTGACTATGACACTTAGTTCTCCAGTGGCCAACGGCTAACGAAAACTCTGGTGTTTGAAATACTCGTTTTGTATTTGTTGCATCGAGTGATTTTTTATTTACAACTGTTGTGTTTATCTCGTGTAAATCCGATCTAAGTGATACGTTGTTATGAAAAAACGTCTTAGAGTTGAACAGTGCTTCTTTGTAGTTGTCATGTATTATTTGTTTTTGAACAACTGATCTAGAAATTCCCTTAGCTTTTTTAATATTTTTAGTTTCTGATTCAGTAACAACAGAATACATCTTTGCTCTCAATCCAACGTACTCTTTAATAACTGTACCGCTCATTTCATCCTTCATTTTTCCAATTACTTTTTTATTTATGTCTGAGTGAAGGGCTGAATCCTTGGGGTAATCAGATGTATCGTACCAGGAGTCTGCTTCTTTTGCTACATCAGTTTTTAAGTCCTCATAAAAATCATCTGTGGGGATGTTTAAAATAAAAGAGTCGGTGTCTGTATATAAAAGACTCGCTTCTGGATAGAGCGGTTTAACGTAATCATATAAGAATTCTAACATATGCAGTTTTGATAATTCAAGAACAGCAAATCCGATAAAGACTGGTTTATTTAGCAACACTTTTAACTTCTTCATCATTACACCATAAAACCCCTCACTAAATCTTTTAAAACTTTGGTAATTCGGTTTTGAAGTAAGTTTAACAGCTTTCTTTTTTGAAAGAACCAGTTTAACTTCTTTTCGTTTGTGTGGGTTCTCCATCGTTTTTCCGAAGCAACTATTGTTCATTAGTTTGAAGAAGTTTTTTTCAGCATCATCAGTTGCGTCAGTTCTAAGATTTGTATTCTTCATAATGTACGGTTCCATGAACTTTTCTTGATCAAAAGAGATGATTCTACGAACAGCGGTTAGTTTTAAACCGCGACGCAAATAGAATTGAAGTAGGCGGTAGTGGCAGACGTATTTTTTTTTGTTGTGTAGATTGGGCACAAGTTTTGGTAGAGCTGATCCAATTGTTTTTGTTTCTGCAGCTAGTGGGAAGTCGTTATGCAAATCATGGAGTTCTGTTGGGTAATCCAAATCAACTTCTAAAATATAACCCTTTGGTTGATCTGGCATTTGATCAGCTAACCAATCTATAACTTTGCTAATGTTTGGTGACTTCAGGTTGAGGATTTCAAAGTTACGGAGTGGGAGTGTTTGACACATCGAGTGGCCGTAAAGATTGTTAGCATCTAAGTACATAATGTAGTTGGATGGTTTTGTTGGATCGTAGTCATCTAAGTATTTATTGTTAGCTTTACAGTAAGGATGGCAAGCCACACTAATTCCACCTCTTAAACCTTTTTCTAACATTTGAGTTATTGTATCATCATAAAGCAAATCTATTTCAATGTTTGTTGATCTTAAGAACGCATCCCAGCTCATTCCGGGGGCAGTAATATAATTTACTGGATCTAAAGAATAATGTTTTAAACAGGTTTTTCTATAGTTCTCAAAGATGTCAGCGAGTAAACAAACATCTGCTTTTAAGTAAGCATCGTGGTAGTCTCCCATATTTTTGCATTTTAACTCCGTCCAAGCGGTTTGAGCGAATTCGTATTCGCCGTCACTTATATCTGACCCAGTTAGTCTTGAGTAGAAAGCACCTTTAGCGGGGAGCCAAAGTTCGTCAAATCGATCCCAAGAATCCATGTACTCGTAGGGGTAGATTCCTTTTTTGACAAGTTCTGGTTTAAAGTATTTACTTGTTACAGGAAAGGAGGTTAATGCTTTAGCCAATTTTTCTAGCGAGATTCCTAAATGTTGTAGTGAATCAAAAAATGATAGTTGACCGAGTGTAAACGTCATGTACTTTTCTGATGATTGTGCGATGCATGAACCGGATTTAAACTCTAATTTGTCTATGTTTGCTTGCAGAATTAAGTGGGAATCGTATCCACGTAGATTGTGAAAGAATATAGGCAGTTTCCAATTCTTCGGTTCAAACTTTAACTGCAGGTTGCATTTGTTATGAGCAGCCCCTCTGAATTCGCCTGTTATGTGATCATGGTCTCGGACTTTGTGGAAGTTGGGGGAGTTCGGGTTTTCAAACTCATAAAAATCGAGTTTGCAGATCCAACACCTAGTTGCGTTATCAAAATTAACTTGATCTTCTGGTAGCATAATTAACTCACGTAAGTTAAGATTGTTGGAGCAGTGGTTTCGTAAGTTCATCATTTCTTTTAAGAAGCGGCTCGCAGCATCACCCCCTCTATAAAGTTTTGGATTAGAATTTTTTCCATCTGATCTTACAACAATATATGCGTATGAACAAATTTGATGATTGTTTAATAAAACTGTTTTAGGAAGTTTTTCCGGAGTAGGTCCTTCATAAGGAACGAGTAAAGATTCGAAGTCAGCATAAACAACGTAAGGACTAGTTTGCAACTTTTTGTAATTTGTAAAAAAGCACTTACTACCAGGTTTTGGAGTAACTCGCTCAATTATGCTGTCAACAGGACTTTCACAGTTTGTTTGATGACGATTAGCTGCTGTAGCACTTGGCATTCTAAGTAAACACCTTCTACAAATGTCTTGTTTTCCATTATATTCTGTTGTGTGGGTTAGTAGCCTACTCATTGTGCGAATTAAAGTGTAATGATGTTTATCTTCATCATCATTTGATATTAGAAGAAGATCGATATGATTATCATGTGGATCCAATATTCTTGGAGCATTTTTGGAGGAGCGAATAGGTTTGAGTTTATTTTTTTCCCAAGTATAAACATTAACAGTTAGCGGTTTGTTTTGGAGTTCAAACTGGTTAATTTGGTTGTGCGTTATGGGGAATTCCATATTAGCAAAGTTTAATTCGTTAGCGTAGGATTTGTAATTAGAGATTCTTTCTGGATGATTACTGATAGTGTGCAGCTTTGCAAGAACACTCCACATAAAACATTTATTATCTGTGTTTTTAATATTAATTATGGCTCGTTTGCCAGCAAGATCGGGGGGTAGTGGTATAAAGGAGTTGCCTACAATTGGCTCATACTTACTTTCTACCAATTTCATTTCAATCACTTCTCCTTCACCCCAACCACTTCCTCGCTGTTTTGCTTCTTCAGATGCCTTAACAAACTGATCATACATATTATCCCCCCATTCGCTTGTAAAATCATCATACGTTAATACAGTTTGCTGTTTTGTTGAGACCCAAACTAACATGGTTTCATCAGTAGATCCAGAAGTAAACTCTATCCTTACTGCCAAAAAAACTTTAACTGGGGGTTCAATAGCTAGTTTTTTAGGTATTTGAGAAATAGCGAATTTAACACTTTTTAAAACATTAAGTGAATCAACAATTCTTATTTTTGTTTCTTTAAAAGTTTGATCTAAATCACTTACTTCTCCAAAATCTATTTCATCTTCGTCAAATAATTCGCGTAATTCTTTATTCAACCGTTTTCCGTATTGGTGTTTATTATTTACTTCCATTTTTAAAGGACAAAATAAATACGTAATTTAAAATTAATTATTTTGTTTTTTCTAAAAAGTTGGTGTTTTTAAACTGGCTTTAATGATTTTTTTTATATTTTTTACTCTCCGAAACCGAAACTTGGTAGAAAATCGGCAAAATCAGGGGGAAAGCGGTTTTCTGATTTTACTCGATTCCCCGTAAAATTAGGTCTTTTTTTAGGGGGGTAAGTACTAATTATGCCCCTAAAAAGTTTTGGCCCAGAATTTGTCCTGTCGCCAGTTTTGGGCGTGGGATTAGACCGGCAGTATTGTGAGAACGATGTGTTTGTTCACAGCATCGCAGAGTGTGTTGTCACAGTGCTGACAAAGGAATCCTGCTGGCCTGGTGCTGTCCCAGCTTTAGATACGTGGATGAAAAAACAGGATAGGGAAAACGTGGAAGCGGTGATGAAATCTGTGCAGGACATGTCTTGGTCACTCAGTGTGACTCCCAGTGCAAAGCAGTGGTGTGTGGACAGTGGTCATGCTAACCTAGCTTTTGTCCTGGCTGTGATCACTAGGGATTGGAACCTGGTGGAACAGCTGGTCACCTCACACAATTCTCTGGACCTTCACTACAGCGTTCTTCTGGGAGCCGCAGAAATGGCCTCTGACCACGGACAAGGAGCCTTCTCCACAGCAGTTGCAATCCTCAGAGCATGCCCGCTTACCAGGGAAACTCTCGATTCCGGTCATTTTGATAAGATGCTCCATAGCGAACCTCTGACAGAAGAATGTGAAAAACAAGGTCTATGGGACCTTGTACTGGTAATTATGTGCGGAAGCTTATTCTTTCTCTATTCATTTCGATACCATTGTCAAAACCGTGCCTTGCTGGACTGGCTGTTGAAAAGGGCTATCAAAGAAGCTCGAACTGGAAGTGTTTTTTGGTGGCATCTTTCTCAAGGCCTGGCTGTTGGCTGCACGGATGAGAACCTTCTTCAGCTTATGTTGTGGTTGGATGTTTCTAATGGAAAAGTGAACAAGAAGATGCTGAAAAGTTTGGATCCCAGTGCAGTCATGCATCCTGTCAGCAAGAACACCTTGCTGTGCCAGGCTTTGTCATATCGTCGTTGCAGGATTAAGACAGTGCGCGAGTTATTGAGCACAGGTTTGTCTACGCTCCAAAGACAGGTGGATACGGATGCGCACCACTGTATGCTGAGGCAGGCCTTTAAGTTCAAACTCCATCGTGCCGTGGACGTGACTCTGGACTGCGGAACTTACTCCCACAAAACTATACATTCAGTTGCCAACGATGTGGAGATACAGGAACTGGTAAAAGGACATGAAAAGTTGAAGAGTTCCTATGAGCGCGTTCAAGAAGCTGCCTGCACTCCACCCCGCCTGGAACACCTGGCTCAGTTGAGCGTGTCTCACAGCATCGGCTGTCAGCCTGGGCGTCTAAACAGAATCAACAGGTTGCCCCTCCCCACCGTCCTGAAAAACAAGGTGAAGTTCAGAGACGTGCTCTACCCGCGCTTAACGGTCAGCCAAAGGTCAAGATTGCAGCTGTCCAAAGTCTCCACTCAAGAGAGGGAGACCGAATCCTGCAAGACATCAAAAAAGAGACGCATGACCAAAGTCTCCAGCCAAGAGAAAGAGACCGAATCCTGCAGGACATCAAAAAGGAGACGCATGACCAAAGTCTCCAGTCAAGAGAGGGAGACCGAATCCTGCAGGACATCAAAAAGGAGATGCATGACCAAAGTCTCCAGCCAAGAGATGGAGACCAAATCCTGCAGGACATCAAAAAGGAGATGCATGACCAAAGTCTCCAGTCAAGAAAGGGAGGCTGACTCCTGCAGGACATCAAAAAGGAGACGCAAGAACTAAACAGCATGTCCACCTTGATCCCGCAGTGGGTTCCTTCACATTGTGGTCTAGGTGGCATCGACCTTGGAGAATGGGCAGCACACTGGAACAATCTCCACGTCCATGTCCTAAGGAGAAGCATTTTTGTATCATATCTTATCTATTTCGTCTGTCCAGACCTCATGTGAATCCTATCTCTAACATTCTGATTCCAGAATGTGGGTTTTGTTATACAGGCGTATGCTTTTTTGGTCAAAACTGGCACATCTTGACCTTTACCGGAAAACATTTTTTCCAGATTTTGTGTAGGGTTTGAGGGAGTGGTAGGGTAGTAGTTAATTAAAAAAAAAAAAAGCCATGTTGCAGATGATCTCACTATTCTCTCTCTTGTATCACTGTTGACAATTATTTAGGCATGGTAGTGGGGGCAAAGTGAGTTTCACTGAAGAATATCCAACCGATTCTGCATTTCATTTGAAAGATGTCGACTCAAACTAAAATGATGAAGTTTGGCATCAAAATGAAGAAGAAGAAAAAAAAGAAGCACTAGGATCACAAATCTGGAAACGTGTGGCGTGAGCTAGGCCGCACATGACTGCTAACTTCGGCAGGAAGTTGCTTGCTCAGTCATTCACGTCCGGTTCCGCGAAGTGATTGCATAGGTTTTAACGCACATAATTTTTAGGCACCCGAGCGAATTTTTACCCACAGCTTTTTTTTGTGTGTGTCAAATTTTCATTTTCGCGGATTTTCCACGATTTGCGGAGGTCTACCATGCCTGTATATAGGAAGTAGTTGTAAGCACTGAAGATGTTAAAGATCCACAGAGCCGGCTGGATTAAGTCCCTTGTTTTTTTTCTGGGTTGGTGTGGCCCACATTCAGACTTTCCTCGTATACAATCGAGGCTGCTCTTTAAAGTGATGTCTTCTTTTCGTGCAAGAGGCAATTTCTATGGGAGCAACACTTGGTCAAAATAAGATTTCTTACCAGCTTTAAGAGGGAAAACACGTGAAAAGCGTGATTTTGACATTGTGACGTACTGGGTCTTTAAAGGTGGACCCGGGCAGTTGAGTTTTTGCAAGAAACACGTTGAGATCACCAGAAAGACAGCCTTTTCAAGGATCGGAACACTCACTTTGCTCTGGTTTCCTAGAAATTAAGACGCCAAAAAGGCAATTCCTCCTTGGCGGAGATAGTAGCCATTTTGGATGGCGTGGGTAGAGGACACTCATTGTGGTTGAAGCGTTTTTTTGTTTTTGTAGTGCAGTAAAAAACAAATGGAGCTATTTCCATTGTTGTGAGCGAAACTCCTTTAGATCAACTGTATACAAAATTTTAAAAAGAAAAGAAAAAAAGGCTTGTACACTGTATTGCGAACATTTTGTGCAAAAGATTTGGCGGCCATTCGAAAAGAAGCGGCACACGCCTTCTCTTTGGATGAAAGAATTTGACGCCAAGCCGGATTACACAGTTTGATTTCTAGGAAACCAGAGCAAAGTGAGTGTTACAATCTCTGTAAAAGGTATTTTTCTGGTGATCTCAACGTGTTTCTTACAAAAACTCATCAGTCAGGGTGCCCCTTTAAGGTAGGGCTGTTTAAAAAAAGCTTGTTTTTTTAATAGCATATTTGAAAAAAAAAATTGAACATGGCGCATTTGATCCCCCAGTTTAGGCTGGCTTATGCGGTCAGGGCCCTCCCGTGGAGATACCGGGGGGTCTTTCAGCAGAAATAGTTCCCCTTCTTGTGGAAGTTCTATTCTAGTAACTTCCCCTACTCTATCACTCTCTTTGACTCTGCCTTTTCTCTTCTTTTTGCTTTCTGGTGTCTACTTCTTTCTGCCTTATTGGTCCATTCACCTGCATTTTTTCTATAAAACCCTTCCACATTTTTCTTTTTTACAATTTATGACATGTCAGGTTGTTATTTTATTGTACACTGGCTTCCAGACGTAATATCTTACGCACTTGAGTGGGCACCTGTTGTCCATTCTGCAGTGCGTATTTGCTTATATAGCCTTTTTTTTAATGTATCTTAGCTTACTAGTATGTATTTGTTATCCTTTTTTACTGTTTTTTTAAAACCTGGACTCGATAAATAGAACAGAATAACTTGTGTTTCCAGCACTGTCTGGAATTATATGCTATTACTCCTATTATTTTTGCTATAGGGTACAATGAGGGAAGTGTCATGTTATGAATTGTACTATATTTGTATGTTTTCAGGTTTTGTACGTTGTTAAGATTCATGGATTTGTGTTTTGCTATACGTGGTCGGACTTTACGCGGTGACAGTCCTGAGATAACCATAGCTGTTGACGGGACTATAATAGACTAACTAACTAACCCAGAAATCTAGCAACAAAATAAAAAATAAACAATACTTTTAATATCACTTGGATTGTCATTCAGATGTTGTTTTTGTGCTTTTTTTAAATGCAAGAATCTTTTCATGACATTTTTGTTACAAGTTGTCAATTCATTTTCATAAAGATTTTGTGGATGGTCAGGGTATAATTATGAACTTCTATGCTGTTGATGGAGAAAAGAAAACAATTTTGGTGACAAACACAATGAAAACCTGGCCAAGTTGTAGTTTAGACTCCACCCACACACATTTTCTGATTGAAAAATGTTCTCTGAGTAGCAGCATTCTGACATTCTTGGGAAAGGGGTTGGATTAGGATCAGTCTAGGGTTATTGTCAGAAAACTGAAAGAACCAGACTTTGAGATTGAGAGTTGTAAACATGAGGGGGTGACTAACTTACACCTTTGCCAAAACTCTTTCACTTGTTCTTGCAGTCAATCCTTAGCAGTTGTAATTATGCTCATTGTGTGTGTGTGTGTGTGTGTGGGGGGGGGGGGGGGGGGGGGGGGCAGAGTCCTCTAACAAAGAATGGCAATTCAGTGAATTGAAAGATTGTATGATACTGAGATTGTTTTGTTTTCGTGTGTGTGTGTATGTTTCAGGGGAGGGAACGTATGAGAAGAAATAAAAAATATTGAAATGCAGAGAGGATCTATCATTTTTATTCTATGTGCATGCGCATGTTGCCATTCTTCTTCTTCGCTGTGAGTGGCCACAATCAACTGATTATTTTGCGACGGAACCGGGAGGTTCTACCACTTATGCCGGAAGAAAAGGCTCAAAGCCTGAGAAGAAACTGAAAAGTTTGGCCTTAGACAGAAGAGAGGACAGATAAAAAGATAAAGGATTAAGTGGATGCATTAAACCCCCAGATCAGCCAGGAAAGAACAGGCCCCACTTCCAGCAACAAGCAAGAGGAGAAGGGGGGGGGGGGAGGAAGAGGAAGAGAGTTTGGGTTGCTAGCCCAATGACTCCTGAGTGGGGCCATCAGGCATGATGGGTGCAGCAAGCGGGTGTCCATTCGGGTGCTTCCAGACTCTAGCTGCGAAACTCTCTGGAGTTCTGGCCTCCACTGCTGATGTAGGCAGGTCGTTCCACTCCCTGATTGTCCGGGGAAAGAAGGAACTCTGGCGATACTGCGTCCGACACTGAGGGATGATGGGCTGTTGGAGTGACCTCTTCATTGCCGCTCTGGCTGAGGTATGAACTTGCTGAATAGCATGGTGAGTCTGGTGGTCTGTCAGCGTTGCTGCAGCTAGTTCCATCCCAGTCTCTGGAGCATGTCGGTGACGCTGGCTGTTCTATGGTATTGATTCAAAAGGAATTTGGCAGCCCTGCGTTTGATCGATTCCACCTTGTCAATACTCTTTTGAGTGAAGGGGTCCCAGACTGAGCATGCATATTCGAGGAGAGATCTGTTAAAGGCCATTTCTCTCTCAACTCGGTGGAGGCTATTTTGAGGTTTCTCCGCAAAAAAACAAGTCTGACTGGCCTTCACTGTGATGTTATTTAGAACCCTTGTAGTTGACTGACTTTTAACAAACTGAACCCGAGTTAAATAATACTTGGGGACGCTTTGCACTGTCTGTATCAGTGTTTTTATAGTTTACATTGATATTGAGCACTAACTTTTCTTTTCTTTGTTGGCTTTTTTTGTCAGGTGGAGGTAATGGTGAAAATATCTGTTCCGTTATGTATGCCTGTGTTGCCTGGCCTTTTCTTCTTCTTTTCTACTTTGTTGTAATTGTAGACTTAGTCTTAAGGCTAAGTTTTAACTCATTCAAGTTGTTCCGGACATATTTTTGCCTCAGACTTTGCTGTTGTAGTGTTTTTTAGTTTGGGTTGTGAAGCTGGCAAGTAGAGGCAAATTCAGTTTGTGGTTTTGCTTCAGAGGTTTTTTGGTGTGTTAATAATGTGTACCCTGAAATTTGGTGTATCATGCATTTAGTTTCTTGTAAGTGTGCTATCTGCATAGAGTTAATAAACATTGTTTGTCAATATTGGACAAATAAACTCAAATCATTGATTTTCTTTTTCATTTTTTTTCCTTTGTTGAGTGTATCTTGTCATTTAATTAATGTTATTCATGAATTTAACTTTTTTTTTTAGAAAACTGAACATGACTGTGTCGTTGGTGTGTGTGTGTGTTCAGATTACCCTCCACTAGATGTAGATTTAATGGAGACTTAACCCTTTCACCACCAGCCATATTTCAGCCAGAAAATTCCATTACATTTACCTGGGTAGATAACAAACTCCATCTGCAGTATTGGGGATTCTTCTGTGGCATATATAAAATAAGGTCTATCCTTACTTCCTAAAACAAAGACAATAGGGTCTTTAGACCCCAATTTGACGCCTTTTACTAGTTTTAGTGACATAGGGATTAAATGACTGTGGTGCTAAAATGCGACTTTGGCGGTGAAAGGGTTAAAATCACAAAATAAAAGTGAGCATGATTAATAAAATAATAGCATTGTACATTAACAATCACAAAAGGACACACACACATGTCACTCAATACAGCAACAATCACAAAAGGACACACAATGACACATGTCACTCAATACAGCAACAATCATTCCACCACATTCAGATTTAATTAATGGCATTTTCTGTACATGGTAGTTGGTACCCAACCCTCCACAAATTCCATCGTGTTTGTCAAAAGGTGGTTTCATAATATTTTACCATAAAATATTTGGTAATTCTGGGCATTGCTTCACAAGATAATTGCCTGAACTTAAAATAATGTACTTTGGGTGATACCATGACTTTCTTGATTCCTTTATATTACCCAAACGAACACGTCATCAATGCCATTATGGAAAACACAATCAGCTTCAGGTACTGTACAAGCTTTGGAGTGATTGTGTGCTGCGGTTCACAAGTTTGCTCAGACTAATGTTTTTGGTTTTAATGATACTCAAGACTACATTACTATCTCATACATTTGTATGAGAAAATAGTTTATGGCATGGCAATAAATCACATACATTTAACCCTTTCATCGCCACTGTCGCCTCTTGGCACCACAATGATTTAACGCCCATGTCACTTAAAAGCATCAAATGAGGATCTGGTATCCAGTGACCTATGTTCTTCATTTTGGGAGTTAAAGAGAGGCCTTATTCTATGCACGTCACAGAGGAATCCCCACATATTGTAGACAGAATATTTTCTCTGGCCAGGTAAGTTTATGCCTGTCACAGAGGAATCCCCACATATTGTAGACAGAATATTTTCTCTGGCCAGGTAAGTTTATGCCTTTCACCGCCAGCCGTACTTCAGGCAAGAATTCCCATTAAATTTACCTGGGTAGATAACAAAATCCATCTGCAGTATTGGGGATTCTTCTGTGGCATATGTAAAAGAAGGTCTATCCTTACTTCCCAAAACTAAGACAATAGTTTTTGGATAATAGACCCCAATGTGATGCCTTTTAGTAACATAGGTGTTAAATCCGTGTGGTGCTTAAATGTGACTTTGGCGGTGAAAGGGTTAATGGAAAGTTTGGGCTGAAAAATGGCTAGCGTTGAAAGGGTTAAGAACATAATCAAATAAACCAACACGTAAAATTTTAAAGGACATTAAAATGAAAAATGATTATTTACTGCAATAATGCACAAGCCTGTACATCTCATAACAAAATACATTGATGTTCATATAAAAATTGGTAGGATAAAGTGAAGTAGGACACACAACATAAAATACATATTTTGATATAACCGGACCAAATAACAGTTTAAAAGCTACAGATAACTCATTAACTGCATGCACAATAGGAATTGTTCAGAAATAATTAAGGGGAGTAATTTCATGGTGTGCGGGAGTGATCTTGCCTAATTCAATCGGTCAAACAGGGGGAGTCACTCTACCATTAGCTCTCGTAGCCTATCGACTCATGTGTTTGGGCAGACATACAGCACTTAGAACACTGTGCGTTATTGTAAATATTTATGTCATTTATATTTTTACGTCACATTTTCCAAGTTCTATCATTGTGGCCACTGGCCACCCCTACTCCAATTTTAAAAACCATGTTTGCAAGTCGCTGACTTGCATCCTGCGGTTTCAAGCTTCGACACCATTGTTGCTACGGTTTTTGACCGAGTAATGGAGGTAAACAACTCATGAAGTGCTCTCCCCTAGTATTTTCCGAAAATCGTCTATTGCGCATGCACACACAGACACATGTTACCAGTACTTAGTCAACGGAACATACAAGCAGCTTCAGATCTAGGCATGGTACAGTGGAACCTCCTTTATAAGACCTCCCATTATAAGACTCCCTCCCACATAAGACCTACTTCTCTGAGACATTGCCCTTCAACGGAACACACAAGTGGCTTCAGGTCTCAGCATGATAGTAGAAAGCAGAACTCTGACCAGGGTGCCAGAAAAGGAAGAATCAGAATGTTGGGGGTGAAGCAGAGCAACAATTCAAGGTTTTGGCAGATAGTGGCTCTCTTACTGTGAAGGAAATCTATCGGAGAAGCATTGAGGGAGATCACACACCGATACAGAGGAGGGTAGGGGTGTGGACTTTGGTTTAAAAGGAGGGTGTTGAACTAAAAAACCAGACAGGACGTGACACATGCAAGGGTCTTGGCATTCAATTTTCGAACAAGAACATTTTGCCTTACAGGGCGCCCAGGGACCCCCATTTGGGTGTCTATGAAGTACTAAAATTGTAAAGGACCCTCTAAAAGAATGTGCAGGGATGCACTAGAAAAATTCTTTTTAGCATTCGCTATGCCACTGGGACCCTCTATCCTGCCTGTATGACCCTCTATGCTGTAAGTGAAGGAGTCCCTGGGACCCCTTGTTTTGCAGGACGATTGGGAGCCCTGTCTTATACAGGAACAAGTTTGTTCATGGCATATAATTTTTTTTCATGAATTTCAAGTCGTCAACCCACTGGGGTTCAACTTGTCGTTGATGACAACCAGGTCAAAGGTGTGACCTTTCTGGAGGGTGGGGAAGGTCACAGCCTGGTGCAGGTTAACGTTATCCAGCAGTGCAGTGAAGCGGAGGGTGAGGGGGTCAGTGGAGACCTCAACATGAATGTTGAAGTCCCCCATGATGACTGGAACTCCGCTGATGGTGTTGCAGTGCTCCAAGAAAGAGGGGAACTCATCAAGGAAGTGGGAGTTTTTTTCCTGTTGGGAGGGGGGTCGGGTAGAGGCAGAAAAGTTGTAGGCGGTGTTGACTGAGAATAACAGAGGTGGGCCAGTTCAAAGGAGAAGTGTGAAATTATCCCAAGACGGAGGTAGAGGTGAGATGATTGGGGGCACCGTGTTTCATACAATGAGGGCAATTAGATTTCCATTTAATCGATGGAAACAAGTTTCTTTGAGTAAGTAATAGACGGTAGTCACAAAACGGCGGCTGATGTCCCAGCCGCAAAGAATTCAACATTGTTGTCTGTCAGTTTGAACTGCCGGGTCTTTGTGGTGACGGACGTTTGTGTCAGGTCGTCTGTACTGCTTCGTTGTGTCATACTTGCCTGCAGCATCACAAAAGAAAATAATAATAATAATTAATAAACGGACACATATATGTAGCGCTTTTTATCAAGCACAAAGCGTTTTACAATCAGCATTGAAACACTCGCACACGCACAACAGACACATGCACGCATGCGAGTTAACGTGTTCTTGCACACAGACATACACACACGCACAACAGACACACACGCACGTACGTGCACACAGACCCATACACATTTCATCAAACACAGAAAACACATTCTCACTGAAACGCACACAAACATACACAAACTTACGCAAACATACACTTGTAGTTGTACAAACATGCGCGCACAATGCATGCACACACACGAACACGCGCACTCAAAAGAGAACAATCATGTTAAAATACACCATCTTTTTATATTTAAAGAAACACACAAGCACAGACAGTATGTATGTACACAAAAGAAACCCCATCCAAAACAAACAAAACAGGTCACACACAAAAGATACCCCCCAAAAAAACCACCCACCACACACACACACAAATAAGCCATTTTGTAGTTTTATTTTATGACCAATTCAGGAATTTCACATCCGATTTTGAGACAAACGATGCAGGAGAAAATCAGACATAATGGAATTTTGCATTAAATTGAAAATATTCTTTGATATCAATGGGCAATTTATAAGAAATAGGACAACATTGCCAGTTATGAATATGATTTTTTAACAGTCATTTCATTTTGATGTCTTGATATTCAAGATCTAATCATTTGCAGAAATCTGAAGTAAAGCAGAGGATCAAATAGAAATCAATAGGACAATGCCCTGGTTTTTGCAGAAATCAATGAGACATAAGTGTGGCAGCACTTGTTAAAAAATGAATCAGACATTTGTCCTGACAGGGGAGAACACTATAACATTTTCAATTTTAATAGGTCAATGTCCTATGACCGGGGCGTCAGGACATAACTGGTAAAGGAGAAAGATTTGGCACTTTGTTTCTACTGATACGTTTGTAAATGAAGTAAACAATGAAATCATTCTAATTATGATTTTATATTTTGGACCATATCTAACATAAATGATTAACCCTTTCACCGCCGAAGTCGCATTTTAGCACCACAGTGATTTAACACCTATGTCACTAAAAGGCATCAAATTGGGGTCTATTATCCAAAGACCCTATTGTCTTAGTTTGGGGAAGTAAGGCTCTAGACCATTTTATATCTGTCACAGAAGAATCCACAATACTGCAGATGGCTTTTTGTTCTTTACCCAGGTAAATTTAATGGAAATTTTTGGTTGAAATATGGTTGGCGGTGAAAGGGTTAAATATCTCCATGTAGATGATAACCATCATCATCTTTTCAATGGTTCTGGTGTGTATAGTAACTGGGGACTTCCGTCAGGTAGTAAAATAAACTTCATACAGAGATAAATTCCTTAGAAGGATGGCTTAGGTTGGAAGTTGGGTCGAGGAACACTGGTCAGGTCAGGTCAGGTCAGGTCAGGTATTTGGACGACCAGGCCTTGCAGCCTCTCAATGCGTCCTTCCTTTTGGTTAGTTTGACAATTGCTGTGGCGGTTTTTAGCATCCATTTTGATGCACTAATCATGGATGTACTTTAACAGGGCAATTTTTGGATCACTGTCTAGGAGGTTTTTGAATTTGTTAGTATCTGAGGCCAGTTTAGTATGTGCAGGGAGGTTGTTCCAATATTGGGTGACTCTGTTAGAAAAAAAGTTTTTTCTAATGTTAGTTCTGCTGTACCTGGTTAGGATCTTAAGTTCACTATTACGGGTTCTTATTTGGTTAGACAAGTGAAACAAGCCTTTGTTAGTATTGTCAGTGCCTTGAAGAATCTTGTAAACATTTATCAAATCTCCCCTTAGTCTTCTGTATTTTAAAGATGGCAAGTCTAATTTACTTAGCCTGTCCCCATAATCCAAATTTTTCATGGATTTTATCAGTTTGGTTGCTCTCCTCTGTACCTTCTCAATTGCACTGGAAAAAAGAGTGTGGCTGGGTTAAAGGGGGAATTATAAAAAATGGGGTGGGGTGGGGGAGAGGGGAATTTATATCATTTAGATTCCCCTCTCCCCCACCCCACCCCATTTAGTAAATGATTCTTAAGTCCAGCTTCTAAATCTTGGCCAAGAATGTGAGTCATTCACAAAGAGGGCACAGCCACTAGCAACCTTAGGAATAAAGTAATAATTACCTGTCCATGCACGTCTTTGCAGTAGCCCGTCTGCAGACCAGTGACTTTTACGTCAATAGTGCTCTGATGAACCAGCATCTGCCACAAAGTCAAACTGTCTGCGTCTTCTTCATCACAGGAGCACAGCACCACTACTGACGAATGAGCCTCATCTTCTGATGTATTCATTTCCAAAACAGCTTCCTGTACCTCTTCAAAGAATGCACAAACATCGCTGACAGAGAACCCCAGGCTAAGTAGAACCGACAATTCATCGACGACAAGCACCACCTGGCTTGATGACTGTCCTTTCAGATTCGACACACGTTCTAGAATTTTGTGCTTCAACATACCAAGTAATTCAGCATTGTTTGGGACTGGCGTTGGCTCAGCAGGGTAAAACATGCTTGCCAATTCTTCTAATCCATCAAAGAACTTGAATTGATTTGTTCCAACAGCAGAGTGCAGTCCTTTTCCGATCCCGATCTTATGGGACACGGCGTTATAGTGGTGGAATTTCTGAATGAAGCTTACGAGACACACCGATTTGTGACATTTCAAGGCCGCAGACATGATCTGATGAAGCAAGAAGCTACCATTGACTTTTGATTGTCCGATCACCATGCGTTCCCCGTTTGGTATACATCCTCCATCGAAATCAAGAAAGCCGTTTACACTGGACTGCATAATTACTGAGATCGTCGCAAAAAACGTCAGAGAAATCCTTTCATAATTTGTAAACAAAGATTGCTGTGAACCACGTTGTTAAACGGAAGTTGATTTTGAAGGGGAAGCTACTTTGGAGCAACAGTTTTGTTTTGAACAGTTGTTCCATCATTGCCCGCAGGCGTCTTATTTACCGAAACTTTTCAAAATCATGCGTCTCTGTGCAAAAACTTTGATATTTAATATGGACAGTTTTATTTTAAGCACTAAGACTTTCGTTTAAAGTATTTTTGAACTATAAATACCTCTGCAAATTGACAAAGATATGAATTTAAATGTTTTCAAGGCGGGGGAAAATCCTACATGTTAATAATTGTTTCAATGTTCAAAACACTTATTTCATCATTTGTACTTATCTTATTTCTTTCTTAGAATTTATCTTTTCTTTCTTTATATACTTTGCATATAATCCTCCCCTATACTTTCTTTATCTGTGTTTTAATGCGCTCTCTCTGTCTCCAGTTTACCACAGATTTGAAAACTGGCCACAGCTCTTTCATAGCCTCTATGTTGGTCTTTGCTGGGAAAAATTAAGGTAAAGGTAAAGATGTGCCACCCCCCTGCATTTCTCGGTTAATTGCAATTTTCCGTTTTTGCCTTTCTTACCAAACATAAAGCTGTATTTTATTAACCTTTTTAGCTAATAACCTTTTTGGAATACTAACCCTAGCCCCCCCCCTATAAGATGGGAAAACGCAATGAACCACGACTGTGACAAATGGCGCCGTGTACTGCAATACATAGGGGGGGGGGGGGGGGGGGGGTCCTATTAGATAATGGCCTAGGGTTAGGGACAGGGTTAGTATTCCAAAAAGGTTATTAGCTAAAAAGGTTCATAAAATACAGCTTTATGTTTGGTAAGAAAGGCAAAAACGGGAAAATGGAATTAACCGAGAAATGCAGGGGGGGTGGCACATCTTGACCTTTACCAAAAAATCTAATAAAAAATTCACCCCGTGCGAATAACGGGGGGGGGGGGGGGGGGGGGGGGTGTCTTTCATGAATATCTGTGCTTGAAACTTCCGCTAATCTATCACTCTCTTTGACTGCTTCTTTTCTTTTTCTATTATTCTTTTGACTTGATGGCCCATTCTGCTGCCATTTTTCAAAAACAAATACAAATAATTTAAATCTCCTTTGAGCTCCTCTGAAATTAGAATGTGTTGGCTGTATACAGAGAGACCGGTGACAACTGAAAACATGCACACCTCACCTGTTATGGCCATATGGCCTGGAAATGCAGAAGGAGAATAGCAAAACTGCACAATGCACAACTAGGGGAAGACGGGGTAAAAAGCGCATGGGCGGGTAAGAAGCCCACCCCAATTATCTCATGAAATAAAGAAAATTTCAGTCAAATTTGCCCATGAGACGAATGCTAGACATTAAGGCTCGTCTCATGGGCAAAATGAGACTGAAATTTGCTTCATGTCATGAGATAATTGGGGTGGGCTTCTTACCCGCCCATGCGCTTTTTACCCCGTCTTCCCCTAACATGGACCTCATTTAAATAAAGTTGACGAACAATGCGGATAGTTGTGTGTTGATATTTGACCGTCTTTATGAGAAAATGACCAGTCCATCGGATTGTACAAATTCAGTTGTTGCACAGGTAGGGCAACTTGTGCAGAGTTAAAAACTGTGTACAGTGGAACCTCCCTTATTACTTATATAAGACCTTCAAAAATCATCCAAAATGAGGTCTTATAAGGGAGGGGTCTTATAAAGAGGTAATTTTAATACTTTCAAAGAAGGGCAATGTCTCAGAGGAGTAGGTCTTATGTGGGAGGGAGTCTTATAAGGGAGGTTCCACTGTATAATACTAAAATAACAAAAATTGCAAATAAGAGAAAAGCCTCCCATCTCTCTCTCTCTCTCTCTCTCTCTCTCACACACACACACTTACCACTCATGTATGCCAAAAGCAATGTAACAGTATGAACATGTTTAGCATTATTATTTTCTTTTATTATTATTTATACTCCAGCAACTCAAATAAAAACACCATGGAAACGAGGGATACCACAGAGAGGTTGTTCTTTCTGTACACATATTATCTTCTCTTACGGGCGAAAATGTGGATTTTGCCCAAACAGATACAATCCATCAATGAAAAAGTAGGGGGGAAATATAATCTAAACCAAGAATGAGAAAATAGTGATAAAATGGGTATAAGGCAACAATGAGAAAGCATGGAGAAAATAATACTTAACGAAAAAATGAGAAAGCAATGATGAAATGGACACTAATTCAATGATGAAAAAGTAAGGATAAAAAGGATACTGACCAACAGTCAGAAAGTAAGGATGAAATAGATATTAAACCAACAATGATGAAATAGTGATAACATCAATATTAATCCGACAATGAGAAATATATACCATAGACTGCTTCTGAAAGTTATATTTTTCAAGTTGATTTCTAAAACATTTCATGCTAGGAACTATTTCCCCCTCCAAGTGATAAAAAGACACATCATATACTTTGACCCAGCACCACAAAAGGGACATTAAGTGTCAAACTGACCATTCGAAGAAAATTATACATTTGAAAACTTCAGATAATGCTCTTTATAATGATACAAGAACCGTTCTTGTATCGTTTTCCTTTCCAGAGTTATGAGCATTTAAAGTTAATAGGGTGAGCGTCGGACATTTTGAGAGTCAGTCTAAAGCCTAGCTGAAGAAAATGCTTTGACCTACTTGTTTTAAAGCACTTAAAAGACCATTTAGAGACCATATTAAAGATTGTCCTTTATAAATATGAAAGATAAGATGTAAGAGAACACGAAAATACCCATAACTCAAAATTGACACACACAAAAATGAGATTTTTGACTTTACAAGCCTGTTGTGAGAAACTAGGCTAGTGACGTAATGTCCCTTTCGTGGTGCTGGGTCACATTTTAAAATATTCTTCTTTGTCATTAAAGTTTTCAGAATACCGTTTACAGACAAAAGTTATTACATGATAAATTATAAAAATAATAGTTGGTAGAAAAAATAAATCTAAAAAATATGAAACACAAATCTAAAAAACATGAAGCTCTAGGACTAACTGTTCACAAACACAGAAAATGCCAGATATGTGTGTTTGTTCTAAGAAAAAGTATGGTACATGAGTACTATTTAATCACACAGATGTAGGACGAGATGTAACTTAACATTACGGCACTACAGGTAACTACAGGTAAATAAATGACAATCAGAAAGAAGATTACGTCACTTTAACGCAATAGCAACAAAAACTTAATCCTAAAAGCAAATCCATCTGATGGAAACAATAACTCCTCAAAACATGATCAAAAAGGTATACAAAAGAATTAATGCACCGAGTTGCCTATCACAACATAAATATATAAATGTTCCTTTAAAATATGCTAACTTACAAACTCATACAAGAAGTAGATCAAACAAAGCAACAAACAGCAAAGAAAACATAAGAAAACGGGGGAAATATGAATAACAAAAGCGAAAATACATGCAGATTTTATGTAGACACAAACAAAAATTGACAGACACTTTTGTACGCCATAGCAGAGATACATGAATTATATACAATACAGATAATAAGATGCCCATTAATGACAACTGAAATATGCCTTGGCATGAGGCTGTGTCAGACCAGTTGACATAAGCTAGAACGCCAAGGCTACATAAAAATGTTGTTATGCTCTGAATGGTTGTGCGGGGATTGTCTTAAGCCATGACAAGCTCCCAGCATAGCATCATCCGTCTAAAATCCCCTGAAGACGGAGTGTGGCTGCCCACATGGTGGGGTAATCAAAAACGGTCACACATGTAATGTTCTCATCCCTAGCTGATGCATTTGTACCTTAGTGTTCAAGTGCTTCTTGCTGTTGGGATGATCCCTGGAGTCTTTTAGCCAGGGTAAGCCAACCAACCAACCAACCGACAACCGAAATACTAAATCTCTAGCTATAAGTGTTTGTATGTGAATTAAAAGAACATAATGTACAATACACAATGGACATAATATTATTACAAAAGACAAACATCAAAACAAACAACAACAAAACCACACACACAGAGACAATAAACAAAAACACAGATAGAGAAACAAAGGCAGAGAAACAGACAGAAATTGACAGAAAAAAGAGGCAAAGAAAACAGCAAAAATTTTAATAGTTTTTTCTCTAAAGATGCTGCTGCATTTCCTATCAAATTATGCTGCTTTTTTTGTTTCATTGTAGCAAAAAATCCAAAATTTACACAACAATTGCTGCCAACATACAAACCATTTAATAATAACAATTATTTACAATGCCATTAAAACATTCCATATATATAAAACCCGCTAAAATATTTATTTCTCCAGGGCCTGTATTGACATAGAGATAGTATGAGACTTATCATCATGATATCTTAGAAGTCCTTCTAAAGTCCTATTACATTAGAAGGATTCTCAGATATCATGATGATAAGTCTCATACTATCTCAATGTGAATACAGGCCCTACAGATGAATCATTTGTGAGCTATCATAACTCCCTTTCTCATGATTTTGCCTTATTCTACTCCAACATCCATTTAACATTCGTTATATTTAAAGATGAAGTTGCTGCCATATGTTCAACATAAAAACAAAACACTTATGAGGAGAAGAAGCTTCTTAACATGAAAAGAAATATGCACAAATGGTTCTTTAAAAACAAGAAGTATTTCATGTTTTATCTTCACTTTCTCCTACCCATATCGTGAAAGGCTAATCATTCACTGGATATGAGTTGCTGCCATCTAAGCATAAGTTAAATATCAAACAATAAGAACTATTTATAATTAAAACACTTCATCTTCAATTTTTTTAAAATATAAAAGAATTGTTCGGATATACAATTGATCCTTCAAGTTCGACAGGTTTATTAACCAGCAGTTCATGGCTAAACTTGACTCCGTGATTCTTCTATTAAAAAAAAAAGAGAAAATATTTATACAAGTATGAAATAGAAAGTACTCAGTGTAAAGTACTCCACATCCAATAATAAACACTCCATTTATCAAAAACAAAGTGCTGACAAAAGTATCCCATGTCAAACTTTAACTGCTGTAATCGCATATTATAAAGTAGTCTGACAAAGAAAAATGAATTTAAAAATACTTAGTCTTAACAATAACAGTGGTGGTTAAAAACTTCAATATGTAATAATATCACTGCAAATGACAAAGTACTCCATAGGAGTACTCTATTATTTAAAAATATTATTTCCAAGTCACCCCCCATTTAAAAAAATAAAAAATGCATAAAATTTTCAACACACCAAAACATAACTCAATTTAATAATTAATAAAATGCCAACCCAAGATAATGCATAAAGCTCATGGTCTAGTTCATTTATAAATCTGAAACGACCAATAACAGCCAAAACATATGAAGAAAAGTGAGGATAATCTGTATAACTTTTCCACACAAAAAGAACCAATTTATTAGAGCATCACATTATTTTAGTTGGGATCAACTATCTAATTTTTGTTAGCATTCATGGTCTTTATCAATCAATCATTTAAAAAAAAATTTATGATTGACCAAAAAGACAGGACAAAGCTCTATTCTGGGGCCGAAGCGGCACACATAACCTTTATCTAAAAACTTCTTAAGTTTTAAAATTTTGTAAGTACAACTATAAGAAAACAATCTATTCAATATTCAAGTAAAACCTACTTGGTGTAAGAAAACCCACCTAACTTGCTAGTTAGTAAGATAGCGCACACTCTGCTCATCCATACATTCTGCTCAAACAAGTCAATAGCATTGTGCTTGTCAATGCAACAACAAACAAAAATATTGCACTCACTCATCAACAAATAATCATTTCAATCACAGCCTATGACATTCACCAAGATTATTTTATGTGTGTGTGTGTGTGAAAGTGTGTGCCTGTGAATGCGTGCATGCATGTGTGTGTACTTGTGAATGCCTTCATGCGCACGTGTGTGTGTTTGTGTGTGACCGTGTGTGTGTGACCGTGTGTGTGTGTGAGAGCATGCACAAGAGCATACATGAGTGTGTGCTTGCACACATGTGTGTGTTTGTTCATTCCTTTCTTCGATACCGTTTCATTTTAAGCATTATTACACATGCATAACACACACAAACATTGTGAAAATACAACAGCTTCTATGCTAAAAAACAATCAACAGCTTCTATGCAAAAAGAAAAAAAAAGTATGTAACCAAATAAGAACTGTCCTGTCTCCAGGAATTTTCTGTTTATAGGGTCGCTTAGTGATACGGCAATTTGATAGTAATGTGTTTTGTTCAACTTATTTTCGTATTCATAAACTTTCAGTTTTAATATTTTAATTATATTTGTACTGTAAGTTGTAAGAAACCCTTTTTATTTACCTTTTGTTTGATCTTAATCATTCAAGTATTTTTGTGTACCTTATTTTGGTTCAAAATTCAATCTGCATTTTCGCATTTTGTCACAACTTCCGCCATGCTCCATGGCAGTTTAGCGCTGGCCTTCGTGGCTTGTTCTTATCCAAGCCATCCTGGGAAAAACCCATCGAGTAAGTCTTTATCATTACTATATTGCTTTTACTAAGCCTTCCTTCTATGTTATGATATCATTTGTTTCCCTCAAGAAAAGGATTTCATACATTTTTGAAGGACTTTACTTTTTTGGTCAGTTGCCGTCATCTTGCGTTTAGTTCACGCACATCATGCCTTTTTTTAAATTGAATTTGTTGTCGCTGAGCAAATTATTCAGTAAATTTGCACTAGTGATAAAGTAGTATTTTTTGTGTTGTTTAGGTTTAGTCACCTCCACGGACTACCGTACAGCTCAGTTGTTTCTACTATTTTAGTGATGCATTTACTAGTGCATTTGCATTGACGTAGTGCTGTGTTCTTTTATTTTACGATGTTTATCCCTTTGTAGAGTCTAAGGGCAAGAACGTAAGAAGGCCAAAAACCGTATATGTTTTCTTATAGAGGATGAGATGGTCTGTCTCAGTGTCGCTCATTTTTTGTTGCGCTCATTGTCATGAACACCTGAAGATGTTATCAGTCTGGTGTTTTACTATTTGTTTCAAGTTTTAGTTATTTAGGTTGCTATTGTTATTTAGGTGTGTTTTTTCGTTTTTCTGTGTTACAGAATTTCACCAATGTTCATCAACCAATCTTCATCACTCATTCATCACTCTTCATCCACGTCTCATTAAACTGGTGACACTACCTGTAGTTGCATTCGTGTGTGAAAGTGCGCAAGACAGGATAAGAACTGTATGCATATAATTATAAAACTATCTTCACCACATCACTAACAATCTCATGTCACATACAGCACACTGGCATTGTCACAAGATAATGTGAAAACCCAGGGCTCCCAATCGTCCCGCAAAACAAGGGGTCCCAGGGATTCCTTCACATGCAGTATAGAGGGTCCTAGAGGCAGGATAGAGGGTCCCAGTGGTACTGCAAATGCTAGAAAGAATGTTTCTAGTGCATCCCCGGGACCCTCTGCACATTGTTTTAAAGGGTCCTTTAGAATTTGAGTGCTTCATAGACCCCCAAATGGGGGTCCCTGGGAGCCCTGAAAACCAGATACATATCTTGACCACAGAAGCATACGAAACTGTCTTCAACACGTCGGAAGCAATCTCACACACAGCGCACACACTCTGTAACAAGCAACACAAAAACCAGACGCAGGCCTACAGTGCCACGAAGGCTGGCAGCACACTGGAGATGTCCTGACGACACACCGGGCAGCGTCGCTCTGGCAGTTTGCTGGTGCACTCGGCACAGCAATACAGATGGCCGCAGGGCAGGAAGATCATGCGGGGCTTGTCCTCCAGGCAGATCTTACACACCAAAGAGTGACTGTCGTCACTGTCCTTGTTCACGGCCCTCGCATTGTTGGCATCCCCATCACCTGAAGAAGAGTAATAACAACTGCACTTGTACTGCATTATACAGTGGAACATCCCTGTTAACACCTTGAAAAAACATCCAAAAATATGGTCTGAAGTGGGAGGGAGTTGTAAAAGGGAGGTAATTTTAAGAGAAGAAGGACAATGTCTCAGAGAAGTAGGTTTGAAGTGGGAGGGAGTCGTAATAGGGAGTGTCTTAATAGAGAGGTTCCACTGTATATTCTTCTTCTTCTTTTTCTGCATTCTCAGACCATATGGCCATAATGAGTAAGGTACATATGTGCTCAGTTTTTAGTTTTCACTGGTCTCCCCGCTGTGTACAGCCAACACATTCCGATTTCGGAAGAGCTCAAAGGAGAAATATTATTTGCAAGATTTTATTGGAAAAAAAGGCTGGAGAATGGGCCAATAAGTCAGAAAGATAGCAGATGACTAAAAGCAAAGGGAAAAGGCAGAGTCAAAGAGAGTGGCAGATTAGAGGAAGTTACAAGCACAGAACTTCCAGAAGGTGGGGGAACTATTTGTACGGAAGACCCACTGGTATCCCCACGGGGGGACCACTATATAAAAACTCAAAAAAGTAACTACGGTTGTACCACAGATCAATGAATTGTTCTACCCACTTACGGTGACAAAGGTCAGTAAGAGGAAGACAGCATGCAAGGTAAAGGGCAAGGTCGACATAGAAATCTGCATCAGATGTTAACATGAAAGCATTTTTATTTAAACGAATTCAAATTCTAGAGACACCAAAATCCAAGCACTTTTCCACATATTAGAAATTGGATGCTTAGCCCTTTCAGGGAACATTTAACATTGGGCTCCCCTGAAATAAAAAATGCTAAGGATTTAATACATGTGCATGTCAGTCATGTCTGACTATAACCATCAAACAGCAAATAAAGCAACTCCTATTCAGGAAAGCTTGGCAGAAAACTGTTTACAGAACATATATGCCTTGCCCAGGGTACATCCCCACTCTCTTGGCCATGAAAACTTCAGACATGATGGTGTATCCCACACCATGGACAGGACAACTCACCCTGTGGTCTGAGGACAGGCTGGTGGTCAGCTCTCAGCTGCTGGACATGCTGCATCAGAGACTGGAGCTGACGGTCCTGCAAACGCAGCTGCTCTTCTTTGGCACTCAGCTGCTCTTCTTTGGCACTCAGCTGCTCTTCTTTGGCACTCAGCTGAGTTTGATATTCTGCATTTTCATTTTGAACCTGGAAAGGAACAAAAACACTAGATCAACCAGCGGCGCGGCAGTATTTTCGGATCCAGTGGCCTTGACCTTTGACCAATGACCTTCATCTTCGAACTTGGCCTGGATATTTTAACTACCTATCCGCATGCAAACTTTGAGGGTCTTAGGTCCCTCTGTTCAAACGCTATCATGTTGACATAGCCAGTCAGCAACAGCCAGCCATAAAAACATTAACCAGCTTTTGCTTCGCCGCTGGTTAAAAATACAGATGTACTTTACTGTGAAATCTTCAAGCCAATTCAGATGAAAATAAAATCTGAAATATCAAATCGTCTAACTTTATGGTGATCATTGTTACAAATCTCTCCCATTGATGAATTTGTAGGTACAGTGGATTTACCTCCCTATTAAGGCAGTGGAAAATCAGCCAAAAAAGGTCTTAAGGTATTAGGTACTTTATAGTCACAGAGGCGTCTGTGAAATTCAGGTTGCTCCCACCTGGAGAGCGCAACGCAGCCAGAGGTGTGCCACCCAAATAAAATGTTAAAAAAAATTGGCATGCGATTTTTGTGACTGATCATGAAAGGAAAGGGGGGCGAGTAAATTTTGACCAAATGACAACTTATTCGTTGCCACTGGGTTTAACGTATGCTAAGTGCATGGGCACACGGGACCTCGGTTTATCGTCTCATCTGAAAGACTCCACGTTCAGACCATAAGGCCTAGTGCAAAGTGAGAGAAAAAATCCCCTGTACCCAGGTTCGAACTTGGGTTTACTTGACATGAGGCGAACACGCTACCACTGTGCCACTCTACATTCTTAAAAGAGAGGGGTCTTAACAGACAGGTGGACACTCAGTAGCCCAAATATGAAGGGGGAAAAACTGGTGAAAACATTCTGGGTCACATCTTACGGAAGGTCTTAGTAGGGAGGTTCCACTTACTGTGATTGGGGTAAAAGTGAATTAAAAAGATGAGAAAAATCATAAACATGCAGCTTCTCTGTGAATGCTTTGATAAAAATGAAATTTGGAAACTAATGCTAACAACATTATAGGCAGCAGTAATGTTACCAGTATGCAAGTAGAATAGCTTGTTCTGTGGGAAAACAAGCTTTCAAAGCTTGGTCTTTTAGGTGCTAAACCATCTAGTTCACACACACACACTTACTACAATATACTTTCACTAAAATATTATCATGTTCAAGATCTTTGTCTAGCCTGATTTACCAAATTCGATTAAATTCATGGAAGACCAAATTTTCTAAAGATGTAGAATGCGCTTGTACAGTTGTGGTCACCCACTATCAGTATCAGTTCAACACATTCTTTTCAAATGTCCATTTTTATCATCGCTATACAGCTTATCTGGGATACAAGTAGCAAAAATAGGAACTTTAAAAGATGTAGTTTACAGCCATGAAATGATCAAAATCGCTTCAGTCGTATCCAGCTCTGGAATTGCAAGATTGCTATAATTGATGCGTTAGTTAATATTAATTTTGTTTTCTTTTCCCCCTTTCATTTTTTTTTTCTCCCACGTACACACACACACACACACACACACACACACACGCGTGTGCGTGTATACACACAGAGATACATACACTCACACACACATGCTATCACATATGCACACCCACATTCACACATACACGCAGGCATAAATACACAATCACAAAATCTCATTTTATTTATTTATTTTTTTAAGTCTCATATCACATTCATTGTGTGAACAGACTTTAAATAAAATCAATCAAATCAAATCAAATACTTTCACCCCAGTAGTTAAGTTCTATTCTGAAGTCTAAAATGCATGAGCTGTTGACAAGATACTCACATGCTCCATTTCCATGTCTTTCAGCTGCAGCTCTGTGAAGGTCTGCTGCAGCTGTGTGTCTTTCTGCTGCAGCTGTGTGTCTTTCTGCTGCAGCTGTGTGTCTTTCTGCTGCAGCTCTGTGAAGGTCTGCTGCAACTCTGTGTCTTTCTGTTGCAGCTGTGTGTCTTTCTGCTGCAGCTCTGTGAAGGTCTGCTGCAGCTCTGTGAAGGTCTGCTGCAGCTGTGTGTCTTTCTGCAGCACCACCTGTTGCTGTTTGCAGATGGTGATGTGATTCTCATCCGCAGCCTTCAGGGAGGCTTTCAGCATCACCTCGTTGGGGTACCGACCTGCACAGGAAAGCAAAGAAATAACAATAAACAAGAGAGAATAAAACTATACAAACAGTAACACCACTTTTCCTTCTATGTACACATTGTCATTGTATCTGATAGTACAGTAAAAAGAAGATAAGGATTATCACATTTATATGAAACAGATTTTGACAAAGTGCAAGCAACAACTATTAGGTTTTCCAGTCAATAAACATATTCACAAATCCTCCATAGAATTATTTACCTGTGAACAAGACTTCAAAAAGTTCAGGCAATAATCCTGTTCCTCAGTAACTTTTTTAAAAAGAAGAATTTATTCTTAACACTTGATGCTTCAAACTCTTTTCCAAATCGATTTAAACTGAAATATAGATCGAATGCAATTCCCTGACATTGGGCTTCTAAGCAGCTGAGCTGAAATAAATGTAAGAATGTCATAAGGTATGTCATGTGTAACGGTTTAATTCAGTTCTTGTGACACATTTTGGATAAACACTCCTCCCAGCTCCTTTTCACTTCTTTGCATCAATGAACACTGTCAGAAAGGACGATTAAACCCAAAAAAAAGGTAAAATATCACAGTTTAACCCTTTCACCGCCAGCCAATTTTCAGCCCCCAAATACCATTAAACTTAACTGGGTAGAGAAAAAATATTTCTGCAATATTGCAAATTCCTCTGTGACATATATAGCATTAGGCATATCCTTACCTCCCAAAATTTAGAAAACAGGCCCCGATTTGATGCCTTTTTAGTGACATGGGTGTTAAAGCATTGTGGTGCTAAAATGTGACATTGGCGGTGAAAGGGTTAAACTGTGACAATCTGATCCAAACTTTACATTTTACTAACAGTCTAATTTCATGCAGATGTTATAGCTGTGGTACAGTGGAACCTCCTCATTAAGACCTTGAAAAATCAGCCCCCAAAAAGTCTTTTTAGAGAGGGGTCTTCATAGGGAGGGGTCTTCATAGGGAGGTGGACACTCAGTAGTCCGGATATGAAGGGGAAAAAATTGGTGACTTTATTTTTTTGTCAAATCTTCATGGGTGCTCCTGGGAAATTAAACAAATCCTGCAAGGGGGTGGCCCCGGTGGAGTGCAGGGGCAGTGCACACACACACACACACATTTACTGCTCTTTTTTCACTCCTCTAGACTAGTACAAGTGCTACATTCCTTTGAAAATAGCAAAGGCCCTTTTTATTGTACAAGTGTGTGTGTGTGTGTGTGTGTGTGTGTGTGTGTGTGTGTGTGTGTGTGTAAGAAAAACGTTGCTTCGCAAATTCTCATAATCCGGCAACGCCAGCTCTAGGCAATATAAAAATCCTGCAATTCAGGACACCTTGCAAGAAGGAGCACCCATGCATCTCAGAGGGAGTCTTAGGGAAGGTCTAGCTAGGGAGGTTCCACTGTACCAACACCACATACACACAAAATCAAATGCTTAAGAATACGCTGACAATGGAGTGAAAACTTTCTTTCAAAGAACAAGAATCCCTATTTCGATCACTGTTCAAACTCACTAGTTTGACAGAAAAACTTGAAGATAGCGTGTTGGATTTGCAGGAGGGTGTACCCACTTGCTAGGGCTGCCTTGATCGCTGGCACATCCAGGTTGGCTGATCCGATAGGCTCCTCCCCCAGCCCATCATTGTTAGAAGTGTTGCCTGTCAAGAACATAAAAATAACATATACATACAGCAACAAAACCAAAGACAAAAAATCGTACTGAAGCACATGCATATTTATTAATGAAAATATTGACATAACAACAAAACATTTCTTATTCTAAAACATCAGAAGTTTCACAAAAGTTACAATTCTTTTGTATTTTTGGATAACATATTAACCCCTTCCCTGCCCGGTCTTGTGTCTATAAGGGGATATGTGATGTCATCGATGATGTCATAACTTTTGATGTTATAGGCCTGGAATGATGGTGGACAAATCAGGAAAGATATATATCCCTAGAACATTTTCTCAGATTGAGCCTAACACGTCTCTTTTAAAAAAACATTATTATACAAATATTGACAATCTTTTTGTTTTCCTCTGGCAGTGAAGGGGTTGATCTCCATTCACTAGTTCTGTTGATGTCAAACTAGGAGCTGAGGATGAACAGGATGATTGACCACACCCAACAACATCACCCTTTAATGACAAGTGCATGCTAAATAAATGACAGGAGTCACAAGGTAGGTAAGGAAACCTGAACATGTATCATGATCTCTAAATTTTATAGTAAAAGTACCAACACTGAACACACTAACCATTACGAGCAGTGCTAGTCATCAAACAAATGTGTGAAATAAAATTCACTCTTCTACGTCTCCCCCGAAGTTGGAGTGTGACTGCCACGTGGCGGGGTAATCAAAAACTGTCAAACACATAATATTCTCATCTCTAGCTGATCATTTGTACCATAGTGTTCAAATGCTTCAGCGGCTTGGATGATCCCTGGAGTCTTTTAGCCAGGGTACAACAACAAACAACAACTCTTCTAGGACCATGGGCAAATGTATTCGCCCAGTAGATCACATTTAAGTCCCACCAAATGCAAATACATTCACTGTCAAGTGGCCTGCCATGTGTTTGTCTATTTTCAGAGCTTATGTAAGTGATTTTTTTCTGTTAAAACAATGCAAGTGCACTAAAAAAAATAGTTACCCCCTCTACAAGACACTAGAAGATTTAAACATTTCAATTATTTACCAGGCACTAAAATCTGATCAATGCTAATTAAATCATCAGATTGAAAATCAAAATTGAATTTAAATCAAAGCAAAAACGTTTGAAGAATTTTGATAAAATACTGCTGTAAAAGTATATGTGAGAGGGCGAAGTGAGAATGCTTAGAATGTCGTGCACGTGCGAGTGAATGAATTTGGAATGATGGGAATGAACTCTGAGCGATCGGAAGTGTAATTGTGGAGAGCATGCGTGAGAAAGCTCAGTCAGGCCCCGACTCCCAACAGAGAAAGCCAGATTAATGTGATTGAGAATGAAGAGCAAAGCCGTCCGTCTCTTGGTCTTCGTGTGAATTGCCCTCAACAACACTACATATACTTCTTACAAGCAACTTAAATCAATGACTTACCTGCACTTGAATCTTTGGGGTCCTTTACTTCAGCAAGTACCTGAAATTGAAATTAAAATTGTAATAAGCGTACCCATTTATGACACATTTTAATAAATTGTGGTAGCATTTTACTGTCATTCTCAAAGGTGAAATCTTAAAATGTAAACAATCCTGAAGACAACACCACTTCAATATGAATTTTAAAAACAATAACAAACAATTCTGGTACATGTAATGATTTCCATTAATCAAAATATGAATAAATTAAATCAAGTTAGTGTGTCAATTTGTGTAAAATGCTTGAATCCATCCCTGAACGGTGAACCTGCACGCTGCAGCTAGACAATTTGTTTAAATGATTTAGCAAGAATGATTTTTTTTCAAAGACAAAGACACTGAAAGACTATGCAGTTCTACTTATAGCTAGTTCTAGAGTGCAAAAAGTGATGGGAGTGTACTTCAAAATCATTTCAAACCATTTTAAGCACAGGAAGAACAGTGAATTTAAGCAAACAAACATGCCAGACATCCAACCATATTCAAATGAAATACTAATACACTGCATGAGTGTATTATGACAGAAAAAATTTGTTAACTAGTGCCTGTAGGCTGGCCGCTTGAGCGATGAAGTCTTGCCCTTTGGTGTGAGAAGATGCAGACAGACAGACACACAGACACAGACGCACACATACACACTCTCCCTTTCTCTCTCTCTCTCTCTCTCTCTCTCTCTCTCTCTCTCTCTCTCTCACACACACACACACACACACACACACACACACTGTGTGAACAGCACACATCCAAACACAACCAAAAGCACCATATTATTATATCAAGAGATCATAATCCCTGTACAATCCCAGTACCTGCAGGTTGGCAGCCTGAGTGATGATGTCTTGCCCCTTGGTGCTGAAAAGTTGCAGATCTACACACAAAGTGAGACACAGACAAAGACTGCAGGGCTCCTGATCGTCCCACAAAACAAGAGGCCCCAAGGACTCCCTCACTTACATAATAGAGGGTCCTAGAGGCGGGATAGAGGGTCCCAGTGTCATAGCGAATGCTAAAAATAATTTTTTTAGTGCATCCCTGGGACCCCCTGCACATTCTTTTAGAGGGTCCTTTAGAATTTTAGTACTTCATAGACCCCCAAATGGGTGTTGAAAAGATGCAGACACACACAAAGCTTAACACAGACAGACAGACAAAGACAGATATAGACAAACACTGAAACAGACAGACAAATGTACACAGACAATAACATGTGAAGAGAAGCTCAGATTTCTACCTGCAGGTTGGCAGCTTGAGTGATGAAATCTTGCCCCTTGGTGTTGAAAAGGTGCAGACACACACTAAGTTTAACACAGACAGATATATATAGACAAACACTGAAACAGACAGACAGACAAAGTGTACACAGATTTCTACCTGCAGGTTGGCAGCTTGAGTGATGAAATCTTGCCCCTTGGTGTTGAAAAGGTGCAGACACACACTAAGTTTAACACAGACAGATATATATAGACAAACACTGAAACAGACAGACAGACAAAGTGTACTCAGATTTCTACCTGCAGGTTGGCAGCTTGAGTGATGAAATCTTGCCCCTTGGTGTTGAAAAGGTGCAGACACACACTAAGTTTAACACAGACAGATATATATAGACAAACACTGAAACAGACAGACAGACAAAGTGTACACAGATTTCTACCTGCAGGTTGGCAGCTTGAGTGATGAAATCTTGCCCCTTGGTGTTGAAAAGGTGCAGACACACACTAAGTTTAACACAGACAGATATATATAGACAAACACTGAAACAGACAGACAGACAAAGTGTACACAGATTTCTACCTGCAGGTTGGCAGCTTGAGTGATGAAATCTTGCCCCTTGGTGTTGAAAAGGTGCAGACACACACAAAGTTTAACACAGACAGATATATAATATATATAGACAAACACTGAAACAGACAGACAGACAAAGTGTACACAGATTTCTACCTGCAGGTTGGCAGCTTGAGTGATGAAATCTTGCCCCTTGGTGTTGAAAAGGTGCAGACACACACTAAGTTTAACACAGACAGATATATATAGACAAACACTGAAACAGACAGACAGACAAAGTGTACACAGATTTCTACCTGCAGGTTGGCAGCTTGAGCGATGAAGTCCTGGCCCTTGGTGTTGAAAAGGTGCATACACACACCAAGTTTAACACAGACAGATATATAGACAAACACTGAAACAGACAGACAGACAAAGTGTACACAGATTTCTACCTGCAGGTTGGCAGCTTGAGCGATGAAGTCCTGGCCCTTGGTGTTGATGAGGTGCAGACAGGTGGGGGACACTGTGGCGTGGGTCCTCCACACATCAGCATCTGCATCCCAGTTGTACAACTCCACCCCACAGCTGTAGCACTTCACCTTGTCACTGTACCCTGCCCACACACACCATATGACCACTGAAAAATTGTGCTATGCATATAATGATGGGTAGCTCTTGTGGTAACGCGTTTGTTTCACAAGTAACAAATCTGGATTTGTTTCCAGGCTATGTAGCAGAAGTAAGTACTGTAATTCTTATTTCGTTCATCCTCCACAATGGTCTGAATGCTAAGTCTTTTGGATGAGATGACAAAAACCGAGTCCCATGTGCTCACACATGCTATGCATGTTAACTCATTCAAGTCGTTCCGGCCACATGTGTCCGGAATTAATAGATAACTGTCAATTTGATGCATTTGCTTGGAGGGAAGTAAATCTGTGTGCACACAATACCTTGGTCACTTCTAAACTCGCTTCACTCCCTTAGACCACAATTTTGCCTCTAACTTTGCTTTTGTAGTGGTTTGTTGTGGGGAAACCAATCGGTGTAGAGTTTTTCTATATATATATATATATAATGTCTATAAAAAAAAGTCTGATCTACCACTTCCTTATGTCTAAACCTGAAGTAAAACCCCATAATTTTCATTCGTTTCTCCTTTTGTTTAAATGTATATTTTGTTTGTGTGCATGGCTTCCAGAGATATTTGTGAGTTTTTCTGAATAATTCAAAATCGTGATGCGAATGAGTTAAAGAATCCAGTATTCTGTAGACAAATGAGTTATCACTTGCTATCAAAACGAGGGGTGCCTGCCAGAACGGTCTATCTCAAAAGGAATAAAGAGCACAGTTCTGGCATTCACCCCTCGGAAATGTATCCCAGGGCTCCCCTATTCAGTCTTGAGTTGAAACAAAACAGCATGCAATCAAAAAAAGGGTTGGAGATAGTGGGGTTCGTGCTATCATA
>CM065680.1:10982228-10987228 GCA_017654935.2 Phymorhynchus buccinoides | reverse complement strand
TCGTGCATCAAAATGTTAAAAAGGATTGGAGCTATCACGGCTCCTTGTGGAATTCCCATTTTAACATGTCTTTGATTAGAATAGACATTGCCAACCTTAGTCTGTATTTTTCTATCACTTAAAAAGGTTTTTAAGTAGTTGTATATATGCCCTGAAAGGCCTATTGATTTCAATTTATTCAGAAGTTTTGAATGCCAAACTTGATCGTACGCCTTTCTAATATCGAAAAAAGTAGCAAGTACATTTTTCCTGCGGGAAAACTGATGTTTGATCTGTGAGGTAATTTTTACTAGATGATCAACCGTTGATCTGCCTTTTCTGAAGCCAGCCTGTTGTATTGGTATTATGTCATTTTTTTCACAATAATGTTCAAGTCTGCTAAGAATAATTCTTTCCATAAGTTTCCCCACATGTGAGGTAAGAGCAATTGGCCTGTAATTATTTTTATCTGATTTTGCCTTGCCCTCTTTAGGAATCGGGGTTACGATTGATTGTTTCCACAAAGATGGTTGAACTCCTTCAGACCAACATTTTTGAAAAAATAGGTTTAGAAAGATTGTGAAATTAACTGGTAACTGCTTTATCATTTCATTAGAAATCGCATCAGGTCCTACTGGTTTTTTCTTTGAGCCAAGGGTGGAAATTGCGTCTTTTGTTTCCTGTAAAGTTATGGGAGCATTTGTATAGTGGTTGTTGTTTGGACTTTTTTCATTATCTTTATTACCATCCATTTTTTCTCTGTACATTTTTTGTTTTTCTGAGAGGCCTTCATTGTTACTATTTATTGCGAAAATATCTGCAAATGCTTCAGCCTTTTCAAATTTCGAGGGAAACTCATTGCCTTCCAATATTATTGGGTACTCAGGAAGACTAATGCCATTTTTCATTTCTTTTAATTTTTTCCATATTTTTTGGATATCTTTATAATCTTGAACTTCGTTCTCACAGAAATGTGACCAATATTCTTCCTTAGCTTTTTCATTTATTCTGTTACTGTGATTTTTGGCTTTGTTCTTTTCAGCAGTTTTTTCAGGATCTTTTTTGTCTTTTAAATATATTTTGTAGGCATCCATTTTTTGTTCTCTTGCTTCTTCGCAAGATGCATTCCACCATACATTACCCGCATACTTACTTGGTTTATCATAATTACACTTAGGAATTGAAAGGTCAGCCGCACACAAAACAATATCAACAAAATTCATGTAGCTTATGTCAATATTATCGACCACTATCTCTTCGCAATTGTAAGTAGAAAGTATGTGTGTGTGTGTGTGTGTGTGTGTGTGTGTGTGTGTGTGTGTGTGTGTGTGTGATATTGAGAGAGTGCGCGCGCGCACGTGCGTCCTCACGTGCGTGCGTGCGTTTAGCAAGCAATGCTGTCCTTGTTACAGGGTAAGTAGGCCTTATTAAGTTCGAAGAAGATGGACAGGAAAGCGAATGAAACAATGTGATGTCAGATCAATATTAAGAAGCTTGATCAAAGTGTTTCGGTAGATGGTTACAAATGATGCAACCCTAAGCATGAAATCAATCGGCCATGTCAATATAAAGCACTGGTCAATGTTATTTCGCCAAAAAATTGGTGTTTTAAAACCGTGGCTAAACTGTATTTAATGTCTTGCCAATAATGTATGTTTCTATGAATTTTGATACTCTTTTTAATATTTTATTATTCTGCTTAATTATGACAATATTCTCAAGGATATTTCTTTCAAAGCATAGCAATCCTACATTGATCACAATAAAAGTTTGTTTCATTTTGGAAGTGCTGTGGAAGTGCTGTGTTGAGTAATGAAGCTTGTATTGATGAAGGATGAAATTCTTGGGAAAACTGCAACCCTCAATAAAGTCAGGAGAAGAAATGGCGGAACCTTACCGGGTACTGGTGTGGAAACCGTGGGGATGACTAAGAGATAATCAACAAAGTTAATTAAAAAAATCAATCATTCTTTAATTCTTTTTGTGTGTGTGTGCACCTTTGAAGGGTCTGTGACCCGAAGTATTGTGTCATTAAATTATTTCTAAGTCAAATTACAACCACCCAAGTGTTTGCTTGCTTTATTCTACATTCTTTAATTATTCCGTTAACAAATTACAAAATTTGTGTGAGAATTCCATGCATGAAGGACTAAAACTGTTTCTTTTGAAGATGATTTGGAAAGCTAATAAAGGACTGAAAAACTCGGTTACCACAACAACTCACTGTCAGGAAATCCTCCGTTGCATAAAATAGCTTTCACAGAAAATGTCAATGGTCTGCAAACTGTCTATTCCCCGAAAATGTCATAAACGTTTAAATTCAAGGCTGCCACATGCTACCTGAATTTCTGAACCCAGTTAGACTCTATGGATAGGGCCTATCAGTTTTGTCCACTGCAATGATAAGATAGCGGACATTGCGAAACGCATACAAAACAACAACTAACAAACAACAAAATCATAGCTTGATAATTGAATTCTATGACGGGGCGATATTTTTTTTACCACTCTCAACACACTTCACTGTGACTGGGGAAAAAAGAACAACCAACAGTGACCATTCTGAGCACTTTTTACTGTTACCAGAAAAAAGAAACTGGACGATTTTTTTAGGGTTGCATTTTTTTGTTCACCTTATACAAAATTCAATCATCTCTTTATTACTATGCAGCCTTCCATTCCCAGATCAGGATCAGAATCAGGACGGCAATACGACGCATGGTGTTATTACTGGCATTAGTCGCGACAGACAGCTTGAACATGAAAATGCCAGATCTTGAAATGAGACAAACACGGCCGCAACTGCCGATGTATTAAAACAGATGAAAACGGATAACCAATGAAAAGCTAATCAAAAGCAACCAGAAAATGATCGTGATTTGTCAATACTGACTGGAGCCAATCTGTCAAGTTCTACGAGTATGAAATCTCCTCACAAGCTAGGTGATGGATACAAAATTGCGGACAGTGGTGATTCTCGAGGGGTTGTTCATGAAATAATCGGAATGGGCTAACAAATTAATCTGACTCGATGATCAGTGTAAATATGTAGGCCTGTTTTCAGTATTTCTCTGCTACGGAGGCAGTTTTTGTATTTCAAGTCCTTGCAGTCTGTCAGACTGTAAAACACACACACACACACACACACACACACACACACACACACACACACACACACACACACACACACACACACACACACACACACACACACACACACACACACACACACACACACACACACACACACACACACACACACACACACACACACACACACACACACACACACACACACACACACACACACACACACACACACACACACACACTCACACACGCACACACACACACTTTGAATTCAATTTAATGATAATCCTTTGATCCCTCTTGGGGGCATGGGGGGTGAACAGATTCAGAATATATATCATTAAAAAAAAAAAAAAAAGCTAGGTGTCCGCAAGCACAAAACAGTACACATTATGAATCAAACAAAACTAAGCTGCAGCGCACTGAATAACTTTTCCTGATCTTATGAATTTTGCTATTTTCAATTGGAACTTTGACCAAAAAACAACAACAAGAATAACAACTAGTGAATGCATAGACTTTGATGAAGTTTGCTGTTCAGCTAAGTCCACCCCGCAGTTTATTGGGGTTAATGATTTGGTAAAGGTCAACCAGAAGCAGGCATTTTACACTCATAAATAAATGATAATTTTACAACTGTGTAATCCACCCTCTTCTTCTTCTTTCGTTTAACAACCACATTCTTCATGTTGACGGTTCTATCGTTGGAACTGGGAGACTTCAGTCAGGCAGAAAAGCTGATGGTATCTTCGCCGCCCGGATATTCAGCCTACATATGGTCGGGATACAATGGGATGGGGTCAAGGGAGAGGGAGGGGTGAAAGACAGGGTAGTGGGGGAGGATTGAGGGGGTTGGGGGGGGGTGGGGAACTGAGGAGGGGTGATTGCTATAAGATCCGGGACTTGAAGCCTTCCACCGAGACTGATGTTGCATGCCTCTGGTGGAAGGGCATTCCATTCATAGATGGTCCTAAATTGGGAAGAAAGATTGCTGTCTGTAGCTGTTTGTTTTGCTAATTCCTAATTTCATTTGTTTGCATAGCCTAGAGTTATGAATGGATCTTAGCGTTGTTTTGGAATGAAAGTTAGGTTTTACGTCCACTCGGCTGCAAAACAGCACATATGGGACGAACCATCATTCAAAGCTCTGAGCAGATCCTGGAGGTACTGCAATACCAGGTCTTATCTTATATAGATAGGCTAACTTTGTTTTGAACATTATTTTTAGTATTATGATGTTAGAAATAACATCATAGGCGAGGGAGTTCCGCAGTTTTAATTGTATAGGGGGGAGGAGCATGGGAAGGGATCCCTTCTGGATCCAATGGGAAAAAACTCTTACATGATTTGATATCCTTATTCCCAGAATTAATCAGAGTTGACTCCCCGACTACGATCACCAGCAATCAAAGAGCAGCAAAGAATAGTCTACAATATTGTCATAATATGACTGCAGTTTGCTCAAATGAATCACTGTGACAGACAGCCAAGTGTTCGAAAATGTTTTCCCCCCTGATTTTCTTCAACATTATAAGTATACTGTAACGATGATATCATCGTTTTCAGTCTTCAATCTCGAGCTTGCAAGGCGATACCGCATGGCAGTTGTTGAGGGGCTGACTCACAACCCATGCAGCACGCGCAGCATAAATTATCTAAAGAGAATATCGATCTCTAAAAGCACTGATTAGAATGAAACTGGCGGGTCGTGCACATTGGAGAACAAGGGGATTTCTGGTTTCGACACTGCTTTGCACACAGCTTTGATCGAGTACACCCATCAGCGAGTATTATAAAGATATTCTGATACAAACCCCTAACAATATTTCGCGCGTGTGACGTCTTTGCGCTACGAGGGTTGACCGAGGGCAGTAAACATTTTCTACAGTTGTCGCCCCTCTGTCCTGGGTCCCCAGAAACCACGCCATATT
>CM065680.1:10959728-10977228 GCA_017654935.2 Phymorhynchus buccinoides | reverse complement strand
GGGTGTTTTCCCTATCTTTTATGTCGTTTTTTGTCCCCAGTCATTTTCGTGTGTGCACTTTTTGTTCAATAAGAGCAGGGGTACTCAAGAATCGGAGCTACGGCGTGTGTGCGTTTTTGTGCTTACACGTGAAAAAATGTGTCATAAACAACCGTATTGATTAAAACGCAGGGTTCTGAATTCACCCCGAAGATGCTCATGAACACACTTTCCCCCCTCTTGAATGCTAACAGTATTAATTTTCCAAAATGGCTCTCATTTTTTGCTGAATTTTCAATTTCATTTTTATGCTCAGTACGTGAAAAAATGCGCAGTACATGAAAAAAGCACCTAGAAAAGAGATCATGGATAAAAAGAAAGTATGGATAAATGATATTGTATCTTTTGTGAGTTGTTGGAGTACATGTAGCCTATCAGACTTGCTTTCTTGTTTCCCGTTTTCTGTTTTTATGAAGGCAGGGTTCGTATAGGCATACTGGGAGATTGTGTGCAGTCATATCGAACCCCACCATTTATATTCTCTGCAGCCTAATGATGCAATATAATCCCCGGAGCTTGCGACAAACCCTGATGGGTTCTGTGCTTGTAGATCAAAGAGCGGAAGTCGCGTGCATCGATAGCAGAAAAGCAAACGACTGTTCTGCTTGCTCGGTAACATGGGCTTAAACTGCAAAGAAAGAGTGATGACGTTTAAAGACCCCCCACGTCACGTGTCACATTCACTCTTATGCTAGGAAGATTCCTTAAGATTTCTTACCAGTTATAAGAGGGAAAACACGCGAAAACCGTGATTTTGATACGTGACGTGGTTGGTCTTTAAAGGAGCTTGGTTAAGAACATAGCATAATTATAATCATCATATAGTAATAAGCCAACTGTCCGTGTGTGTGTGTGTGTGTGTGTGTGTGTGTGTGTGTGTGTGTGTGTGTGTGTGTGTGTGTGTGTGTGTGTGTGTGTGTCTGAAACACGAAACGAGCCTTATAACTCCGCCGTTTTTCGACCGAATCGCTTCAAATTTGCTGTGAGCCCTAACGGGCCGATGGCAACGGCAACCGAGGCGGCCGTGTCATTTGCGCGGTTCGGCAAATGCGCGAAACGCGCATCCGCCGGCCTCTCGGCGCCCGTATCTCCGGTGTTTCTGGACCGATTGCCTTCGAATTTGGCAGGTAGATCACCGGGGACGGTGACTATCCGTGTACCAACCCGGAAGCGAATCGGTTCAGAAACGCGCGCGCTATACGACTCCGCCGTTTCTTAACCGAATCGCTTCAAATTTGCTGTACTCAGCGTTACCAGTACTTGGCGTTACCGTTACTAGGCGTTACCGTTACTAGGCGTTACCGTTACTAGGCGTTACCGTTACTAGGCGTTACCGTTAGTAGGCGTTACTGGGACTCGGAGTTGCGCTAGTGATATTAATTTTTGGACTTGAAGCAGACGCGTGGTAATTGTACAAAATAGGAACACGTTGAAACTGAAATTGTTCGTTTAACAAAAAAGGTGAGTTGTTTGAATTAGTTTTTTGTGTAAAATATGAACTTTTTTATGAGAGAGAGATTCGAGAGAGAGAGAGTGAGAGAGAGAGAGAGAGAGAGAGAGAGAGAGAGAGAGAGAGAGAGAGAGAGAGAGAGAGAGAGAGAGAGAGAGAGAGAGAGAGAAGAGAGAGAGAGGAGAGAGAGAGAGAGAGAGAGAGAGAGAGAAGAGAGAGAGAGAGAGAGAGAGAGAGAGAGAGAGAGAGAGAGAGAGAGAGAGAGAGAGAGAGAGAGAGAGAGAGTTGGTTTGAGAGAGAGAGAGAGAGAGAGAGAGAGAGAGAGAGAGAGAGAGAGGTTGGTTGATGGATGGATGGGTGCATAGCCAGGTTGGATGAGTGTGTGTGTGTGGATTGGGAAAATAGCTAGAAAACACTTCACAAAAAGAACAGAACAGGAGTTCAAACATGGGCAGGTCACTTTGTCCAAGCATTGGCCACCGTTCCTCCTAAGTCTTCGATGGATGCAATACAATTCCCATTCCCACCATCTCCAGACAATTGACGAGAAAGGACTCTCGGGGTTGAGCTGTGTCGGAAGAACCGAGGACATGTTAGACTGATGGATGGAGTGGTCAAAATGATGTCCGAGGGGAAGCTGGCATGGGGATGAACAGAGAGGGGTGGGGGTGCAGGTGGAGTTCTGCTAGGATGAAACCAATAGGCCTTCACTAATTAGACGATCTGCAGGTCACCGGACAGTTTGATGGATCTGATCTTCTTATTTTCCCCTGTTCATTATCTGTTGATTACTTACTTGCTTTAAGCCACGCGCATGTACACACATACACTCACACACACACACACACACACACACACACACACACACACACACACACACACACACACACACACACACACACACACACACACACACACACACTCACGCACGCACGCACGCACGCACGCACGCACGCACGCACGACACACACACACACACACACACACACACACACACACACACACACACACACACACACACACACACACACACACACACACACCAAAGGCATGGTATATGCATATGAACGGAGTAATGCTGTACTTTGGATGCAAAGACTGGCAGATTTTGGCTGTAGCTTGGCTGTAGTAATTCACAATGGTATAGACAGATGTATGAACGCTCGCTTCATCTCTTGATCCCCCACCCCCACCCCAAGAAGAACCACAGATACTATCTCTCGGTGGCTCTTCAAGGCCACACTTCAGGCAAACAGCCAGATTCATTTGGACATGGATACTATGTATATGTTACGCCCATTCCATGAAATTGCCCATTTCATGAAATGGGCAAAATGGTTTGCCCAGTTCGTGAAATAGCCAATGTATAACTTGCAATTGAGAAAAGCAATATGAATGAAAAATAGTTTTTGTTCATTAGCACACATAGATCAAGAATTGGTTCAAACGAATGAGAAACCTCATCTGTAGATGAGTTAAAATTATTTTATTCAGACTTAATTTGATAAAAACGTTTGATTCAACATGTGGCTCAGGCATGCCCCAGCTTAGCATCTGGTCGAGTTGGGGGGCTGGATAGGGGTGCAAATACAATGTAGAAAAGTGTGATACCATTGAATCAATCTTAATCAATACTTGTGTGAATGGGGATTCAAAAATGTGATATACATTGTTCATTTCATAAATTGGGCCAAACATTTTGCCCATTTCATGAAATGGGCAATTTGATGGATTGGGCGTAACATATACATAATGTAGGGTCCATGATTTGGATAACTCCAATTCTGAGCGAGCCTGGACCACCATCGGGCCAAAGCTGTCGCCCTCCTGGCGACTTTCCAACACCCTCTGTCAGCTTTGGCATACGTTTCTGTAGTAACCTAGTTATTTAGCAAACCCCTCATCAACATGTATCTTGGGGATCCAGTTATTTGTCGCTTCCTGTTTGTTGACGCAAAGAAATGTCCGGGAATGAGAATTTACCCTCCAAAAAGTTTGTCTTTTTTCCTCTTTAATATGTTTTTCCAAGGAACATAGCATAATTCACACACACAAAAAGAAGTGAGACATGGTAATAAGTCAGCAACATCTCAATAGAAAATAATGTACACATTGTATATCTTTATATTCCTCAACAAAGGAATAGAATGTTGCTTTAACAAAGGAATATTAAGAAACAGTATATGAATAAGAATAAATGTAATTATTAATGAAAGAGTAACCTCAGTAAACAAATAATTAAGGCAGAAGACATATAGGTTTGTCACAGAGAAAAGCAGTTTACCCTCCAAAAAGTTGTTTTCTGCGTCAAACTGACACCAATGTTTTGCCTTTATATCATTAAGCAACCCCTTAATTGAAAAAAAAATAAATCCGGCCTAGAAGAATCTGGTCTAAAAACTCCCAACATGTCTGGGATCCTGGTGAACAAACAATGCCATCAGATTTCCATTAGTCAGTCGCTTTCTGTGAACTGACGCAAAAGATGCGAATCTTGGTGTTACCACGAAAACTACAAAAACTGATTGCGGATGTAAATGGATATTCTACACAATTACCTCCACTCGCCGGGGAAATCCCAGACTCTATCTGTCTGTCTATCATGCCTGTAACCCACACAGGTCGTTAGGGCACCAGTGGACCTCACAAGTCTCCTAATATGGTCTGCCCTCTGTCGCTCTCTGGCTCTCTGGGACTCGCGAAAGGTTAAACCTATTCCTGAATTCCTCAACGGCGTGGTTCCGCTTCTCCCTGACTTTATTCCTGCCTCCTGCAGCAGTATGCTGGAACATGGTTTTTGGTTTGCTGAGTTAGATGAATGCAATCCTCCGAAGTCGGAGCGTGGCTGCCCGCGTGATGGGATAATCAAAAACGGTCACACACGTAATGTTCTCATCCCCAGCTAGTGCATTTGTACCACAGTGTTCAAGTGCTTCGGCTGTTGGGATGATGCCTGGAGTCTTTTAGCCAGGGTAAGACAACAACAACCGCAACAACATATGAATGTATCATGTCAGGTTTTTAAAAAAGCTGTTCGACCGTTCATTAGTCTTACTTAAGAGGAACGCAAAGTGCACATGGAAAAGTCCCCCCCCCCCCCCCCCCCCCCCCCCCCCCCCCCCCGTGGGGATACCGGGAGGTCTTTTGTATAAATAGTTCCCCACCTGGAAATTCTGTGCTTGTAACTTCCTCTAATCTGTCACTCTCTTTTGCCTTTCCCTTTGCTTACTGTCATCTACTATCTTTCTGCCTTACCGGTCCATTCTCCTGCCTTTTTTTTTTAAATTTATCACGAAACACTTTCAAAAAGATTTCCTCCAGCCGAAGTCGGACTTGCTGGGCCTAACTATTTCTTAGTTAGGCGCATAACGGCAGCATGACGCATCTACGCTCATAATTGACAGGAAGCTGCCTGAACAATCATCGAAGAAGAAGAACATGGAAACGTTGATATATTGATTGTCAAAGGCCCTGGCCCCTTCGCGTCTTCTTCGTTGGCTATGTGTGCTTTGTAGGAGGTGTGTAAAATCTGAAGATTCCAAATGATGGAAATTAGGAACAAGCTTTCTGTTGTACGGTAGTGGTGACAGGGTCTGTGGTTTTCGGCTGGAATGAGCGGATATTGATCCTGTAATGTAACCCACCTCCCCCCCCCCCTCCTTTCCCAGATACAACCTAACTTTTCCTTCCTTATTCAGTTCTACGTTCTCTCTTTCTGCCTTCCCCTTTTTAGAACACACTCTTTCACCGAATTGAGTACCCGCATGCTTTCGCGCGTATGCACACACGCATGCACACATACACACACTCGTACACACGCCCACACATACACACAAACATGCAAATACATATCCACACGCACTCACGTACATGAGAGTGCGCACATATACACATGGCCTCCCCCCCCCCCACACATACACATGCTCACACATGCACACGCAATAACCCTCATACCCATCGCGATACACATACACGCACGGCGCGCGCACACACATACACACGCGCCCACGCACGCCCATGCACGCACGCAGCACGCACACGCACACTCACTCACACGCGACAACACACACACACCACACACACACACACACACACACACACACAACACACACACACACACATACATTCTATTAGACGCGCGCTGGTGTATGCGCATATATTGTGTAGCGGATAGGGAAAAGGTGAGATAAATAAAACGAAACTGTGGGATTTGCTATTGTTGAAGGGGGGCGCGTTCCCCCGATCTCACTTTGTATTGTCTGCAAACAGCTGCCCTAGTTTGTTGTTTTGCCTCCACAGTCTGGTCTAATTACAAGAGAGCGCTGGAGGGGGAAAGGGATACTTCCAAGAGAGAGAGAGAGGAGAGATTTGAGAGAGAGAGAGAGAGAGAGAGAGAGAGAGAGAGAGAGAGAGAGAGAGACAGAGAGAGACGAGAGAGAGAGAGAGAGAGAGAGAGAGAGAGACAGAAAATGTATTTGTACCTTGGTCTTGGGCCCACAGACAATTGTTGCTTTTGCAATATAGAAAGAGCAACATACACAAACTTGATGAAAGAGAGAGAGAGAGAGAGAGAGAGAGAGAGAGAGATGAGAGAGAGAGAGAGACGAGAGAGAGAGGGAGAGAGAGAGAGAGAGAGGAGAGAGAGATTATGTAATTAAATTTGATAAGTTTTGATGTATCTTGACAGCTTCATAACTTTTTGATTCGCTGTATATCACTCTCCAGCTCTTCTACGTTGCGTACGTCACCTTTCCTTTCTTGCCTTGACACTCACACATCATCTTTCACCCCGTCTGGTAAACTATGTTTCGGTCTATCTGTGCTGTCGTGCGTGCTGTCTCTCATATATATATCTCTGATCTTCCTATATCTAAATCTTCTCTCAGGCAGGTCACACCATCATCTCCCCCCTCTGTCTGTCTGTCTCTCTCTCCCACCCTCTATCTCGTCTCTCTCTCTCTCTCCTCTCTCTCTCTCTTCCTCTCTCTCTCTTAGTTCAGTCCCCCATCATCTTTCTCTCCCTCTGTCTCTTTGCTCTGTGTTCTGTCTGTCTGTCTGTCTGTCTCTCTTCTCTCTGTCTCCTCTGTCTGTCTCTCTTCTCTCTCTCTCTCTCTCTCATCTCATCTCTCTCTCTCTCTCTCTCATTTCAGTCACACACAGACCTCCCATAGCGCCCTATCTTCCCGGCTGTCACGAACACAAGGACCAGCATTGCAGGACTGGTTCAAGGATGCAGATCACACCCCTGTCACAGTCCCGTTCATTGCGTTCTTTCCGTATTGCCTTATCTTCTACTATTATTTGAATGCATCTTTTTAAGGCTGTGTAACAACACATACGCGGATATTCCACGCGGAATCCCCGCGCAATCCTACTAAGTGAAACAAAGAGGGAACAGATTTGCGCACGTGCCCGAATTTCCCCTATATGCCACTTAGTTTATGGATTCGCGCGGGATTTCGCGTGGAATATCCGCTTATGTGTGTACCGGCCCTTAAAAGTATGCATTCAATAATAGTAGAAGATAAGGCATACGGAAGCAGAAGCAAATGAACCGGGACTGTGACAGGGGTGTTGATCTGCATCCTTGACCAGTCCTGCAAATGGCTGGTCCTGTGTGTTCGTGAAAGCGGAAGATAGGGCGCTTATGGAGGTTTGTGTGTGGCTGGGGAATGAAGAGAGAGAGAGAGAGGAGAGAGAGAGAGAGAGAGGAGAGAGAGAGACAGACAGAGGGAGACAGAGAGAGAGAGACAGAAGACAGACAGACCGACACAGAGCAAGAGACAGAGGGAGCGAAAGATGATGTGTGACTGAACTAAAGAGCGAGATAGAGATAGAGAGATCGATAGAGAGAGAGAGAGAGAGAGAGAGAGAGAGAGACAGCCAGACAGAAGGGGGAGATGATGTGTGACTGACTGAGATAGAGAAGAAGATAGAGAGAGAGGAGGGAGAGAGAGACATACAGACAGACAGAGAGACCGAAAACAGAGGGACAGACCGGGTGAAAGATTATGTGTGAGTGTCAAGGCAAAAGAAAGGTGACGTACGCAACGAGAAAGAGCTGGAGAGTGATATACAGCGAATTCAAAAGTTATGAAGCTGTCAGATAACCATCAAAACTTATCAATTTAATTACATAATCTCTCTCTCTCTCTCTCTCTCTCTCTCTCCTCTCTCTCTCTCTCTCTCTCTTCTCTCTCCTCTCTCTCTCTCCTCAGCAGTTTGTGTATGTTGGTTCTGTCTATATTGCAAATCAACCTTGCTGCTGGCCGACCAAGGTAAAATACCCATTTTCCGCTCTCCTCTCTCTCTCTCCTCTCTCTCTCTCTCGCTCCTGTCTCCTCTCTCTCTCTCTCTCTCCTCTCCTCTCTCTCGTCTCTCTCTCTCTCTCTCTCTCTCTCTGGAAGTATCCTTTCCCCCCCAGCTCTCTCTTTATTAAGCCAGACTGTGGAGGCAAAAACAAACTAGGCAGCTGTTGCAGAATACAAATGAGATCGGGGGAAACGCCCCCCTTCAACAATAAGCAAATCCCACCGAGATTCGTAGTCAATTTTATCTCACCTATCCCTATTCACGTATACACATATATGCGCCTTATAATACGCGGCCCGCATCTACTAAGAATGTTTGATTGTGTGTGGTGTGTGTGTGTGTGTGTGGTGTGTGTTGTGTTGTCGTTGTGTTGTGCGTGTGTGTGTTCTTGTGCGTGGCGTGTGCGTGTGCGTGTGCCGTATGGTGCTGTCTGTTCGTGTGCGCGTGGTGTGTGTGTGTCGCGCGTGGCGTGTATGTGTACGCGTGGGTATGTTATTGCGTGTGCATGTGTGAGCATGTGTATGTGTGGGGGGGGGGGAGGCCATGTGTATATGTGCGCACTCTCATGTACGTGAGTGCGTGTGGATATGTATTTGCATGTTTGTGTGTATGTGTGGGCGTGTGTACGAGTGTGTGTATGTGTGCATGCGTGTGTGGCATGCCCGCGTAACCATGCGGGTCTGAACGCACCTATCCAGTGTGACATGAGTGTTGACTGTTTCTAAAAATGGGCACTAAGGCCATCAACAGAGAGAACGTAGAACTGTAATAGAGGAAGGAAAAGTGAGGTGTTATACTGGGTGAAAGGCGAGGGGGGGGCGTGAGAAGGGGATAGGGGATCATATACATTACAGGGTCAATTGGAAATCCGCTCATTCACAGCCTAAAACCTACAGATACACTTGGTCACCACTACCGTAACACAGAAAGCGTTGTTCACTAATTTCCAGTCCTATTGGGAATCTTCAGGAAATTTTGGACACACCTGTCACGACAAAAGACACAACAACATAGCCAACGAAAGAAGACGCGAAGAGGGCCCAGGGCCTTTGACAATCAATATATCAACAGTTTTCCATGTTCTTCTTCTTCGATGCATTGTTCAGGGCAATAAGCAGTTTCCTGTCAATTATGAGCGTAAGCTGCGTCATGATGCCGTTTTGATGCGCCTAACTAATAAATAGTTAGGACCAGCATGTCCGTCTTCGGCTAGAGGAATTTTTTGAAAGAAAGTGTTTTTCGTTTAAAATTTTAAAAAAAGAAGGCAGGTGAATGGACCGGTAGAGGCAGAAAAGATAGTAGATGACAGTAAGCAAAGGGAAAAGGCAAAGAGAGTGACAGATTAGAGGAAGTTTCAAGCACAGAACTTCCAGAAGGTGGGGGAACTATTTATACAAAAGACCCCCGGGATATCCCCACGGGGGGTGGGGGGTGGGAGGGAGGGGAGGGGGGGGGGGGGGGGTGGGTGGGGGGGTGGGGGAGAGAAGACATGCGAAGAAACCGAAACGAGGGAAAAAAAGGGGGGGGTGGGGGGGGGGGGGGGGGGGGGGGGGGGGGGGGGGGGGGGGGGACTTTTTCCATGTGCACTTTGCGTTCTCTTAATTAAGACTAATGAACGGTCGAACAGCTTTTTTAAAAAACCTGACATGATACATTCATATGTTGTTGCGGTTGTTGTTGTCTTACCCTGGCTAAAAGACTCCAGGGAACATCCCAACAGCTGAAGCAATTGAACACTATAGTACAAATGACTCTAGCTGGGGAATGAGAACATTACGTGTGTGACCGTTTTTGATCATCGATCCCAGTCACGCGGGCATGCCACACTCCGACCTTCGGTGAGGATTGCATTCATCTAACTCAGCAAACCAAAAACCATGTTCCAGCATACTGCTGCAGGAGGCAGGAATAAAGTCAGGGAGAAGCGGAACCACGCCGTTGAGGAATTCAGGAATAGGTTTAACCTTTCGCGAGTCCCAGAGAGCCAGAGAGCGACAGAGGGCAGACCATATTAGGAGACTTGTGAGGTCCACTGGTGCCCTAACGACCTGTGTGGGTTACAGGCATGATAGACAGACAGATAGAGTCTGGGATTTCCCCGGCGAGTGGAGGTAATTGTGTAGAATATCCATTTACATCCGCAATCAGTTTTTGTAGTTTTCGTGGTAACACCAAGATTCGCATCTTTTGCGTCAGTTCACAGAAAGCGACTGACTAATGGAAATCTGATGGCATTGTTTGTTCACCAGGATCCCAGACATGTTGGGAGTTTTTAGACCAGATTCTTCTAGGCCGGATTTATTTTTTTTTCAATTAAGGGGTTGCTTAATGATATAAAGGCAAAACATTGGTGTCAGTTTGACGCAGAAAACAACTTTTTGGAGGGTAAACTGCTTTTCTCTGTGACAAACCTCAATATGTCCTCTGCCTTAAGTATTTTTTTACTGATGGTATACTCTTTCATTAATAATTACCTTTATATTCTATATGCATGATAACTGTTTCATTAAATATATCCTTTGTATAACTAGCAACATTCCTATTTACCTATTGTTGTCAGGAATAATAATTAAAGATAATACAATTATGTAGCTTATTGTCTATATTGAAATAGTTTGCTGAGACATTATTACCCTGTCTCACTTTCTTTTAGTGTGTGTGAAATATATTGCTAGTGTTCCTTGGAAAAACATATTAAAAAGGAAAAAAAGACCAAAAACATTTTGGAGGGTAAAATTCTCACTGTCCCAGGACATATTCTTTAGCGTCAAACAAACAAGGAAGCGACACATAAAACTGGATCCACCAAAGAAATACCATGTTGACATGATGGGGTTTTTCTGCATAAATAAAACTAAGGTTACACCACTACAGATGTAGCGTATGCCTAAAGGGCTAAGAGAGGGGTGGTGGGTAAAGTCGCTCTGTAGGAGGTTGCGACATCTTTGGGCCCGATGGTGGTCCAGGCTCGCTCAGAATTGGAGTTATCCAAATCATGGACCCTACAATTCTGTATATTTACGCGCCCAATCCGTAAAATTGGCATATTTCAATGAAATGGGCAAGATGCTTGGCCCAATTTGAAATGAACAAAATTTTTTTGGGGGGGTTTTAAAAAAAAAAAATTTCACATTTGGGGGGGGGGGATCCCCATTCACACTGGTATTGATTAAGATTGATTCAATGGTATCCCACTTTCCTACATTGTATTTGCACCCCTATCATTCCCCCAAAACTCGACCAGATGCTAATCTGGGGAATGCCTGAGCCACATGTTGAATCAAACGTTTTTTATCAAATTAAGTCTTAATAAAATAAGTTTAATTCATCTACAGATGAGGTTTCCCATTCGTTTGAACCATTTATTGATCTATGTGTGCTAATGAACAAAAAAACACTATTTTTTTTATTCATATTGCTTTTCACAATTGCATGTTATATATTGGCTATTTAACGAACTGAGCAAGGCGGGGGACCATTTTTGCCCATTTCATGGAATGGGCAATTTCATGGAATGGGCGTAACATATACATAGTATCCATGTCCAAATGAATCTGGCTGTTTGCCTGAAGTGTGGCCTTGAAGAGCCACCGAGAGATAGTATCTGTGGTTCTTCTTGGGGTGGGGGTGGGGGATCAAGAGATGAAGCGAGCGTTCATACATCTGTCTATACCATTGTGAATTACTACAGCCAAGCTACAGCCAAAATCTGCCAGTCTTTGCATCCAAAGAAGTACAAGCCGCATTACTTACTCTCCGTTCATTAGCATATGCATATACCATGCCTTTGGTGGGTGTGTGTGTGTGTGTGTTGTGTGTGTGTGTGTGTGTGTGTGTGTGTGGTGTGTGTGTGTGTGTGTGTTGTCGTGCGTGCGTGCGTACGTGCGTGCGTGCCTGCGTGCGTGCGCGCGCGTGTGTGTGTGTGTGGTGGTGTGTGTTGTGTGTGTGTGTGTGTGTGTGTGTGTGTGTGTGTGTGTTGTGTGTGTGTGTGTGTGTGAGTGTATGTGTGTACATGCGCGTGGCTTAAAGCAAGTAAGTAATCAACAGATAATGAACAGGGGAAAATAAGAAGATCAGATCCATCAAACTGTCCGGTGACCTGCAGATCGTCTAATTAGTGAAGGCCTATTGGTTTCATCCTAGCAGAACTCCACCTGCACCCCCACCCCTCTCTGTTCATCCACTGCCAGCTTCCCCTCGGACATCAATTTTTGACCCGCCATCCTCGAGTCTAACATGTCCTCGGGTTCTTCCGACCGCTCAACCCCCGAGAGTCCTTTCTCGTCCATTGGTCTGGAGATGGTGGGAATGGAATATGTATTGCTCCCTCGAAGACTAGGGAGGTAACGGTGGCCAATCTTGACAAAGTGACCTGCCCATTTTTGAACTCCTGTTCTGTTCTTTTTGTGAAGTGTTTCTAGCTATTTCCAGCCACACACACACAACTCATCCAACCTGGCTATGCACCCATCATCCATCACCAACTCTCTCTCTCTCTCTCTCTCTCTCTCTCTCTCCTCTTCTCTCTCTCTCTCTCTCTCTCTCTCTCTCTTCTCTCTCTCTCTCTCTCTCTCTCTCTCTCTCTCTCTCTCTCTCTCTCTCTCTCTCTCTCTCTCTCTCTCTATCTCTCTTCTACATACTATCTCTCTCTCTCTCTCTCTCTCTCTCTCTCTCAAAAAAGTTCATTTTTACACAAAAACTATTCAACACTCACCTTTTTGTTAAACGAACATTTCAGTTTCAACGTGTTCCTATTTTGTACAATTAACCACGCGTCTTGCTTCAAGTCCAAAATTAATATCACTAGCGCAACTCCCCCCCGAGTCCCAGTAACGCCTACACTACACGGTAACGCCTAGTAAACGGTAACGCATATAACGGTAACGCAATAGTAACGGTAACGCCTAGTAACGGTAACGCCAAGTACTGGTAACGCTGAGTACAGCCAAATTTGAAGTCGATTCGGTTTAAGAACGGCGGAGTCGTTAGCGCGCGCGTTTGTCTAACCGATTCCGCTCCGGTTTGGGTACACGATAGTCCCGTCCCCGTGATCTACTGCCAATTCCGCAGGCAATGGGTTCAGAAACACCGGAGATACGGCGCCGAGAGGCCGTCGGATGCGCGTTTTCGCGCATTTGCCGAACCGAGCAATGACACGGCCGCTCGGTTTCCGTTGCCATAGGCCCGTTAGGGCTCACAGCAAATTTGAAGCGATTCGGTCGAAAACGGCGGAGTTATAAGGCTCGTTTCGTGTTTCAGACACCCCACACACACACACACACACACCACACACACACACACACACACACACACACACACACACACACACACGACAGTCTGGCTTATTACTTATATGATGATTATAATTATGCTTATGTTCTTAACCAAGCTCCTTTAAAGACCAACCACGTCACGTATCAAAATCACGGTTTTCGCGTGGTTTTCCCTCTTCTAACTGGTAAGAAATCTTAAGGAATCTTCCTAGCCTAAGATGTGTGACACGTGACGTGGGGGGTCTTTAAACGTCATATCACTCTTTCTTGCAGTTTTAAGCCCATGTTACCTCTCTAGCAAGCAGAACATCGTTTGCTTTTCTGTCTATCGAGCACGCGACTTCCGCTCTTTGATCTACAAGCACAGAACCCATCAGGGTTTGTCAGCCAATCTCCGGGATTATAATTGCATCATTAGGCCTGCGAGAATGTAAATGGTGTTGGTTCGATATGACTGCCACAATCCGCCAGTATGCCTATACAACCCTGGCCTTCATAAAACAGAAAACGGGGAAACAAGAAATGCACGTCTGATAGGCTTACATGTACTTCCCAACAACTCAGACAAGAAGATCAATATCATTTATCCATAACTTTCTTTGTATCCATTATCTTTCTCTAGGTGCTTTTTTTTTTTTTTTTTTTTTTTTTTTTTTTTTCACGTACTGAGCATTTTTTCCACGTACTGAGCATAAATGAATTGAAATTCAGGCAGCAAGATTTAAACCATTTTGAAAAATTAATACAGTTAACATTCAAGAGGGTGTGCTCCTGAGCATTTTTGGGGTGAATTCAGAACCCTGCGTTTTAATCAATAAGGTTGTTTATAACACATTTGTTCACGTGCAAGCACAAAAACGCGCACACGCCGTAGCTCCGATTCTTGAGTACCCCTGCTCTTATTGAACAAAAAGTGCACACACGAAAATGACTGGGGACAAAAAACGACATAAAAGATAGGGAAAACACCCATGAAGATGAAAGACCGACTAAAATCCCTCAGCCTTTGAAGTCAGTATTTTGGGTCGCGTGATGCGAAGTCTTCTTCTCCTTCTTCTGCATCCCTCCTTTCCCAAATCCTCCTCTAGTCAATCCTAATCTTCTACATAGGGGAAGACGGGGTAAAAAGCGCATGGGCGGGTAGAAGCCCACCCCAATTATCTCATGAAAATGAAAGGGGAAGACGGGGTAAAAAGCGCATGGGCGGGTAAGAGCCCACCCCAATTATCTCATGAAATAAACGAAGTAATTTCAGTCAATTTGCTTCATTTCATGAGATAATAATTGGGGTGGGCTTCTTACCCGCCCAGGCGCTTGGAAAAAAAGCCTTCCCTACTTCATCTTTATTAGCTCAAAGGTCAATCACTGGCATTATACTCCTGCACAGGACTTCATAATTTCAGTAAGGAGTGGCAAAAACTTCTGTGAGATCTTTCACTCTTAACTGAGTCGCACCAGACCACTCAAAGCCTGCCACAGGATTTGATCTCGTGTCCATGATGTTGACAAACTGACTTTTAAGCACAATCATCCTAATTGCCTGACCTATATTCCTTTCGTCTTTATGGGTCTTACAATAAGGAGTAAATTATCTGTTTTGTCAAAGTCTTCCTCTCTCTCTTCCTAGGTTTTCCTTTTCCAATATTTTCCTCAGTTACATGTTTTTAATGTCGATATTGATCAATATAATAATGCCAAGTTCTGCTAGTTATTTCTTAGCGTTGTGTTAACATTATAAGCCTACACAGCACATATCTTTGAACACATTTTCACACATGACATGGTTCTAAACATTTTGACCGTGGCAGCTTTTATATAATTTTTACACTAATATCCTTTCGTATACACATCTGTATTTTTTAAAAAATAGTGACTTTAACTGTGTTGCCCTGCCTCTGGCGTTGCCATCCAAGAACGTTCCCACCTCTTCATATCTACTATGTCCATTGTCTGTTCCAGACGCAGAGGACCACCAATTTTCTTCCCCACTTCGTCGTTCTTTTTTATTCATTATATTTTTAGATCACGTTGGTGTTAAAACTTAAAATATGTCAACATGCATGACGATGAAGGATATACGTAAAACTATTCACAGCATTAGAATAAATTAGTCCCTCGTGGGGGGTTTGATAGTTCAGTTGAACAACATCTTTTTGTTCTCTTAATAAAACCCAACCTGTCCAACCACAAATAAATATCCTGCATGGGTTCTTGGTTCTGTGTGGAAAGTGTTTTAAGGCAGTCGAAGGGGAATAAATGGATGCTGTTTTGAAGTGCTGTTTCCTAGTACTTTTGTAGAAGCACCAACGCCCAACATGTTCTATCAAGGTGATGAATAATCATACTTCTAACTTATTGGTAAAGATTTATCTCTACACTCTTGTAGAGCTTAATAGCGTTTACCACCTTCTTAACCGTTGCTACAAAACACAGCCACACTCCTATTCTATTGACTTTGAAATCCATCCAAGAAATCAATATTCAAGCCACATGTCCAACTAAGAGAATGTATACAGATCCGTTCTGCTATTATCGGGCTTCCCTATCGCTTTATTGATCCCTTCATTTCCTTCTGCTACAGAATCTCAGCAAGTGATCACTACTCTACACTTTCCAATCTTCAGTTTCTGTTAATCAGATTTGTTAAGTATAAGCCATACTGCATATATGCCAGAATTGGTTTGTGCCCGATGTACCACGATGCAGATGTAGACCTTTTTATCTACGAATATGTACCCTGTGTTTATGTTATAATCTGAATAAGTAATCATGTAATATAATATACTAGTAACTTAGTAATTCCTTACAAGTGAAATGAATTTTTTAGTACAAATGTCATCTGACTGATCAAAAGTAACCTACAGTCCTAATATTCGCCCAGGGTTCTATGTATCTAACTTAATCTGCGTTGGATCAAACCTCTGATTTAGCCGTTTCATTACTTCTGTAAACATACCATTTGTCTGTCAAACAGGCCCTTCAGCACAAAAACCTACACCGAGAGATAGGGGGGAACAAGAGTCCTAGGGTGTGAAGGAGGTAAAATACCATGAACGGGTGAACACGGTGAGACCATTTGCCAGGGCAACTAATGGATCATGCTGACTGACAGACAGTGCCTGATGCCTGATCCATATATGAATCTAGGCTGTGATGTATCAACCCAGAGCCTCTTTCTACCACAGTAACCCGCCGGATAGGGTGAAGAAAATGATACCCCGAGAATCATAGTGATGAGAAGAAAAAACTGTGGTCTACTGTTTTCTCAACTTGGCATGGGAATGTTCTTTTTGAAATCGTATGTTTATATATTGTTCCAGTAAATTTACAAAACCAGGAAATTTGGCACATTTCCTACCATTTTCAGTAAATTTGCAATTACTGAGATTGTCAAATTTCCTACATTTTCAGGAAATTTGCAACTGTCCTGCCTGGAAGCTGGGACATTTGCAAATTTTACTATTTGTAATTTTACTGTAACAAAAAAAACATAAATATTAAAAAGAAACATTTACACAACAATGTGTGACAACACATACTAATAATAACATATGGATGGGATCATGGGGAAAAAAAATTAATTTTTTTAAAACATCATTCTTTTCTTATGCAACATTTAAAAATACACTAAACTTTAGTCTTACATATATCAACTGTTCACAATAGGGCTGATACAGAATGGGTCACAAGAACACACCCCCCCCCCCATCTTTTCATTTTGGGTTTTATAAGCAAGCCATGTGTTCATAAATTGATTCGTTACACTTTATGGTATGCATACTGAACACACCAAACATGTTTGCAGGTCACAGATGTTGCAGCTGTTCCTCTCACGTAATTTCTAAAAGATATATCTTCTTTTTTAATTCAATGTGTATGTGTGTGGCCTTTTCATGAATTAAACTAATTATAAGTGTACAAACTCCCGCTGTCAAGAAATATGGGGCATAGGACAGCTATTTGTTATACATTATAACTGTGGTGTGTGGTGTGTGTGTTGGTGTTTGTGTGTGTGTGGTGTGTGTGTGTGTCTCTGTCAGTCTGTCTGTGTGGTGTGTTGTGTGTGTGTGTGTGTGTGTGTGGGTGTGTGTGTGTGGTGTGTGTGTGTGTGTGTGTGTGTCACTGGGTGGCATTACACATGTGCATACATGTTCATGCCATTTGCGTCTGTACCACCGTAACAAACAATCACAACAAAATCCAAATAGGTTTCATCCTCAGCATAAAAACAAGTAACATGGCATATATGCATGGATTCACACACACCACACACACACACACACACACCACACACACACACACACACACACACACACACATACGCACACACACACACACACCACGCACACGCACACACAACACGCACACATACAGACAGAGCAAGACATAAAAAGGACAAACAGACAAATACAGTCACACACAACAC
>CM065680.1:10915302-10957802 GCA_017654935.2 Phymorhynchus buccinoides | reverse complement strand
AAATCAAATGCATGTGCGCACAGACACACGCACACACATGCGCGCGCACACACACATGCACGCACGCACACTCACACACATACACGCACGCACGCACACACACACAAATGCACACGCACACGCACACACACACACACACACGCACACACACTCACACGCTTGGAAAAAAAGCAAACAAACGAGAACAGTGCGATGGTTTGAAGTCAAAAGTCAAAACGGACTATCTTCAGATAGTCCATTCACATATTGTTGAATTTATGACAAAAACTAATAACTTGTATAAAAACAAAAGACTGCTGAAATATAAAAAGCCAAAAACCCTTTTTTTTTTATACTTTCTGCAGTCATTGTTTCATACAAGTTATTAGTATTTGTAATAAATCCAATAATACGTCAATAGACTAAGTATATCTAAAGATAGTCCGTTTTATATTTATTACTAGAGTTGAGAACCGGTTCAAAAATCCGAACCGGTTTTAAACCGGTTTTCCCTCTTCGAACCGGTTTTACCAAACCGGTTTTTTTAACCAGTACTCGCATCACTAGTTTCACCTATGCACACACATATTTATTTTGTCAGAATATTCACACACACGAACGCACGCGCAGACATACACACACACACACACACACAATAAAGAAACTTATGACTTATCACACACACAACTCAACTCAACACTCAGTCAAAGTCAAAGCCATACACCACCACAAACTAGAAACAGCTACTCTTGGTTTACAAACACCCAATCTGCGCTGACAATCATTGTTGTTCTTCGAAAAGAATGCGTTATTCTAAGAAAAACTTACTTTCAGTTTGCAGTTTAAAAAAACCGGTTCACAGCAACTCGAACCGGTTTTTCGAACCGCGAACGTTTAGCACCGGTTTTTCGGTTCAAACCGGTTTTTTCTCCCCACCTCTATTTATTACTGTGGGCCATTGAGGTAAAACTTGATCATCTTTGGTACTCGTTCACAGTATGATACCCCACGTGTTGCGAGCTGGTCCTGTTAGCATCGTGTTAACAGACACCCAAGGCCCATATCCAGATGAAGACCCACTGGTTGAATTGAGTTTGCGAAGAAGGAGTCATGTGGAATAGGTGTATTTGTGGCGTCCTTCTTCTTCTTCTTTCTTCCCCCCCCCCCCCCTCCTCCTTCTTCCTCCTCCTCCCCCTTTTGTTTCTTCTCCTTCTTCTCTTCTTCTTCCTCCTCCTCCCCCACCCTCCTCCTCCTTTTTTCTTCTTCTTCTTCTTCTTCTTCTCCTCCTCCTCCTCCTTCTTTTCTTCTTCTTCTCCTCCTCCTCCCTCCTCCTCTTCTTCTTCTTCTCCTCCTCCTCCTCCTCCTTCCTCTCTTCTTCTTCTTTTTTTCTTCTTCTTCTTCTTTCTTCTTCTTCTTCTTCTTCTTCTTCTTTCTTCCTTCTTCTTTCTTCTCTTCTTCCTTCTTCTCCTCTTCTTCTTCTTCTTCTTCCTTCCTCCTCCTCCTCCTCTTTCTCTTCTTCCTCCTCCTCCTCCTTTTTCTTCTTCTTCTTCTTCTTCTTCTTCCTCCCTCCTCCTTTTCTCTTCTTCTTCTTTCTTTCCTCCTCCTCCTCTTCGTCCTCCTCCTCCTCCTCTTCTTCTATTCTTCTTCCTCCTTCCTCCTCTTCTCTTCTTCTTCTTCTTCTTCTGTTTCTTCGTCTTTGCTGTTCTGTTCTGCTTCCTGTTGAATGTGTGTAAATACGAAATGTCAATCAACTGCCTGAAAATTCTGGTGTTCTTCAAAATGATTAACATCTTTATTTGATTGTTTTGTCTTTGCTTAAAGCTCGTCTTTTGCTTCCCTTTTAAGATCACGGGCATTTACTTGTTTTTGTTTGTTTTTTGTTTCCATTTTATTTGCTTTGTTTGTGTTCCTGGAAGTTTCAAACTTCGTTTCTTTTTACTCTCCAATTCCTTTAAATCATAAACCTAGTGTGCTTTAGAAAAAAACCATTGTATTGTTTTTGTTCGTTTAATTTGTGTTTTGAAGTTTACAGGTTGCTAGACTAGGAAATATGTGTTTAACGTTGTTTCTTATATGTGGAAGTTATTTCATTTGGATGTGCATGCGTGCGTGTATGTGTTTGTGCGCGCGTGTCTGAGTGCGCGCGTGTCTGAGCGGGCGCGCCTGTGTGTTCGTATATGTGTGTTTATTGCTTGTTCTTCAAGGTATTCATCTCGTAAATATTTGTAAGGATTTTTGGAGATATTTCAGACTACATGTTCTTTACGGTGGAACTACACGTTGTTATTTGTCACTCCTTCTCCATGGCAGCAGAGTGACGCCCTAGTAAATGATACTACCTACTTCACTGTGTTGCCATGGGGATAGAGTGGAAACTAACAACGTGTATTCTGACTGACTGTTTTTTCAAGATCTCTAATAATGTGTCACAGAGAGTCCTTTCATGGCCTTTAATAAGAAAGGTAGAAAAGGAGAGTAAAACACCCAGAGACGTTCAGTTGAAATTAACTTGGCAAAGGTTCGGGGTGTCGGTTAAAATGCGGCTAATGCTTTCAGTGGAGAGAGAGAGAGGGGGAGAGAGAGAGAGAGAGAGGAGAGAGAGAGAGAGAGAGAGAGAGAGAGAGAGAGAGGGATAATACGAATACGAATGTTTAATCAGGTCAAGGCCATAGCCCCATACTGATGAAGTTCACATCAACAAATTTGTATAAGAAAAAGAAGGAAGAAGCCAACAACAAGAAAACACATCATAATTGAAATAGTGCATACACAAATACAACACAACGCAGTACTACTAAATCAAAGTATATGCCTAGGACAAAGCATTATGAATTCTCTTGCTAGCTTCGTAGATGTACAAAGCTAAATCCAACAGAGAAGAGGGAGGGAGAGAGAGACAGAGAGCGAGATGGGGGGGGAGAGAGGGAGAGAGGGAGAGAGGGAGGGAGAGAGACAGAGAGAGGAGGGGGAGAGAGAAGGAGAGAGAGAGGGGATGTTTCCAATGTGTGTTTTTATGTCTGTTTGGTTTGGCAGTTGGATGTCAGATTATTTTGTTTGCTGTCATACCCCCCCCCCCCTACCGATATAACCCGTACAATATAATGTCCATAACCCCCCCCCCCCCCCCCCCCCCCCCCCCCATTTCCCTTTCATGTTTATCTTATTTACTTTAGCAAGCTTGAGAATTTTGTAGCACCCACCCCCCCCACCCCCCCCCCCGAAAAAAAATCGAAGAATGCATTTTTACTTTTTGTCGTCCAAGCAAAATATATATTTGATTCTAAAACGAACAACATAAATAATGGACAGGTGTGCAGACCTATATTTGCGTGTATACGTATAGAAGTGCGTGCGTGTGTGTGTCTGTAAGCGCGCGGCGCAAAGAGCTATTTTTTCTTCACGAAAAATAGGGGTTAATAACTTAATATCGTGACGGAAATATGTATACCAGCAGAAGGCAAAAAACCCCACCAAACCTGGGGATGTATTTATAATTAATTATTCGACAAGATATTCTTCAGTGTAGACACATTTCTGACCAGGTTTTCGGGGGAGCTGTCGTCTCATCTGCTATCTAGCGGTTGTTGATATGCGAGCGACATGTACACAGTCGTTGAAAAGCGTGTCATTCCACCCCACCCCCTTCTCCGCTGCACCTTGTTTTCAAAAGAGTGACAAGATGGCGATCATTGTTCTTTGACCCTGTGCTTCATCTTATCTTTGCCATTGTGTTAAATCCCTGGTTAAATGTTCGATTTTTGATCACGATAACAGAAATTAAAATGTTCAACGTATTTTCCAATTTGTTTCTTTAATTTTTTTAATTTTTATTATAACTTCGAAGACATGCTACAGTAGTCAATAAACGAACAGGATGTCAGCTAAATCAAACTGAAAAGTCTTCGAGATAGATCTGTTTTTGACAAAGTTTTCCGCTCCAGCGTAGCGAGTCGCTTGCCTTCTTCGCTTCCATTTCTCAGAACGCTTCATTCGGCAACAGCTCCGACTTGGCCCCCGCTCTTTAATCATTTTTACAAACTTTGTCCCTTTCATTCTGATCAAAGGTGGACCCTGACGGATGAGTTTTTCGCAAGAAACACGTCGAGATCACCAGAAAGACAGACCTTTTCAAGGATCGGAACAATCACTTTGCTCTGGTTTCCTAGAAATGTAAACCGTCGGCAAAACGGCGATTCCTCCTTGGCGGAGAGAGTAGCCATTTTGGATGGGGGTGGGTGGAGGCCACTCATTGTGGCTGATGTGTTTTCTTTTTTTTGTAGTGCAGTTAAAAAAAAGAAGGAGCTATTTCCTTTGTTGTGAGCGAAAGTCCTTTAGATAAACTGTATAACATTAAAAAAATATATAATAAAAAGGGTTGTATTGCGAAAAATTTCGTGCAAACGATTTGGCGGCCATTAGAAAAGAGACAGACACACGCCTTCTCTTTGGGTGAAATAATTTGACTTCCAGCACCTCCGCCAAGGAGGAATCGCCGATTTGACGGTTTTGATTTCTAGGAAACCAGAGCAAAGTGAGTGTTGCAATCTGTGTAAAGGGTGTTTTTCTGGTGATATCGACTTGTTTCTTACAAAAACCATTCCGTCAGGGTGCCCCTTTCACGTGCGACCAACCTCTATGACCCTTGCCGTATTTAGAGAAAGTCTCGGGCTGTTCCGTTATGATTCATGAATTACCCCCACATTTCCATTTTTTATATATTAATTTTGTTTTTGTGTTTGACAAAACTTGTTAATAGGTGCAACGCTTGTCAGTCTTGGTCGGTTATTTGGGGGTCCCGGGATGAATTTATGGAGGCACACAAAAAACGCACACTATCCAAAATGCGCACGGCAAAATGCGCACAATTTTACCGTCCAAAGGCGCACACTTCAACCGTTCAAAAACCGCATAAATATGTGCGCCTTTTGACGGCTGTGCGCGTTTGGGAAAAAGCTTATTGTGCGCTTTTCGACTGTTGCTGAATTTATTAGTTCATTGGTAAAAGTGCGTTGCGTTCAGTGTCATTCACTTGAAGTGATTTCTTAAAGACTCACCAGATCACGTGTCAAAATCACGGTTTTTCACGTGTTTTCCCTCTTATAGCTGGTAAGAAATCTTGTTTTGACCAGGTTTTGACTCCCATACAAATGCCCCAAATTCGAAACGAAACATTTTAAAGAGCAGCCTCAATTTGAAGTTGGGGGAACATTGTATGTGGGTCACAGCTACCCCCCAAAAACCAAGGGACTTAATCGTGGTGGGTCAGTGTGTCTTTAAAGCCAGCGGATGTGTGACAAAGTTCATTGCAATTTACGCCTTTCTCTGTGTCTGTCTGTCTGTTTGTATGTCTCTGTGTGTTTTATCACTCGCTTGTGCGTGTGCGCGTGCTTGCTCGTGCTCGTGTACACATACACAAACACACACGCGCGCGCACACGCACGCACGCGCGCACGCGCACACACATGCACACACACACACACGCACGCACACACGCACACACGCACACACACACATACACACACACACACACACACACCACACACACACACACACGCACTGTAGCGCATTTATGAAAGGTAGGATAGAAGGATAGATTGGATGGGAGTGGACGGGGGGCAAAGCAAAATGTGTGTGTTGATGCAAACTTAAAAGTTTTGGTCGCTTCTGTCATTGCCTGCTTTCTTTCTTTCTTTCTTTCTTTGTTGTTGAAAAGGCTGCACGTGTATAATCGCTCATGAGTCACCGCTGCGTACAAACTAGGCTAGAAAATATTGCAACGGATAATTTTGAATTTAATCCAATCGAAAATAGGTAAAGTAGTGTGTTTAGCTTTTGAAGATTTATGGGCGTTATTATGGTGAAAATATTGTATTGGTTTAAACGTTTTTTTATTCAACAATTTCAAATTATAAATAACAATAATGAGGTAACAGGGTAACAACAGCTTATAACGTATTGTATTCTTATGTATCCATCATAGTCCCTGCTACAGGTCTTCTTCTTATTATTATTATTCTTCTTCTTCCGCGTTCCCAGGCCATATGGCCATAATGGGTAAGGTACGTATGTGGCCGGTTTTCAGTTTTCACTGGTCTCCCCGCTGCGTACAGCCGACGCATTCCGATTTCGGAGGAGCTCAAAGGAGAAAAAATATTTGGAAGATTTTTTGGAGAAAAAAAGGCAGGAGAATGGGCCAATAAGGCTAAAAAGATAGTAGATGATAGAAAGGAAAAGGAAGAGTCACAGAGAGTGACATATTAGGGGACGTTTCAAGCACAGACCTTCCAGAAGGTGGGGGAACTATTTTTACAAAAGACTCCCCGGTATCCCCACGGGGAGAGACTCATGGAGGGGGCGGGGGTCGTCCAGCTCCCCGTATGGAGGCACGAGGCATCCACCCACTGCCCCATGCTACAGGTCTAAAACGTCACTGTTCTGGGCACGCCATTAAAGACCCACCACGTCACGTGTCAAGATCACGGGTTTCGCACGTGTTTTTCCCTCTTATAGCTGGTAAGAAATCTTAAGAAATCTTCCTAGCATAAGAGGGAATGTGACACGTTACGTGGGGGGTCTTTCGGGTCTTTAAGAAAACAATGGTGTCGAATAATATAACTTTGACCTCAAATATCTTGCCCCCCCCCCCCTTTTAAAAGGTGGGACTTCACTTCAATGTAGTTCCATGAACTGACGAAACATTATTAGCATATTAGGTGCACTACGGTGACAGCCCTGACATGGCCGTAGCAGTCGACGGGGCCATAAACAACATCAACTACATCAACTAGCTGCACTACACGCTACGTGTCATTCATGTGATGCGTTTCTTCTTCACGCGTTGCCTTGTCGTTTTAGGGATTAGAACGGATTAATTATTTCACCCCCTCCATTCTGTCTTACCTGCGCGCGCGCGCACACACACGCACACGCACACACGCAAACAACACACACACACACACACACACACACACACACATCTATTATATATATATATACACACGCACTCGCACACACACACACGCACGCACGCGCGAACTGCCCGGGCAGGAGCAAAAACAAATCTGTTATTGCGACGGATATTCACATTCCCTGGAGTTTGCAAGAAGGATATTCTCTCTTACAAAGAGCTTCTTTTGAACATTTTGATAAAATCTGCAAAGAATCTATACCCAACATACATAAACACGAATCTTCCATAAACTGTTTTAAATTCGCGATCAAAGAATTTTTTGAGAAGGGATTCCTTAGTAAATCATGTTGGGTTTTTTAGCAAAATGTAGATTTACATCCAATAAATATTTTAATGATTTAGTGTTCGCTTGTTCTAAAAATAACTCAAAACCCATTTGGAAAGCTATGAACACTCTAACCCACAAAAACTCAAACAAAACATCCGTTGTTCCCCCAGAAATGTGAGCCGATTCACTAAATCGTCATTTTTCTAATGTAGCTAACATTTTTGTTCAACATGATAGGTCTGATAAATCTCAAATTGTTGAAAGATTTCTGTGCGTCAAAAGAAATTAAATCCGAACTAGCTGTTCCTGCAATAACAGTTTGTGATGTTTATTTTTATCTTAATCATTTACAACAAACAGGTACACGACGTGGTCTTGATGGCTTAGATGGAATTATTCTTAAACTTAGTGCTTCTCTCATTACAGACACACTGACTTATGTATACAACCTCTGTATCGATAAAAGTTATTTTCCTAACATTCTGAAGCAAGCTAAAGGTATACCACTTTTTAGATATGGTGATAAAGCTGACCTTTCAAACTATAGACATAATTCGCTCATTTCTGTTTTTTTCTAAACCTCCAGAAAAACATTTAACAAATATATAACTTCTCATTTATCTAAATATGATTTAGTGCACCCTAATCAATCTGGCTTTAGATCCAATCAGTCTTGCCATACAACTTTGACCAATGGCTTGCAAACATATATTATTTAAAAATTACAGGGGTCCTCTTAGTAGACTTCGCCAAAGCATTTGATGTAATCGACCATAATCTATTACAACGGAATATAGCAATATATAGATTTTCAAATTCTGTCCTTCAGTTCATCAAATCATTTATTACAAATCGTAAGCAGACTGTTTTCCTTCATAATAAGCAATATAGTTCTTTACCCATCAAATGTGGGGTTCCACAAGGATCAGTTATAGGCCCCCTTTTGTTTTTACTATATGTCAATTATCTTCCTCTTAATATTAAAGACCCTTGTGAAATGTTTGCCGATGATACATCAATTCACACTAGCCATATTGATCTCGATCAGTTATCCTTTAAATTACAGAACTTAACCACATGACATTGAATGACCAAAAAACAAAATGTATGATCATAACATCACAGCAAAAACGACAAAACTTAACCTTTACTTTGCCTCCAATATATATTCACAATAAACAAATTGAAGTAGTCAGTTTTATCCTGATCACTTCTCGGCCTTTTGGCTAAGACAGTGATTCAGGAACATAAATTTTTGTTTATACCATGGTTTGTTTGTTCAGCCCGTCGTACATGGCTAAAGCCGATACGCGACGTTAAACTGAACTTCCATCCAAGTAGTCAGTTCTGTAATATTGTGGCAGTACCATAGCCAATGAGGTTTAACCGAGGCGTGGTTACCGCTAAACCTATCTATATTGTTAAAAACTCGGGGCTTTACTGGTGTTGCACTGCCTCCGGGCATTGCAGCCAGTATTGTTCCCATCATCTTTGTATTTACAAATGTTCAATATGTGTCTATGACCAAGAGGACGTAAAACACCGTTTTTCCTTCATAAGTCGTCGGTTCTCACACAGTTTTAGGGGTTACCTTAGACAATAATCTTTCTTGGTCTCCCTATATTAGTAGTTTGAGTAAACGTGTCTTACAAAAAGTCTTCCTCCTCTCTAAAATTAAAAAAAACCCTCTTAATCTCAATGCCCGTAAGCACTTTTATGCATGTATTCAATCACACATAGATTACACCTCTACACTCTTCGATTCAAGAAACGTTTGTATGATATAACTTTATTTATTTATTTTTATCATAGTATTAGTAATAAGAGTTTTGAGGAGAGTTATCCTTTGCTGATTTTATGTTTGCATCATGTGACAATTTGTGTGGAGGTTGTTTTTTCGGTCTGTACTTTAAATTACCAAAATTTAACCATCCTTATCCCCCTCTATGCCTCTCCCCCCTCCTCCCTTCCTTTTCTTCTCATTTCTGCATGTACATATATTATTTAGTTTTCTTGTTTGATTTACTTTATTTTTCACCAGGGCTGGGTGGAAACAATCATAAGCTTGCTTATCTCATGTTCCCTGGTTAAATAAAATTTTATTTTCGTTTTCTCTCTCTCTCTCTCTCTCTCTCTCTCTCTCTCTCTCTCTCTCTCTTTCTCTCTCTGACATCTCAAACAACACATTCAGTCTCATTTCACTAAGTATGACTTATTTTACACTAATCAAAATGGTTTCAGGGAAAAGCATTCTTGTCACACAGTGCTCACAAACATTATAGAAGAATGGCATCTTAAAATTAACAATGACTTATTCACTGGCTCACTTTTTGTCGATTTCGCCAAAGCCTTTGACACGATTGATCACACCCTTCTTTTAAGAAAACTTACTTTGTATGGCCTACATTCCAACTCCGTTAACATGATAGCATCCTTCCTTAACAATAGAACAGACTGTTTCCCAAGATGTTATAATGTCGTCCTCTATGCCTATCAAATATGGAGTCCCCCAAGGATCTGTCTTAGGGCCTATCTTATTCTCAATTTATATTAATGATTTACCCCTTCACTTAAAATCTCAATGTGAACTCTTTGCTGACGACACAACCCTTCATACTAAGGACAAAAATCCAAATAAGGTTTGTTCCTTCCTTCAAAATGACATAGATAATCTTACAGCATGGACAGATAATAATAATATGGCAATTCAACCAAGTAAATCTAAATTTATGTTAATAACTACTCGGCAAAAACGCCAAAACTTAAAAGATACCCTACCCATACTGAACATTTATAATAATTTTCTGGAAGAAATAGATTCCTGTGAATTACTAGGTGTAACTATCGACAATAATTTATCATGGTCCAAGCACATTTCTGCCATCTGGAAAAATATAGCGAAGAAAGTATTCCAACTAAACAGAATAAAGCACTTCCTCGACATCCATACTCGAAAACTCTTTTTCAATGCATACATTCAGCCTGAAATAGATTATGCTTCTACTTGTTGGGATCTTGCTAGCGAAAACTGCTTAAAGCCACTGAAAAGACTACAAACGTGCTCTAAAAATTGTTCTTCTTAAGCCATCTTCACTTCAAAATAGCGATTATAAGGAACTAGGCATTCTTCCATTAGATTACAATTTTTACCTCAACAAAGCTATTTCCATGTACAAAATTGTGAATAAACTGACACCGGCCTATCTATGCAAACGATTTCTTATTACTAACATTCGTAGCAAAAATATAATTTATATTCCTCGCCCTAGAACAAACCTGTTTATGACCTCCCTTACATACTCCGGTAGCAAATTATGGAATGAATTAGAAAATTGCAATAAAAACCTAATAAGTGTCTCATCCTTTAAAAGAACATATCACAAACACCTCTTAGAAAAGTTTTAAGCTATTAACTTCCTAGAAATATTCGCTGTTTGTTTAGAAATAATAATGACTTTACGTAAATATAATGTTTCTCTATAACGTGGGGTTATTAGTGTATTGTATTCTATCATTGGACCATGAGCGTATTTGCACATGTGTGTTCGAACACACCACGAGAGACTAGGTATGCATGTTTTGGTATAGTTATAGGATATGCTGTATGTTTTGTATGTGTGCGAGTACGCGAACGAGCTCTTCGTTTGAGCTTGAATATTTTTCGCATGTTCTTCAATTTAATGTGAACATGCCTGTTGTTATTTTCTATTCTTGTTATGCATTTTTTTACTTTCTTTTTGTTTTCCTTTTCTTGTTATTTGGCTTTTCTTTTCCCCCTCGAGGGCATGGTGTAAAGAAGCTTGAGCTTATCCGTTTACCCTCATTAAACATTCGTATTCGTATTCGTATTCTCTCTCTTAGGGAAAATGTGTACCTTTGCCCATTTATGCAATGCATTACTTTTTTCTTTCTTTGTTCCTTCAATCAAATGTCTTTCTTTACATTGTTCACAATGAAAACAAACTAATCTGAAACGTAAGTTGTAGGCCTAATTAGTCATACATTACAGTCATGTTCCCTTTTTAGCTGGCCCCTTAAAACGTAAGTTGAAGGCCTAACTAGTGATACATTACATGTTCCCTTTTTAGCTGACCCCTTAACAACTTAAGTTTGACGTGGGATTTTCCCATGCTATTATTAGTAACAAATCATGTCATTTCATGCGCAAATTGCAACAACGCAACAGAGAAGTGCGTCGAGGTTCCTTTGCGCAAAGACCAAAAAGTTACGACGCTCTTCGCTCTGCGCATGCGCAATATCATTGCCAGAATGGCGGACGCTTATCCGCGTCTGTAGAAACACGCGTCATCGCTCGTTATCAAGTGAAGTCGTGTACTTCTGGTGACGTCATAGGTTTTTGCGACTCCCGTCGCGTTCCAAGCAACCAAAATGGCGAACGTGGGTACCGTGGTAGATTCCGCTGAATCTCTGAATCACCATCTGAATCTGAATCGTAGTAAAAAGGGACATTTCTTGTGGCAACGTATCGACGAAAAACATCAGGGAAGCACTCCACTGTGTCTGTAAACTGTCTGTCTATACTCTAATGTCTGAGAACATGAATGCTCTGGAATGATGGAAACCCACCATGTCGTAAGCGTCATAATCATCAAATTGTTGATGGAGGATGCTATATGCAAGAAGAAGAAGAATTATGTCAGTGAAGTCATGTATAGTGTACTGTATGGTCTGTCAGTCAACATGAATGCTCTGGGATGATGTCAGTGAAGTCATGTATAGTGTACTGTATGGTCTGTCTGTCAACATGAATGCTCTGGGATGATGTCAGTCAAGTCATGTATAGTGTACTGTATGGTCTGTCAGTCAACATGAATGCTCTGGGATGATGCCAGTGAAGTCATGTATAGTGTACTGTATGGTCTGTCTGTCAACATGAATGCTCTGGGATGATGTCAGTGAAGTCATGTATAGTGTACTGTATGGTCTGTCTGTCAACATGAATGCTCTGGGATGATGTCAGTGAAGTCATGTATAGTGTACTGTATGGTCTGTCTGTCAACATGAATGCTCTGGGATGATGTCAGTGAAGTCATGTATAGTGTACTGTATGGTCTGTCTGTCAACATGAATGCTCTGGGATGATGTCAGTGAAGTCATGTATAGTGTACTGTATGGTCTGTCAACATGAATGCTCTGGGATGATGTCAGTGAAGTCATGTATAGTGTACTGTATGGTCTGTCTGTCAACATGAATGCTCTGGGATGATGTCAGTGAAGTCATGTATAGTGTACTGTATGGTCTGTCTGTCAACATGAATGCTCTGGGATGATGTCAGTGAAGTCATGTATAGTGTACTGTATGGTCTGTCTGTCAACATGAATGCTCTGGGATGATGTCAGTGAAGTCATGTATAGTGTACTGTATGGTCTGTCTGTCAACATGAATGCTCTGGGATGATGTCAGTGAAGTCATGTATAGTGTACTGTATGGTCTGTCTGTCAACATGAATGCTCTGGGATGATGTCAGTGAAGTCATGTATAGTGTACTGTATGGTCTGTCTGAGAACATGAATGCTCTGGGATGATGTCAGTGAAGTCATGTATAGTGTACTGTATGGTCTGTCTGTCAACATGAATGCTCTGGGATGATGTCAGTGAAGTCATGTATAGTGTACTGTATGGTCTGTCTGTCAACATGAATGCTCTGGGATGATGTCAGTGAAGTCATGTATAGTGTACTGTATGGTCTGTCTGTCAACATGAATGCTCTGGGATGATGTCAGTGAAGTCATGTATAGTGTACTGTATGGTCTGTCAACATGAATGCTCTGGGATGATGTCAGTGAAGTCATGTATAGTGTACTGTATGGTCTGTCTGTCAACATGAATGCTCTGGGATGATGTCAGTGAAGTCATGTATAGTGTACTGTATGGTCTGTCTGTCAACATGAATGCTCTGGGATGATGTCAGTGAAGTCATGTATAGTGTACTGTATGGTCTGTCTGTCAACATGAATGCTCTGGGATGATGTCAGTGAAGTCATGTATAGTGTACTGTATGGTCTGTCTGTCAACATGAATGCTCTGGGATGATGTCAGTGAAGTCATGTATAGTGTACTGTATGGTCTGTCTGTCAACATGAATGCTCTGGGATGATGTCAGTGAAGTCATGTATAGTGTACTGTATGGTCTGTCTGAGAACATGAATGCTCTGGGATGATGTCAGTGAAGTCATGTATAGTGTACTGTATGGTCTGTCTGTCAACATGAATGCTCTGGGATGATGTCAGTGAAGTCATGCATAGTGTACTGTATGGTCTGTCTGAGAACATGAATGCTCTGGGATGATGTCAGTGAAGTCATGCATAGTGTACTGTATGGTCTGTCTGAGAACATGAATGCTCTGGGATGATGTCAGTGAAGTCATGTATAGTGTACTGTATGGTCTGTCTGTCAACATGAATGCTCTGGGATGATGTCAGTGAAGTCATGTATAGTGTACTGTATGGTCTGTCTGTCAACATGAATGCTCTGGGATGATGTCAGTGAAGTCATGTATAGTGTACTGTATGGTCTGTCTGTCAACATGAATGCTCTGGGATGATGTCAGTGAAGTCATGTATAGTGTACTGTATGGTCTGTCTGTCAACATGAATGCTCTGGGATGATGTCAGTGAAGTCATGTATAGTGTACTGTATGGTCTGTCTGTCAACATGAATGCTCTGGGATGATGTCAGTGAAGTCATGTATAGTGTACTGTATGGTCTGTCAACATGAATGCTCTGGGATGATGTCAGTGAAGTCATGTATAGTGTACTGTATGGTCTGTCTGTCAACATGAATGCTCTGGGATGATGTCAGTGAAGTCATGTATAGTGTACTGTATGGTCTGTCTGTCAACATGAATGCTCTGGGATGATGTCAGTGAAGTCATGTATAGTGTACTGTATGGTCTGTCTGTCAACATGAATGCTCTGGGATGATGTCAGTGAAGTCATGTATAGTGTACTGTATGGTCTGTCAACATGAATGCTCTGGGATGATGTCAGTGAAGTCATGTATAGTGTACTGTATGGTCTGTCTGTCAACATGAATGCTCTGGGATGATGTTAGTGAAGTCATGTATAGTGTACTGTATGGTCTGTCTGTCAACATGAATGCTCTGGGATGATGTCAGTGAAGTCATGTATAGTGTACTGTATGGTCTGTCTGTCAACATGAATGCTCTGGGATGATGTCAGTGAAGTCATGTATAGTGTACTGTATGGTCTGTCAACATGAATGCTCTGGGATGATGTCAGTGAAGTCATGTATAGTGTACTGTATGGTCTGTCTGTCAACATGAATGCTCTGGGATGATGTCAGTGAAGTCATGTATAGTGTACTGTATGGTCTGTCTGTCAACATGAATGCTCTGGGATGATGTCAGTGAAGTCATGTATAGTGTACTGTATGGTCTGTCTGTCAACATGAATGCTCTGGGATGATGTCAGTGAAGTCATGTATAGTGTACTGTATGGTCTGTCTGTCAACATGAATGCTCTGGGATGATGTCAGTGAAGTCATGTATAGTGTACTGTATGGTCTGTCAACATGAATGCTCTGGGATGATGTCAGTGAAGTCATGTATAGTGTACTGTATGGTCTGTCAACATGAATGCTCTGGGATGATGTCAGTGAAGTCATGTATAGTGTACTGTATGGTCTGTCAACATGAATGCTCTGGGATGATGTCAGTGAAGTCATGTATAGTGTACTGTATGGTCTGTCAGTCAACATGAATGCTCTGGGATGATGTCAGTGAAGTCATGTATAGTGTACTGTATGGTCTGTCTGTCAACATGAATGCTCTGGGATGATGTCAGTGAAGTCATGTATAGTGTACTGTATGGTCTGTCTGTCAACATGAATGCTCTGGGATGATGTCAGTGAAGTCATGTATATGTGTACTGTATGGTCTGTCTGTCAACATGAATGCTCTGGGATGATGTCAGTGAAGTCATGTATAGTGTACTGTATGGTCTGTCAACATGAATGCCCTGGAATGATGTCAGTGAAGTCATGTATAGTGTACTGTGTGACGTAAGTGTCCTGCGCGACCCGCTTTCTTTATTTCTTATCTACCCCCCCCCCCCCCCTTCTCCCCTCCCCACCCCCCACCCTCTCTCCTTTTCATTTCTCTGTCCGGCCGCCACGTTAATTGCCACCCACCATCTAAAGAACGCTGAATAAGGCAATTATCTCTTTGAAGCAAGATCTATCTACCCATCACAAGAAAGTGACAACCACGGTTATCTCCCTTTGAAGACGGTTTTGCCTTTCCAATCACAAGGTTAGGAATGTCCGGCATGTGATAAGGATGTAATAGGCGCGTGATTGTTCTGTACACTCTGAACATCATCTTGTGACGTGTGGACTGTAATAAACCAATAGCAGGCTTTCATTGTTTGAAAGTGAAGGCTATAATTGGCGTAGTGAGAAAAAGTTTTTCACACAAGACGCTGAAACTGACTAGAGCAACACCTCTCCCAGCCAGAATAGCCCACCTAGTAAGTCTTATTGATGACTGGTGATTGAGACTGGTTGTTTGTTTGACCCTAGTTTTGATCTAGATCCTATGTTCAATGATGAATAAGGAGTAGATAGATATGTTAATGAAAAGAAGTGGTAAACATTCTATTCTATTTATGTGCACTGATTATTTGTGTGTGGGTGTTTTTGACTTGAACACTTTTGGGACCAGAACCGGAGTTTATGCCTACTAACCCTTTTGTCTATTTTTAGTAGGAAACCTATGGGCCGCAATCTTGCACTTTATGATACCATTCCTTTCCAGGTGTTGGATGGAGTGTGGTGTTGGATTGATCACCTTTTATGTTTTACTGATCTCAGTTTGTTAACTGAAATTCAGTTTATTTATTAATTAGTGCTATTGTACAAGGGAAGCCTTCTAGCCGGTTGGGATTCACTAATTCCCTGCCGACTGAAGCCCCTTGTCTCTAAGCCATAGAGATCTACATCCACCTTCTCCTGTGATTATCAGCAGGGCATCGTGGGCCGGACGATCATCCCGGACTCCACCAAGCACCAAGACGGGTCCGTCGCCAAGACGACCCGCACCCAGAATCCGCGAGGAGACCACGCTTGAACCGTGCCATCCCGCGAAGCCGTAACCGGAACGACTGGGAGCTACTCTCACCTGATGAGCCAGCCCAGCCACACCAGCACTCGCCGATCACTACGGAGGAACTCAACCACAGCTAAGTCCCCCGGACTGCGCCAATCATTTGAACTTTCCTACGGACACTGAAGATAATTAGTAACCCTTCCGGCATGGGGCGAACCTTATAGAAAGACAAAAGTCTTGTAAATCCTTTCGGATTCCATTTTTTTTTTATCCATATTTTGTTTTGGCGCCATTGAGCTGCTTTATTATTATTGTTGCATAATCTTATGCAGATTTTGGGAGTAAATAAAATACAAGTGTCAAATAATCCTGAACCCTTTGGTCAGACTGATGAGAGTGGGAGTCTTGTAATTTCATGTAAAACCCTACTTCTCTCTGTCTGCCATTTAGAGCAATTCAACCACTTGTATTTCTTACAACCATACGAGCCAGAACCCGGGCACAAATATAAATTTATTAGATGAAAAGGGGCCGGGAAAGTTGCTCATCTCCCATACCCTAGAGAAGTGGGCTAAAGGCAAATTTTCTAAAGTCTTCCCTAGGGACTTAGCCTTTTAACCCATTACCTCGTCACATACTGTATGGTCTGTCTGTCAACATGAATGCTCTGGGATGATGTCAGTGAAGTCATGTATAGTGTACTGTATGTCAACATGAATGCTCTGGGATGATGTCAGTGAAGTCATGTATAGTGTAGTGAAGTCATGTAGTGTACTGTATGGTCTGTCAACATGAATGCTCTGGGATGATGTCAGTGAAGTCTGGGATGATGTCAGTGTCTGTCATGATGATATAGTGTACTGTATGGTCTGTCTGTCAACATGAATGCTCTGGTATTATGTCAGTGAAGTCATGTATAGTGTACTGTATGGTCTGTCTGAGAACATGAATGCTCTGGGATGATCATCTCGAGGATTAGGCAGCAGGACCCATAAATGAATTAATTTAGATATGGTAAGAGACTTCAAAATAGCAATTCTGCCCAATGGAGTAAGTTGTCTGCGAACCCACACTTTAAGTCAATGTTTTTTATGCTGTAGCATAACTTCATTTATTTTGTTGTTCCCGATTATTACTTTTCAAGACCAGGAACGCATGTGAATGCTGAGCATACCACTATTTAAATTGTCCCCCCTGTACTGTCCTAATCAACCTACTCCCCATTTTGTTTCAGAAAAGACCTGGATAAAACAATAGGGCATTTGCCACACGCCGGCGACCTAGAATTTCACTGAGTTGAATTTAGAGAGTTGAATTAGAAAGGTCAGCGTAACTCGGGCAGAACGAAGGCAGGCAAATTAGTGGTCTAGTATAGTGAACAAAAACTCGTGGCAAACGCCCTATTGGAGTTCTAGACAATTGAGTAAGGGAAATAACTGCCACGCCACATAATTCAAACACCAGCATAATTCAAACCCAAGCAAATTGAATAGTTGTTCATGCGCTGAAATTTATTTCTTTTTAAGAAGAAAGAAGAAAGAAGGAAACAGAGGAGAAAAAACCCAAAAATGAAACAAAAATGCCTCAGGAGCCTACAGATCTTAGTTCAGCTCTTCCTTGTCCTACGGTTGTTGAAGTTATTCACATTCTTGTTGTTTATTGAAGCAGATTTTAAGTCCAATTTAAAAACAGAAACAAAGACATAAAACAAAACAAAACAAAAAAGTGTGAACCATAGGCCTTTTCGCAGTATCTAGGCAACACCAATCCGGCTACCGTAGCGGTCCCCGGGGCCAAACCCCGACCGGCACAGCTCCTGCTCTGAGGCATGCCAAAATCTTCTTTGAGCAGCTCTTAACAACATTCACAAAATTGTTTCAGACCCAAGTACATAAAGCACCAATCCAACAATATCATATGGTACAAAATTAGGGATACAATTTTTTATGACGTTCACTTAGCCCTGAGGCTTGCCAATCATGCTTTGTTGAGCTGAATACTTTCACAAAAGTTTCAAAACAAAAATACATAAGAGCACCAATCAATAAAATTGTACAAAATTATGGAAATAAAATTTTCCATTGTTCACTGAGCCCTGAGGCCAAAAATTGCGAGTACATGCACAAAAAAGCACCAATCCAACAATGTTATCATATGGTACAAAATTAGTGAAACATTTATTTATGACGTTCACTTAGCCCTGAGGCTTGCCAATCATGCTTTGAGCTGAATACATTCACAAAAATTTCAAAACAAAAATACATGAGCACCAATCCAATAAAATTGTACAAAATTATAGAAATAAAATGTTTCCATTGTTCACTGAGCCCTGAGGCCAAAAATTGCGAATACATGCCCAAAAAAGCACCAATCCAACAATGTTCACTTAGCCCTGATCATATGGTACAAAATTAGTGAAACATTTATTTATGAAATAAAATTTTCCATTGTTCACTTAGCCCTGAGGCTTGCCAATCATGCTTTGTTCAGCTGAATACATTCACAAAAATTTAAAAACAAAAATACATAAGAGCACCAATCCAATAAAATTGTACGAAATTATGGAAATAAAATTCTTCCATTGTTCACTGAGCCCTGAGGCCAAAAATTGCGAATACATGCACAGAAATGTTCAAGACCCAAATATATTGGCTGTTTTCTGAATAATTTAACTACATTTTTGGTTAAATTACACATCTTTTTAAGATCATTGCTAAACCAAATTCCCATTCTTTTTTTAAGATGCTCCATATAGTGTACATCAGAATTTTTCATGAACCTAACCAGCTGGCGTGTATTTTTTCCGTAATTCATATGTAGACCTGATATGCGTCCAAATGTGTGCATAGCATTTAAACATGTCTCAAGACACTTTGTCCCCTGCTAACAGAAAATGCTATAACCAGATGTAGAGTGGCACAGTGGTACAGTGGTATCGCGTTCGCTTTGTGTCAAGTAAACCCGAGTTCGAACCTGGGTACAGGGGATTTTTTCTTCTCATTCTGCACTAGGCCTTAACGGTTTGAACGTGGAGTCTTTCGGATGAGACGATAAACCGAGGTCCTGTGTGCCCATGCACTTAGCATACGTTAAAGCCAGTGGCAACAAAAAAGTGTCATTTGGTCCAAATTTAGGGGGGGGGCCCCCCCCCCCCCCCCCCCCCCCCCCCATCAGTGACAAAAATCGCATGCAAAAAAATTGGGTGGCGCGCCTCTGGCTGCGATGCGCTCTCCAGGTGGGAGCAACCCGAATTTCACAGACGCCTCTGTGACTATAAAGTACCTAATACTAATATACAACTACTATAACTACACAAAGCAAACACAAAACCCATGCACATATACACACACGCACCCCTGAGTGCGCACACACTCACATGCATATAATACAGAGCATGATTATGTATACGCACAAACTTGTTAGGAGTCCCATCTCATGCAATCCAATTACATACAGTACTGGTTATCCATCATGTCTTCATAACGTAAATCACAAGAACACTCACGTGCGCGCGTGGCCACTCCAAAAAGAACAAGTCTGGTCAGTACAACAATAATGGGGGGATATTCAGCCATAATCCACCAAACAGAAAAAGGAAATAAGAAATAGATATTGAAATTATTATTTCAGAAGAAACCAGCAAAATGCACAAAACAGATTCCTTCATCATCAGTCTCATGATGCCTAGCCAATTTAGTGGCCAGTCATTCCCCGCATCCAACAGCTAGCTTGCACTGACAAGGGCTGACAAGATTTCACCAACACGAACATAAAAAGGAAGTAATAAAACCAATTAAATGGGACAATGAAGAACAAAGCACTAGGAAAACTTTAGGCACGCAAACTAATCAAACCAAAACATCTTTATTATCTCTAAAAAGAGAGATTGCGTCCAGGTGCCACGATTCAAGAAATGTACAAATACCAGAATGAACAAAAAGAAAATATATGATCATACCATGCATGAACATTTGCCAAACTGAAAAGGAAATAATCACAAGCAAATGATACTAAATACAGGATTATACACAAACATAGAGCATGCATAAATATGAACAATGGAATAACATCAAAGAAGGGAGTAGAAAGGGAGAGGTACGAAAATAGGCCGGAGAGAACAAGGACTAGAGAGTAAAAGATAAGAGGAGAGATACAGGGACAAAACATATGAGCAGATTGACATGCAGGCTCTCTCTCTCTCTCTCTCTCTTAACAATATAGATAGGTGTAGCGGTAACCACGCCTCGGTTAAACCTCATCGGCTATGGTACTGCCACATGTATGTGTTGTATATGTTACATAAAAGGCAAACATGTATTATGTGCACGCATATGCCTCACTGTTCCCAGCCCCCTCTACTTATTGTTTCATAAATGAAATGTGCTTGTATCAAGAGTGCCGCCATGCTCACTGTTTGCATTATCTCTTGTTAAAATGTGTAGATATTATCAGTTATTGTGACTTTGCTGTGGTCTCTCGAGACCTTGATGTTTATCCTATTCGGTCTTTGACCTCATAGGATAAACAGGTCTCTCGAGAAAGGATAAAAGCAATATCCCACAGCAAAGTCATAACAACGATTATATACCGATATTTTACCTCTTTCAGATAAACTCAGCTGATAATCAAACACGCAACGATGAAGCGAGACGCCGTGCATGTAAATCTAAAATAATACTAACCACTTCACCGTAGCGAGAAAATCCCACTCATCCACAAATAATAAAGTTCTCCAAGTTAGAAAGCCGTGAACTATGTTGATCTTGCACAAGCGATACATTATGAAAGGAAACTGATTATTAATAGAGACATGAACCGTACTGGCCTCAGCTGTACCCAAAAATATCCAATACAATGACATATTCTTCTTTCACTTCAATCACTTAGGAGTTATTGTCATTTAGCCAATAACGAACTTTCAATTAATGATGACGTAATTTCGGTGATTGCGTAAGTTCACTAACATGACGTTTTAGGGCGTCCCGCTAAGAAGGCTCTATGTGCAGTGCCACTGCCTTGAGTATTTGGTTGTTATGCGATATTTTTATCATTTGCAATTTCACTAACAGTTGCTGTTCACAACTTTTTTTCAATGTAAAATGTTCATCAGAAACAACCTTTTGCATTTATTGGGTTAAGGCATAGGGTTAGGAGTATGTTTGGGCTTTTTGTTTTACTAAACATCACTTGATGCAAATAAAGAAAATATGGCTTGATTACTGCAGATAGTCGCATGCGAGTGTACCTTGATGTGTGAGAATGATAATGATATGTCAAGATAAATAACTGTGACGTCAAGTTTCTAATAGCAACGGTGTATTCTTACATGCATTTACACTAAGCCTATGGGTTAATATACGCAAATGATATGTCAAGACATTGTTTTATATCACACGCTTCCAGGCCTCTTTAGCGCTACTTGAAGATCGGTATATTAATTATTGTATTGTTTGGTGTTTATATATATATATATACCAAAACCAAAAAATGAATACAAAATAACAAGAAAGAAATGTTTTCCCAATATTTCGGCCTTTGGCCTTGGACGTGGGACAGACAGTTTTTACAGGGACAAAACATATGAGCAGATTGACATGCAGGCTCTCTCTCTCTCATGTACAGTAATGATGAGGAATTTGGTTGTATGATGTTATCGTCCGGATTGGGTTTATTTTTGGTTTTGCTTCAGTCATTTCTTTTAAAAAAATATATTATGATCATTGGATTTTCACCGGTACCCCTTCCCCTTTGTCTCCCTTTTTGATACGGGCAGATGGCCTAATCATTAAAAAGTTTTTGAGTTGAGTTGAGTCTCGCTCTCTCTCTCGCACACACGCACGCACACATACGAGCAAACAAAACAACATATATATTCTTACACATGAAAACATACCAACATACAAGCAAGCAAAAGACATTATAAAGGATGGAGAACTATGTATAAGCACAAAGGTATATGAACATGGAAAATATGGATGGAACATAATGGAAAGTTTTACAGATTTTCTAACAAATGCTTCTTTAAGGCTTTCTTAAAAACTGATTTAGATGGAGAAGATTTAAGGAATGAAGATAAGTTGTTCCACGTGTTTTCCAAACAAATATTTACAATGTTTCATACAAACATGTACAAATTCCTCATCATTACTGTACATGATTTGAAAGTCAGGATAGATGCATTTCTGATTTTCAGGATTCAATCTGCCTGAAAATGCAACTTCAGTGACCCCTAAGTGGTCATCAAACCATGTCCCCTAGTTGTAATGGCCATACTGTGCATCGCAGATCAAACACACAAAACTGCCCCTGGGACGAGTCTGTGTTTGAAAGGGTGCACAGGTCTTCCAGTGTGACCATTTTCCACAGATGCAACACATTATTTTCTTTGGTGAGTCGATGGTACATCCGGGCATGTCACAGCATCTTTGCTCATTTGCTGGAAGACCTGCAGAACCCTGGAGCTTCTTGCGAGCCCACAATCGGAAATCATCCACATGCACGTGTTTGTTGGCAGCCAAAGGATCTTCACCTCTCAGGACAGCTTGAGCATTCTGGTAACAAACAAGAAATAGTGCCGCCAGAGTCATCATAATAAAACAGCTTTTCATTACAGTTCAGATTTTGGACTATGCACTCATAGGAAAACTGACCTTTCAGATGACACTGAGTAACCCAGCTTATAACTGACTTTCTAATGTTAAAAGTATGTTCAAGCTGTTTTGAACCCTCTACAGTGTCAGCAACCTCTAACAATGAAACTGAGACAAAGTGTGTAGAACTGACGGTCATGTGCAATGTGCTCACCATGGTAATTAAAGATCATGACCTCTTCAGGTTTGCGCCTGGGTAAGGAGGAAACTTGAAAAAATGTGTGTTCATTTTCAAATGAGGAGTAAAGGGCAAAGATGGGATGGAACTAGATGTATCGCCCCTAAAGTGCTCACCCAAGTTTTCTTGCAACTGCCAAATTTCACGATGAGCATGTGGGTGCTTACCCAGAGTTCCTGAAAACGTACAGATTGTGCGTATTTACGCACTGGAGCTCTCAAATCACCCCCTAGAATCTGAAACTGTGCATGAGATTTACCCTTTAAAATGTAAATTAGGGGTTGAGATGACGCATTAAAGTCATTGTGTGTTGTTGTTGTTGTTTAGGTCTTTTTCAACGAAGGTGGCATTTTCTCTTTCAGTCGCTTTCTCAAAGTAAATGTAGACAAGAGGTATAAGCATTTCTTTAGTACACATCAACAAAGTGAATTTCATGTTTTCAGAATGTGGCCTAAGTGAAGAGCTACGAAATTCAACCACTTACATTTGTTACCAAGTGTGTGAATGTATGTGTGTGTTTGTCTCTGTCTGTGGGTGCTTATATGCATGGGAGAGGAGGGTTTTCATGTTTTTGCATTGACCCCTTAAAAATTCCAACTGGGAGTGAAAAAAACGCCTTAAAATTCCAAACAGGGGCAGGAAAAGATCAGAAACCCTGCTTACCTTTGGTGTTATAGCTTTTAGTCAGTGGTTCAAAATCACCAGAAATACCTCAAAATGTGCAGTGAAAGCAATGCTGGGTAAATGCGTTTAAAGAAGAAGGAAAATGATGACAGTCATGCTTACTTTTGTATCACTTAAAAATAAATGAAGAAAAAAAGTGGAATCATTACCATGAGTACAAACATCCCACAAGAAGACGTGTCTTGTTGTTTGCACGATGTTAGTAGGCCTCTTTGCCAGTCACGCTGCGGAAGGTCTAGCTTGCTGGCTCGCAAACAGTAAAAATGTCTGAAACAGAATTTAGTGTATGTATATGAATATAATAAAAGAAAATAATATTGCATGCCAACATAGACTAATGAGCAATTATCTTATATTATTTGAAACAAAAAATCCATTCTCTATAACTTACAGTGTACAACTTGCATTTTAGATTACCATCAACACTGTATTGTAGCCATTTTCATTTAACTTTTATTTGGTTTTGTATGTCACATATTTACATCACTTTCAGTAAACATGTTAAACCCAAGCACACCCTGTACATGAACCAAACTGTCATTGTTATTACAAAAAGAACCACAATAACTTGGAGCAGCAGATTCCTTATGTCAGGCATTGTTGAAGTGGAAATATCAAGACCCAGCCAGCAGCACTGTTACTGACCATCACTACAAGGGCTTGCGAGCAACTCACCAGTGGAACAGGGCCTTAACCCCTTGACTGCCATAAACGTATCACGTACTGACTTGATGACATCATCAGATGAAGAGGAATAACTCTGATATTCTGGTTTTTGCTCTTGCACAGTCAAGAGAGTTATGTAACGAAACATATGGCATATATAATATGAATAATTATGCAATAGGTCATATCAATACCTCCAAAGGTCTATGTACTTCTCTTGTACAGCACCAGACAGTGAGTCAAGGATGGATACAGACTGCTCCTCCATGTCAACCACCATCAGCATCCAGTGGCCACCTGTATTTATGGGCAAAAAGACCCACTTGAAGGCTGTCAGCTTAACCTGCAAAATGTAATGGCTAGTTTAAAATCATACAAAATATTATTACCATAATCAGTAAAAACAGTAGAAGTTAATATACACAATGCTCAGGCATGTGCATAACAGATGGATATGGGAGCAGGGAAGCACCCTCACCCCCTCACCCTAAATAAGTTTGGGGGAAAATCATAAGAAAAAAATTGAGATCACTTCTGGATCTGGATCTGGATTCATACATCGCAGACACCACTTCTGACAATAAACGCGACGGAACTAGGAGGGCGCATTTCCTATTACAATTAAAAGAAAAAAATAGAAAGGAGAAAGACCTACTGCTTACCCTGGGTTAAGACCATTAAACCCCCCAGTTCAGCCGGAAGGGCCCAGGCCCAACTTCCAGAAGCAAGCAAAAAAACAAAAAAACAATGATCTAGTGGTCAGTGGACGCAGGCTCAGATGGTGATCTGGTCAGCGCTGATGTGAATGCGCTGGCGGAGCCTGCGGTGACAGTAGCCTCAGTCAGTTGGTTCCACTCCGTGGCAGTCCTGACGAAGAAGGAGCTACGATACTGCTCCATTCTCCCTTCTGGGACACAAAATCCACAGGAACGGTTTACGGCCTGTCTTTCCAAGATGATGGTGGTTTGGAAGCCCTTGAATCTGGTCGGCTTGATCCTGCGATGATTAGTGGAGACCGGGGTTAGGAACTTGTCTGCTGGGAGAGCTGGAACAAGGCCCTCAGCAATCTTATAGAAGAGGCCTGCGTCTTTCCTCCAGGGGAGGCAGGTCTAGTGTCCTGAGCATGCCACTCACACAGCCTGGTTTCATGGACTTGTAGTCCCTGGCTACAAAGCGTGCTGCTTGGCGCTGAACTCTCTCCAACCTTTCAATGTCCTGTTTCTGGTACGGATCCCACACCGTCGTACTGTACTCCAGTCTGGATCGGACCAATGCCCTGTACGCCAGGCGTCTGCATTCTCTAGGACAATTCCGGAGATACAGGCGGAGGAATCCTAGGGTTGATCCAGCTTTACGGCATATGCTCGAGATGTGGGAAGACCACTTCAGGTCGCTTGAAATCTGAACTCCCAAAAAAAAGAACTCAAGAAAAGAAAGAAAATGGAAAAAAATGGCAGGAGAAACAATGTCAGACATGTCCACCCCGGAAAATATTTCATAACAAAAAATAATTGTAGCAAAAATTTAGAGGTTATACTCCACCCACAACCTCTGTTGGCAAAAAAACTGTAGAGGTTCAGTACCCCCTCCCCAGCCATGACCATTGATGACATTTGGAGGTTGACTACTACCCACCATGGACATTTTCAAATTATAACTAAACAAACCATCCACCCACTTCAATAACAGAATCTTTTGGAGGTAGCATCATAGCTGTGGCCCCCTCCCTCCCCCCACACACACTACTGGCTCTACTTGACACACAGAATTATGAAAAAGATGTACGGACTCACATTTTCATAGAGAACATCAAACTGTCTGCTTCTAAACCACAATGTTGTGACACCCACTGGAACTGTGAAGACATGGTTTGCATCTCCGTGGTTTTGTTCTTCTCTCAATACAGCTAAAAATGCGTCAATAACCTGAGACAGAGACCATTGGTTAAAAGAAGGATCTTCTGAACCTATTCATATATTTATTTTACTGGGCAGTACAATCTTCACTTTGTCCTCTTTGAATAAACAACATTGACAACCTCTGCATGAAGGCAAACAAACAACATTGACAACCTCTGAATGAAGGTAAACAAACAACATTGACAACCTCTGAATGAAGGTAAACAAACAACATTGACAACCTCTGCATGAAGGTAAACAAACAACATTGACAACCTCTGCATGAAGGCAAACAAACAACATTGACAACCTCTGAATGAAGGTAAACAAACAACATTGACAACCTCTGCATGAAGGTAAACAAACAACATTGACAACCTCTGAATGAAGGCAAACAAACAACATTGACAACCTCTGCATGAAGGTAAACAAACAACATTGACAACCTCTGAATGAAGGCAAACAAACAACATTGACAACCTCTGCATGAAGGTAAACAAACAACATTGACAACCTCTGAATGAAGGCAAACAAACAACATTGACAACCTCTGAATGAAGGTAAACAAACAACATTGACAACCTCTGCATGAAGGCAAACAAACAACATTGACAACCTCTGCATGAAGGTAAACAAACAACATTGACAACCTCTGAATGAAGGCAAACAAACAACATTGACAACCTCTGCATGAAGGTAAACAAACAACATTGACAACCTCTGCATGAAGGCAAACAAACAACATTGACAACCTCTGAATGAAGGTAAACAAACAACATTGACAACCTCTGCATGAAGGCAAACAAACAACATTGACAACCTCTGAATGAAGGTAAACAAACAACATTGACAACCTCTGCATGAAGGTAAACAAACAACATTGACAACCTCTGAATGAAGGCAAACAAACAACATTGACAACCTCTGAATGAAGGCAAACAAACAACATTGACAACCTCTGAATGAAGGCAAACAAACAACATTGACAACCTCTGAATGAAGGCAAACAAACAACATTGACAACCTCTGCATGAAGGCAAACAAACAACATTGACAACATCTGAATGAAGGCAAACAAACAACATTGACAACCTCTGCATGAAGGTAAACAAACAACATTGACAACCTCTGCATGAAGGCAAACAAACAACATTGACAACATCTGAATGAAGGCAAACAAACAACATTGACAACATCTGAATGAAGGCTATCAGCAAACATCTGTCATGAATAACGTCTGAAAAAAAGGCTAATGCATAAGTGTACAAGATTAATTTAGAGGGAATAGTTAGCACTCAACACATTTGGATGTTTTCCTTTGCATCACTCCAGTTTTAATCTCATTTTATGCCCATGCTCCATATCCACTATTTGTTTGCACCTCTGTGCAATTACTGATTAGCATCCTGCGCTCAATACAGGATTTGCCAAAAGATACCCTGTGTTCTCTGAGCAAATATGACACCATGTTAGAAATGAGGCAAGACATCTAATAAAGATTGACAAGAACTCAAGATGAAAAGGTGCTTACTGGCATACAAGTCTATGAAATATTCAGTTTTCAAATATATGACCCAAATACCTTGTCATCCAGCCAACAGTCTTTTCTCAGGGTGTCCAGGTTTTGCATGTCCAAAACATTTCCCAGAATATGGTACCGAGGAACGGCTGAAAGAGCAGTTTCAAATACATGTCATTTTTTTTTTTTAGGCCAAGGAATGTAAGAAATGGAATCTCAACCTATCTCACCTGAAAGATATAAAATACAAATTAAAAACATAGCCTTGTATAAAATAAAACAAGCAAACAAATCTGATTGTATAAAATATGCACCAATTGTGTAGTAAATGACTTCTTTGGCAATGCAACAGTTAATTGGGGCCGTTAACTGGTGAAGCTTAGTGCCAAGCAAATACTTCAAAACTTGTCAATTTGATGAAGGTTCAATCCACAATATTTTCTTTATTCTTCTTTTCTTTTTGGAGGGGTAGGTCAGACATCTCCCCACTACTGTGCAAGAATACTTTGATTTCACAAAACTCCATTTTCAGCATTTGTAGAGAATAGAATTACATTTGCCAACGGTAAGCCAATTGGCAAAGTAAACACACATCTGGTTTTCATTGTAGAAAACCAAAGTGTACACTTGCAAAACCAGGTATAAGTTGTATGGTTTCGAATGAAAAATACAGCCAGCCACATGAAAATTTAATGTTACCATCAAATAAAATATTAGTATGACTGTGATTTGACAAACTGAACTTTTTATCACTCACCAGTGGAACAAGCGGCTTCTTTTAGTGTTGAAACCACCTTCCTTCTGCATGTCTGAATGCCTGACTTCTTGGGGTTATCTGCTATTACTGCAAATACAATTTGAAATAAATGATAAACAAAATTAAATATAAACATAGGATTGGGAAAAAAGTGAAATGTTGCTTTACGTTTCTGCTACAAGCTAGCTTATATTTTGTCACCCAAATCGATGTCATTACTTATGCCAGATGGGTGCAACAGAAGTGAGATATCTCAAAACATAAGCTCACTTTTGCCTCACATATAATTAAAGGGGCGCAACGGGAAACATGTTTTTTTGTCGGAGACACGTACATCACCATAAAAACACCCTCTACAAGGATCAGAACATTCACAATGCTCAGGTTTCATATAAATCAAACGGTCAAATAGGCGAATCCTCCTTGGCGGAGGTGCCTTCAGTCAGACAGGGAGACTCACCATTTTTGAAGGGGTGGAGAAAGAGATTGTTTTGTGAGTGAAACACAACACTTTTTGGTAATGGTATGAATACATGAGCGCATTTCACTTTCCCCATAACAACACAGTGATAGCCAGTCATAAGATCACTTACATTATCACAGTATTGCCATGGGAAAAGTATTTGGCCTAAATCACTCAGGCATGACAGGCGGCCATTAAAAAAGACGAGGCATGTTGCCTTGTCTTTCATGGAAGAAATCTGACTGACTGCACATCTGCCATGGAGGAATCGCAAATTTGACAGTTTAATTTCTAGGAAACCAGAGCATTGTGGGTGTTCCTATCCCTGTAGAGGGTGTTTTTATGGTGATCTCAACGTGTCTCTGGCAAAAACCTGTTCCCCGTAGTGCCCCTTCAAAAAGCAAAGTGAAGTGTACCTTCAGTCTTTGGCTTTTTGGGTGCTGATGAAACGTTGTCACCTCTTTCAGTCTGTTGCTCCTGATCATCTGAAAAGAGAACAAGGAAGGCATTAAGACTCACTAGACATGGTCAACCATTCTACAAACTATATTGCTATAAATTACAGTACAATTAATTTTGGGCCATCAGGCTATTAGCCATTGAAAGTTGGCCTTTCAAATCAGAAATATCCTCAAAACAGGACAGATGAAGTTGAGAAACCAACTGTGTGTGCAAAGTTTTTTTATCACTAAAGACAGTTAGCTGCAGTGTCTTTAAAGTGAGGTAAACTTGGGCGACTGTGACTCATTATCACATACCAAAAGAATAAGCAGTTGGTTTTTGTGCTGTCTTCTTCTTCCTCCTGCTCTTGCGAATTGGCAAAGGGCCAGCCACTGTCCGTTTGATGTCATAGTCCTGGTGAATGGGCAGGCCAGACTCTTTTGGGATGGTGATCATCATTTCTTGAAGCACCTCTCCAAGAGCAGTGGTCAATCGCTTCAGTGTGCCAACATCAACACACAGATAGGATGCATCATGCAGCTCTTTCAGCTTTCCACGGAAGATGCTTGCAGCAGCTGCAATTTGCTTGGTGGACAGTAAAGCATCCGGAAATGTATCCAGTGTAGGAGGCATACTGTTGATGTCAGGGAGTTGTGGATCTGCCTCAGATGGGAATGCGGCAGGCTCAGGAGGTATTGCAAGGACATCAGTGTCCAAGTTCAGGTAGGGATTTTCCCTGTACTGTCTGGACAAGTCTTCCCAAGTGCCATGTCCTGTACGAAATATTGCAAACATATGTTTGCAGGGCATGTAATTGAAGGTGAAGTACTTGCAAGAGCAAGAAGGATAGGTATGGTTATCTCCTAGCCTAACCTGATGTTTCCCCTCTCCACTCTCACTCTTCATCTCAAAGCTGTTGTTGTTGTCCAGGCGTTCTATGTCATCGAACTTGTAATATGCAGCAGCAACATATGACTGCATGCACTGCTTTACAACTTGTTGAGGGCGATTGTGCAGGTAGTCTGACAAGTTTGTGTTGTACCTCTTATTCTCACTGCTAGCAGAGTAATTGGATCTTGCGTACTCCATGTAAAGGTCAGGAAAGAACTGGGTGACGAGGATGTTTACAGTGGTGCTCAGCTGAACATCACCCACCAGCTTCAGATAGTAATTCTTGAGAGAGCTGTTCAGAGCCTCAACACCATTGTTTGTAGTCACACTGACATTGAAGCCAACTTCCATGAAGGCCCTGCACCACCTCTGTTGAAAAATAGCATATCAGGTTATGAAATGAAAAGACATGGGGAGGAGAGGCAAATGACACTTGCTACAAGAACATGATAACTTTCTCATACATTGACTTTTCAAGAAAACTGAGCCAGTAATATGTTCAATTATTCTTAAAAGATAAACACTGCTCCATCTGCACATCAATCTTTTCTGTAATGTTTACAAATAACACAGTCATTTTTAGTCAATAAGTGTCATGTATTTCAGTATGCATCAATGATTATTATATTTAAAGGTGAGCAGTGAAACCAATATCCAATTGGATAACAACCACAACTGAGTGAGTTACTGACTGATTGTTACAATAGGAGCCTATTATATTAATATATTCTTATTGCATCAACATGTCGATCACCAAGCAATCGCACAGCTGTAACTAAAAATTAGACCACGAAAACAATCATTTCATGGGATGATCAATGCTGGGGATTGTGGTGGCATTCTGGAAGATTAATCCTTTGTGCCACTTATTAAAATTATTTAGTTTACATGATTGTTTCGCAATAGAAAATATTGGCACTTTATAGGACTAGTTTTAAGATGTTCTTGGCATATACAAATTTACTTTAACCACATGCACATACACACACACTTACACATGTACATATATGTTTATCTGTTACAGAAATTATCATCCACCACCAGCTACAACAAAAGCACCACACGGATAAGCTGAATATGCTTATATACAGTCACAAAAAGACAAGGACCATTTTCAGAAGAGCTCACTTTTGGATAGACCACTTTTACTTTTGGGAACATGAATAAATTAAGGGGGCATCCCGCTATCACTATGTATCGATAACACTATCAGGAACAGGTTTGGGGTTAGGCATAGGGTTAGGGTTAGGGTTAGGCTTAGGGTCAGGTAACAACCCGTAACGGGAAAATCCTGCTATCACTATGTATCAAAAACTCTACCAGGCTAAATCAGAGTTAGGCTTAGGGTTAGGGATGGGGTTAGGAATAGGTAAGTACCATTTACCTAACTTGTTAGGGTTACTATCTACCCATGAAGGGTAGTGCAGACAATGAATAGTTCTTTCGATACGTACTGAAAGCGCTATGCACCCTACATTTAGAGTGTCCCTAATTATCAAGTTAGTAAATATACCCCTAACTTCATATAAATGTTGATAATTCACTGTGCTATATTAAGAAGGCTGTTACTTTGCACACATAGTACATGAAAGCAAAAGTATAACTTAATCAATTAATCTAACTGCTCATACTAATGTGCAAGATTAACATCATAAAATCAAAACCTAGACATTTTAGCACAATACTTAGTTATCTGAGGTTTCCCTTGGCCATTCCGATCTGTGGATATTGTTACTGATCAGTTGCCCTCTAAGCCTTGAAACATGCTGATATATTAGAGTACATTACAGTGTAGAGTGGCACAGTGGTAGCGTGTTCGCCTTGTGTCAAGTGAACCGGAGTTCGAACCTGGATACAGGGCTTTCTCATCTCACTTTGCAATAGGCCTTACGGTCTGAACATGGAGTCTTTCGGATGAGATGATAAACCGAGGTCCCATGTGCCCATGCACTTAGCATACGCTAAACCCAGTGGCAACGAAAAAGTTGTCATTTGGTGAAAATTTACCCCCCATTCCCCCTTTCCTTCCTGATGAGTCACACAAGACCATACAGTACACTATACATGACTTCACTGACATCATCCCAGAGCATTCATGTTGACAGGCAGACCATACAGTACACTATACATGACTTCACTGACATCATCCCAGAGCATTCATGTTGACAGACAGACCATACAGTACACTATACATGACTTCACTGACATAATACCAGAGCATTCATGTTACACTATACATGACTTCACAGACCATACAGTACACTATACATGACTTCACTGACATCATCCCAGAGCATTCATGTTGACAGACAGACCATACAGTACACTATACATGACTTCACTGACATCATCCCAGAGCATTCATGTTGACTGACAGACCATACAGTACACTATACATGACTTCACTGACATCATCCCAGAGCATTCATGTTGACAGACAGACCATACAGTACACTATACATGACTTCACTGACATCATCCCAGAGCATTCATGTTGACAGACCATACAGTACACTATACATGACTTCACTGACATAATACCAGAGCATTCATGTTGACAAACAGACCATACAGTACACTATACATGACTTCACTGACATAATACCAGAGCATTCATGTTGACTGACCATACAGTACACTATACATGACTTCACTGACATAATACCAGAGCATTCATGTTGACAAACAGACCATACAGTACACTATACATGACTTCACTGACATACCAGAGAATTCATGTTGACAGACCATACAGTACACTATACATGACTTCACTATAATAATAGAGAGGGGGTGGTTGATCTTTACCTTGACAGTAATAATAGAGAGGGGGTGGTTGATCTTTACCTTGACAGTAATAATAGAGAGGGGGTGGTTGATCTTTACCTTGACAGTAATAATAGAGAGGGGGTGGTTGATCTTTACCTGTACTATATTAGAGAGGCGGTGGTTGATCTTTACCTTGACAATAATAATAGGTTTATATTCAGTATTTTGCGTTAGCTTCGACTTTGAAAAACGTCCTCGGATAAGATAAAAAATATCCTAAAAACTTTACTATATCCGAACATCGTTTATAAGAAAAACCTGTTATAGTAAAGGAAAAGCCTTGCTCCCCTGGACTTTACTATAAGCGGGGTGTACTGTAGAATAGATTTAGTAATTTTCGGTTGTGAAAAGAATGTTCGCACAGATGAGATTATAGATTTGATCATCTTGCTCGCAAAATCGTACATTTATAAATGCAAGACCAACAAAGAATCACCGCTGTTCATGCCATTTACACATACTTTAAAATATAGGTTTTCAGTTGAAAAATACAATGCCAGAATCCAAATGAAAGTCGATCAGATTGAACAACTCTGGGACCCATACAAACCCTTGTTTTTCTGATATTGGAAGATTATGGTCTTGAGGAAGGGGAAGGGAAAGCGTATCAAACTTTTTCAACAATAATATAATTATGTATTATACGTTTTCTTTTCTTTTTTCTTAGACCAGTGTAATTTAGATGTTTTTGTTTTGGGTTTTTTGGTATGGCATTTGTGTCCGTTGTGGTTGACAAACTGTCTTAATCTTTGAGCCAATGCTTTGGTAAATATATGAGCGCTCATTATTTTTATTTTTTTATGTATTAAATAAATTACAAAAATTGTCATTTATATGTGATCCTCTCGCATATACATAACATATTCACGTCTTTCATAACGCTTCTTCCTTTTCTTTTTTTGTTGTTGTTGTGTGTGTTTTTGCTTTGTTTTTGAGTTGTTGTGTGTGGGTTTTTGTTTGGGGGGGTTGTGCGTGTGTGTTGTTGTTTTTTGGTTGGTTTTTCCCCTCTTATTATTCTATTTCTGTATCTGTATTGAATGAGTTATTCCCTCCCTTATAAAACCTCCCATTATAAGACTCCCTCCCTAAGACTTACTTTTCTGAGACATTGCCCTTCTTTGTAAGTATTAAAATTACCTCCCTTATATTTATAAGACCATAGACCTTATTTGTGATGATTTTTGAGTCTTCTAAGTCCCCCCAGATCAACCGCGGAAACACGGGCCCCACATGATGCATGCAGAGGAGTATTTCCCGACTGACAATTCTGATGCGTCCTTGACCGAACGAACTTTACTCTTTATAGAGTAAGTTCACAGTAACGTAGGCCTACTTTGTTTGTGTCTAGGCCAAGCTTTCCTTATGGCTTATCTGCGACGCGGCTTCAAAATGGTGGACTCCATCCGTCTAATTTCGGCTCAAACAATTGAAGAAGTCCTACAATACGATCAGCTAATACCAACAATAGAAAATGCCCTAGGGAAATTCTCCAGCCCAGATTCGGGAGTGATTCAACCTGTACGCACCGTTCTAAGGATACCTGCAGTTGACGGGTAAGAAAAATTGCAACTGATGATTCTTGTCTTCTTTGGCTAGGCCATGGACACTACACATTAAATAAATATAGAATCCGTGGCCAGGCCTAGACCATGTGACAATCATGTGTCTAAAATTCATCTGAAAGGCGTCTCGTGATGCGATATTTCTCGAGACGCGCGTGCTCTTGTGGTGGGCGTAGCCAAGGGGTGCAAACATAGCGAGATTAGATATTTTTCTTTTAATTCTAATAGGGAATGCGCCCTCCTAGTTCCGTCGCGTTTATCGTCAGAAGTGGCGTCTGCGACGTATTATTCCAGATCCAGATCCAGAGAGAACACACATAGGCCTAGGTCTAGTGAATCACACACCTCTTACAAACACTGTGATACCACAAAGCTAAAAATATCTACGTGGGTGGTTGATACACCCTCACCCAATTCATGTAGGCCCTAAATACACATACACAGTCATGCTTCTTCTTCTTCTCCGTTGAAGAAAAGAGAGAAAATAGCACTGAAAAGATAGAGGGACGAAAATGGTAGAATTGGGAAACTCACCAGGGTTGGGTAATCAAAGTGGAAAAGGGGAAGAATCAAGCTTTCTGCCCGTAGAGCTTTCATCAGACTGAAAAGATAGAGTACAAAGCGAAATGATAACATTATTATGGGGGGAAAGAAGTGATCCCAAGAAGGGTAGTCAGGAAATAATTGAAGTATTTTTAGATGTAGGCTACAGTTTACTATGTAGAAAGATATTTATGAGATTCAAACCCGAAGGAAGTTATATATTTTATTTGAAAAAAAGGGGGTGGGGTAGAGGCCGGGGTTGGGGCGGGGGTGATAGAGCTAGGGAAAGACGAGTTCAAATAATAATTAATGTTTTACGTCCTCCCGATCTTAAGAGATCATTACTAATTGATATAAACGAGTTCAAAGTCATGCCCGACCGTTAAATACCCCCAGTCTTGCCAGGGACACCCGGGCCCCACATGATGCATGTAGAGTATGTCATGCACGACCGTTAAGTCCCCAAGAAGGTTGGTTGTTATTCATCCCATCTTCATCCTAGCAAATGTCCCATGTGTGCCTCTAAGCGGGTCGGAGGACGTAAAACAAATTTCTATCTATCCCCAAGAAGGTGAGATTACTGTCCAAGAGGGCATTTGCCACGTGCCGGCGACCTTGAATTTCACTGAGTTGAATTTAGATAGTTGAATTAGAAAGGTCATCGCAACTGACTCGGGCAGAACGAGTGCGGGCAAATTATAGTAGTCTGGTATAGAGAACGAGTACTTGTGGCAAATGCCCTATTCAGTGGTCATAGACCCTTATGGACGCCGGGTCTTCCTGAAGACGACATAGGCTATATGGGACATATTAATTGTTAGCTATATAAATAAATGTGGGGTGATCTGGGGGGGACTTGATCATCTCAACGGTTAAGTCCCCCCAGATCACCCCACATTTATAGTTAACAATTAATGTCCCATATATTAAGCTTATAATAATTATGTGCCCTTCGAGTCAAGAGGACGTTAAATTTCAAACTTCGTTCCCCCCAGATCAGCCAGGGAAACTCGGGCCCCACATGATGCATGCACAGGAGTATTTGTATTTAGTGGACATGTACGTGAAAGGGGGAGGGGGGGTGTGCAAGTTTTAGGTGTGATAATGTAGAGTGGGAGGTGGCGAGGGGGGGGGGGGGGCAGAGGAAGGGTTGTTTAGCCTTTGGTTCACACACACAATTAAGCGCGCACACGCACACACACACGCACACACACACACACACACACGCACACGCGCGCGCGCGCACGCACGCATGTACGCCCAAGTGTGCCTGCAAACTGAATCCGGGCAGGCGATCTTCAGAATGTCTTTTCTGTTTGCATTATTGTGACAGTGTGGCCATGTCGCAATGGGGGAAGGAAGGGCCGGACGTGTGTGTGTGTGTGTGTGTGTGTGTGTGTGTGTGTGTGACAGAGAGAGGGGGGGGGGGGGGCAGTTAGAGACCGGTATAGTCAAGAGACACACACACACACACACAGAGATCGAGAGATCAGCCTCCTGTTCATGTTTTCCAACATGGCACCCCGACGGCCAAGCCGGTCTCTCTCTCTCTCTCTCTCTCTCTCTCTCTCTCTCTCTCTCTCTCTCTCTCTCTCTCTCTCTTCTCTCTCTCTCTCTCTCTCTCTCTATCTCTCTCTCTCTCTCTCTCTCTCTCTCTCTCTCTCTCTCTCTCTCTCTCTCTCTCTCTCTCTCTCTCTCTCTCTCTCTCTCTCTCTCTCTCTCTCTCTCTCTCTCTCTCTCTCTCTCTCTCTCTCTCTCTCTCTCTCTCTCTCTCCTCTCTCTCTCTCTCTCTCTCTCTCTCTCTCCTCTCTCTCTCTCTCTCTCTCTCCTCTCTCTCTCTCTCTCTCTCTCTCTCTCTCTCTCTCTCTCTCTCTCTCTCTCTCTCTCTCTCTCTCTCTCTCTCTCTCTCTCTCTCTCTCTCTCTCTCTCTCTCTCTCTCTCTCTATCTCTCTCTCTCTCTCTCTCTCTCTCTCTCTCTCTCTCTCTCTCTCTCTCTCTCTCTCTCTCTCTCTCTCTCTCTCTCTGTTAGAAGAATACTTGACCATTCTCCCTGAATACCAGGCCAAATATATTCTCAAATTTAGAGTATTAAACCACAGGTTACATATTCAACAAGAACGTTTTCAGGGTATTGTTCATGGAGAGAGAGTGTGCAATAAGTGTGAATCAAATGGTTTGGGAGATGAATTTCATTTTGTTTTCAATTGTCATTTCTTTAGCAATAGTAGAAAACAATTGTTGAAGCCTTTTTTTAAATATTACAAACACCCTAATATTATTAAGTTCAACAAACTGTTTACAACACGTAATAAGAAAACTCTGCAAAATGTAGCAACATTTGTTAAAGTTATTATGCATAGCCACTGATTGTTCACATTTCATTGCTCTTTGTCTCTTGTACTGATCATTATGGATGTGCTTGTGCGTGTGTGTACGTATGTGTGTGTGTGTGTATGATTATGCGTGTGTGTATGTGCGCGCATGTGAGTATATAAGAGAGAGAGAGAGAGAGAGAGAGAGAGAGAGAGAGAGAGAGAGAGAGAGAGAGAGAGAGAGAGAGAGAGAGAGCATGAGTGTGCTCGTGTGTACATTGCCTTTGTAATTTGAATAGATTGTTTATATATTATTATGCCATTATTTCACTGAATTTCATGATGATGGTTCGATTGCCTACCATGTGGGGGTCATACTGATATGTAACTGATAAGTAAAAGGTTTGATTGTATTGATGTGTGGTACGACAATTTGGTATGTCGTGGTTTAGTTGGATGAGGTGCATAATTATGTGAACCACACCATTGTAAGTGGATTAGCTGAGGTTTGATAGGATGATGTTTGTTGCAGTGATTATTTTGTGTGGTGCTTTGTTTCATTGATTGATGTACGTCATCACAGCAGTTCTTGCCGCAACCCTTCAATGTGACTGGATATTGATCTATTTTTTCTGTTTTTTCGTTTGTTTGTTTTTGTATGTTGTTGTTGTCGTCGAATGTTTGTTTGTCCGTTTATTATTTGTTCTTTTTTACTTTTTCTTTTTTCATTGTTTATTTTATTTTTATTTTTTTCCAAGTATCCCCAAGGGGCTTTTTGGGAAATAAAAAAACTTGAAACATTGTCTGTCTCTGTCTGTCTGTCTCTCTCTCTCTCTCTCTCTCTCTCTCTCTCTCTCTCTCTCTCTCTCTCTCTCTCTCTCTCTCTCTCTCTCTCTGTCTCTCTCTCTCTCTCTCTCTCTCTCTCTCTCTCTCTCTCTCTCTCTCTCTCTCTCTCTCTCTCTCTCTCTCTCTCTCTCTCTCTCTCTCTGTCTGAGGACGTTACGTCTTGAGAGAAAGCATGACACTTGTAGGGCCTACAGTTCTCAAGTTCTTTACAGACCTATGATAATTCTTTGCAAAGGCCCTGTAGATTCTGTATGTCTATTTATTTCCATTTAACTTCCATTCTTCCATTTCCACATCATGATTCACTGCGACATAAGCCTAGATGCTTACATCATATCACAGCTTGAAGGACTAGGTCTATAACAGATTCTTTTAAGACAGATTTTCAGATATTCTTCGCAGATAGATTATTGTCAGTTTCTTTGCAGCCTCAGTGATTCGCCGATTTGTTGCACTGAAATGATTTTTTTCTCTTGTCAGTCAGATTCTTCAGTTCCTTGTGGAGAGATTCTCCAATTCTCTGCATATGGACTGTGTTCTTCAGTTCTTTTCAGACTGTCAGACACCACGTGCAGTCTCTAAAGTCTCTAAAATGAGGGCATCACCGCAGACGCTCCTGGTTGCCGTAGAGCTTTCGCCTGGTCACTGGGATGGACTCTCTCTCTCTCTCTCTCTCTCTCTCTCTCTCTCTCTCTCTCTCTCTCTCTCTCTCTCTCTCTCTTAAGACCTTATTTTGGAGGATTTTTCAAGGTCATAAAAGGGAGGTACGTTCGACTGTATATGTATTTGGGGTTTTCAAATAGCCTACAAAGCTTTCTCCTTGGTTCCAGCATGTTCTGCACCATGCCGGCCTACAGCCAGACGGACGATGTGATGAGCACCAAGCTGGTGACCTTCTTCCCCCGCAACACGGAGCACCCCACCCACCACGCCATGGTCGTCCTCTTCCACCCCGACACTGGAGTGCCCCTGGCTGTCAGTGTCGATGGTCAAAACACATGCTGCTATTTTTTGCTCTTCCCCCATGGCAACACCGACTCGCATACAACTATAAAATAATTATGTGTCCATAATCTTCTCCCCAAAGAACGGAAAATAGCAACCTGTAATCTGACAATTATTGTGCGTGTGTGTATGTCAAAATGTGGAATGTAATGGGTGGGTGGCGGATTTGGGAGGAGACAAAGAGGGTTAACCCTTTCACCGCCAAAGTCGCATTTTAGCACCACAGTGATTTAACACCTATGTCACTAAAAGGCATCAAATTGGGATCTATTATCCAAAGACCCTATAGTCTTAGTTTTGCGAAGTAAAGATAGACCTTATTTTATATCTGTCACAGAAGAATCCCCAATACTGCAGATGGATTTTGTTCTCTACCCAGGTAACTATAATGGAAATTTTTAGCTGAAATATGGCTGGCGGTGAAAGGGTTAAGTGTTATTAGTTTTTTGTATTTGGCATATTCTGGTCACTGAGATTTATCTTTGTGAAATTCGGGCTGCTCACACCTGGAGAGCACGTGGCCACCAGAACAGCGCCACCCCCCTACTTTTTGGGGGTGGGGCACAAGGACGGGGAATGGATTTGGGAAACCTATCAATTCAGTCATGTCTGGCAGCCGGACTTCTCCCTATTCTTACTGACTTTTAATTGCCGTGGGATTTTTACGTGCCATAAAGCGCACGGGTCAGACTTGCTTTAAGTCCCCATCCAAAGGACTCGACGTTCAGTTAGATTTTCCTGAACTAGAAAGAAAGGTGTCTTTTCTGTTTGCATTATTGTATGTCAAAATGGTGAGATGGGTGGATGGTGGGGGTGATGGATTTGATAGGGGGAAGGAAGGGACGCGCGCGTGCGCGCGCGTGCGCGCGCGTATGTGTGTGTGTGTGTGTGTGTGTGTGTGTGTGTGTGTGTGTTTGTGTGTCTCTAGACTCCTAGCTGTAGTTATTATCATCATCATCATCATGTTTGTTGTCGTCACAACGTTATCATATCTTGTGATTTCTTTTTTGGTACGTTCATCTTATTTTTCACTATCTATTCAAAGACTGTCAATGCAGGCTTATCAATGTGTTATTTTGTGGGTTAAATAAGTCATCGATGTTGGTGATAGTTTCAGGTCCATCATTGCCATATTATTCTTCGATTTTTTTGTATTTCTACTAGTACTGATTTTGTCTGTTCCATAGCCCTCTCTGTCCCTCTTTATCTCGCACACGTGTGCATGCTCTCTCTCTCTCTCTCTCTCTCTCTCTCTCTCTCTCTCTCTCTCTCTCTCATATTATGTATGTTTTAGGCATGAGCCCCTATCCCCTTTGTGCACGCCTGTGTGTGAATGTGCGCACATCTGTGTGGTTATGGAAGATCATTCGTGTATAGCTGTACACACGTGTTTTCATTTGCCATTCTATCATTATCATATTATGAAATGCCAACTCGCTTCAAATTTGCTATGAGCCCTAACCAAGGCGGCCGTGTCATTTGCACGGTTAGGCAAATGCGCGAAACGCGTATCCACCGGCCTCTCGGCGCCAGTATCTCCGGTATTTCTGGACGGATTGCCTTCAAATTTGGAAGGTAGATGACCGGGGACAGTGACTATCTGTGGAAGTGAATCGATTTAGTAAAGCGCGGGTTATGCGCCGCTTCACCTTTTCACAAACCGCGGCGACACGAGACCCGACATTGACTCGAAATTTCGAACGTGCATGACCAGGGATAGTGACTATCTTGGTGCAAAGTTTCAACAGCATCCCGGCATTCATAAACGCGCGCGATATGAGCCGAGTAGAACGGGATGAGAGAAAAAAATAGGAGGGAGAAAGACAAATGTAATAATATAATATTTCGCGGACCCGGCAAAACCGGTACTCAGCATTACCGGTACCTGGCGTTGTGCTAATCATATAGTAAAAAGCCAACTGTCCGTGTGTGTGTGTGTGTGTGTGTGTGTGTGTGTGTGTGTGTGTGTGTGTGTGTGTGTCTAAAACACGAAACGGGCCTTATAACTCCGCCGTTTTTCGACCGAATCGCTTCAAATTTGCTGTGAGCCCTCACGGGGCGATGGCAACAGCAACCGAGGCGGCCGTGTCATTTGCGCGGTTTCGCAAATACGCGAAACGCGCATCCGCCGGCCTCTCGGCGCCCGTAGCTCCGGCGTTTCTGGGCCGATTTCCTTCGAATTTGGCAGGAAGATGACCGGGGACGGGGACTATCCGTGTGACAAACCGGAAGCGAATCAATTACTTAGGCGCATAACAGCAGCATGATGCAAAACGGGCCTTATAACTCCGCCGGTTTTCTACCGAATCGCATCAAATTTGCTGTCAGGCTTGCTGTCACCAGGGCAAAGCCTGGCAGCAAATTTGAAGAAAATCGGGAGAGCGCGTCACTCTCAGAGCAGCGCCAACGGGAAACGGGGCTTTATAACTCTGCCGTTTCTTAACGAAATTGCTTCAAAGTTGCTGTACTCAGCGTTACCAGTACTTGGCGTTACTGTTACTAGGCGTTACCCTTACTAGGGAGAGCGCATCACTCTCACAGCAGCGCCAACGCGAAACGGGGCCTTATAACTCCACCGTTTCTTTACCAAATCGCTTCAAATTTGCTGTACTCAGCGTTACCAATACTTGGCATTACCGTTACTAGGCGTTACCCTTACTAGGCGTTACTGGTACTCGGCGTTGCGCTAGTAATATAATAAAACACTGTGCAGCAGATGTTGGCCTTTAATACTTTGCTATACATCAATGGTTCATTGTTTTGTTAGGGATTATACACCGGTGTTGTTGTTTTTATATTAGACTTTGTCTTTGATCTCAGCCATCACCATGTTGTGATCATCACTGTTTTGAGTGCCTGTTACCATCTTCATTAATATGATTGTGTGTACAAAAAATCTAAATGAAACAGACATACAAGATAGAAAGCGGATGTTGTTTTTCTTTCTT
>CM065680.1:10817802-10912802 GCA_017654935.2 Phymorhynchus buccinoides | reverse complement strand
TAGAACTGATCTTTTCAAAACAAGCTTAACATACTCAGGTGGTACTCTTTGGAATTCCTTAACAACTAATCTTAAGCAGAAAAGCAGCATTACTTCTTTCAAAAACGCGTATCAAAATATTCTATTTCAGAGATTAAAAGAAAACATGTGAATGATATTTATGATTGCTGATTTTGTTATAAAATGTGATAACATATATGTGTTTGATACTTTTGTATGATATAACTTGATTTGTTTATTACTATCTTACTATTACTGATAATGATGAGGAGTGTTATCCGTTGCTGTTTTTATGTTTGCATGATGTGACTTTTTTTCTTCTTCTTTTCCCTGTACTTTAAATTCCAAAATGTCCCCATCCTTATCCCCCTCTGTGCCTCTTCCCCCCATCCTCCCTCCCTTTTATTCTCATTTCTGCATGTACATATATTATTTAGCTTTCTTGTTTGATTTATTTCATTTTTCCCCAGGGCTGGGTGGAAAAAAGCATGTAACTTGCTTATCTCATGTTCCCTGGTTAAATAAAATTTTGTTTTCGTTTTCGTTTTCGTTTCCCAGGTTACAGGACATAATGGGCGAGGTACCTATGTGTTCATTGTTTGTTCATTTGCACTGGTCTCCCAGCTGCATTCAGCCAACACATTCAGGACCAAGGACAATTCTATATCCACCTTTTGTATTTTCCTCTGTCAATGATCGATATGAATCATCTGTCCAGTCAAACGTCTGATACCACTGTACATACCCTAAGGATTTATGCACATTACATGCGGAAACCCATGTCCACAAATAAGTGAAAGAAAGTAAGAAATGGGCGGTCGGGATATGCGCACGGGTTTCCGTGTGCGCTTATTTCTTTCTTTCGTTTTACTTATTTGCGGATATGTGCATGACTTAGTTAGTTAGTTAGTTAGTTAGTCTATTATAGTCCCGTCAACAGCTATGGTTATCTCAGGACTGTCACCGCGTAAAGTCCGACCACGTATAGCAAAACACAAATCCATGAATCTTAACAACGTACAAAACCTGAAAACATAAAAATATAGTAGTACAATTCATGACATGACACTTCCATCATTGTACCCTATAGCACATAATTCCAGACAGTGCTGGAAACGTAAGCCCTTCCGCTCTATTTATCCAGTCCAGGTTAAAAAAAACACAGTAAAAAAGGATAACTGCGGTAGCCTACATGCACATCAAGTTTCATCTTCCTATCCTTATTCCTTCATGGTGATATGCTGTTATCTTGGGAACTCCATTTTTCCGACCCCCCGATTTTCAGGGTCCAGCGATCTCCTTGACCTTGACCTTGTTGGTCAACAATATTCGGAAGGAGCTTAAGCCAAACCACCTTCATACCAAGTTTCAACATCATATGTTGACTGGTGCCCGAGATATGGCTAAAAATAGAGTTTCAGTTTTCAAGGTCATACGTCAAGGTCATGACCTTGACCTCAAAAGGCACATCTACAGTACCTAGCCTACATGTACATCAAGTTTCATCTTCCTATTTTTATTCCTTCATGGTAAACCCACATACGTACATACACACACACACACACACACACACACGCACGCACGCACGCACGCACGCACGCACGCACGCACACACTCTCTTACACAACAAAAACAATATCACCTTCGCTCTGTAAACTCCGCGGGTGATAATAAAATACATACTAGTAAGCTAAGATAAAAAAAAAGGATATACAGGTAAATATGCACTGCAGAATGGACAACAGGTGCCCACTATGCGCATGACTTTCTGCATGTAATGTACACAAGCCCTAACTCATGGCCAGGTGTCCATCTGGAACGCCCGTCCAGCCAAGGCACAGGCCCTGGCAGCAGACCTGGGGTCTCACGTGAGGGCCGTGCAGGAGGCCAAGGAGGCCGTGAGGGAGGCCGACATCATCATCACAGTCACCAACTCCCCCACCCCTGTCCTCATGAAGGACTGGGTCAAACCTGGAGCCCACATCAACGGTCAGAACCACTTAACCTCGGACATTTGAATCTGCCTGTCTGTGTTTTATAAACAGGGAATACGGATTCAGACCTTGAGTCAGAATTAACTGGCTGGCTGGGCCATTCTCTTGCTTGGCGCAGCATCACATTGGGGACCGATCAGCGGGACATGGCTGGCTGGGCCAAGCTTTCTGTTTTCTTCTTTTTTCCTTTGTCCACTTTCTTCTTCTTTATCTCTGTACTAACTTGCGCATTTCCGTAAATCCTCCTAAAGTTCTACAGCGACATAATAGTCAGCAGTGACTGTGGTCGCTATACGGAAGGAAGGAACTCAGTAAATGTTTAACTATATCCGCCCGTCAGTATGCTTATCCAACTGTCTCACAATAATGGAAGACTTGTACTGTTGTAGCCCATACTACCTTCTTTCTCAATCACTAAGTCTCCTGTTATATGAGCGTGGATGCGTCATGCTACTGTTATGCGCCTAAGAAAATAGTTAAGTCCAGAATATTCGTCTTCGGCTGGAGAAAATCTAGGTCAGAATTTCTGGAACAATTTCTGGAACAAAGGCAGGAGAATGGACCAGTAAGGCAGAAAGATAGTAGATGACAGTAAGCAATTGAAAAGTCAGAGAGTGACAGATTAGAGGTAGTTACAAGCACAGAACTTCCATAAGGTGGGGTAACTACTTGTACGATATACCCCCAGGTAACCCCACGGGGGTGGGGGTGGGGGAGTGGGGTAGCCCGTAACAAGTCATTGATATCTTATGACACGTTTCTGTCTGTCTTACTGTAGTAAAACCCATGGAAGACGTGGGTCAAAAGGTCAGAGCCTTTATCAACGGTCAGAAGCGAGCATTATACTTAAGGATACAATTCAACTAAGCTGTATTTATGTAAGCTATTTCAAGCCTTATCTGATCCCGCGTCTGTTTTACAAATCGTGCCTGTAGAAAACTGAATCAAATTTACATTCCATATCGATGGTCGGAAAACACATTTCTCTTGGTGTCACTGATGGCCTTTCTTCACGCTAGGAGGTATTCCCGCCATCTCCCACCCCATCTTTTTAACAGACATTTATGTTAATTAAGCATGTTTATGTTTTTCCTCTATGTTAAGCTGTTTGAAATAGAAAAAGTATGGTGACACTTTGTAAATGTGACCACTTTATTTCCAGACACTATGATTTTTTTTCTTTCTGATTCTTTCTCAGCCTAAAGAGCCAGCTAACTGCATATGATTCGATTCACTAAGATCCGATTTTGACATTTGAAATTCTTCTTTCTAAACTAAATTTGATGAAATCCTACTCAGTAGCTATATAGTCACTATATAAATTTTGTAGTCTCCCTTACACAAATTTGATAAAATATCTTATTTTTGTATCAGACATTTTATTTGATTCGTGTATTGCGGTCTACACGAGTAGGCCTATAGTGAACAAAAATTACAGTTATTTTTTAGATGAAAGTATATCACGTGAATCATAACTCACAGACATCGTCACAATCGTATCGTATTGGGGTCAAATCGTATGCAATGTGGCGAGGCCTTAAGGGTTGAAAGTGCTATGCCATTAGCTGCCTTATTCCAGGGAAATATAATGCTGTAGTAAAATCTATAAATACCCTCTTTCTCTCTGTGTGTTGAAGCAGCAGTGGGATCGTGCCGACCAGACTGGCAGGAGCTGGACTCTGAACTGATGCAGACAGCCAAAGTGTACGTGGAGTCCAGAGAGTCTGCCGTCAAGGAGAGCGGGGACATCATCCTCAGTGGGGTCAGACTCTCAAACACTCACATAGCATAGTATAGCATAAGCAGCATTATAGGCTATTTTATTTGAGCCTTTTTGCCCTCTTGATTTTCTTTTTCATTTGGTTAGGCTTCATTCACTGATGACTACTAAGGCATCTGTGTTTTATTAGTTTTCTTCTTCGATCACTCAGTTTCCTGTCAATTATGAGTGCAGATGCGTCATGCTGCCGTTATGCGTCTAACTAAGAAATAGCTAGGCCCAGCAAGTCCGACTTCGGCTGGATTAGTTTTATATTTGTATACTTACTGAATACATTTTGTTTTGAAAAAAACCTTGTCTATAACAGTTTTGAACGAATTTAATGACTTTGCATTGACTGCTTCATCAGGAATGTTATTCCATGCATTTATCACTCCGTTAATAAAAAAGAGTTTTCAAACCACCGACGCTAGGCTCACTGGGCGGTAGTTCCCTGGACTACTCTTATCGCCTTTTTAAAATATTGGTTTAACTTCGGCTACTTTCCAGCAGGTATTTTGCCTTCTTGCACATCATCATATAATAAAAAGCCAAGTGTCCGTGTGTGTGTGTGTGTGTGTGTGTGTGTCTGAAACACAAAACGGGCCTTATAACTCCGCCGTTTTTTGACTGAATCGCTTCAAATTTTCTGTGAGCCCTAACGGGGCGATGGCAACGGCAACCGAGGCGGCCGTGTCATTTGCGCGGTTTGGCAAATGCGCGAAACGCGTATCCGCCGGACTCTCGACGCCCGTATCTCCGGCATTTCTGGACCGATCGCCTTCAAATTTGGCAGGAAGATGACCGGAGACGGTGACGATCGGTGTGCCAAACCGGAAGCGAATCGGTTCAGAAACGCGCGCGCTATACGCCGCTTCACTTTTTCACGAATAACTCCGCCGTTTCTTAACCGAATCGCTTCAAATTTGCTGTCAGGCTTGCTATGGACCGGGCAAATGTGAAGAGATTCGGGAGAGCGCGTCACTCTCAGAGCAGCGCCAACGGGAAACGGGGCCTTATAACTCCGCCGTTTCTTAACCGAATCGCTTCAAATTTGCTGTACTCAGTAAGGTGCGGGGGGTAGTAGAACGGGATGAGTGAAGAAGATGGAATTAGGGAGAGAGACAAAAGTAATAATAATATTTTGCGGACCTGCCGAAACCAGTACTCAGCGTTACCAGTACGGTGCATTGCCAGTACTAGGCGTTGCGCTAGTATCTATTAAATAAAAAGGTTAGAGGCCAAGCCAGCTGGCTAGCCAACTCCCTGAGGACTCTTGGATGTATTTTGTCAGGTCCAGGTGATGTATCTATTCTTAAAGTCTGTAATGCTTTCAGCATTTGCCCCTGACTGATTATGAGTCTATCATTGAGTTCGAATCTGCTTTAAAATTAAGCAAACTATCCTCTGCAATGGTTTTTGTTTTGCATGCATGCTAATACATTTTACCGTCCCTAACCCCAACACACGCATCACAATTCTCTCCTACGTACACTGTTGGTTATGAGGTTATGCCAGGTTGACGAAAAACATTAAATTAAAAACTATCATATCATATCAGAGATACGGCATACAGGCTTAGATAGCCTTTTGCCTGCTCTTTCAAGTCATTCATATTGGGTTTTCTTCTTTGTTTAAAAATAAAAATATCCCGGGCACAACAAAGCGCGGCACCGTATTGCTTCTTACATTTAAATAGTGGCAAAGTTTGTCTGGAAGCTATAATCCTCCCAGTGTCTATCTAACATGTTTTTAAAACTATTGAGTGTTCCTGCAGTTACTATATTACTAGGTAACGTCTATATTACTGTGAACAATCAAATTTCGGTTTAATGACAGTTTTCTTTGTTACGCTGATTACTTTTTTGTTTGGTTCTTGTTAGTATTACGAGTAAGGGTAAAGATCCCAGAAGCTTTTCCCATCATAGAAACTAAGAAAGGGAAAAATCCCAACAACAACAAAACAATTCTGAAAACGTCATGTTTTAATTGTATGGAAGCACTTGGGTTTTGCTTTTATCATTTTAAATTAGTCATTCGATTGAGAATTAAAAAACAATAACAAACTTTTATAGCAATAGCATTTTTCAACTGGAGATTTTGCTACATGTAGTGAGACTGAGAGGCACTTTTTATTATTATTATTATTATTGCAGGCTACTATTGAAGCTGAAATTGGTGAAGTAATTACTGGGAAAGCTCAAGCCAAGAAGTCAGAGACCACCGTGTTCAAGTCTTTGGGTAAGAATGTGTCCAATGTTTCATATCAGATTGTCGTCAGAATTGGATGTACATGTATCATTATTAAGGGCTCCCTTTTGGGAGGAAATGTTAATTTTAATCAGAAATAAAATGGGATTGCGGGATCGGGTAGACATCTTATATGACCAAAAGAGCATAGATTTCAGACTTTTGCTTTTTCTCAACTTAGATGATCTATAAGGATAATTACTAAAAAAAATATACTGCTAAAAAAAAGTAGGGGATGTTGACATTTCAGTGTAAGATCACCATGGGCTCAAAAACTAAATTATAAGTTTTATTCCATTTGAAAACAAAAGTATGTTCTTCCTTGAACATAAAATCGAAGACTAAAATCAATTTTGAAACATCATGTAACTGCCAGAGAAGATGGAGACCAAAAAGTGCAACATCCAAAAGTAACAAAAATAGTCATAAAACAGTTGACAACGTGTTGGGCCACGGTTTCCTGCAAGGCATAGCAAAACATTTGATTGAAAGTGGTCAGGGGACCTTGTAGACAGTTGGAAGGTCTGGATTTCATGGATGTGAAGATCTTGCACAAAATGATCCTGATGGAGACGCGAACTGTCATCTTGGAGGTCAAAATCTGCCCAATTTTTCGTTTTTCAATTTGCAAGAGGGATCTAGGTACACTGGAAAAAACCAATGATCCTCCAGAAAATCATCGGGAGACTGTTCCGGCGCATAATGCGGCATTGCAAGGCTGTCAACTGTTTAAAAGTGCCCTGTGATTTGGAATAACACACCCACTGATGTTTATCTTCTCTGGCAGTCACGTGACATTTTAAAATTGACTTTTGTCTTCGATTTTATGGCCAAGGCAGGCTTAACTTTTGTTTGCACATAAAATTAAACTTTAAGGCCGGGTTCACATTAGACACGTAAGTTCCGTACGGAAAACCCTAAATAAGTGGAAGAAAGAAGGATAAAAGTTTACGCATATAGGGGAAATTCGGACACGTGCGCAAATCTTTTCCCTTCTTTGTTTCACTTATTTATGGGTTTCCGCACGGAATATCCGCTTATGTGTGTACACGGCCTTATGATCTAATCATTGAAACCATGGTGACATAACAAAGTATTTTTATTAACCCCTACTTTGAAATAGATCTTCCGACTTGGTTTTCAGGAATTGCCCTGGAAGATGCAGTGAGTGCCAGCTTGGTTATGAAGGCCCTGGATGGCGCCAAATGAGAGAACTGAAAGTGAACCGTGAAACCAAGCCAAATCCAACAGTTTTCAAAATAGTCTTTTTACTGAAAAAATACCTGGCTGGCAGAAATTCATTATCGATATATTATTTATGTGAGATGGTTGCATACTGGAAGTCTTCTCTACTTAAAATTATATATTGCATACAATCTGTCAATATGCTGAGGTGCTGGCAATATACAAGAAAATACAATATTCAACAATCAATAAGGTATCACAATACACCTCAAAACGACACTATGACATTGAATATGACCATCACTGAAAGCATCAAGATCATCCCATTAATCTATACTTAAGTTTTACTTTTTTTTCTTTGTTGAATTTTATTTTTTGGAATAATGAGGGTTACATTTTCTTATTACTTTCGTTTGTATTATCTTGGTGTGTTAATGAATTGATATTGTTATTATCAGTTTTTTTGCTGCTGTAAATACTCAAGCATTGAACCGATTGTCTCATCTGTAATAACATATTCCAACATTACATTTACAGGTATTGTGTGTGCGCACATACCAACTTCCGCATGGACATTTTAGACATTTAAAAAAATGTATATATCATGCAAACTTTGTGATTCAAGTAATATTCTAGTTCAACTTCAAGGCCCGCAATTTTGTGCAATGCGAAATAAAAAGCAAAAAACCCACCCAGCATGCCGGGAGATCTTTTTAAATGGCATGCAATATGTTTAAATGTACGTCACACCCTTCCTACAAGTCTTAAAGGGTTAGCAGTATTCTTCTTCTTCTTCGATCGCTCAGACAGTTTCCTGTTAATTATGAGCGCAGATGCGTCATGCTGCCATTATGCGCCTAACTAAGAAACAGTTAGGCCCAGCAAGTCCGACTTCGGCTGGGGGAAATGTTTTCGAAAGTGTTTCGTGAAAAAAGGCAGGAGAATGGACTGGTAAAGCAGAAAGATAGTAGATGACTGTAAGCAAACGGAACAGGCAGAGTCAAAGAGAGTGACAGATTAGAGGAAGTTACAAGTATAGAACTTCAAGAAGGTGGGGGAACTATTTATACAAAAGACCTGGTACCCCACGGGGGGTAGCAGTGTTCATACATGAACAGTGAATACAACCAAGTCCTAAAAGGTCTAACAAACTTGTTATTTGCAAGAAATATAAATCCACAGGCCTAGTCCAAACAAGCAAAGTAGAAGCCTTGGCCATTTACTGATTTAGAGGCTGATGTCAATTCTCTTTTATTTTATTTTGTTGATACCTGTTAGCAATAACCATAAAGTACTTGGTGGTAAGTGCTCTGAACACACTTGACGCTTTATGCTTTTTACACAAATGTGCATAGTGCTTCTATTATTATATTAAAGGGTAATCTTAGTTGTTACAATTGTAGTTCAGCTTTTCTGTATTAGTGTAGCCAGAAAGCTTATACTGAACAGTCTTTGGTGTAATGCAGCATACCTTTAACCAGTGACAAGCCCATATTAATATCCGTTCAGTAATTTATTTAAAATCTTACTGTGCCATTAAACATGTGTAGAATTACAACATATATGTTTTTATAAAATATATTACATTTGTGTTGGGGAGGATATTATTAATCCAATCAGATGAATAAAAAACCCATGTGATTTCTATTCCACTATTCATCTATTGCTATTCATTTAACAGAAAAAAGCATCATATACATGCTTTCTATCTCTTTGTATTGATGTTATGCGTTCTAGCAAAACAGATCTAATAAAGAGGGAATCTGATTCGTTTTGCTGTCTTGTCTTGTCCTGAACTCTCTTGAAAAGAGGTCAAATCGATACACGCCACTTTCATTTAAAATCCCATCAAATATGCATTCGTCTAGTTTTGTTGTTGTGAATTTACTTATATTTTGAATCTTTTAGTTGTTATTCTTAAAGCCAGCAACCATTTGAATGCATCACATTGTTTTGCTTTAAAAAAATTCATCTCTTTAAAATATATTCAAGAACATCCAGTTAAAAGGTGTGATCGACAGGTATATCAGAATATACATAAATTAATTAAGATCATCCAAAACTTGGGGAAAATGAAAAAAGAAAATTAAACATTGTGCCTCTGAAAGTCTTTCAGATTATTTATAACAGACTAATTCAGTAGGTGATACCCTAACCCTCCAAATATTATATATGTTCATATTTAAAAATGTTATGCTGTAACCAGACAAAGGCAAAAACACAACCTCCTTGGCAGAGGTAACATCAGAATCACAACATCCAACACAACTTTCAGTCTCCTCAGTTCCACTGATATATCATCAAACCAACTGATGGCAACATCCATTTATTCACTTGCTTCAAACAGTCTGTCCATATATTAATGCATATAGATACATGAGAATGAGTGTGTGTGTGTGTGTGTGTGTGTGTGTGTGTGTATGTGTATCTGTGTGTCTGTCTGTCTGTGTGATTCGTTAACGATGCAATATTTTCTGCCATTTTTTAAGTTGTGTTTTTGAAAAAGTCATTAAAGTCGAAAATTTGTGCTATTTTAAAAGGATGTCCGGTGTTTCACTGTACAAGTCATATATTAATACAACATACATTTCAACGCTTCATGTCAACATTTTACCTTGCATTTTTATATGCATTGCTCAGTCTTGACATGCACTCAACCACTCAAATTTATATCAACTTATTCAACTGACTTCACACACACTGTCATAGATTACTTTCACTCACTCACATCAACTTTCATGTACTTACAAAATCTTTCCACCAATCATATCGCTTGGAATTCTCTTCCTGACCATACGGCATACCCGTAACCAGTCCACTCTTCCTTCCTTCAAGTCCCAACTAAAGACCCACTTCTTCAGGAAAGCTTTCTCTGCAAAGTCTATGATCCTTTCCCCACTCTTGTTTTCCAGCTCATTGAAGACGTTGAGTATGATGTTAACGCGTGCGTGCGCGTGTGTGTATGGGGGTGGGGAGTAGGGGGGCAGGGGTGGGGATGGTTGGGGTGGTGGTGTTGAAGGGAGGTGGGTGTTAGTGTGTTGTGCTATGATTATATGCAATGCATTCTCTAATATGTATTCATTTTCATAGAGATGTACGGTGAGGATGCGTGGGCCAGTCTGTTATAAATGTTTGTACGAATGGTGAGTGAAAAGCGCATTGAGTTGCTTTGCAAGATTATGCGCTATATAAGCATTATTAATTATTATTATTATTACTATTATCAATTTATTTCTGACACTCAATCATACATCAATCATATTACTTTATTTCTGACACTCGATCCTGCAATCAGCCACTCACCAACTTATTGTTACATTAAGTTATTTTCAACCTGTTATGCACTTCATGTCAATATCAAATATTCACTTAGTTTCAAACAATCTTGATAAACAGTCAATTTCACACCAACATGCATTCAGCTATTTCCAACATTCCAATACCCTCCATCACACCAAATCAGCATGAAGAAATTTACTCAATTAGATTTCATAACCCATCTTGCCATTGAACAATTAAAATTTCACATGAACCTCAATGTATTCCAGTAAATTCACTCCCTGTGTTGGTCAACTGATAACCCCTTCAAAACATGGATTTGGACAAGTTTTAGTCTCAGAAATCACTGTTGCAAGAATACTCAGAATTCTCCCAAACGAGTTAAAGGTTCCTAGAGCCATTGATTTATGGTTGAAGGGGCGGGGACTAAAAAATCCACCACGTTTCAGGCTTCAGGTATTTGACGACACAAACCTTAGAATCAAAGCCCACCTGTTTCCTTCCACCGTTTGTAGTTTCCCACAGAACTCATTAACATTTGAGGCAAAAATAGAAATAAAACGTCTTTCTCATGAACACAACAGTTGAGCTGAACAGGATGCAACCCAGAGACCCACACTCATTAAGATTGAGAGCCACCGCTTTACCAGAGTGCATAGCATTAATAAATGAAGTAAGAAATTTCACAAAATTAGCTCCTGATTCTCAAGCTTTCACACAGTTTCATTATCATGCATATCGTCGCTGTCCGACGCTAACCGTGTATCTGCAAAATTTGACAAAAATAGATTTTTCACTGAAACCCCTTCTAATGACCTCACACAGGTCTTCTATAAATATCTTGTGTCTGCGACCAATGGAAATGTTCAAATTTGTCACATCTACTGGAAATCACTGGAAATCCTACAGTCTTGACACGCTAACCGTGTAGCTGCCGGTACAGAGATTGAAGCTGTCGATCTCCCATTCTTTGCAACTCCGGCACGAAGCATGAAACTGAATTATCACGAAAACTTTAGGTGTTAGGCAACTTTTATTGTGTCACATGTTTACTCATCGGTAAAGAAGAAGAGTGAAGCGTATATCAAATGGGGAATGACATTGTAGCAGATGACATGTTTTTTTATGCTCCTGTAAAATCACTGATTTTGCAGATGCACGGTTGGCGTCGGACAGCGACGATATATATACAAGCGAGTCTGTCGTGCCCAACTATGACTTCCAAATAGCGGAGGAGGCAGCTGCTAATGTATTCTGGAGGGCTGGGCTATAATCTGTTCATAGCCAAGATATCTTGCCCAGGGTACATACCCACTTTTTCGGCCAAAACGACTGTACATATGATAGCTGACATTGGGAAAAGTTCTGTAAAGGCCAAATAATCCCTTAACCTGCATCACTAAGATTAAAATCATAGCAGTGTCTATATGACCAATTACAAGAGATTGTTGGCTGCTGCCACTAGTGCCAGTCCCTTCCTACTGAAAGGACTGAGGTTGAAGCCCCTCAGCTCATCTCGGTGCCCCTTAAGGCCAACTAATATCTTTGGCTGCAGCACAAAGATTACAAAGTCAGTACAGTGGAACCTTCCTTAGAAGACCTCCCATTATAGCTCCCTCCCATATAAGACCTAGCTCTCTGAGGCATTACCCTTCTTTGTAAGCATTACAATTACCTCCCTTATAAGAGCCCTCCCTTATAAGACCTCATTTTTATTTTGGATGATTTTTGAAAGTCTTATAAGGGAGGTTCCACTGTACAACCTATCCTAACAGGTCATTGATGGCTGACAACAGGACTGTAGTTCTCCAAAGGCCAACTAATCCCATATCATAGGCTGCAGCACTTGAATCACAAACACAGCACTATCAGTATCAGCACAATCTATCACAAGTCATTGACTGCTCCCAGTTCCTCCCTGGTGAGGGGACTCAGGCTTAACCCTCTTGTGCCTGACGCTCTGTGCTCTCTATCACCTCTGAAATCCTAACCCAAGGGACGTCACTCCGTACAAAAGGGGGGGTAGCGTCAGAAAAATAATAAAATAAAATATACCCTACCAGATTTTGTGGGTTTTTTTTGTTTTGAATGTGTTGCTGAGATGTCTGTCTGATTTGTAAAATGAATTTCAAGATGCTATGGGGATGCATGGCTCCACAAACAAAATCAAAATGCCAAAGTGTAGTCGCAAACTGCATTCACTAGTCATTCACTGACTACTTTTGCAGACTGTTGAAGCCTAAGACGACTGAAACGGAAATGTAGATCAAAATCATTCACTTACCCTTTCACTTCACGATCTTATAATTCCTATCTTTCACAAAAAAAGGAATTTTCATCGCTGTCATCACTCAGTGGATGCAATAACGACTCATCATCCATGATGTAAAAGTTGGGAAAATGCCGATGTCAGTAACACGACTTCAAAAATTTGCATCGATCGAACAAAAACAAGCTCGCTGCCGAAATAGGTCAGAATACACTCCTTACTCATCACTTCGCGATCTCATAAGTCCCATCTTTCACAAAAATAGGACTATTCATCGCTTTCCTCAGTCAATGGACGCCATAACTGTTCGTCATCCATATTGGAAACATCATTAGGCGCTGCTGTGCATAAGGCGAATTGGTCAATTTTCAAGAAAAATCTGAAACAATTAAAGTAAAAGGCGCCCTCGTTTATAAGGCGATACACACCTCGCAAAAGAAAGTCGAAGTTTGAAGCATGTATATGTCCTGTAAACGCTTACCGACCGCCATTACTGCTGTCATAAACTAGAGTTGGCTCCCTTCTCAAATAATCGAACTTCCGTTTTTGCGACTACCGGTTGTTGTGTTTGGACTTTTCTTCACGAAAACTGGTAGAATTATGGCATTTTAAGCTCTACAACGATGCTTTTTACATCCAATGAAGGGTTATGACATCTGTTGGACGGTATCTCAGATAATAGGGATTTTGAAGCAATTTAACGTGAGTATTTGTTGTATTGGCGACTCATGACCACTTTCGATGTCTAGACTGTACTGAACACGGTAATCGTTGCCTCTCTTCTCACGATTATTTTCACTAATAGGGCGCCCTCCTTTATAAGGAGCATAGGTCGAAATTGGAGACAAAAATATAGCCTTATACTATGAAAATTATGGTAATCCCTTTGGCTACAGTACTAAGATCACAATCATAGCAGTCTCTACATGATTCAATCATAACAGGTCCTTGACTCCTGCCAGTTCCTCTCTGCTCAGAGGACTATGGTTAAACCCTTTCAGCTCCTCCTTGTGTTCCTTAACTAAGGTTAACTAATCCCTTTGGCTACAGTACTAAGATCACAACCATAGCAGTCTCTACATGATTCTATCATAACAGGTCATTGACTCCTGCCAGTTCCTCCCTGCTGAAAGGACTCAGGTTATAATGCCTTTCAGCTCCTCTTGGTGCCCCTAAAGGCCAACTAGTTTCTTTGGCTCCAGCACTAAGCTCCAACTCACAGCAAACACTGCACAGTCACAACAGGTCGTTGACAGCTCCCAGTTCCTCCCTGGTGAGGGGACTCAGTCTGATGGTCCACTTTGTGCCCCCAAAGCCAACTAATCCCTTTGGCTGCAGTACTAAGATCACAATCACAGCAGTCTCTGTACACACAATCACAAGAGGTCGTTGACTGCTGCCAGTTCCTCCCTGCTCAGAGGACTCGGGTTGAATCCCTTCAGCTCCTCCTTGTGCTCCTTAAGGCCAACAAATCCCTTTGGCCGCAGCAATCACAAGAGGTCGTTGACTGCTGCCAGTTCCTCCCTGCTCAGAGGACTCAGGTTGAATCCCTTCAGCTCCTCCTTGTGCTCCAGGTCTCGCAGCTGGTTCACCTTGGGCTTCAGCTCGGCTCTGGTCCTGGAGATCTCCTGGGCCGTGTGGTCAAAGTCTGCGCACAATGACGAAAAGACAACCCATTCCTCCGTTAATAACTCATCTGAAGAACTGTGCAAGCACTCAATCAGAATCTGAGTGATTATCACCCTTTTGCAGGGTCTTTTTATCATTAATCAACATTTTCTTAGCCTGATTAAGAGTATAACATTAGAACATAGAAAACACCATTCAACAGCAACAACAACAAAAGTAAAAAAGGTCTCACCTAACAGCACATTTAACGCCTAACTTTATAACTAACTGTATTTGTATAAGGCACACCTTAGTATAAGGTGCACCCCCAAAATTTTACACAAAAATTAAAATTGTGTTACTATATTTTCTTACTACCATAATTCGCGGACCTGTAACTTTTTTTTTTTAACCCTTTCACCGCCAATGTCGCATTTATGCACCACAATGGTTTAACACCGATGTCACTAAAAGGCATCAAATCAGGCCCTGTTATCCAAAGACCCTATTTTTTTATTTTAGGAGGTATTGATAGGCCTAATGTTATACATGTTACAGAGGAATTTCCAATATTGCAATTACAATTTTTCCACTACCCAATTGAGTTTAATGGAATTGCTTTGCTGAAGAATGGCTGGCGGCGAAAGGGTTAACCCCCCCCCCCCCCCCCACTTGCGGCTAGTACAGTGCCGCGGCCTAAACGTTACCGCAAGTGAAAGTAAACTCAACTCAGTGGCATCCTTGATTCTGACCTTTGATCTGTGGCCTTGTTCACGGTTGATGACCAAAAAAGTCACCTTGATTTTGGTATCTTTTTCACAAAATTACGATCTGTTTCGCGGTCCGACACTTTCGTTTTGGCAGTCAACACACCCACGATAAACTCTAGACTCAACCGGAAGCGGACATCATGCATCGCCTCGCTTCCGCAGCTTATGCTTCGACGCGCGTTACTTTTTTCAGATTAAAAAAACAAGTAGGTGGTGCGGCTTATATTACGAAGCGGCTTGTAGTCTGTGAATTACGGTATATTATTAGTCATATTATAAGACGCAGTGTTTTGAGAAAATAAAGAAACTATACGCCTTTAGAAATGCATTTTAAACTGTTAACAACAAATTATGAAAGGTGGGAAAAGGAAGAGAAAAGTCGCAAAGACAAAAGGCATCAAATTTGCTGATCGGTCGACCATTTTCACGCAACAGATGCCTTTTGGTAACAGGCGAACTACATCAAGGCAAACTATTCACACAAAAAAAGAATTGTGAAAAAAACCACTTAACCAATAACTGCTTTAAAAAGTTAAATAAAAAATAATCATCTCATTGCACATTCTTACCTTTTTCTAAAAACTGTGATGCAGATTTCTTCTCCATCTTGATAAACATGTTGCCCAAGCACATCCACTGTTTATTGTTTGTTTTGTCTTTTTGCAAGATTCTGAAAAAAAATGACAAATTAAGCAATAAAATTAAAGTGTGTGCAAACATTGTAGACAGTTTGATCCTGGCAGAGAAAGGGGGGTTTGAGGGGGGCAATGCCCCCATATTGCTGAAGCAAAACTAGAATTATGAAGGCATTTTATGTTGCTCTCCTGCAAATCAAAGATGAAGTTTATAGTTTTATATCAAATCACAATTTGTACAAAGATTCATTTCATTTTAGTTTTTACCCTTTTATTTTTGACAAATTTAAAAAAAAGTTGTTTCTGGTAAAATTAGAAAAAAATGAAATCCTTGTGAAAAGGATAAAGTTGCACCAACATAATACAATAGCACACAAACAAAGGATGTCTTTAAGCAATAAAAAAAAAGAAGAAGAAAATACTGGTGTAACAAGCCGGAATATACCCCTAGCCCCAAAGGTCACAGGATTAACAGGAACAGCGAGTTATTTCCCTCTTACAGTGGAACCTCCCTTATAAGACCTTCAAAAATCATCCAAAATGAGGTCTTATAAGGGAGGTAATTTTAATACTTACAAAGAAGGGCAATGTCTCAGAGAAGTAGGTCTTATATGGGAGGGAGTCTAGTAATGGGAGGTCTTATAAGGGAGGTTCCACTGTATTGGGTTTCACAACAGTCAAAACCGTCAAAATATATACGAAAAAAACAACTCTGACGTGACTCCAAAAGATTGGAACAGTGTCGGAATGACGTCTCCGACATGACTCCATTTTAGAGTGTAGAGACATGACTCCATTCCAGTGTAGAGTGGCATAGTGGTAGCGCGTTCGCTTCGTGTCAAATAAACCCGAGTTCAAACTTAGGTACAGGGGATTTTTCCTCTCACTTTGCACTAGACCTTACGGTCTGAACGTGGAGTCTTTCGGATGTGACGATAAACCGAGGTCCCGTGTGCCCATGCACTTAGCATACGCTAAACCCAGTGGCAACGAAAAAGCTGTCATTTGGTCAAAATTTACCCCCCCCCCCCCCATCATCAGTCACACAAACATCGCATGCCAAAAAAAAAAAATTGGGTGGTGCGCCTCTGGCTGCGACGTGCTCTCCAGGTGGGAGCAACCTGAATTTCACAGAGACGCCTCTGTGACTATAAAGCACCTAATAATACCCAGGTATAAACTGGCCTAGGCCAGAATATACCCCTCTGGCCCCAAATATATCCCCCTAGTCACACATTTTATAAACATTTGTGTGTGTGTGTATTGTGTGTTTGTGCGTGTGTGTGTGTTTATATGCGTACATGTGTTTTGAGGGGGGTGTTTATGTATTTCAGTGTGCATGTTTGTGTGCGTACTTACACACTAAGGCGCTCAACTACACATTTAGACAATAAATAAACATAAAACACAGATAAACATATGCAATCATACACAAACGTTGACACATCAACGCATACAAGCATGACAGTGAAAAGTCGATAAGAGCAGGGAAAGTCTTGCTGCCCGATATGAAAAAAAATAATGGCTAGGTTTTTCGAGTGCCCCCCCCCCCCCTCTCCAAAACCAGGTGGCGCTGCGTCATACTCTCCAGATATGGGAGCAGCCGGGATTTCACAGAGACAAGGTTCTGTGACTAGAACATAATACCATGCTATATAATTGTGCGCATATACTCACACTTGCAAGGACATGCGAGCAAACACTTTAACAAATGCCTACACAAGCCTAAAAAGTGAGCTATGCATTTATGCAAACAAGCACACAAACATAAGCCATAAATTTATTAAACACACGTTAACACACTCACGTGTGTGCACTCCTACAAAAGCACACATGCACGCTAACACACACACAACCACACACACACATTCGACACAACAAAAGGCAGATTAAATACTGGGGAGGGGGGTATTTGGGGCCATATTCTGGCCCAGGCCAAAATAAACCCTGGGGTATATTCTGGCCTAGGCTATTTTATACCCGGGTATGTTCTGGTCTAGGCCATTGTATACCCAAGTATATTTCGGACGAGGTATATTCTGGCCTGTTACACCGGTACCAAAGAGTTCTCACTCTTACACTTTTAAACATGCTTCTCACTCTTACACTTTTAAACATGCTTCTCACTCTTACACTTTTAAACATGCTTCTCACTCTTACTCTTTTAAACATGCTTCTCACTCTTACACTTTTAAACATGCTTCTCACTCTTACTCTTTTAAACATGCTTCTCACTCTTACTTTTAAACATGCTTCTCACTCTTACTCTTTTAAACATGCTTCTCACTCTTACACTTTTAAACATGCTTCTCACTCTTACACTTTTAAACATGCTTCTCACTCTTACACTTTTAAACATGCTTCTCACTCTTACACTTTTAAACATGCTTCTCACTCTTACACTTTTAAACATGCTTCTCACTCTTACACTTTTAAACATGCTTCTCACTCTTACACTTTTAAACATGCTTCTCACTCTTACACTTTTAAACATGCTTCTCACTCTTACACTTTTAAACATGCTTCTCACTCTTACACTTTTAAACATGCTTCTCACTCTTACACTTTTAAACATGCTTCTCACTCTTACACTTTTAAACATGCTTCTCACTCTTACACTTTTAAACATGCTTCTCACTCTTACACTTTTAAACATGCTTCTCACTCTTACACTTTTAAACATGCTTCTCACTCTTACACTTTTAAACATGCTTCTCACTCTTACACTTTTAAACATGCTTCTCACTCTTACTCTTTTAAACATGCTTCTCACTCTTACTTTTAAACATGCTTCTCACTCTTACACTTTTAAACATGCTTCTCACTCTTACACTTTTAAACATGCTTCTCACTCTTACACTTTAAACATGCTTCTCACTCTTACACTTTTAAACATGCTTCTCACTCTTACACTTTTAAACATGCTTCTCACTCTTACACTTTTAAACATGCTTCTCACTCTTACACTTTTAAACATGCTTCTCACTCTTACACTTTTAAACATGCTTCTCACTCTTACACTTTTAAACATGCTTCTCACTCTTACACTTTTAAACATGCTTCTCACTCTTACACTTTTAAACATGCTTCTCACTCTTACACTTTTAAACATGCTTCTCACTCTTACACTTTTAAACATGCTTCTCACTCTTACACTTTTAAACATGCTTCTCACTCTTACACTTTTAAACATGCTTCTCACTCTTACACTTTTAAACATGCTTCTCACTCTTACTCTTTTAAACATGCTTCTCACTCTTACTCTTTTAAACATGCTTCTCACTCTTACTCTTTTAAACATGCTTCTCACTCTTACACTTTTAAACATGCTTCTCACTCTTACACTTTTAAACATGCTTCTCACTCTTACACTTTTAAACATGCTTCTCACTCTTACACTTTTAAACATGCTTCTCACTCTTACTCTTTAAACATGCTTCTCACTCTTACACTTTTAAACATGCTTCTCACTCTTACACTTTTAAACATGCTTCTCACTCTTACACTTTTAAACATGCTTCTCACTCTTACACTTTTAAACATGCTTCTCACTCTTACACTTTTAAACATGCTTCTCACTCTTACACTTTTAAACATGCTTCTCACTCTTACACTTTTAAACATGCTTCTCACTCTTACACTTTTAAACATGCTTCTCACTCTTACACTTTTAAACATGCTTCTCACTCTTACACTTTTAAACATGCTTCTCACTCTTACACTTTTAAACATGCTTCTCACTCTTACACTTTTAAACATGCTTCTCACTCTTACACTTTTAAACATGCTTCTCACTCTTACACTTTTAAACATGCTTCTCACTCTTACACTTTTAAACATGCTTCTCACTCTTACACTTTTAAACATGCTTCTCACTCTTACTCTTTTAAACATGCTTCTCACTCTTACTCTTTTAAACATGCTTCTCACTCTTACTCTTTTAAACATGCTTCTCACTCTTACACTTTTAAACATGCTTCTCACTCTTACACTTTTAAACATGCTTCTCACTCTTACACTTTTAAACATGCTTCTCACTCTTACACTTTTAAACATGCTTCTCACTCTTACACTTTTAAACATGCTTCTCACTCTTACACTTTTAAACATGCTTCTCACTCTTACACTTTTAAACATGCTTCTCACTCTTACTTTTAAACATGCTTCTCACTCTTACTCTTTAAACATGCTTCTCACTCTTACTCTTTAAACATGCTTCTCACTCTTACACTTTTAAACATGCTTCTCACTCTTACACTTTTAAACATGCTTCTCACTCTTACACTTTTAAACATGCTTCTCACTCTTACACTTTTAAACATGCTTCTCACTCTTACACTTTTAAACATGCTTCTCACTCTTACTCTTTTAAACATGCTTCTCACTCTTACTCTTTAAACATGCTTCTCACTCTTACACTTTTAAACATGCTTCTCACTCTTACACTTTTAAACATGCTTCTCACTCTTACTTTTAAACATGCTTCTCACTCTTACACTTTTAAACATGCTTCTCACTCTTACACTTTTAAACATGCTTCTCACTCTTACACTTTTAAACATGCTTCTCACTCTTACACTTTTAAACATGCTTCTCACTCTTACACTTTTAAACATGCTTCTCACTCTTACACTTTTAAACATGCTTCTCACTCTTACACTTTTAAACATGCTTCTCACTCTTACACTTTTAAACATGCTTCTCACTCTTACACTTTTAAACATGCTTCTCACTCTTACACTTTTAAACATGCTTCTCACTCTTACACTTTTAAACATGCTTCTCACTCTTACACTTTTAAACATGCTTCTCACTCTTACACTTTTAAACATGCTTCTCACTCTTACACTTTTAAACATGCTTCTCACTCTTACTCTTTTAAACATGCTTCTCACTCTTACTCTTTTAAACATGCTTCTCACTCTTACACTTTTAAACATGCTTCTCACTCTTACACTTTTAAACATGCTTCTCACTCTTACACTTTTAAACATGCTTCTCACTCTTACACTTTTAAACATGCTTCTCACTCTTACACTTTTAAACATGCTTCTCACTCTTACACTTTTAAACATGCTTCTCACTCTTACACTTTTAAACATGCTTCTCACTCTTACACTTTTAAACATGCTTCTCACTCTTACTCTTTTAAACATGCTTCTCACTCTTACTCTTTTAAACATGCTTCTCACTCTTACACTTTTAAACATGCTTCTCACTCTTACACTTTTAAACATGCTTCTCACTCTTACACTTTTAAACATGCTTCTCACTCTTACACTTTTAAACATGCTTCTCACTCTTACACTTTTAAACATGCTTCTCACTCTTACACTTTTAAACATGCTTCTCACTCTTACACTTTTAAACATGCTTCTCACTCTTACACTTTTAAACATGCTTCTCACTCTTACACTTTTAAACATGCTTCTCACTCTTACACTTTTAAACATGCTTCTCACTCTTACACTTTTAAACATGCTTCTCACTCTTACTCTTTTAAACATGCTTCTCACTCTTACTCTTTTAAACATGCTTCTCACTCTTACACTTTTAAACATGCTTCTCACTCTTACACTTTAAACATGCTTCTCACTCTTACACTTTTAAACATGCTTCTCACTCTTACACTTTTAAACATGCTTCTCACTCTTACACTTTTAAACATGCTTCTCACTCTTACACTTTTAAACATGCTTCTCACTCTTACACTTTTAAACATGCTTCTCACTCTTACACTTTTAAACATGCTTCTCACTCTTACACTTTTAAACATGCTTCTCACTCTTACACTTTTAAACATGCTTCTCACTCTTACACTTTTAAACATGCTTCTCACTCTTACACTTTTAAACATGCTTCTCACTCTTACACTTTTAAACATGCTTCTCACTCTTACACTTTTAAACATGCTTCTCACTCTTACACTTTTAAACATGCTTCTCACTCTTACACTTTTAAACATGCTTCTCACTCTTACACTTTTAAACATGCTTCTCACTCTTACACTTTTAAACATGCTTCTCACTCTTACACTTTTAAACATGCTTCTCACTCTTACACTTTTAAACATGCTTCTCACTCTTACACTTTTAAACATGCTTCTCACTCTTACACTTTTAAACATGCTTCTCACTCTTACACTTTTAAACATGCTTCTCACTCTTACACTTTTAAACATGCTTCTCACTCTTACACTTTTAAACATGCTTCTCACTCTTACACTTTTAAACATGCTTCTCACTCTTACACTTTTAAACATGCTTCTCACTCTTACACTTTTAAACATGCTTCTCACTCTTACACTTTTAAACATGCTTCTCACTCTTACACTTTTAAACATGCTTCTCACTCTTACACTTTTAAACATGCTTCTCACTCTTACACTTTTAAACATGCTTCTCACTCTTACACTTTTAAACATGCTTCTCACTCTTACACTTTAAACATGCTTCTCACTCTTACTTTTAAACATGCTTCTCACTCTTACTCTTTTAAACATGCTTCTCACTCTTACACTTTTAAACATGCTTCTCACTCTTACACTTTTAAACATGCTTCTCACTCTTACACTTTTAAACATGCTTCTCACTCTTACACTTTTAAACATGCTTCTCACTCTTACTTTTAAACATGCTTCTCACTCTTACACTTTTAAACATGCTTCTCACTCTTACACTTTTAAACATGCTTCTCACTCTTACTTTTAAACATGCTTCTCACTCTTACTTTTAAACATGCTTCTCACTCTTACTTTTAAACATGCTTCTCACTCTTACACTTTTAAACATGCTTCTCACTCTTACTTTTAAACATGCTTCTCACTCTTACTCTTTTAAACATGCTTCTCACTCTTACACTTTTAAACATGCTTCTCACTCTTACACTTTTAAACATGCTTCTCACTCTTACACTTTTAAACATGCTTCTCACTCTTACACTTTTAAACATGCTTCTCACTCTTACACTTTTAAACATGCTTCTCACTCTTACACTTTTAAACATGCTTCTCACTCTTACACTTTTAAACATGCTTCTCACTCTTACACTTTTAAACATGCTTCTCACTCTTACACTTTTAAACATGCTTCTCACTCTTACACTTTTAAACATGCTTCTCACTCTTACACTTTTAAACATGCTTCTCACTCTTACACTTTTAAACATGCTTCTCACTCTTACACTTTTAAACATGCTTCTCACTCTTACACTTTTAAACATGCTTCTCACTCTTACACTTTTAAACATGCTTCTCACTCTTACACTTTTAAACATGCTTCTCACTCTTACACTTTTAAACATGCTTCTCACTCTTACACTTTTAAACATGCTTCTCACTCTTACACTTTTAAACATGCTTCTCACTCTTACTTTTAAACATGCTTCTCACTCTTACACTTTTAAACATGCTTCTCACTCTTACTTTTAAACATGCTTCTCACTCTTACACTTTTAAACATGCTTCTCACTCTTACACTTTTAAACATGCTTCTCACTCTTACTTTTAAACATGCTTCTCACTCTTACACTTTTAAACATGCTTCTCACTCTTACACTTTTAAACATGCTTCTCACTCTTACTTTTAAACATGCTTCTCACTCTTACACTTTTAAACATGCTTCTCACTCTTACACTTTTAAACATGCTTCTCACTCTTACTTTTAAACATGCTTCTCACTCTTACTCTTTTAAACATGCTTCTCACTCTTACACTTTTAAACATGCTTCTCACTCTTACACTTTTAAACATGCTTCTCACTCTTACACTTTTAAACATGCTTCTCACTCTTACACTTTTAAACATGCTTCTCACTCTTACACTTTTAAACATGCTTCTCACTCTTACACTTTTAAACATGCTTCTCACTCTTACACTTTTAAACATGCTTCTCACTCTTACACTTTTAAACATGCTTCTCACTCTTACACTTTTAAACATGCTTCTCACTCTTACTTTTAAACATGCTTCTCACTCTTACACTTTTAAACATGCTTCTCACTCTTACACTTTTAAACATGCTTCTCACTCTTACACTTTTAAACATGCTTCTCACTCTTACACTTTTAAACATGCTTCTCACTCTTACACTTTTAAACATGCTTCTCACTCTTACACTTTTAAACATGCTTCTCACTCTTACACTTTTAAACATGCTTCTCACTCTTACTTTTAAACATGCTTCTCACTCTTACTCTTTTAAACATGCTTCTCACTCTTACACTTTAAACATGCTTCTCACTCTTACACTTTTAAACATGCTTCTCACTCTTACACTTTTAAACATGCTTCTCACTCTTACACTTTTAAACATGCTTCTCACTCTTACACTTTTAAACATGCTTCTCACTCTTACACTTTTAAACATGCTTCTCACTCTTACACTTTTAAACATGCTTCTCACTCTTACACTTTTAAACATGCTTCTCACTCTTACACTTTTAAACATGCTTCTCACTCTTACACTTTTAAACATGCTTCTCACTCTTACACTTTTAAACATGCTTCTCACTCTTACACTTTTAAACATGCTTCTCACTCTTACACTTTTAAACATGCTTCTCACTCTTACACTTTTAAACATGCTTCTCACTCTTACTCTTTTAAACATGCTTCTCACTCTTACACTTTTAAAGACCCAGTGACGCACCACGATTAAGTCCCTTGTTTTTTTGGGTAGCTGTGACCCACATCCAAATTTCCCCAACTTGAAATTGCGGCTGCTCTTTAAACTGATGTTTCGGTTTGAATTTGGGGCTATTTTTATGGGAGTCAGACTTGGTCAAAACAAGATTTCTTTCCAGTTATAAGAGGGAAAACATGTGAAACCCATGATTTTGACACGTGATCTGGTGGATCTTTAACTTTCATCCATAGCTGATGCACTTGTAAGATAGTGTTCAAGTGCTTCACTGTTGGGATGATCCCTGGAGTCTTTTAGCCAGGGTGTGGCAACAACTACTAACAGAAAAAACGGTGTTTACCTCATGGCTTCTCGTGCCTGGTTGCGATGCCTGTCGAGGTCGACCAGCTTTTGCTTGTCGGCCAGGATGTCTTCGGCGGCCCCCTCGATCTCTGTCAGATGCTCCAGCAACTGCTCTGAGTTCACTATGTCTGCTTTCCCTGCTTCTTCTTCGGACATCTTGTCAAATCTTTAAAAAAAAAAAGATTTAAAAAAAAACACGACATAAAAAATGTTTCAAACAAACTGTTGCAATCAAGGAGTCTATCTTCAAAGGTCATTTTGTCGCTCTAAATAATCTCTAAAGATATTCTGGTTTGCTTTTATTTTGAATCTGTGTGGCAGGTTTGTCACACTTGTCATGAATATGTATGGACACAGATATTGGGTACAAGATCAAGAACAAAAAAGAAAATAATAAGAATAAAAAGATAATCAGATTAGGGAATAGGTATAGGTGCTCTCCCCTAGTTTTTTCGTCGATAAATTGCCACAAAAGTGGCCCTTTCGACACCTATTATACAGAAAAACAGAAACCCTGCAACTAAGTAATTCCTTCAAATCATGTTGCTCATAACCCTGCCAATTACAGAGAACTATGTCAGGGTTGTCATTAACTATTTAAAATAATGATACCATTCAGATTCAGATTTTGAAATGTCATCCATTTGCTTTGTCAGACAAGATGAAATAAAATCAGCAACACCGTTTACAGTGTGTGATGAAGCCGCCACTCCCTCTCTCTCTCTGATTTGCTTTGTAACTGATTTCAATGTGGCAAAACAAGAAGAAAAAGCATTTTGGTGATATAATTCAAATCATGTCATGTTGCACACTTAGCAAAGCTACCCAGCATGGGCTACCACCGAAGAAGATCTTTTACTGAACGTGACTCCACATGTCCACCGAACAAGACAGCCCCCGGCACTTCCCTGGTGTAGGCAACAAACTTGAACACCACCACCTTACCACCAGTTAAGAGGTCAGTCTGCATGTTGTCTGTGTGTGGGCGAGTGTGTGGATGCTATCATATGGGTTTGTCGTATGTCAGTAAACACAATAGAGTGTGGAACTCAGTTACCGACAAGCCAGCCTTCTCCCACGCACCATCCGGGACTGGAACAAGCTACCCCAGGACGCTCTGCAGGCCAAGACTATTGGTACCTTTATGTCAATGGTCTCCAAATAAATATCCAGCACACACACCCCTCTCCCCCTTCTTCCTCTAATCCCCTCCACCTCCCCCCCCCCCCCCCCTCAGATCCCCAATTTGTACATAATTTGTAGGAAGGAAGGAATGGAGAGTGAAAAACTGCAAATTTTATAATAAAATCTCAAGTGGAACAACCTTTTGGATAATCTTAGTTGGAAACCCATCTTCCTTCAGTGTCATAAAGCTTCAACAGATGTCCAGCTTAGGTGGCTTCAATGCAGACTTTTACATAGATTAGCGCAACGCAGAGTACCGGTAATGTCTAGTAACGGTAACGCCAAGTACTGGTAACGCTGAGTACAGCAAATTTGAAGTGATTCGGTTAAGAAATGGCGGAGTTATAAGGCCCCGTTTCCCGTTGGCGCTGCTCTGAGAGTGACACGCTCTCCCTAGTAACGGTAACGCCAAGTACTGGTAACGCTGAGTACAGCAAATTTGAAGCGATTCGGTTAAGAAACGGCGGAGTTATAAGGTCCCGTTTCCCGTTGGCGCTGCTCTGAGAGTGACGCGCTCACCCGATTCTCTTCAAATTTGCTGCCAGCAAATTTTAAGCGATTCGGTTAAGAAACGGCAGAGTTATTTGTGAAAAGGTGAAGCGGCGTATATCGCGCGCGTTTATGAATCGATTCGCTTCCGGTTTGGCACACAGATAGTCCCTGTCCCCGGTCATCTACCTTCCAAATTCGAAGGCAATCCGTCCAGAAATACCGGAGATACGGGCGCTGAGAGGCCGGCGGATACGCGTTTCATGCATTTGCCAAACCGCGCAAATGACATGGCCGCCTCAGTTGCCGTTGCCATCGCCCCGTTAGGGCTCATAGCAAATTTGAAGCGATTCGGTCGAAAAAACGGCGGAGTTATAAGGCCCGTTTTGTGTTTCAGACAGACACACACACAGACACTTGCCTTTTTATTATATGATGATTGCTCCCGACACAGATATATTTATTTCAATGTAAAATTGTCGATTCTATCTGTAACTTTTGTGAACAAGAAGAGCAAACTATTCCACATGTTTTTTGAATGCATTGTTGTTAAGAGATTTTGGAGAAATCTTCAAGACTTGTTAAAAGATAAATGTCAGCACTGCAATAATTTTAATTTAGATAAGGAGCTGGTTCTTTTTGGGGTGAAGCAGCAAGTGAAAACTGACAAAGTTATAGATTTTATTCTGCTGTTTGATTTTATTCTATGTTTACAAATGTAAATTACAAAATGTTCATCCTAACCTTCCTGTCTTTCTTACAGTCTTAAGTTACAGATTAAATCTTGAAGAATATTTGGCCTTTCTGAACAATAATTCAAGACAATTTGAAGAACACTGGTTTCCCTATTCCCCTGTTATTTCCTAGCTTCCTTTGTGATGTTACAATATGTGTACATTTAAATCTTTGTCTTACAAGTATTGTTTTCCCTCTTGACAATTTATGAATTGAATAATTACTATGCTAAATCATGTCCCTTTCTTGTTGTTATGACCAGGCATCAGAATAGTCTGAAGTCCAATCCTCTGAAAACTGCGGTAAAAAGGACATCAAGGCCCTATCCTGAAGAGGGGAAACACTTAAATCAGTTCTCAACATCACCAAAAAGGCTTAATATTAGTGAGAAATCACTTTAAAATGCTATTTAACACAAAAATATAACACTCAATAAAAAGGCAAAACCTCTGACAAGAGCAGCCAATCCTCTGTCAGAAATTCTTAATCCTCTGAAATCCTCTGATCCTCTGACAATTCTGATGCCTGTATGACCCTTTTCAGTCATTTGTTTGCTTTTTCTTCCACTAAGCATTGGCTATGTTTATGATGTGTGTGTGTGAGTGTGTGTGTGTGAGTGTGAGTGTGATTTTATTATTGGCAACAGAGGTGACAGTGAAGAAAATGTTGCAGCTGTTAGTATGTGTTTTGATTATTATATCCTACGGTCATGCTGTGTGTTGTTGTCACTGTCATCAGTAAAGATGATGGTGAGGATGATGGAGGAGATGTTGCAAATATTTTTATATGGTGGCAGTGATGACGGCGAAGGAAATAGTACAACTATGAGTGCTAAAATGATTGCTTCCTATTTTGCTTGCTAATAAGTAATATTAGTATCACTGTCGCTAGTGAAAATGATGGTGAGGACAAAGGTGATGAGGATATCAGCGTTGAATTAATCCACTATGATTTATTGATTGTCACTGGTATTATTTATGACATTATGCTATTGCTGCTACAGTTCTTGCTCTTGCCATTGCAGCTGTCATGGCTGTTGCCTCTACGACCATTGCTATGCTTTATATATGTGTGAACGTGAGTGAAATGAAATTTGTAAAATGGAAAAAAAAAGATCAGGGCACAGACATATAAACTAATAAAGCAATGGTCCGCCCCATCTTAGAGACAAGCCAAAAGTTCTAATTCAACATTTTAAAATAAAAAAGTGTAAATATTTATAACCCAGAGTAACCTTGTGCAAGCCATGGCACCTAAGAAAAGCTTGACCTTTATTCAAGATAAAAACCATAGTGTCAAAATAAAAATAAATAATAAAAGAAAAATATCTATATTTTGAGAAAATCTCTTTTTCTTTTCCCCTTCCCCCTTTTCCCCAAAATCTAAAATTCATAGAAATGTCCTGTATGGCTTTGCCAAGAGGACGCAAAACTCTTGTATGCAAGCCCTGTCTGGGACCCACACAACAAAGGCATCATTGAAGCTATTGAAAAGGTCCAGAACCGTGCTGCAAGATGGGTGGCCTGCGATTACTGGCATACAACCAGAACCACAGTGTGACGAGGGAATGGGTTAAAAGGCTAAGTCTCTAGGGAAGACTTTTAGTGTGTTAAATTTTCAAGTAGAAAATTTGCCTTTAGCCCACTTCTCTAGGGTGTGGGAGATGAGCAACTTTCCCGGCCCCTTTTCATCTAATAAATTTATATTTGTGCCCGAGTTCGGCTAGACCGGGGCATTAAAAGGTTGTGTACGACTTTTAACTCGTCTTTCCCTCTACCACACATCTCCCCCCCCCCCCTTCTTCTTTTAATTTTTTTTAAATCTCCAACATTCATCTGCACAGCAAACGGTGTGTCTAAAATACTTAATTATCCCTAACCTTCTCCCTATAATATCTCATCAGTTCACTTTTTACAGTATCCTTGCTGAACTTATTTTCTTTCTTTTTCTTCTTCTTCGCCGGCGACGAAGAAGAAGAAATTAAATACAATAATTAATTATGCGCTTAGTCGGTGCTTAAACACAAGTTATTTTAATTTACAGAGAAGGTCCTTCTTCTTCTTCTTCTTTCAATTAAGCATCCCACTTCAACATTTTGAAGCTATCATAATAGGGCGGTATGCATAAAACATGATACCGCCTGAAACCATACGATACCGCATGATACCCTCCACACGGAATGTAATGGGGACTTACCCATGATCGAAAGGGTGTTTATAAGAATTAAAAAAAGACTGTGTGTGTGTGTGTGTGTGTGTCTCTCTCTCTCTCAGGTCAGGTCAGGTCAGGTCAGGTCAGGTATTTGGACGACCAGGCCTTGCAGCCTCTCAATGCGTCCTTCCTTTTGGTTAGTGTTTGGCAATTGCTGTGGCGGTTTTTAGCATCCATATTGATGCACTAATCATGGATGTACTTTAACAGGGCAATTTTTGGATCACTGTCTAGGAGGTTTTTGAATTTGTTAGTATCTGAGGCCAGTTTAGTATGTGCAGGGAGGTTGTTCCAATATTGGGTGACTCTGTTACTGTTAGAAAAAAAGTTTTTTCTAATGTTAGTTCTGCTGTACCTGGTTAGGATTTTAAGTTCACTATTACGGGTTCTTATTTCGTTAGACAAGTGAAACAAGCCTTTGTTAGTATTGTCAGTGCCTTGAAAAATCTTGTAAACATTTATCAAATATCCCCTTACGCCTTAGTCTTCTGTATTTTAAAGATGGCAAGTCTAATTTACTTAGCCTGTCCTCATAATCCAATTTTTTGTATGGATTTTATCAGTTTGGTTGCTCTCCTCTGTACCTTCTCAATTGCACTGGACTGTCGTTTAAGAAAGGGATTCCAAATTATGTTTCCATACTCAAGATGAGGCCGTATTAAACATTTTAAAGATTTATGAACACCTCTTGCTCTTGCTCTTTATTTAAGTTTTTGGGTTTTTTCCCTCTCACTCAGTGGGGTGGTCATCCGTTGACTGAGAAAGAAACTTAAAAACTGTCCTACCTGAACACCTACAGCTACAGGTAGTGTTGACCCCCAAAAAAATATGCTGTTGTCCGAAGTGTTTCCTGCGACGTAATTTCTATCAGAATGCACGTGTTCTTGTTGTGAGTTATGCTCAATTTTGTTTCACGATTTCCGGTTGACTGACTTCCGTTTTTATTTGTTGGTTCCAGTGAATTGATGCAAAATACATAACAAAAACTTGGGTGCGTGTATGTCATGTGTGTGTCACTTTGTGTGTGTGTGTGTGTGTGTGTGTGCCCCAAGAAGCGTGCAGGCCAAGACCATGGGCACCTTTGTGTCGATGGTCTCCAAATAATTATTCAGCAAAAATCCCCCCTCCCCGCTCCTCCCCAATTCCCTCCACCTCTACCCCTCCCCCTGTATTAAGGCGCTCTTCCGCAGATCCCCAATTTCTACAGTGACAGAATAGTCAAGTTTGACTGTGGTCACTTACAGGAAGGAAGGAAGGAAAGAGTGTGTGTTTCCCCAGAATGTCGAGTTCCATATGGTTGCAGTAAAAAGACAAGCATGCCAGAAGGTAACTTCCCCAAGAGTAACTTCCCCTTCAGACAGCGACACGTGTGGAGAGGCAACAACACGCTGAATATCTGCAGGCATCGTCGTAACAAAGAAGTTTCCTTATTTTGTGGCTCTTTTTTGATCGAATACATCCATCATGTCGGTGAGTGCAATTTTAAATGACTTTTCAGTTCGTTCTCAATGCAAGTTTCATTCAAAAAAGGGATTTTTGGGGCAGTGGGAAAATTAGTAGTGGATAAAAACATAACAAAGAGTAGAGGTATTAATAATATGAAGAAAAAACGTAGACCTTACTGGATGTCACTAACATTAAGAGGAAAGGTGAAAAAGAAAGAAAGATTATATAGAAAATATTTAGAGAATGGGAAATTAAAAGCTGGTAAACGTTACAGGGACTATATATAGTATATAGAAGCAAGAAATCATTGCTGTAAAAAACTGAGGAGTGAAACAAAGGAACATGAAAAAGAAATAGCCAAAAACAGTAAGCTAAATCCGAAGATGTTTTGGAAATATATAAACTCTAAACTCAAACTGTGTTCTGGGGTTAGCTCTCTGAAGGATAAGCAAGATAATATTGTCACCGATGATCAGCACAAAGCTAATGTTTTGAACGAGTTTTTTGCTAGCGTGTTTACAAAGGAAAATACAGACAACTTACCACAAACTGCTAATGAGGCCCCTGCATATAGTGCAGACATTGTTATAACAGTAGAAGCTGTGAAGAATAAACTGAAAAATGTGGATGTGAACAAGGCTCAGGGGCCAGACAAGATCCCAGCCAGAGTGCTCAAAGAGCTACATCAGGAACTAGCAATTCCTCTAACAATTTTATATAATAAAAGTTTAGAATTTGGGGAACTCCCATCAGATTGGAAAACAGCAGAGGTCATTGCAATCTTCAAAAAGGGTACAAGAACTGACCCAGGTAACTATAGACCAGTGAGCCTGACGTGCATATTATGTAAGATTTTAGAACAGTTTGTACGGGACGCTGTTGTTAAACATATGGTAGATTTTAATCTGTTCACAGAATGTCAACATGGGTTCAGGACAGGGCGTTCTTGTATGACCCAGTTGTTAGATGTGATGGACGATTTAACCCAACTTTTAGAGGACAAAGAGGCATTTGATATTATTTACTTAGATTTTAGAAAGGCCTTTGATTCTGTGCCGCACGAAAGGCTACTTCTTAAACTGGAAGCTTACGGGATAACAGGAAACATATTAACGTGGGTTAAAAACTTTCTGAAGGGAAGATCTCAAAGAGTGCGGGTGGGAACAAAACAGTCTTCTAGCACCGATGTTTTAAGTGGTATTCCCCAGGGTAGCATCCTGGGCCCAGTACTTTTTACAGTTTTTATAAATGATCTCCCAGAAGACATACAAAGTGCATGTAAGATATTTGCAGATGATACTAAGGTGTATAATCGTTCCCAAAATTCAGATGTACTGCAAAACGATATTAACAGACTCATAGAATGGTCAGAGAAGTGGAATTTATATTTTAACGCAGGAAAATGCAAGGTTATGCACGCGGGGTACAATAATCCAAGTAAAGCATATGAAATTACTCATGGCTCATCTAAGCATGTTTTAGATACTTGTACAGAGGAGAAGGACCTAGGGGTTATATTTGATTCAAAACTCAAATTTGATAAGCACATCACAACAGCGATAAATAAAGCCAGTAGGATGCTGGGCTTGATCAGAAGGAGTTTTAAAAACTTAAATAAAGAGGTGTTCATAAATCTTTACAAATGTTTAATACGGCCTCATCTTGAGTATGGCAATATAATTTGGAATCCCTTTCTTAAACGACAGTCCAGTGCAATTGAGAAGGTACAGAGGAGAGCAACCAAACTGATAAAATCCATGAAAAATTTGGATTATGAGGACAGGCTAAGTAAATTAGACTTGCCATCTTTAAAATACAGAAGACTAAGGGGAGATTTGATAAATGTTTACAAGATTCTTCAAGGCACTGACAATACTAACAAAGGCTTGTTTCACTTGTCTAACGAAATAAGAACCCGTAATAGTGAACTTAAGATCCTAACCAGGTACAGCAGAACTAACATTAGAAAAAAACTTTTTTTCTAACAGAGTCACCCAATATTGGAACAACCTCCCTGCACATACTAAACTGGCCTCAGATACTAACAAATTCAAAAACCTCCTAGACAGTGATCCAAAAATTGCCCTGTTAAAGTACATCCATGATTAGTGCATCAAAATGGATGCAAAAAACCGCCACAGCAATTGCCAAACTAACCAAAAGGAAGGACGCATTGAGAGGCTGCAAGGCCTGGTCGTCCAAATACCTGACCTGACCTGACCTAGTAAATTTATACATTTTCAGATTTTGTCAAGTCAAATTCATCAAGAATTTGTGTAATAAGGGCCGAGAGGCCTATGCATAGCCATACATCACCTACCTAGTAGTAGTTAGGGACAGAACGGAGTCCCATCGTTTTAAACTTTGGCAGGTGTTATATAGGTCAAGGTTTATACGGCTAAAAAAAAATTCCTATAAAATAAATTAATCAAAGCTTCTAAATATACTAATACTGTAATAGATTTTGGAAATTCATCAAGACGATTTTTGAAGATGTTAGTATTTGGTGCACATTTTAACTCAAATGGAAATTCATTCCACATGTTAGCAACTCTGTTACTGAAAACATTTCTAATATTAGTATTACACCTTTTGATAAATATCTTCCCATCAGAATTTCTTGTTAGATTATACTGTGGTGATTCAAAAAATGTATCCCATGACAAATCAATATGGCCATTAAATAATTTGTAAGTTTCAATAAGATCCCCCCTAATTCTTCTTCCCTTTAAATATTAATGAAAACAAATTGAGATACAAAGTCTATTTTCATAAGACATATTTTTACATTGCTTTACAAGTTTAGTAGCTCTAGAATTCACATCACACTGTGAGCTGTGCCTGTGCCGGTCCGGGTTCGTCCCCGGACGAATATTATATATAGATTATATTATAAAATGCACATGTGTAGTTTCTTTTTGCAAGGAAGTATACATCAGTGTGGCAAAAGGGGTGTTAGATTAGTGGATAGCTGGTCAGGTCAGGTATTTTGGACGACCAGGCCTTGCAGCCTCTCAATGCGTCCTTCCTTTTGGTTAGTGTTTGGCAATTGCTGTGGCGGTTTTTAGCATCCATATTGATGCACTAATCTGTAATCATGAACATATTTTAACAGGGCAATTTTGGATCGCTGTCTAGGAGGTTTTTGAATTTGTTAGTATCTGAGGCCAGTTTAATATGTGCAGGGAGGTTGTTCCAATATTGGGTGACTGTTAGAAAAAAACTTTTTTCTTATATTACTATTATTAGTTCTGCTGTAGCTGGATTTGTATGTAAAACTAAAAAAGGCTGATTGCTGATCGTTTAGTTTTTGCTTGTTCGGTTTCTTTCAGATGGGCTGTGATCCAGCACTCCCAGTTGCTGGGAGCTCTTGGCCTTCAACGCTATGCTCCCAGCCAACCTCCTGGCCCAGCAGGGTGGCTACTCAATTATTGGGGGACTCCAGCCTCAAAGACTTCACTCAAAGGTTTGACCATGATTTATTTCGCTGTTTGCGACGTTCCCAGCTTGCTGGGGGCGAACGTGAAAATAAGTGGCTGCTGGCAGCTCCCTGTAGTCCTCCCCTCCCCAGCCCGGAACTAGGTTTTTATTTTGTTTGCTACTCCTGATTTTACCCTAGATATTGAAGCTGAACCCAAGTATATCTAATAGGGTGATGTGTGTAGCCCTTTCTTGGAAAACTGATAATGTAATGTGTGTGCTCTTTCCCTTTTCCGCTTCTTTTTCTATGGTCACCCCCTAAAGTGTGTACAGTTACTTCTGTATAAAGAAGTTGGTCACCACCACAGAAGAAGAAGAAGAACTGTGCATGAGAACGCCTCAACATTGGTTGCATAACAACATGCTTTTGAATGTTAAAAAGCAAGAAAAAAAGTCAATATTCAACCGTAAATATATCCAGTTTCAGTTTAAGTGTACAGTGGAACCTCCCTACCATTGAAACATTTCCTATTTATTTAGACTCTTAGATGTGACCCCAACATGTTCACTGATTTTCCCCCTTCATATTTGGACTACTGAGACTGAGTGTCCACCTTCCTGTCTTGACCCCTCACCAATAAGACCCCCTTTTTTGGACAGATTTTTTATAAGGAGATTCTATAATATTTATATGTATTTTAATACCAGTTTCCAAAATATAACATTAAAATGTGAATGATTTCTTTGTTTATAATGTATTATATTTTAAATTCAAGTCAATAGAAGCAGAGCCATAACTAGCTCTTCTCTGTCACATTTTTAGCAAATATGTCATGGATGTCACTGTCAAAACCGATTACTGTAAATTCAAACCTTGCAGTTCTAAATGTTCAAATTCTGTTTTGTTTTGGTATCAGTTCGTGTCTGTATCGTGAAAGCAAAATGTCAATATAATATTATAAGCGAAAAGGGTGTGAAAGTTTGAAGTGTTACACTACAATTGTACAATTTGTGTGTTTCAGGCAACCTATCTATTCAGCAGCTTGGTCGGTCTCATTTCGAGAAGCCATTCTAAAGAGCCTCAACTATGGTTGCCCGGACTGCTTTGTCGCTTTGTGTTGCAAAGTACACTGCCCACATCAGATGAAATTTGATTCTCCTGTTGATAAAAGAAACTACAACGATCTAAAATTTGCATATAGCCATGCAGTAGCTCAAAAGCCGCACTTTATTTCCAAACTATGCCAAGAAAAGCTTGAAGCTGTGAGCACGTACCATAAATTGAACGAACTTGTCCTTATTATAGATGTGGCCTCGGAGCGAAATTGTTGGACTGTCCTGTCGCCAGTTTTGGGCGTGGGATTAGACCGGCAGTATTGTGAGAACGATGTGTTTGTTCACAGCATCGCAGAGTGTGTTGTCACAGTGCTGACAAAGGAATCCTGCTGGCCTGGTGCTGTCCCAGCTTTAGATACGTGGATGAAAAAACAGGATAGGGAAAACGTGGAAGCGGTGATGAAATCTGTGCAGGACATGTCTTGGTCACTCAGTGTGACTCCCAGTGCAAAGCAGTGGTGTGTGGACAGTGGTCATGCTAACCTAGCTTTTGTCCTGGCTGTGATCACTAGGGATTGGAACCTGGTGGAACAGCTGGTCACCTCACACAATTCTCTGGACCTTCACTACAGCGTTCTTCTGGGAGCCGCAGAAATGGCCTCTGACCACGGACAAGGAGCCTTCTCCACAGCAGTTGCAATCCTCAGAGCATGCCCGCTTACCAGGGAAACTCTCGATTCCGGTCATTTTGATAAGATGCTCCATAGCGAACCTCTGACAGAAGAATGTGAAAAACAAGGTCTATGGGACCTTGTACTGGTAATTATGTGCGGAAGCTTATTCTTTCTCTATTCATTTCGATACCATTGTCAAAACCGTGCCTTGCTGGACTGGCTGTTGAAAAGGGCTATCAAAGAAGCTCGAACTGGAAGTGTTTTTTGGTGGCATCTTTCTCAAGGCCTGGCTGTTGGCTGCACGGATGAGAACCTTCTTCAGCTTATGTTGTGGTTGGATGTTTCTAATGGAAAAGTGAACAAGAAGATGCTGAAAAGTTTGGATCCCAGTGCAGTCATGCATCCTGTCAGCAAGAACACCTTGCTGTGCCAGGCTTTGTCATATCGTCGTTGCAGGATTAAGACAGTGCGCGAGTTATTGAGCACAGGTTTGTCTACGCTCCAAAGACAGGTGGATACGGATGCGCACCACTGTATGCTGAGGCAGGCCTTTAAGTTCAAACTCCATCGTGCCGTGGACGTGACTCTGGACTGCGGAACTTACTCCCACAAAACTATACATTCAGTTGCCAACGATGTGGAGATACAGGAACTGGTAAAAGGACATGAAAAGTTGAAGAGTTCCTATGAGCGCGTTCAAGAAGCTGCCTGCACTCCACCCCGCCTGGAACACCTGGCTCAGTTGAGCGTGTCTCACAGCATCGGCTGTCAGCCTGGGCGTCTAAACAGAATCAACAGGTTGCCCCTCCCCACCGTCCTGAAAAACAAGGTGAAGTTCAGAGACGTGCTCTACCCGCGCTTAACGGTCAGCCAAAGGTCAAGATTGCAGCTGTCCAAAGTCTCCACTCAAGAGAGGGAGACCGAATCCTGCAAGACATCAAAAAAGAGACGCATGACCAAAGTCTCCAGCCAAGAGAAAGAGACCGAATCCTGCAGGACATCAAAAAGGAGACGCATGACCAAAGTCTCCAGTCAAGAGAGGGAGACCGAATCCTGCAGGACATCAAAAAGGAGATGCATGACCAAAGTCTCCAGCCAAGAGATGGAGACCAAATCCTGCAGGACATCAAAAAGGAGATGCATGACCAAAGTCTCCAGTCAAGAAAGGGAGGCTGACTCCTGCAGGACATCAAAAAGGAGACGCAAGAACTAAACAGCATGTCCACCTTGATCCCGCAGTGGGTTCCTTCACATTGTGATCTAGGTGGCATCGACCTTGGAGAATGGGCAGCACACTGGAACAATCTCCACGTCCATGTCCTAAGGAGAAGCATTTTTGTATCATATCTTATCTATTTCGTCTGTCCAGACCTCATGTGAATCCTATCTCTAACATTCTGATTCCAGAATGTGGGTTTTGTTATACAGGCGTATGCTTTTTTGGTCAAAACTGGCACATCTTGACCTTTACCGGAAAACATTTTTTCCAGATTTTTTGTAGGGTTTGAGGGAGTGGTAGGGTAGTAGTTAATTAAAAAAAAAAAAAGCCATGTTGCAGATGATCTCACTATTCTCTCTCTTGTATCACTGTTGACAATTATTTAGGCATGGTAGTGGGGGCAAAGTGAGTTTCACTGAAGAATATCCAACCGATTCTGCATTTCATTTGAAAGATGTCGACTCAAACTAAAATGATGAAGTTGGGCGTCAAAATGAAGAAGAAGAAAAAAAAGAAGCACTAGGATCACAAATCTGGAAACGTGTGGCGTGAGCTAGGCCGCACATGACTGCTAACTTCGGCAGGAAGTTGCTTGTTCAGTCATTCACATCCGGTTCCGCGAAGCGATTGCATAGGTTTTAACGCACGTAATTTTTAGGCACCCGAGCGAATTTTTACCCACAGCTTTTTTTTGTGTGTGTCAAATTTTCATTTTCGCGGATTTTCCACGATTTGCGGAGGTCTACCATGCCTGTATATAGGAAGTAGTTGTAAGCACTGAAGATGTTAAAGATCCACAGAGCCGGCTGGATTAAGTCCCTTGTTTTTTTTCTGGGTTGGTGTGGCCCACATTCAGACTTTCCTCGTATACAATCGAGGCTGCTCTTTAAAGTGATGTCTCGTTTTCGTGCAAGAGGCAATTTCTATGGGAGCAACACTTGGTCAAAATAAGATTTCTTACCAGCTTTAAGAGGGAAAACACGTGAAAAGCGTGATTTTGACATTGTGACGTACTGGGTCTTTAAAGGTGGACCCGGGCAGTTGAGTTTTTGCAAGAAACACGTTGAGATCACCAGAAAGACAGCCTTTTCAAGGATCGGAACACTCACTTTGCTCTGGTTTCCTAGAAATTAAAACCGTCAAAACGGCAATTCCTCCTTGGCGGAGATAGTAGCCATTTTGGATGGGGTGGGTAGAGGACACTCATTGTGGTTGAAGCGTTTTTTTTTGTTTTTTGTAGTGCAGTAAAAAAACAAATGGAGCTATTTCCATTGTTGTGAGCGAAACTCCTTTAGATCAACTGTATACAAAATTTTAAAAAGAAAAGGCTTGTACACTGTATTGCGAACATTTTGTGCAAAAGATTTGGCGGCCATTCGAAAAGAAGCGGCACACGCCTTCTCTTTGGATGAAAGAATTTGACGCCAAGCCGGATTACACAGTTTGATTTCTAGGAAACCAGAGCAAAGTGAGTGTTACAATCTCTGTAAAGGGTGTTTTTCTGGTGATCTCAACGTGTTTCTTACAAAAACTCATCAGTCAGGGTGCCCCTTTAAGGTAGGGCTGTTTAAAAAAAGCTTGTTTTTTTAATAGCATATTTGAAAAAAAAAATTGAACATGGCGCATTTGATCCCCCAGTTTAGGCTGGCTTATGCGGTCAGGGCCCTCCCGTGGAGATACCGGGGGGTCTTTCAGCAGAAATAGTTCCCCTTCTTGTGGAAGTTCTATTCTAGTAACTTCCCCTACTCTATCACTCTCTTTGACTCTGCCTTTTCTCTTCTTTTTGCTTTCTGGTGTCTACTTCTTTCTGCCTTATTGGTCCATTCACCTGCATTTTTTCTATAAAACCCTTCCACATTTTTCCTTTTTACAATTTATGACATGTCAGGTTGTTTTTTTATTGTACACTGGCTTCCAGACGTGATATCTTACGCACTTGAGTGGGCACCTGTTGTCCATTCTGCAGTGCGTATTTGCTTATATAGCCTTTTTTTTAATGTATCTTAGCTTACTAGTATGTATTTGTTATCCTTTTTTACTGTTTTTTTAAAACCTGGACTCGATAAATAGAACAGAATAACTTGTGTTTCCAGCACTGTCTGGAATTATATGCTATTACTCCTATTATTTTTGCTATAGGGTACAATGAGGGAAGTGTCATGTTATGAATTGTACTATATTTGTATGTTTTCAGGTTTTGTACGTTGTTAAGATTCATGGATTTGTGTTTTGCTATACGTGGTCGGACTTTACGCGGTGACAGTCCTGAGATAACCATAGCTGTTGACGGGACTATAATAGACTAACTAACTAACCCAGAAATCTAGCAACAAAATAAAAAATAAACAATACTTTTAATATCACTTGGATTGTCATTCAGATGTTGTTTTTGTGCTTTTTTTAAATGCAAGAATCTTTTCATGACATTTTTGTTACAAGTTGTCAATTCATTTTCATAAAGATTTTGTGGATGGTCAGGGTATAATTATGAACTTCTATGCTGTTGATGGAGAAAAGAAAACAATTTTGGTGACAAACACAATGAAAACCTGGCCAAGTTGTAGTTTAGACTCCACCCACACACATTTTCTGATTGAAAAATGTTCTCTGAGTAGCAGCATTCTGACATTCTTGGGAAAGGGATAGGGTTAGGATCAGCCTAGGGTTATTGTCAGAAAACTGAAAGAACCAGACTTTGAGATTGAGAGTCGTAAACATGAGGGGGTGACTAACTTACACCTTTGCCAAAACTCTTTCACTTGTTCTTGCAGTCAATCCTTAGCAGTTGTAATTATGCTCATTTGTGTGTGTGTGGGGGGGGGGGGGGGGGGGGGGGGGGGGGGCAGAGTCCTCTAACAAAGAATGGCAATTCAGTGAATTGAAAGATTGTATGATACTGAGATTGTTTTGTTTTCGTGTGTGTGTGTATGTTTCAGGGGAGGGAACGTATGAGAAGAAATAAAAAATATTGAAATGCAGAGAGGATCTATCATTTTTATTCTATGTGCATGCGCATGTTGCCATTCTTCTTCTTCGCTGTGAGTGGCCACAATCAACTGATTATTTTGCCACGGAACCGGGAGGTTCTACCACTTATGCCGGAAGAAAAGGCTCAAAGCCTGAGAAGAAACTGAAAAGTTAGGCCTTAGACAGAAGAGAGGACAGATAAAAAGATAAAGGATTAAGTGGATGCATTAAACCCCCAGATCAGCCAGGAAAGAACAGGCCCCACTTCCAGCAACAAGCAAGAGGAGAAGGGGGGGGGGGGAAGAAGAGGAAGAGAGTTTGGGTTGCTAGCCCAATGACTCCTGAGTGGGGCCATCAGGCATGATGGGTGCAGCAAGCGGGTGTCCATTCGGGTGCTTCCAGACTCTAGCTGCGAAACTCTCTGGAGTTCTGGCCTCCACTGCTGATGTAGGCAGGTCGTTCAACTCCCTGATTGTCCGGGGAAAGAAGGAACTCTGGCGATACTGCGTCCGACACTGAGGGATGATGGGCTGTTGGAGTGACCTCTTCATTGCCGCTCTGGCTGAGGTATGAACTTGCTGAATAGCATGGTGAGTCTGGTGGTCTGTCAGCGTTGCTGCAGCTAGTTCCATCCCAGTCTCTGGAGCATGTCGGTGACGCTGGTTCTATGGTATTGATTCAAAAGGAATTTGGCAGCCCTGCGTTTGATCGATTCCACCTTGTCAATACTCTTTTGAGTGAAGGGGTCCCAGACTGAGCATGCATATTCGAGGAGAGGTCTGACAAAGGCCATGTTCTCTCTCAACTCGGTGGAGGCTATTTTGAGGTTTCTCCGCAAAAAAACAAGTCTGACTGGCCTTCACTGTGATGTTATTTAGAACCCTTGTAGTTGACTGACTTTTAACAAACTGAACCCGAGTTAAATAATACTTGGGGACGCTTTGCACTGTCTGTATCAGTGTTTTTATAGTTTACATTGATATTGAGCACTAACTTTTCTTTTCTTTGTTGGCTTTTTTTGTCAGGTGGAGGTAATGGTGAAAATATCTGTTCCGTTATGTATGCCTGTGTTGCCTGGCCTTTTCTTCTTCTTTTCTACTTTGTTGTAATTGTAGACTTAGTCTTAAGGCTAAGTTTTAACTCATTCAAGTTGTTCCGGACATATTTTTGCCTCAGACTTTGCTGTTGTAGTGTTTTTTAGTTTGGGTTGTGAAGCTGGCAAGTAGAGGCAAATTCAGTTTGTGGTTTTGCTTCAGAGGTTTTTTGGTGTGTTAATAATGTGTACCCTGAAATTTGGTGTATCATGCATTTAGTTTCTTGTAAGTGTGCTATCTGCATAGAGTTAATAAACATTGTTTGTCAATATTGGACAAATAAACTCAAATCATTGATTTTCTTTTTCATTTTTTTTCCTTTGTTGAGTGTATCTTGTCATTTAATTAATGTTATTCATGAATTTAACTTTTTTTTTTAGAAAACTGAACATGACTGTCGTTGGTGTGTGTGTGTGTTCAGATTACCCTCCACTAGATGTAGATTTAATGGAGACTTAACCCTTTCACCACCAGCCATATTTCAGCCAGAAAATTCCATTACATTTACCTGGGTAGATAACAAACTCCATCTGCAGTATTGGGGATTCTTCTGTGGCATATATAAAATAAGGTCTATCCTTACTTCCCCAAACAAAGACAATAGGGTCTTTAAACCCCAATTTGACGCCTTTTAGTGACATAGGGGTTAAATGACTGGTGCTAAAATGCGAATTTGGCGGTGAAAGGGTTAAAATCACAAAATAAAAGTGAGCATGCTTAATAAAATAATAGCACTGTACATTAACAATCACAAAAGGACACACACACACATGTCACTCAATACAGCAACAATCATTCCACCACATTCAGATTTAATTAATGGCATTTTCTGTACATGGTAGTTGGTACCCAACCCTCCACAAATTCCACCGTGTTTGTCAAAAGGTGGTTTCATAATATTTTACCATAAAATATTTGGTAATTGTGGGCATTGCTTCACAAGATAATTGCCTGAACTTAAAATAATGTACTTTGGGTGATACCATGACTTTCTTGATTCCTTTATATTACCCAAACGAACACGTCATCAATGCCATTATGGAAAACACAATCAGCTTCAGGTACTGTACAAGCTTTGGAGTGATTGTGTGCTGCGGTTCACAAGTTTGCTCAGACTATAATGTTTTTGGTTTTAATGATACTCAAGACTACATTACTATCTCATACATTTGTATGAGAAAATAGTTTATGGCATGGCAATAAATCACATACATTTAACCCTTTCATCGCCACTGTCGCCTCTTGGCACCACAATGATTTAACACCCATGTCACTAAAAGGCATCAAATGAGGATCTGGTATCCAGTGACCTTATGTTCTTCATTTTGGGAGGTAAAGAGAGGCCTTATTTTATGCATGTCACAGAGGAATCCCCACATATTGTAGACAGAATATTTTCTCTGGCCAGGTAAGTCTATGCATGTCACAGAGGAATCCCCACATATTGTAGACAGAATATTTTCTCTGGCCAGGTAAGTTTATGCATGTCACAGAGGAATCCCCACATATTGTAGACAGAATATTTTCTCTGGCCAGGTAAGTTTATGCCTTTCACCGCCAGCCGTACTTCAGGCAAGAATTCCCATTAAATTTACCTGGGTAGATAACAAAATCCGTCTGCAGTATTGGGGATTCTTCTGTGGCATATGTAAAAGAAGGTCTATCCTTACTTCCCAAAACTAAGAGAATAGTTTTTGGATAATAGACCCCAATGTGATGCCTTTTAGTAACATAGGTGTTAAATCCCTGTGGTGCTTAAATGTTGCTTTGGCGGTGAAAGGGTTAATGGAAAGTTTGGGCTGAAAAATGGCTAGCGTTGAAAGGGTTAAGAACATCATCAAATAAACCAACACGTAAAATTTTAAAGGACATTAAAATGAAAAATGATTATTTACTGCAATAATGCACAAGCCTGTACATCTCATAACAAAATACATTAATGTTCACATAAAAATTGGTAGGATAAAGTGAAGTAGGACACAACATAAAATACATATTTTGAATCAAATTTGATATCAAAATTTGATATAACCCGACCAAATAACAGTTTAAAAGCTACAGATAACTCATTAACTGCATGCACAATAGGAATTGTTCAGAAATAATTAAGGGGAGTAATTTCATGGTGTGCGCGAGTGATCTTGCCTAATTCAATCGGTCAAACAGGGGGAGTCACTCTACCATTAGCTCTCGTAGCCTATCGACTCATGTGTTTGGGCAGACATACAGCACTTAGAACACTGTGCGTTATTGTAAATATTTATGTCATTTATATTTTTACGTCACATTTTCCAAGTTCTATCAGTTTGTGGCCACCCCTACTCCTACTTTAAAAAACCCACATGTTTGCAAGTCGCTGACTTGCATCCTGCGGTTTCAAGCTTCGACACCATTGTTGCTACAGGTTTTGACCGAGTAATGGAGGTAAACAACTCACGAAGTGCTCTCCCCTAGTATTTTCCGAAAATCGTCTATTGCGCATGCACACAGACACATGTTACCAGTACTTAGTCAACGGAACATACAAGCAGCTTCAGATCTAGGCACGGTACAGTGGAACCTCCTTTATAAGACCTCCCATTATAAGACTCCCTCCCACATAAGACCTACTTCTCTGAGACACTGCCCTTCAACGGAACACACAAGCGGCTTCAGGTCTCGGCATGATAGTAGAAAGCAGAACTCTGACCAGGGTGCTAAAAAAGGAAGAATCAGAATGTTGGGGGTGAAGCAGAGCAACAATTCAAGGTTTTGGCAGATAGTGGCTCTCTTACTGTGAAGGAAATCAATCGGAGAAGCATTGAGGGAGATCACACACCGATACAGAGGAGGGTAGGGGTGTGGACTTTGGTTTAAAAGGAAGGTGTTGAACTAAAAAACCAGACAGGACGTGGCACATGCAAGGGTCTTGGCATTCAATTTTCGAACAAGAACATTTTGCCTTACAGGGCGCCCAGGGACCCCCGTTTGGGGGTCTATGAAGTACTAAAATTGTAAAGGACCCTCTAAAAGAATGTGCAGGGGGTCCCAGGGATGCACTAGAAAAATTCTTTTTAGCATTCGCTATGCCACTGGGACCCTCTATCCCGCCTGTATGACCCTCTATGCTGTAAGTGAAGGAGTCCCTGGGACCCCTTGTTTTGCAGGACGATTGGGAGCCCTGCCTTATACAGGAACAAGTTTGTTCATGGTATATAATTTTTGTTCATGAATTTCAAGTCGTCAACCCACTGGGGTTCAACTTGTCGTTGATGACAACCAGGTCAAAGGTGTGACCTTTCTGGAGGGTGGGGAAGGTCACAGCCTGGTGCAGGTTAACGTTGTCCAGCAGTGAAGCGGAGGGTGAGGGGGTCAGTGGAGACCTCAACATGAATGTTGAAGTCCCCCATGATGACTGGAACTCCGCTGATGGTGTTGCAGTGCTCCAAGAAAGAGGGGAACTCATCAAGGAAGTGGGAGTTTTTTTCCTGTTGGGAGGGGGTACGGGTAGAGGCAGAAAAGTTGTAGGCAGTGTTGACTGAGAATAACAGAGAGGTGGGCCAGTTCAAAGGAGAAGTGTGGAACTATCCCAAGAGGGAGGTAGAGGTGAGATGATTGGGGGCACCGTGTTTCATATACAATGAGGGCAATTAGATGTCCATTTAATCGATGGAAACAAGTTTCTTTGAGTAAGTAATAGACGGTAGTCACAAAACGGCGGCTGATGTCCCAGCCGCAAAGAATTCAACATTGTTGTCTGTCAGTTTGAACTGCCGGGTCTTTGTGGTGACGGACGTTTGTGTCAGGTCGTCTGTACTGCTTCGTTGTGTCATACTTGCCTGCAGCATCACAAAAGAAAATAATAATATTAATTAATAAACGGACACATATATAGCGCTTTTTATCAAGCACAAAGCGTTTTACAATCAGCATTGAAACACTCACACACGCACAACAGACACATGCACGCATGCGAGTTAACGTGTTCTTGCACACAGACATGTATACACACATGCACAACAGACACACACGCACGTACGTGCACGCAGACCCACACACAGACCCATACACATTTCATCAAACACAGAAAACACATTCTCACTGAAACGCACACAAACTTACTCAAACATACACAAACTTACGCAAACATACACTTGTACAAACATGCGCGCACAACGCATGCACACACGCGCACTCAAAAGAGAACAATCATGTTAAAATACACCGTCTTTTTATATTTAAAGAAACACACAAGCACAGACAAACACACAGTATGTGTACACAAAAGAAACCCCATCCAAAACAAATAAAACAGGTCACACACAAAAGATACCCCCCCCAAAAAACACCCACCACACACACACAAAAATAAGCCATTTTGTAGTTTTATTTTATGACCAATTCAGGAATTTCACATCCGATTTTGAGACAAACGATGCAGGAGAAAATCAGACATAATGGAATTTTGCATTAAATTGAAAATATTCTTTGATATCAATGGGCAATGATTTATAAGAAATATTAGGACAACATTGCTAGTTATGAATACGATTTTTTAAGTCATTTCATTTTGATGTCTTGATATTCAAGATCTAATCATTTGCAGAAATCTGAAGTAAAGCAGTGATGTATACTAATAGATGATCAATAGAAATCAATAGGACAATGCCCTGGTTTTTGCAGAAATCAATGAGACATAAGTGTGGCAGCACTTGTTAAAAAATTAATCAGACATTTGTCCTGACAGGGGAGAACACAATATAACATTTTCAATTTTAATAGGTCAATGTCCTATGACCGGGGCGTCAGGACATAACTGGTAAAGCAGAAAGATTTGGCACTTTGTTTCTACTGATGTGTTTGTAAATGAAGTAAACAATGAAATCATTCTAATTATGATTTTATATTTTGGATCATATCTAACATAAATGATTAACCCTTTCACCGCCGAAGTCGCATTTTAGCACCACAGTCACAACACCTATGTCACTAAAAGGCATCAAATTGGGGTCTATTATCCAAAGACCCTATTGTCTTAGTTTGGGGAAGTAAGGATAGACCATTTTTTGTCACAGAAGAATCCACAATACTGCAGATGGCTTTTTGTTCTCTACCCAGGTAAATTTAATGGAAATTTTTGGTTGAAATATGGTTGGCGGTGAAAGGGTTAAATATCTCCATGTAGATGATAACCATCATCATCTTTTCAATGGTTCTGGTGTGTATAGTAACTGGGGACTTCGGTCAGGTAGTAAAATAAACTTCATACAGAGATAAATTCCTTAGAAGGATGGCTTAGGTTGGAAGTTGGGTCGAGGAACACTGGAAAAAAGAGTGTGGCTGGGTTAAAGGGGGAATTATAAAAAATGGGGTGGGGTGGGGGAGAGGGGAATTTATATCATTTAGATTCCTCTCTCCCCCATCCCACCCCATTTAGTAAATGATTCTTAAGTCCAGCTTCTAAATCTTGGCCAAGAATGTGAGTCATTCACAAAGAGGGCACAGCCACTAGCAACCTTAGGAATAAAGTAATAATTACCTGTCCATGCACGTCTTTGCAGTAGCCCGTCTGCAGACCAGTGACTTTTACGTCAATAGTGCTCTGATGAACCAGCATCTGCCACAAAGTCAAACTGTCTGCGTCTTCTTCATCACAGGAGCACAGCACCACTACTGACGAATGAGCCTCATCTTCTGATGTATTCATTTCCAAAACAGCTTCCTGTACCTCTTCAAAGAATGCACAAACATCGCTGACAGAGAACCCCAGGCTAAGTAGAACCGACAATTCATCGACGACAAGCACCACCTGGCTTGATGACTGTCCTTTCAGATTCGACACACGTTCTAGAATTTTGTGCTTCAACGTACCAAGTAATTCAGCATTGTTTGGGACTGGCGTTGGCTCAGCAGGGTAAAACATGCTTGCCAATTCTTCTAATCCATCAAAGAACTTGAATTGATTTGTTCCAACAGCAGAGTGCAGTCCTTTTCCGATCCCGATCTTATGGGACACGGCGTTATAGTGGTGGAATTTCTGAATGAAGCTTACGAGACACACCGATTTGTGACATTTCAAGGCCGCAGACATGATCTGATGAAGCAAGAAGCTACCATTGACTTTTGATTGTCCGATCACCATGCGTTCCCCGTTTGGTATACATCCTCCATCGAAATCAAGAAAGCCGTTAACACTGGACTGCATAATTACTGAGATCGTCGCCAAAAACGTCAGAGAAATCCTTTCATAAGTTGTAAACAAAGATTGCTGTGAACCACGTTGTTAAACGGAAGTTGATTTTGAAGGGGAAGCTACTTTGGAGCAACAGTTTTGTTTTGAACAGAGTTGTTCCATCATTCGCTTACCGAATGGGGTATGAACAGAGAGCTTATATGAACGAGTTGGCGTCGATAAATATGTGTTTATGTGTGTGTGTGCGTGCGCGCGCGCGCGCGCGCGTGTGTGTGTGTGTGTGTGTTAGAGAGAGAGAGAGAGTTGCTTTGCCACGGTATATGTGTTGTTGCTGGTTGGTGTCACTCTTGAATGCTTTTTGTTGTCTGTTGATGAATCATTGATTGTAAGGCGCTTTGGCCCAAAGTTTGGGCTCATCTGAGGTAAAGCGCTATATAAATGTACAATTATTATTATTATTGCCCGCAGGCGTCTTATTTACCGAAACTTTTCAAAATCATGCGTCTCTCTGCAAAAACTTTGATATTTAATATGGACAGTTTTATTTTAAGCACTAAGACTTTCGTTTAAAGTATTTTTGAACTATAAAAATACCTCTGCAAATTGGCAAAGATATGAATTTAAATGTTTTCAAGGCGGGTAAAAATCCTACATGTTAATGATTAATAATCTTATTTCTTTCTTAGAATTTATCTTTTCTTCTTTATATACTTTGCATATAATCCTCCCCTCTACTTTCTTTTATCTGTGTTTTAATGCGCTCTCTCTGTCTCCAGTTTACCACAGATTTGAAAACTGGCCACAGCTCTTTCATAGCCTCTATGTTGGTCTTCGCTGGGAAAAATTAAAAGTGTTCTTGATTGAAGTTGTCGGTGTGAATGACTTGTCCTTTTGTTTTTGTTCAAAGGTCATTAAAAAAATTGGTAAAGGTAAAGATGTGCCACCCCCCTGCATTTCTCGGTTAATTGCAATTTTCCGTTTTTGCCTTTCTTACCAAACATAAAGCTGTATTTTATTAACCTTTTTATAACCCTAGCCCCCCCCCCCCCATAAGACGTGAAAACGCAATGAACCACGACTGTGACAAATGGCACCGTGTACTGCAATACATAGGGGGGGGAGGTTCCTATTAGGGACCCAGGGTTAGGGCTAGGGTTAGTATTCCAAAAAGGTTAGCTAAAAAGGTTAATAAAATACAGCTTTATGTTTGGTAAAGGCAAAAACGGGAAAATGGAATTAACCGAGAAATGCAGGGGGGGTGGCACATCTTGACCTTTACCAAAAAATCTAATAAAAAAATTATTTTGACTTGATGGCCCATTCTGCTTCCATTTTTCAAAAACAAATACAAATAATTTAAATCTCCTTTTGAGCTCCTCTGAAATTAGAATGTGTTGGCTGTATGCAGAGAGAGACCGGTGACAACTGAAGACATGCACACCTCACCTGTTATGGCCATATGGCCTGGAAATGCAGAAGAAGGAGAATAGCAAAACTGCACAATGCACAACTAGGGGAAGACGGGGTAAAAAGCACATGGGCGGGTAAGAAGCCCACCCCAATTATCTCATGAAATAAAGAAAATTTCAGTCAAATTTGCCCATGAGACGAATGTTAGACATTAAGGCTTGTGTCATGGGCAAAATGTGGGAGGGAGTCTTATAATAGGAAGTCTTATAAGGGAGGTTCCACTGTATAAGAAATACTAAAATAACAAAAATTGCAAATAAGAGAAAAGCCTCCCATCTCTCTCTCTCTCTCTCTCTCTCTCTCTCTCTCACACACACTTACCACTCATGTATGCCAAAAGCAATGTAACAGTATGAACATGTTTAGCTTTATTATTTTCTTTTATTATCATTTATACTCCAGCAACTCAAATAAAAACACCATGGAAACGAAACGAGGGATACCACAGAGAGGTTGTTCTTTCTGTACACATATTATCTTCTCTTACGGGCGAAAATGTGGATTTTGCCCAAACAGATACAATCCATCAATCAAAAAGTAGGGGGAAAATATAATCTAAACCAAGAACGAGAAAATAGTGATAAAATGGGTATAAAGCAACAATGAGAAAGCATGGAGAAAATAATAACGAAAAAATGAGAAAGCAGTGATGAAATGGACACTAATTCAACGATGAAAAAGTAAGGATAAAAAGGATACTGACCAACAGTGAGAAAGTAAGGATGAAATAGATATTGAACCAACAATGATGAAAAAGTGATAACATCAATATTAATCCGACAATGAGAAATATATACCATAGACTGCTTCTGAAAGTTATATTTTTCAAGTTGATTTCTAAAACATTTCATGCACAAGCCTAGGAACTATTTCCCCCTCCAAGTGATAAAAGACACATCATATACTTTGACTCCCCTGTGGGGATATCGGGGGTCTTTCGTAAAAATAGTTCCCCCACCTTCTGGAAGTTCTGTGCTTGTAACTTCCTCTAATCTGCCACTCTCTTTGACTCTGCCTTTTCCCTTTGCTTTCTGTCATCTACTATGATTATGATTATATGCAATGCATTCTCTAATATGTATTCATTTTGATAGAGATGTATGGTGAGGATGCGTGGGCCAGTTTGTTAGAAATGTTTGTACGAATGGTGAGTGAAAAGCGCATTGAGTTGCTTTGCAAGATTATGCGCTATATAAGCATTATTAATTATTATTATTATTATTACTATCTTTCTGACTTATTGGCCCATTCTCCTGCCCTTTTTCAAAAAAATCTGACAAATACTTTTCTCTTGAGCTCCTCCGAAATCGGAATGTGTCAGCTGTACGCAGCGGGGAGACCAGTGAAAACTGAAAACCGGACACATATGTACCTTACCCATTATGGCCATATGGCCTGGGAACGCAGAAGAAGAAGAATATACTTTGACTCAGCACCACAAAAGGGACATTAAGTGTCAAACTGACCATTCAAAGAAAATTATACATTTGAAAACTTCAGACAATTCTCTTTATAATGATACAAGAACCGTTCTTGTATCTTTTTCCGTTCCAGAGTTATGAGCATTTAAAGTTAATAGGGTGAGCGTCGGACATTTTGAGAAAGTCAGTCTAAAGCCGAGCTGAAGAAAATGCTTTGACCTACTCGTTTTAAAGCACTTAAAAGACCATTTAGAGACCATTAAAGATGATTCTTTATAAATATGAAAGATAAGATGTAAGAGAACACGAAAATACCCATAGCTCAAAATTGACACACACAAAAAATGAGATTTTTGACTTTGCAAGCCTGTTGTGAGAAACTAGGCTAGTGACTAAATGTCCCTTTCGTGGTGCTGGGTCACATTTTAAACATTCTTCTTTGTCATTAAAGTTTTCAGAATACCGTTTACAGACAATAGTTATTACATGATAAATTATAAAAAAATAGTTGGCAGAAAAAATAAATCTAAAAAATATGAAAAACAAATCTAAAAAATATGAAGCTCTAGGACTAACTGTTCACAAACACAGAAAATGCCAGATATGTGTATGTTTGTTCTAAGAAAAAGTATGGTACATGAGTACTATTTAATCACACAGATGTAGGACGAGATGTAACTTAACATTACCGTACTACAGGTAAATAAATGACAATCAGAAAGAAGATTACGTCGCAATAGTGACAAAAACTTAATCCTAAAAGCAAATCCATCTGATGGAAACAATAACTCCTCAAAACACTATCAAAAAGGTATACAAAAGAATTAATGCACCGAGTTGTCTATCACAACATAAATATAAAAAATTTCCTTTCAAATATGCTAACTTACAAACTCATACAAGAAGTAGACCAAACAAAGCAACAAGCAGCATAGAAAACATAAGAAAACGGGGAAATATGAATAACAAAAGCGAAAATACATGCAGATTTTGTGTAGACACAAACAAAAAATGACAGACACTTTTGTACGCCATAGCAGAGATACATGAATTATATACAATACAGATCATAAGATGCTCATTAATGACAACTGAAATACTAAATCTGTAGCTATAAGTGTGTGTATGTGAATTAAAAGAACATAATGTACAATACACAATGGACATATAATATTTAAAAGACAAACATCAAAACCACACACAGAGAGACAATAGACAAAAACACAGAATGATAGAGAAACAACAGCAGAGAAACAGACACAGAAATTGACAGAAAAAAGAGGCAAAGAAAACAAATAAAAAAGCAAAAATTCCAACAGGTTTTTTTCTCTAAAGATGCTGCTGCATTTCCTCTCAAATTACGCTGCTTTTTTTGGTTTCATTGTAGCCAAAAATCCAAAACTACAAAATTTACACAATTGCTGCCAACATACAAAGCATTTAATAATAACAATTACATGTATTTACAATGCCATTAAAACATTCCAAATACATAAAACCCACTAACATTTTTCTTTTTCCTGGGCCTGTATTCACATAGACCGATAGAGATAGTATTAGACTTATCATCATGATATCTTGAAAGTCCTTGTAAAGTCCTATTAAATCCTACTTTAGAAGGACTTCTAAGATATGATGATAAGTCTCATACTATCTCAATGTGAATACAGGCCCTACGGGTAAATAAATTGCTTAGAGCTATCATAACTCTCTTTCTCATGATTTTACTTTATTCTACTCCAACATCCCTTTAACATTTGTTATCTTTAAAGATTAAGTTGCTGCCATATGTTCAACATAAAAACAAAACACTTAAGAGGAGAAGAAGCTTCTGAACATGAAAAAAATATATGCACAAATGGTTCTTTAAAAAAAAAGAAGTATTTCTTGTTGTATCTTCACCTTCTTCCCATATCGTGAAAGGCTAATCATTCACTGGATATGAGTTGCTGCCATCTAAACATAAGTATATTAAACAATTAGAACTATTTATAATTAAAACAGTTCATCTTGTATTATATAAAAGAATTGTTCGGATATACAATTGATCCTTCAAGTTCGACAGGTTTATTAACCTGGATAAACTTGTCTCCGTGATTCTAAAAATAAAAACAAAAAATAAAGAGAGAAAATATTTATACAAGTCTGAAATATCAAATTCACATCAAAACAATGGCAAAGGAAAGAAAGTACTCAGTGTAAAGTACTCCACATCCAATAATAAACACTCCATTTATCAAAAACAAAGTGCTGACAAAAGTATCCCATGTCAAACTTTAACTGCTGTAATCGCATATCAGAAAGTAGTCTGACAAAGAAAAATGAATTTAAAAATACTTAGTCTTAACAATAACAGTGGTGGTTAAAAACTTCAATATGTAATATAAATAATATCACTGCAAATGACAAAGTACTCCATAAGTTTAAAATTATTTAAAAAGTTATTTCCAAGTCACCCCCCATTTAAAAAAATAAAAAATGCATAAAATTTTCAACACACCAAAACATAACTCAATTTAATAATTAATAAAATGCCAACCCAAGATAATGTATAAAGCTCATGGTCTAGTTCATTTATGAATCTGAAACGACCAATAACAGCCAAAACGTATGAAGAAAAGTGAGGATAATCTGTATAACTTGTCCACACAAAAAGAACCAATTTATTAGAGCATCACATTATTTTAGTTGGGATCAACAATATAATTTTGTTTAGCATTCATGGTCTTTATCGATCAATCATTTTATTTTAATTTTATGATTGACCAAAAACTGAAAAGACAGGACAAAGCTCTATTCTGGGGCTGAAGTGGCACACATAACCTTTATCTAAAAACTTCTTAAGTCTTAAAATTTTGTACGTATAACTATAAGAAAACAATCTATTCAATATTCAAGTAAAACCTACTTGGTGTAAGAAAACCCACCTAACTTGCTAGTTAGTAAGATAGCGCACACTCTGCTCATCCATACATTCTGCTCAAACAAGTCAATAGCATTGTGCTTGTCAATGCAACAACAAACAAAAATATTGCACTCATCAACAAATAATCATTTCAATCACAGCCCATGACATTCACCAAGATTATTTTATGTGTGTGTGTGCCTGTGAATGTGTGCATACATGTGTGTGTGTGTGTGCTTGTGAATGCCTACATGCGCACGTGTGTGTGTTTGTGTGTGTGTGTGACCGTGTGTGTGTGTGTGAGAGCATGCACAAGAGCATACATGAGTGTGTGCTTGCACACGTGTGTGTTTGTTCATTCCTTTCTTTGATACCTTTTCATTTTAAGCATTATTACACATGTATAATACACACAAACATTGTGAAAATACAACAGCTTCTATGCAAAAAAACAATCAACAGCTTCTATGCAAAAAGAAAAAAAAAGTATGTAACCAAATAAGAACTATATGCATATACAGGGAAACCCATTTAGTACGAGTACGGTTTAAACGAGAGCCCGTGTTTAACGAGTGGTTTCAAAATTCCCGACCACAAGCCTTCTTTTTCCTTGTTAAATAATTCTGCATACAACGAGCTCGCTACAACGAGCAACTTGCATATAACGTACAATTTATTGACTCCCAAAGTCAAGCTTTTATGCAAAAACTACGCGGTTAGAACGAGAACGCACTTACAACCACACCGCCATCCCAAAGTCAAGCTTTCTTGCACAACTACCTGGCTAGAACGAGTACACACTGACAACAACATCGCCATCTTGACTGACCCCTCGATATGTAAGCGGCATTCTGATTGGCCGATATAACAACTTGGGTGTCTGCAGCGCAAGCAGACGACACTGGACTCACTCTTTGCGCACTGATCTTGTGACTTCCGGGAAATTTTAACTTTCTCTTAAAGCGCGTGTGTGGATTTTATGTTTTTGATGTTATCGTGTGTTAATAAACTGTTTTAAAGTGTATGTAATCGGCATTAAAAACCCTATGGATACAGGATACTGGGCTTACAACCATGCTTTGTTGGGTAAGTGTGTTGTTTCCGTTTTTCTGTCTTTTTCACACTTTACCAACACGCACATCACAGTAGATGTGAGGACCGATTGATAGGTTCGTCAGGGTTGCCAAAATCAATAAAATGGTTTGAACGAGCAATGCTTACAACGAGTAAATTGGCCCTCTCCCCTGGAATTCGTACTAAACGGGTTTCACTGTAATTATAAAACTATCTTCACCACATCACTAACAATCTCATGTCACATACAGCACACTGGCATTGTCACAAGATAATGTGAAAACCCAGGGCTCCCAATCGTCACGCAAAACAAGGGGTTCCAGGGATTCCTTCACATGCAGTATAGAGGGTCCTCGAGGCAGGAAAGAGGGTCCCAGTGGTATTGCAAATGCTAGAAAGAATGTTTCTAGTGCATCCCCAGGACCCTCTGCACATTGTTTTAGAGGGTCCTTTAGAATTTTAGTGCTTCATAGACCCCCAAATGGGGGTCCCTGGGAGCCCTGAAAACCAGATACATATCTTGACCACAGAAGCATATGAAACTGTCTTCAACACGTCGGAAGCAATCTCACACACAGCGCACACACTCTGTAACAAGCAACACAAAAACCAGATGCAGGCCTACAGTGCCACGAAGGCTGGCAGCACACTGGAGATGTCCTGACGACACACAGGGCAACGTCGCTCTGGCAGTTTGCTGGTGCACTCGGCACAGCAATACAGATGGCCGCAGGGCAGGAAGATCATGCGGGGCTTGTCCTCCAGGCAGATCTTACACACCAAAGAGTGACTGTCGTCACTGTCCTTGTTCACGGCCCTCGCATTGTTGGCATCCCCATCACCTGAAGAAGAGTAATAACAACTGCACTTGTACTGCATTATACAGTGGAACATCCCTGTTAACACCTTGAAAAAACATCCAAAAATATGGTCTGAAGTGGGAGGGAGTTGTAAAAGGGAGGTAATTTTAAGACTTAAAGAAGGACAATGTCTCAGAGAAGTAGGTTTGAAGTGGGAGGGAGTCGTAATAGGGAGTGTCTTAATAGAGAGGTTCCACTGTATATTCTTCTTCTTCTTTTTCTGCATTCTCAGACCATATGGCCATAATGAGTAAGGTACATATGTGCTCAGTTTTTAGTTTTCACTGGTCTCCCCGCTGTGTACAGCCAACACATTCCGATTTCGGAAGAGCTCAAAGGAGAAATATTATTTGCAAGATTTTATTGGAAAAAAAGGCTGGAGAATGGGCCAATAAGTCAGAAAGATAGCAGATGACTAAAAGCAAAGGGAAAAGGCAGAGTCAAAGAGAGTGGCAGATTAGAGGAAGTTACAAGCACAGAACTTCCAGAAGGTGGGGGAACTATTTGTACGGAAGACCCACTGGTATCCCCACGGGGGGACCACTATATAAAAACTCAAAAAAGTAACTACGGTTGTACCACAGATCAATGAATTGTTCTACCCACTTACGGTGACAAAGGTCAGTAAGAGGAAGACAGCATGCAAGGTAAAGGGCAAGGTCGACATAGAAATCTGCATCAGATGTTAACATGAAAGCATTTTTATTTAAACGAATTCAAATTCTAGAGACCCCCAAATCCAAGCACTTTTCCACATATTAGAAATTGGATGCTTAGCCCTTTCAGGGAACATTTAACATTGGGCTCCCCTGAAATAAAAAATGCTAAGGATTTAATACATGTGCATGTCAGTCATGTCTGACTATAACCATCAAACAGCAAATAAAGCAACTCCTATTCAGGAAAGCTTGGCAGAAAACTGTTTACAGAACATATATGCCTTGCCCAGGGTACATCCCCACTCTCTTGGCCATGAAAACTTCAGACATGATGGTGTATCCCACACCATGGACAGGACAACTCACCCTGTGGTCTGAGGACAGGCTGGTGGTCAGCTCTCAGCTGCTGGACATGCTGCATCAGAGACTGGAGCTGACGGTCCTGCAAACGCAGCTGCTCTTCTTTGGCACTCAGCTGCTCTTCTTTGGCACTCAGCTGCTCTTCTTTGGCACTCAGCTGAGTTTGATATTCTGCATTTTCATTTTGAACCTGGAAAGGAACAAAAACACTAGATCAACCAGCGGCGCGGCAGTATTTTCGGATCCAGTGGCCTTGACCTTTGACCAATGACCTTCATCTTCGAACTTGGCCTGGATATTTTAACTACCTATCCGCATGCAAAATTTGAGGGTCTTAGGTCCCTCTGTTCAAACGCTATCATGTTGACATAGCCAGTCAGCAACAGCCAGCCATAAAAACATTAACCAGCTTTTGCTTCGCCGCTGGTTAAAAATACAGATGTACTTTACTGTGAAATCTTCAAGCCAATTCAGATGAAAATAAAATCTGAAATATCAAATCGTCTAACTTTATGGTGATCATTGTTACAAATCTCTCCCATTGATGAATTTGTAGGTACAGTGGATTTACCTCCCTATTAAGGCAGTGGAAAATCAGCCAAAAAAGGTCTTAAGGTATTAGGTACTTTATAGTCACAGAGGCGTCTGTGAAATTCAGGTTGCTCCCACCTGGAGAGCGCAACGCAGCCAGAGGTGTGCCACCAAATAAAATGTTAAAAAAAATTGGCATGCGATTTTTGTGACTGATCATGAAAGGAAAGGGGGGCGAGTAAATTTTGACCAAATGACAACTTATTCGTTGCCACTGGGTTTAACGTATGCTAAGTGCATGGGCACACGGGATCTCAGTTTATCGTCTCATCTGAAAGACTCCACGTTCAGACCATAAGGCCTAGTGCAAAGTGAGAGAAAAAATCCCCTGTACCCAGGTTCGAGCTTGGGTTTACTTGACACGAGGCGAACACGCTACCACTGTGCCACTCTACATTCTTAATAGGGAGGGGTCTTAACAGACAGGTGGACACTCAGTAGCCCAAATATGAAGGGGGAAAAACTGGTGAAAACATTCTGGGTCACATCTTACGGAAGGTCTTAGTAGGGAGGTTCCACTTACTGTGATTGGGGTAAAAGTGAATTAAAAAGATGAGAAAAATCATAAACATGCAACTTCTCTGTGAATGCTTTGATAAAAATTAAATTTGGAAACTAACGCTAACAACATTATAGGCAGCAGTAATGTTACCAGTATGCAAGTAGAGTATCTTGTTCTGTGGGAAAACAAGCTTTCAAAACTTGGTCTTTTAGGTGCTAAACTATCTAGTTCACACACACACACACTTACTACAATATACTTTCACAAAAATATTATCATGTTCAAGATCTTTGTCTAGCCTGATTTACAAAATTCGATTACATTCATGGAAGACCAAATTTTCTAAAGATGTAGAATGCGCTTGTACAGTTGTGGTCACCCACTATCAGTTCAACACATTCTTTTCAAATGTCCATTTTTATCATCGCTATACAGTTTGTCTGGGATACAAGTAGCAAAAATAGGAACTTTAAAAGATGTAGTTTACAGCCATGAAATGATCAAAATCGCTTCAGTCGTATCCAGCTCTGGAATTGCAAGATTACTATAATTGATGCGTTAGTTAATTAGTCCGTCACCAAGACGGACTATTGCGATGGGCTGGTTTTTATTTTTTATTTTTTTCTTCTGTCTGTCCCAAGGATATCTCCCGAACCGCTTGACCGAATCGCGTCAAATTTTGTGTGAAGGTGTGCCTCCTTAATAGGAAGAGATCGGCGCAAACCATTTTGTCGTCGTGACCTTGACCTTGACGTACGACCTTGAAAACCGAAAATCTATTTTTAGCCATATCTCGGGCACCGATCAACATAGGATGTTGAAACTTGGTATGAAGGTGGTTTGGCTTATGCCCGTTCTGATGATGGCATACCGGTCAAGGTCAAGGTCAAGGTCAAAAAGATCGCTGGAGCCTGAAAATCGGAGGGTCATTTTTTTCTCCTTCTGTCTGTCCCAAGGATATCTTTCGAACGGGTTGACAGAATCACGTCAAATTTTGTGTGCTGGTGTGTCACCATGAGAGGAAGGCATCCGCGCAAAACCATATTGCCGTCGTGACCTTGACCTTGGTGTACGACCTTGAAAACCGAAAATCTTTCAGGGGCCATAACTCCCACACCGTTAGTGTTAGAGTCTTCAAATTTGGCATGAAGGTACTTTGGCTTATGCCCGTTCTGATGGTGGCATACCGATCAAGGTCAAGTTCACGGTCCGGGAGATCCGTAGGCCTTGAAAGTGGTAGGGGTCTACACATTGGGTTTTAAGCCATATTTTCCACATTGGTACTTGACAGAAGTGCTTCAGATTGTGTGTGGTACTGTATACCCTAGAGAAGAAAACATCCGAGCATAAATTATCACCATGCTGACCTTGACCTTGAAGTGTGACCTTGAAAACCGAAATTTCCTTCTTTGCGCTATATGTTTCTTCTTCAAGCTGTATCTCGTGAACTAGAAGACAGAATCCCTTCCAATTTTGTGTCAGGATGTGACACTCTACGGGGTGTCGCAAGTGCGTGGCATTGCTGGTGACGGACATGTCTGCCGCTCGGCGACGCCCTTGTATTAATTTTGTTTTCTTTTCCCCCTTTCATTTTTTTTTCTCCCACGTACACACACACACACACACGTGCATACACACAGATACATACACTCGCACACACACATGCTATCACATATGCACACCCACATTCACACATACACGCAGGCATAAATACACAATCACAAAATCTCATTTTCTTTATTTATTTTTTTAAGTGTCATATCACATTCATTGTGTGAACAGACTTTAAATAAAATCAATCAAATCAAATCAAATACTTTCACCCCAGTAGTTAAGTTCTATTCTGAAGTCTAAAATGCATGAGCTGTTGACAAGATACTCACATGCTCCATTTCCATGTCTTTCAGCTGCAGCTCTGTGAAGGTCTGCTGCAGCTCTGTGTCTTTCTGCTGCAGCTGTGTGTCTTTCTGCTGCAGCTGTGTGTCTTTCTGCTGCAGCTGTGTGTCTTTCTGCTGCAGCTGTGTGTCTTTCTGCAGCACCACCTGTTGCTGTTTGCAGATGGTGATGTGATTCTCATCCGCAGCCTTCAGGGAGGCTTTCAGCATCACCTCGTTGGGGTAGCGACCTGCACAGGAAAGCAAAGAAATAACAATAAACAAGAGAGAATAAAACTATACAAACAGTAACACCACTTTTCCTTCTATGTACACATTGTCATTGTCATCTGATAATGCAGTAAAAAGAAGAGAAGGATTATCACATTTATATGGAACAGATTTTGACAAAGTGCAAGCAACAACTATTCATATTAGGTTTTCCAGTCAATAAACATATTCACAAATCCTCCATAGAATTATCTACCTGTGAACAAGACTTCAATCAGACTTCAAAAAGTTCAAGCAATAATCCTGTTCCTTAGTAACTTTTTTTAAAAAGAAGAATTTATCCTTAATACTTGATGCTTCAAACTCTTTTCCAAATCGATTTAAACTGAAACATAGATCGAATGCAATTCCCTGACATTGGGCTTCTAAGCAGCTGAGCTGAAATAAATTTAAGAACTAAATAAGGTATGTCATGTGTAACGGTTTAATTCAGTTCTTGTGACACACTTTGCAAGCAGTCCTCCCAGCTCCTTTTCACTTCTTTGCATCAATGAACACTGTCAGAAAGGACGATTAAACAAAAAAAAGAAGGTAATATATCACAGTTTAACCCTTTCACTGCCAGCCAATTTTCATCCCCAAAATACCATTAAACTTAACTGGGTAGAGAAAAAATATTTCTGCAATATTGCAAATTCCTTTGTGACATACATAGCATTAGGCATATCCTTACCTCCCAAAATTTAGAAAATAGGCCCCGATTTGATGCCTTTTAGTGACATGGGTGTTAAACCATTGTGGTGCTAAAATGTGACATTGGCGGTGAAAGGGTTAAAATGTGACAATCTGATCCAAACTTTACATTTTACTAACAGTCTAATTTCATGCAGATGTTATAGCTGTGGTACAGTGGAACCTCCTCATTAAGACCTTGAAACATCAGCCCCCAAAAAGTCGTATTAGAGAGGGGTCTTCATAGGGAGGGGTCTTCATAGGGAGGTGGACACTCAGTAGTCCGGATATGAAGGGGAAAAAATTGGTGACTTTATTTTTTGGTCAAATCTTCATGGGTGCTCCTGGGAAATTAAAAAAAATCCTGCAAGGGGGTGGCCCAGGTGGAGTGTAGGGGCAGTGCACACACACATTTACTGCTCTTTTTTCACCCCTCTAGACTAACACAAGTGCTACATTCCTTTGAATATAGCAAAGGCCCTTTTTATTGTACAAGTGTGTGTGTGTGTGTGTGTGTGTGTGTGTGTGTGTGTGTGTGTGTAAGAAAATCGTTGCTTCGCAAATTCTCATAATCCGGCGACGCCAGCTCTAGGCAATATAAAAAATCCTGCAATTCAGAACATCCTGCACGAAGGAACATCCATGCATCTTAGAGGGAGTCTTAAGGAAGGTCTTAATAGGGAGGTTCCACTGTACCAACACCGGATACACACAAAATCAGACGCTTAAGAATACGCTGACAATGGAGTGAAAACTTTCTTTCAAAGAACAAGAATCCCTATTTCGATCACTGTTCAAACTCACTAGTTTGACAGAAAAACTTGAAGATAGCGTGTTGGATTTGCAGGAGGGTGTACCCACTTGCTAGGGCTGCCTTGATCGCTGGCACATCCAGGTTGGCTGATCCGATAGGCTCCTCCCCCAGCCCATCATTGTTAGAAGTGTTGCCTGTCAAGAACATAAAAATAACATATACATACAGCAACAAAACCAAAGACAAAAAATCGTACTGAAGCACATGCATATTTATTAATGAAAATATTGACATAACAACAAAACATTTCTTATTCTAAAACATCAGAAGTTGCACAAAAGTTACAATTTTTTTGTATTTTTGGATAACATATTAACCCCTTCCCTGCCCGGTCTTGTGTCTATAAGGGGATATGTGATGTCATCGATGATGTCATAACTTTTGATGTTATAGGCCTGGAATGATGGTGGACAAATCAGGAAAAATATATCCCTGGAACATTTTCTCAGATTGAGCCTAACATGTCTCTTTTAAAAAAACATTATTATACAAATATTGACAATCTTTTTGTTCTCCTCTGGCAGTGAAGGGGTTGATCTCCATTCACTAGTTGATGTCAAACTAGGAGCTGAGGATGAACAGGATGATTGACCACACCCAACAACATCACCCTTTAATGACAAGTGCATGCTAAATAAATGACAGGAGTCACAAGGTAGGTAAGGAAACCTGAACATGCATCATGATTATGATCTCTAAATTTTATAGTAAAAGTACCAATATTGAACACACTAACCATTACAAGCAGTGCTAGTCATCAAACAAATGTGTGAAATGAAATTCACTCTTCTACGTCTCCCCCGAAGTTGGAGTGTGACTGCCACGTGGCGGGGTAATCGAAAACGGTCAAACACATAATGTTCTCATCTCTAGCTGATCATTTGTACCATAGTGTTCAAGTGCTTCGGCTGCTTGGATGATCCCTGGAGTCTTTTAGCCAGGGTACAACAACAAACAACAACTCTTCTAGGACCATGGGCAAATGTATTCGCCCAGTAGATCACATTTAAGTCCCACCAAATGTAAATACATTCACTGTCAAGTGGCCTGCCATGTGTTTGTCTATTTTCAGAGCTTATGTAAATGATTTTTTTTCTGTTAAAACAATGCAAGTGCACTAAAAAAAATAGTTACCCCCTCTTATCGATTGAGATGCAACGGACAACAAAAAATGTCAAAAACTACAACAAAGACACTAGAAGATTTAAACATTTCAATTATTTACCAGGCACTAAAATCTGATCAATGCTAATTAAATCATCAGATTGAAAATCAAAATTGAATTTAAATCAAAGCAAAAACGTTTGAAGAATTTTGATAAAATACTGCTGTAAAAGTATATGTGAGAGGGCGAAGTGAGAATGCTTAGAATGTCGTGCACGTGCGAGTGAATGAATTTGGAATGATGGGAATGAACTCTGAGCGATCGGAAGTGTAATTGTGGAGAGCGTGCGTGAGAAAGCTCAGTCAGGCCCCGACTCCCAACAGAGAAAGTCAGATTTGATGTGATTGAGAATAAAGAGCAAAGCCGTCCGTCTCTTGGTCTTCGTGTGAATTGCCCTCAACAACACTACATATACTTCTTACAAGCAACTTAAATCAATGACTTACCTGCACTTGAATCTTTGGGGTCCTTTACTTCAGCAAGTACCTGAAATTGAAATTAAAATTGTAATAAGCGTACCCATTTATGACACATTTTAATAAATTGTGGTAGCATTTTACTGTCATTCTCAAAGGTGAAATCTTAAAATGTAAACAATCCTGGAGACAACGCCACTTCAATATGAATTTAAAAAACAATACCAAACAATTCTGGTACATGTAATGATTTCCATTAATCAAAATATTAATAAACTAAATCAAGTTAGTGTGTCCATTTGTGTAAAATGCTTGAATCCATCCCTGAACGGTGAACCTGCACGCTGCAGCTAGACAATTTGTTTTAATGATTTAGCAAGAATGATTTTTTTTCAAAGACAAAGACACTGAAAGACTATGCAGTTCTACTTCTAGCTAGTTCTAGAGTGCAAAAAGTGATGGGAGTGTACTTCAAAATCATTTCAAACCATTTTAAGCACAGGAAGAACAGTGAATTTAAGCAAACAAACATGCCAGACATCCAACCATATTCAAATGAAATACTAATACACTGCATGAGTGTATTATGACAGAAAAAAATTGTTAACTAGTGCCTGTAGGCTGGCCGCTTGAGCGATGAAGTCTTGCCCTTTGGTGTGAGAAGATGCAGACAGACAGACACACAGACACAGACATACACACACACACACTCTCCCTTTCTCTCTCTCTCTCTCTCTCTCTCTCTCTCTCTCTCACACACACACAACACACACACACACACACACACACACACACACACACACACACACACATACACACACACTGTGTGAACAGCACACATCCAAACACAACCAAAAGCACCATATTATTATATCAAGAGATCATAATCCCTGTACAATCCCAGTACCTGCAGGCTGGCAGCCTGAGTGATGATGTCTTGCCCCTTGGTGCTGAAAAGTTGCAGATCTACACACAAAGTGAGACACAAAGACTGCAGGGCTCCTGATCGTCCCACAAAACAAGAGGCCCCAAGGACTCCTTCACTTACAGAATAGAGGGTCCTAGAGGCGGGATAGAGGGTCCCAGTGTCATAGCGAATGGTAAAAATAATTTTTTTAGTGCATCCCTGGGATCCCCTGCACATTCTTTTAGAGGGTCCTTTAGAATTTTAGTACTTCATAGACCCCCAAATGGGTGTTGAAAAGATGCAGACACACACAAAGCTTAACACAGACAGACAGACAAAGACAGATATAGACAAACACTGAAACAGACAGACAAATGTACACAGACAATAACATGTGAAGAGAAGCTCAGATTTCTACCTGCAGGTTGGCAGCTTGAGTGATGAAATCTTGCCCCTTGGTGTTGAAAAGGTGCAGACACACACCAAGTTTAACACAGACAGATATATAGACAAACACTGAAACAGACAGACAGACAAAGTGTACACAGATTTCTACCTGCAGGTTGGCAGCTTGAGTGATGAAATCTTGCCCCTTGGTGTTGAAAAGGTGCAGACACACACAAAGTTTAACACAGACAGATATATAATATATATAGACAAACACTGAAACAGACAGACAGACAAAGTGTACACAGATTTCTACCTGCAGGTTGGCAGCTTGAGTGATGAAATCTTCCCCCTTGGTGTTGAAAAGGTGCAGACACACACCAAGTTTAACACAGACAGATAATATAGACAAACACTGAAACAGACAGACAGACAAAGTGTACTCAGATTTCTACCTGCAGGTTGGCAGCTTGAGTGATGGAATCTTGCCCCTTGGTGTTGAAAAGGTGCAGACACACACCAAGTTTAACACAGACAGATATATATAGACAATAAAAAATGGTAAAAATAATTTTTTTAGTGCATCCCTGGGATCCCCTGCACATTCTTTTAGAGGGTCCTTTAGAATTTTTAGTACTTCATAGACCCCCAAATGGGTGTTGAAAAGATGCAGACACACACAAAGCTTAACACAGACAGACAGACAAAGACAGATATAGACAAACACTGAAACAGACAGACAAATGTACACAGACAATAACATGTGAAGAGAAGCTCAGATTTCTACCTGCAGGTTGGCAGCTTGAGTGATGAAATCTTGCCCCTTGGTGTTGAAAAGGTGCAGACACACACCAAGTTTAACACAGACAGATATATAGACAAACACTGAAACAGACAGACAGACAAAGTGTACACAGATTTCTACCTGCAGGTTGGCAGCTTGAGTGATGAAATCTTGCCCCTTGGTGTTGAAAAGGTGCAGACACACACAAAGTTTAACACAGACAGATATATAATATATATAGACAAACACTGAAACAGACAGACAGACAAAGTGTACACAGATTTCTACCTGCAGGTTGGCAGCTTGAGTGATGAAATCTTCCCCCTTGGTGTTGAAAAGGTGCAGACACACACCAAGTTTAACACAGACAGATATATATAGACAAACACTGAAACAGACAGACAGACAAAGTGTACTCAGATTTCTACCTGCAGGTTGGCAGCTTGAGTGATGGAATCTTGCCCCTTGGTGTTGAAAAGGTGCAGACACACACCAAGTTTAACACAGACAGATATATATAGACAATAAAAAATGGTAAAAATAATTTTTTTAGTGCATCCCTGGGATCCCCTGCACATTCTTTTAGAGGGTCCTTCAGAATTTTAGTACTTCATAGACCCCCAAATGGGTGTTGAAAAGATGCAGACACACACAAAGCTTAACACAGACAGACAGACAAAGACAGATATAGACAAACACTGAAACAGACAGACAAATGTACACAGACAATAACATGTGAAGAGAAGCTCAGATTTCTACCTGCAGGTTGGCAGCTTGAGTGATGAAATCTTGCCCCTTGGTGTTGAAAAGGTGCAGACACACACCAAGTTTAACACAGACAGATATATAGACAAACACTGAAACAGACAGACAAAGTGTACACAGATTTCTACCTGCAGGTTGGCAGCTTGAGTGATGAAATCTTGCCCCTTGGTGTTGAAAAGGTGCAGACACACACAAAGTTTAACACAGACAGATATATATAGACAAACACTGAAACAGACAGACAGACAAAGTGTACACAGATTTCTACCTGCAGGTTGGCAGCTTGAGTGATGAAATCTTGCCCCTTGGTGTTGAAAAGGTGCAGACACACACAAAGTTTAACACAGACAGATATATATAGACAAACACTGAAACAGACAGACAGACAAAGTGTACACAGATTTCTACCTGCAGGTTGGCAGCTTGAGTGATGAAATCTTCCCCCTTGGTGTTGAAAAGGTGCAGACACACACCAAGTTTAACACAGACAGATATATATAGACAAACACTGAAACAGACAGACAGACAAAGTGTACTCAGATTTCTACCTGCAGGTTGGCAGCTTGAGTGATGGAATCTTGCCCCTTGGTGTTGAAAAGGTGCAGACACACACCAAGTTTAACACAGACAGATATATAGACAAACACTGAAACAGACAGACAGACAAAGTGTACACAGATTTCTACCTGCAGGTTGGCAGCTTGAGTGATGGAATCTTGCCCCTTGGTGTTGAAAAGGTGCAGACACACACCAAGTTTAACACAGACAGATATATAGACAAACACTGAAACAGACAGACAGACAAAGTGTACACAGATTTCTACCTGCAGGTTGGCAGCTTGAGTGATGGAATCTTGCCCCTTGGTGTTGAAAAGGTGCAGACACACACAAAGTTTAACACAGACAGATATATAGACAAACACTGAAACAGACAGACAGACAAAGTGTACACAGATTTCTACCTGCAGGTTGGCAGCTTGAGTGATGAAATCTTGCCCCTTGGTGTTGAAAAGGTGCAGACACACACCAAGTTTAACACAGACAGATATATAGACAAACACTGAAACAGACAGACAGACAAAGTGTACTCAGATTTCTACCTGCAGGTTGGCAGCTTGAGTGATGAAATCTTGCCCCTTGGTGTTGAAAAGGTGCAGACACACACCAAGTTTAACACAGACAGATATATAGACAAACACTGAAACAGACAGACAGACAAAGTGTACACAGATTTCTACCTGCAGGTTGGCAGCTTGAGTGATGAAATCTTGCCCCTTGGTGTTGAAAAGGTGCAGACACACACAAAGTTTAACACAGACAGATATATAGACAAACACTGAAACAGACAGACAGACAAAGTGTACACAGATTTCTACCTGCAGGTTGGCAGCTTGAGCGATGAAGTCCTGGCCCTTGGTGTTGATGAGGTGCAGACAGGTGGGGGACACTGTGGCGTGGGTCCTCCACACATCAGCATCTGCATCCCAGTTGTACAACTCCACCCCACAGCTGTAGCACTTCACCTTGTCGCTGTACCCTGCACACATACACCATATGACCACTGAAAAATTGTGCTATGCATCTAATGACATAGTACTAGATGGGTAGCTCTTGTGGTAACGCGTTTGTTTCACAAGTAACAAATCTGGATTTGTTTCCAGGCTATGTAGCAGAAGTAAGTACATGTACTGTAATTCTTATTCCGTTCATCCTCCACAATGGTCTGAATGCTAAGTCTTTCGGATGAGATGATTAAAAACTGAGTCCCATGTGCTCACACATGCTATGCATGTTAACTCATTCAAGTCGTTCCGGCCACATGTGTCCGGAATTAATAGATAACTGTCAATTTGATGCATTTGCTTGGAGGGAAGTAAATCTGTGTGCATACAATACCTTGGTCACTTCTAAACTCACTTCACTCCCTTACGGCCTTAGACCACAATTTTGCCTCTAACTTTGCTTTTGTAGTGGTTTGTTGTGGGGAAACCAATCGGTGTAGAGTTTTTCTATATATAAAAAAAAAGTCTGATCTACCACTTCCCTATGTCTAAACCTGAAGTAAAACCCCATAATTTTCATTCGTTTCTCCTTTTGTTTAAATGTATATTTTGTTTGTGTGCATGGCTTCCAGAGATATTTGCGAGTTTTTCTGAATAATTCAAAATCGTTGTGATGTGAATGAGTTAAAGAATCCAGTATTCTGTAGACAAATGAGTTATCACTTGTTATCAAAACGAGGGGTGCCTGCCAGAACGGTCTATCTCAAAAGGAATAAAGAGCACAGATGGGCAGTTCTGGCATTCACCCCTCGAAAATGTATCCCAGGGCTCCCCTATTCAGTCTTGAGTTGAAACAAAACAGCATGCAATCAAAAAAAGGGTTGGAGATAGTGGGGTTCGTGCTATCATAGAGCAGTGACACGCTTTCCAGGTGGGAGCAGCCTGTATATATGTCACAGAGAGGAGTTTCTGGTACCAGGAAGGTACACAATACAATACATTATTTATACCTAGCACATGTATGTGATCTCCATGCATGCCACCATTAAATTTACTGCACCTTAAATACACAGGTCTGTCATCCTCATTGAGTCATTGTCCTCCACCTTCTCATTATCAACATCACCACCACCACCACAACCAGATTCTGGCAGGATAGATCTACATTTTTGCCTGTAATCATTTTCAAGACTGAGACAGTGATAGATCCAGAGTTGCTAAGATTATATCTGCACACTTAATAATGGTCTCCTTCATGGTTGAAAACATGAGTTGTCCTAAACCACTAATTCAGTAATTCACTAAATGACTAAATCAGTAAATGACAGAAACAAAGACAATCAATGCTTCTTTCCCTTTAATCTTCTCAAGATTGCTTTTAGTCTTACAATACATGAATATATATTGCCTTATTTTTTCATTAGCAACTCACCAAGTCTACACACACACACACACACACACACACACACACACACACATACACACACACTAGCACATGACAGTCACACACACACACACACACACACACACACTTGAGTTAGACACTAGCACATGTATGAGTCTATGACAGTCACAGACACACACACACGCACATACACACACACACACACACACACATGAACAATATGGCAAAAATGGCAACATGGTTTTAAAATCAAAGACAAAAAAACACCACCAAAAAAAAAAGTAGTAACATTCACAAATTAGTAAATCTTTAAAAGTTGATCATAATCCTCACCACTGTAGAAAAATCCAGCAGATGCCATCACACTGGCTGGGAAGATTCTGGCACACATTTTAGGCCAAGCCTGGAAAGTCCCCAGTCTGTCACTCTCTTCCTGATACTGAACACACCTGATTCCCATCTCACCACCTCTCACCACCTTCTTTGCTGCCTGCTGCTGGAAGTACTTCAGTCTTATACGCCTCTCCTGCTTATGTGTGACGTTTCCAACATCAAACCCCATGACAAACGGGCAGGAGGGACACACTTTTCTGTGCTCACAACCAGGTTGATGTCCGTTGAGAACCAGCACAGTTCCACAGTAAATGCACATTACATCTTGCTGCTCTCTCCTGAAGATGAAGCCCTCCTCAGCCCAAGTCTGGAATTTGGCGTTGCTGACTGGCTGTGGAAAGGTCTGAAGGCGCTGACTGGCAAAATGGTGGTCAAAATGTCCAGACTTCGGCAAGAACGGATGAGTGATAGTAGTTTGATCCAAAACCTTTGGCTCGGTCACTGATGTGTCAGTGTTTTGGGGGGTCTCAATCACTGGATCCTCATGACTTACTTCTTGATCTTGTGGGGTTTCAGCTAGGAGCGCTTCTGGAAAAAGCACTCTCCGCGCTCTTGTTGATCTTTGCACAGTTTGTGGTAATTGCTCAGGTGTCACATCGCAGGTTTGCACATGATCAGGCAAATAGGTAGAATAAGGGCTTCCCCTCAGATTTTCAATATCAGTCTGTAGGTTGGCTGAGACATTTTCTGCCAGAGCCCTGTCCTCAAGAGATGGGTTCAAAGCAGGGCACTTGGGGCTAATAACTCTATGTACAGCTGCTGGACATTCAAACAAACGATGATCTGGTGTTGATAAAACATCACTCCAATCGGAAAACTGCACCGCACATGCCTGACATTTCACTTCATCTTTCACACAATCAGCGGTACGTTCAAAGAAAGCTCCAGCAGCTTTCAATGCAAAACAGTGCTGAAGACCAGAAGAACCATCGCTTGGGTCTATTGGCCACTCTGCAAAGCTAGAAACTCTCTGTAGCACCTTGGAAGACATTTTGTCGAGTACGGTAACAATAAGTCTGGCTCACAATGCTCCAAAAGACTCGCAAAACCAATAGATATATCCACTTTAATCAAAAATACTAATTTAACATCAAGTGTTTAGATACCCGCCATGTTGGAAAATTTCCTGACCTGATTCCGAGGTCAGCAAAGGGAGATAATCACCAGAAACTACTTTGACCTCATTTGACCCATGGATCAGGCCAAGCAGGCACCACAGTTCTTTTGAGACGGGACCAAAACTTTGCAGATAAAGATAAAATCAAACGAAATAGGGGATTTTAACACAAAGAAGAAGCACATTCAATTCCCATAGGTTGATATTTAAAAAATAAATTATCAGAGGTACACTTACTGTACTTATACATCTGTATTGTTAAAAAAATCGGGACTTTCCTGCTGTTGCACTGCCTTCGGGCATTGCCTCCAGGATCGTTCCCACCATCTTTATCTCTATAAATGTCCCATATGTGTTTGTTCCAGACCGGAAGACGTTAAATGAATTTTCACTCAGACTCACATACCCCCCACCCCATTTATTCATGTAAATTATATGCATGCAACATACCCATACACGCATACCCTTAAACGGACATTTGCACATAATCATACACACACATTTTTTTTTCAATGCCGGTCTGCAAATTGTCTGTTCTCCGAAAATGTAATAAACGTTTACATTCAAGGCTGTCCCATGCTACCTGAATTTCTGGACCATTTAGGCCCTATAGGCATTGCGAAACGCATAAAAGAACAACAACAAACAAACAACAAAATCATAGCTTGATAATTGAATTCTATGACGGGGCGATATATTTTTTTTTACCACTCTCGTGTTGAGAGTGTTACTCCACTAACTGTGACTGGGGGAAAAAGAACAACCAAAGTGACCATTCTCAGCACTTCAGTTTTACTGTTAGGGGAAGACGGGGTAAAAAGCGCATGGGCGGGTAAGAAGCCCACCCCAATTATCTCATGAACTAAAGAAACTTTCAGTCAAATTTGCCCATGAGACGAATGCTATACATTAACGCTCGTCTCATGGGCAAAATGAGACTGAAATTTGCTTCATTTCATGAGATAATTGGGGTGGGCTTCTTACCCGGGGTGGGCTTCTTACCCGCCCATGCGCTTTTTACCCCGTCTTCCCCCAGAAAAACAACAACGGGACGATATTTTAATAAGGGTTGCATTTTTTGGGTTCACCTTATACAAAATTCAATCATCTCTTTATTACACAGCCTTCCATTCCCAGATCAGGATCAGAATCAGGATCAATACGTAGGACGCATGGTGCCATGACTGACATCAAGTTACTCGCGACAGATAGCTGGAACATGAAAATGCCAGATCTTAAAATGAGACAAACACGGCCGCAACTGCCGATGTATTAAAACAGATGAAAACTGATAACCAATGAAAAGCTCATCAAAAGCAACCAGAAACTTAAATGATCGTGATTTGTCAATACTGACTGGAGCCAATCTGTCAAGTTCTACGAGTATGAAATCTCCTCACAAGCTTGGTGATTGATACAAAATTGCGGACTGTGGTGATTTTCGAGGGATTGTTCATGAAAGAATCAAGATGGGCTAACAAATTAATCTGTGACACACACACACACACACACACACACACACACACACACACACACACACACAATTTCAATTCAATTTAATGATAATCCTTTGACCCCTCTTGGGAGCATAGGGTGTGAACATATTCAGAATATAAAAAGAAAACAGCTAGGTGGCCGCAAAATAAAGTACGACAATATCTTGCTAAAAATTCGGGACCTTCCTGGTGTTGCACTGCCTCCGGGCATTGCCTCCAGGATCATTCCCACCATCTTTATATCTACTAATGTCCCATATGTGTGTTCCAGACCGGAGGACGTTAAGCAGAATTTCTAATCTGTGACCGGCGCAAGCACAAAACAGTACATGAATCAATACAAACAAAATTAAGCTGCAGCGCACTATGACATATAACTTTTCCTGATCTTATGATTTTTGCTATTTTCAACTGGAACTTTGACAAAAAGACAACAACAAGAATAACAACTATAGTGAATGCATAGACTTTGATGAAATTTGCTGTTCAGTTAAGTCCACCCCGCAGTTTATTGGGGTTAATGATTTGGAAACGGTCAACCAGAAGCAGGCATTTTGCACTCATAAATAAATGATAATTTTACAGCTGTGTAATTCATCCTCTTCTTCTTCTTTCGCTTAACAACCACATTCATCATGTTGACGGTTATATCGTTGGAACTGGGGGACTTCAGTCAAGCAGAAAAGCTGATGGTATCTTCGCCGCCCGGATATTCGGCCTACATTATGGTCGGGATACAACTGGGATTAGGTGGAAATGGGGGTCAGGGGAGAGGGAGGGGTGAAAGGCAGGGTAGCCTGGGGGAGGATTGAGGCCCGGGGGAAGGAGGGACATTGAGTTGAGATCGGGGACTTGAAGCCTTCCACCGAGGCTGACTGTTACTGCCTCTGGTGGAAGGGCGTTCCATTCACAGATGGTCCTTGGGAAGAAAGATTGCTGTCTGTAGCTGTTTTCTTTGGTGCGGTATAGGCTAGAGTTATGAATGGATTTTAACGTCAGTTGTTTTGAAATGAAAGTTAGGTTTTACGTCCACTCGGCTGCAAAACAGCACATATGGGACGAACCATCAACCAACCATCATTCAAAGCTCTGAGCAGATCCTGGAGGTACTGCAATACCAGGTCTTATCTTATATAGATAGGCTAACTTTGTTTTGAACATTATTTTTAGTATTATGATGTTAGAAATAACATCACAGGCGAGGGAGTTCCGCATTTTAATTTTATAGGGGGGAGGAGCATGGGAAAGGATCCCTTCTGGATCCAATGGGAAAAAACTCTTACATTATTTGATATCCTTATTCCCAGAATTAATCAGAGTTGACTCCCCGACTACAATCACCAGCAATCAAAGAGCAGCAAAGAATAGTCTACAATATTGTCATAATATGACTGCAGTTTGCTCAAATGAATCACTGTGACAGACAGCCAAGTGTTCGAAAATGTTTTCCCCCCTGATTTTCTTCAACATTATAAGTATACTGTAACGATGATATCATCGTTTTCAGTCTTCAATCTCGAGCTTGCAAGGCGATACCGCATGGCAGTTGTTGAGGGGCTGACTCACAACCCATGCAGCACGCGCAGCATAAATTATCTAAAGAGAATATCGATCTCTAAAAGCACTGATTAGAATGAAACTGGCGGGTCGTGCACATTGGAGAACAAGGGGATTTCTGGTTTGGACACTGCTTTGCACACAGCTTTGATCGAGTACACCCATCAGCGAGTATTATAAAGATATTCTGATACAAACCCCTAACAATATTTCGCGCGTGTGACGTCTTTGCGCTACGAGGGTTGACCGAGGGCAGTAAACATTTTCTACAGTTGTCGCCCCTCTGTCCTGGGTCCCCAGAAACCACGCCATATTGTGCTCCGACGCGCTGCTCAATCAAAGAGTAGACTCATACCGAGACAAGGGAAGCTGACTGTTTATCAGGTAAGTGCTTCAAGGTTTAGGATCGTAACTATTTAGTGTTTTTTGCTTCACGTCTGTTGATTTAGTCGATTATTTTTTCTCTTGAGACCTATGATGTTGTGGTGTTAATGGTGTTAATGTTGACAGTCGCCGAGTCGGAGAGAGCCAATGCATAGAATGGTGCATTGGTATACTCTAATCTCGATTCGATCGTTACCTGGTTGCCACCGAAAAGCCTAGGCTTATCACAAAAAAATCAACTATTTAATCCATCATGCTGCTTAAATGTTATTTTATTCTTTGGATGTTATAAAAGGATAACTGTCAAATCGACGCAAACGGCTTTATTGTTTTAGGCTTGTGGTAAAGCGACCGTGATCTAATTTCGATTCACTGATAATGATCACGATTTAAAGACTGGCATCGATATTTAGCAGACGATTTATAGGAAATGGTTACAAACCAGGAAGAGGTTCAACCAAGTAATGAGTCTGAAAGATTGTGGATGAATAATAGAGTGTAAAGCACACACTCAGCATAATGTAATCATATTGAAATCACATACCCAGAGTGAAACCGGTTTGCAACAGTTCTGCTCATGACACAGGCGGAAGCATGGTGACTCATGCTGGCTTGATGAGTTGCTATGTGGACTGGGATGTAATTATGCATGGAATTAGTAAACATTTATTGAGATGTTTGTGCAAAGTGTTTTGAGTGACCAAAATAATGCAACAACAACTCAAGATCAAATTGATAGGTATGCCCATTTAATTTGTTTTATAAAGATGAAACTTGCTATTTCACTATGCAGTTCATCAATGGTGTAAACAACTGCAATGAATCATGAGGATTTTATTATCATAGGATCTTTTTACATTGTATTGTACTGTATATATATGTGTTTGAAATCTTATGGTTGACTGACGCTGTTCTAAGAAAACTATCAGTATCACTTTAGCGCGTACAAACACTTAATGTTTTTAGGTGCACTTTGTGTGTGTTTCTTTTAAACTCTGTGTGTGTGTGTGTGTGTGTGTGTGTGTGTGTGTGTGTGTGTGTGTCTGTGTGTGTGTGTGTGTGTCTGTCTGCGTGTTGTGTGTGTATTGTGTGTGTGTGTGTGCTTGTGTATGTGTGTGCATGCATGTACATGCGCATGTGAGCAAACATGTGTCTGTGTGTGTATGTGTGCTTGTGTGTGTGTGTGTGTGTGTGTGTGTGTGTGTGTGTGTGTGTGTGTGTGTGTGTGTGTGTGTGTATGTGACTGTGCATGTGCATATATCTGTCTCTTTTTCACTCTTGCTCTGTGTGTGTGTGTGTGTGTGTGTGTGTGTGTGACTGTATTTTGTCTGTTTGTCGCTTTTTCTGTCTTGCTCTGTCTGTATGTGTGTGTGTGTGTGTGTGCGTGTGCGTGTGTGTGTGTGTGTGTGCGTATGTGTGTGTGTGTGTGTGTGTGTGTGTGTGTGTGTGTGTGTGTGTGTGTGTGTGTGTGTGTGAATACATGCATATATGCAATGTTACTTGTTTTTATGCTTGAGGATGCAACATATTTGGATTTTGTTGTGCATTTTGTTTGTTAGGTGATACAGACGCAAATGCATGAACATGTATGCACATGTGTACATGCACACAGTGACACACACACACACACACACACACACACACACACACACACACACACACACACACACACACACACACACACACAGACAGACTGACAGAGACACACACACACACACACACACACACACACACACACACACACACACACACACCACAGTTATAATGTATACACAAATAGCTTGTCCTCTTCCCCTATATTTCTTGACAGCCGGGAGTTTTTACACTTATAATTAGTTTAATTCATGAAAAGGCACACACATTCACACATTGCATTAAAAAGAAGATATATCTTTTAGAAATTACGTGAGATGGAACAGCTGCAACATCTGTGACCTGCAACATGTTTGGTGTGTTCAAGTATGCATACCATAAAGTGTAACGAATCAATTTATGAACACATGGCTTGCTTATAAAACCCAAAATGAAAAGAGTGTTCTTGTGACACATTCTGTATCAGCCCTATTGTGAACATTGATATATGTAGACTAAAGTTAGTGTATTTTTAAATGTTGCATAAGAAAAAGAATGATTTTTTTAAAAATTTGTTTTTCCCATGATCCCCATCCATATGTTATGTATTAGTATGTGTTGTCAGCACATTTGTTTGTGTAAATGTTTTCTTAATATTTATGGGTTTTTTTTGTTACAGTAAATTTACAAAACTAGTAAATTTGCAAATGTCCCAGCCTTCCAAGGCAGGACATTTGCAAATTTCCTGAAAATTGTAGGAAATTTGCCAAATCTCAGTAATTTTGCAAATTTACTGAAAATGGTAGGAAATGTGCAAATTTCCTGGTTTTGTAAATTTACTGTAACATATATAAACATACGATTTCAAAAACGAACATTCCCATGCCAAGTTGAGAAAACAGTAGACCACAGTTTTTTTCTTCTCATCACATGATTCTCGGGGTATCATTTTTCTTTCACCCTCTCCTGGCAGTGGTACTGTGGTATACAGAGCTCTGTGGTTTGATACATCACAGCCATAGCTCATATATTGATCAGGCATCAGGCACTGTCTGTCAGTCAGCCTGATCCCAGTTAGTTGCCCTGGCAATTGGTTCTCACCGTTGTTCACCCGTTGTCATGGTATTTTTACCTCCTTCACATCCCTAGACTCTTGTTCCCCCCTCTCTCTCGGTGTATGTTTTTGTGCTGACAGGGCCTGTTTGAACCAGACCTAATGGTATGTTTACAGAAGTAATTGAAACTGGCTATATCAGTAGGTTTTGATCCAACGCAGATTAAGTTAGATACATAGTAACCCTGGGGCGAATATTGTAACTGTAGGTTACTTTTGATCAGTCAGATGACATTTGATACTAAAAATATCATTTCACTTGTAGGAATATACTAAGTTACTAAGTTATATTATATTTACATGCTACTTATTCAGATTATAACATAAACACAGGTACATATTCGTAGATAAAAAGGTCTACATCTGCATCGTGGTACATGGGCACAAACCAATTCTGGCATATATGCAGTATGGCTTATAATTACAAATCTGATTAACCAGAAATGAAGATTGGAAAGTGTAGAGTAGCTGATCACTTGCTGAGATTCTGTAGCAGAAGAGAAAATGAAGGGATCAATAGCGATATGGGAAGCCCGATAATAGCAGAACGTGATCTGTATTCCATTCTCTTAGTTGGACATGTGGCTTGAAATATTGATTTCTTGGATGGATTTCAAAAGTCAATAGAATAGGGAGTGTGGCTTGTGTTTTGTAGCACCGGTTAAGAAGGTGGTTAAACGCTATTAAAGCTCTACAATGAGTGTAGAGATAAATCTTTACAATAAGTTTAGAAGTATGATTATTCATCACCTTGATAGAACATGTTGGGCGTTTGGTGCTTCTACAAAAGTACTAGGAACAGCACTTCATAAACAGCATCCATTTATTCTCCTTCGACTGCCTTTAAACACTTTCCACACAGAACCAAGAACCCATTCAGGATTATTTATTTGTGGTTGGACAGGTTGGGTTTTAATTAAAGAGAAACAAAAAGATGTTGTTCGAACTGACTATAACCCCCACGAGGGACTAATCTTATTCTTAATGGCTGTGACTAGTTTTACTTATATCCTTATTCGTCATGCATGTTGACATATTTTTAAGTTTTAACACCAACGTGATCTAAAAATATAATTGAATAAAAAAAGAACGACGAAGTGGGGAGAGAAAATCTGGTCTGGTCCTCTGGTCTGGAACAGACATATGGGACATTAGTAGATATGAAGATGGTGGGAACGTTCTTGGAGGCAACGCCCGGAGGCAGGGCAACACCAGTAAAGTCCCGATTTTTTAACAATACAGATGTGTATACGAAAGGATTATTAGTGTTAAAAATTATATAAAAGCTGCCACGGTCAAACATGTTTATAACCATGTCATGTGTGAAAATGTGTTCAAAGATATGTTGCTGTGTAGGCTTATAATGTTTAACACAACGATAAGAAATAACTAGCAGAATTTGGCATTATTATATTCTGATCAATATCAGAACATTTAAACATGTAACTGAGGGAAAATATTGGAAAAAGGAAACCTAGGAAGAGAGAGAGGAAGACTTTGACAAAACAGATAATTTACTCCTTATTGTAAGACCATAAAGACGAAAGGAATATAGGTCAGGCAATTTAGGATGATTGTGCTTAAAAGTCAGTTTTGTCAACATCATGGACACGATATCCAATCCTGTGTGCAGGCCTTTGAAGTGGTCTGGTGCGACTCAGTTAAGAGTGAAAGATCTCACAGAAGTTTTTGCCACTCCTTACTGAAATTATGAAGTCCTGTGCAGGAGTATAATGCCTAGTGATTGACCTTTGGCTAATAAAAGATGAAGGTAGGGGAAGACGGGGTAAAAAGCGCATGGGCGGGTAAGAAGCCCACCCCAATTATCTCATGAAATGAAGCAAATTTGACTGAAATTTGCTTCATTTCATGAGATAATTGGGGTGGGCTTCTTACCCGCCCATGCGCTTTTTACCCCGTCTTCCCCTTCATTTCATGAGATAATTGGGGTGGGCTTCTTACCCGCCCATGCGCTTTTTACCCCGTCTTCCCCTATGTAGAAGGATTAGGGGATGAATAGAGGATTTGGGAAAGGAGGGATGCAGAAGACTTCGCATCACGCGACCCAAAATACTGACTTCAAAGGCTGAGGGATTTTAGTCGGTCTTTCATCTTCATGGGTGTTTTCCCTATCTTTTATGTCGTTTTTTGTCCCCAGTCATTTTCGTGTGTGCACTTTTTGTTCAATAAGAGCAGGGGTACTCAAGAATCGGAGCTACGGCGTGTGCGCGTTTTTGTGCTTGCACGTGAACAAATGTGTTATAAACAACCTTATTGATTAAAACGCAGGGTTCTGAATTCACCCCAAAAATGCTCAGGAGCACACCCTCTTGAATGTTAACTGTATTAATTTTTCAAAATGGTTCTCATTTGCTGCTGAATTTTCAATTTCATTTTTATGCTCAGTACGTGAAAAAATGCTCAGTACGTGAAAAAAGCACCTAGAAAAGAGATAATGGATACAAAGAAAGTATGGATAAATGATATTGTATCTTTTGTGAGTTGTTGGAGTACATGTAGCCTATCAGACTTGCTTTCTTGTTTCCCGTTTTCTGTTTTTATGAAGGCAGGGTTCGTATAGGCATACTGGGAGATTGTGTGCAGTCATATCGAACCCCACCATTTATATTCTCTGCAGCCTAATGATGCAATATAATCCCCGGAGCTTGCGACAAACCCTGATGGGTTCTGTGCTTGTAGATCAAAGAGCGGAAGTCGCGTGCATCGATAGCAGAAAAGCAAACGACTGTTCTGCTTGCTCGGTAACATGGGCTTAAACTGCAAAGAAAGAGTGATATGACGTTTTAAAGACCCCCCACGTCACGTGTCACATTCACTCTTATGCTAGGAAGATTCCTTAAGATTTCTTACCAGTTATAAGAGGGAAAACACGCGAAAACCGTGATTTTGATACGTGACGTGGTTGGTCTTTAAAGGAGCTTGGTTAAGAACATAGCATAATTATAATCATCATATAGTAATAAGCCAACTGTCCGTGTGTGTGTGTGTGTGTGTGTGTGTGTGTGTGTGTGTGTGTGTGTGTGTGTGTGTGTGTGTGTGTGTGTGTGTCTGAAACACGAAACGAGCCTTATAACTCCGCCGTTTTTCGACCGAATCGCTTCAAATTTGCTGTGAGCCCTAACGGGCCGATGGCAACGGCAACCGAGGCGGCCGTGTCATTTGCGCGGTTCGGCAAATGCGCGAAACGCGCATCCGCCGGCCTCTCGGCGCCCGTATCTCCGGTGTTTCTGAACCCATTGCCTTCGAATTTGGCAGGTAGATCACCGGGGACGGTGACTATCCGTGTACCAACCCGGAAGCGAATCGGTTCAGAAACGCGCGCGCTATACGACTCCGCCGTTTCTTAACCGAATCGCTTCAAATTTGCTGTACTCAGCGTTACCAGTACTTGGCGTTACCGTTACTAGGCGTTACCGTTACTAGGCGTTACCGTTACTATGCGTTACCGTTACTAGGCGTTACCGTTAGTAGGCGTTACTGGGACTCGGAGTTGCGCTAGTGATATTAATTTTTGGACTTGAAGCAGACGCGTGGTAATTGTACAAAATAGGAACACGTTGAAACTGAAATTGTTCGTTTAACAAAAAAGGTGAGTTGTTTGAATTAGTTTTTTGTGTAAAATATGAACTTTTTTATGAGAGAGAGAGAGAGAGAGAGAGAGAGAGAGAGAGAGAGAGAGAGAGAGAGAGAGAGAGAGAGAGAGAGAGAGAGAGAGAGAGAGAGAGAGAGAGAGAGAGAGAGAGAGAGAGAGAGAGAGAGAGAGAGAGAGAGAGAGAGAGAGAGAGAGAGAGAGAGAGAGAGAGAGAGAGAGAGAGAGAGAGAGGAGAGAGAGAGAGAGAGTTGGTTGATGGATGGATGGGTGCATAGCCAGGTTGGATGAGTGTGTGTGTGTGGATTGGGAAAATAGCTAGAAAACACTTCACAAAAAGAACAGAACAGGAGTTCAAACATGGGCAGGTCACTTTGTCCAAGCATTGGCCACCGTTCCTCCTAAGTCTTCGATGGATGCAATACAATTCCCATTCCCACCATCTCCAGACAATTGACGAGAAAGGACTCTCGGGGTTGAGCTGTGTCGGAAGAACCGAGGACATGTTAGACTGATGGATGGAGTGGTCAAAATGATGTCCGAGGGGAAGCTGGCATGGGGATGAACAGAGAGGGGTGGGGGTGCAGGTGGAGTTCTGCTAGGATGAAACCAATAGGCCTTCACTAATTAGACGATCTGCAGGTCACCGGACAGTTTGATGGATCTGATCTTCTTATTTTCCCCTGTTCATTATCTGTTGATTACTTACTTGCTTTAAGCCACGCGCATGTACACACACACACTCACACACACACACACACACACACACACACACACACACACACACACACACACACACACACACACACACACACACACACACACACACACACACACACGCACGCACGCACGCACGCACGCACACACGCACGCACGCACACACACACACACACACACACACACACACACACACACACACACACACACACACACACACACACACACACACACACACACCCACCAAAGGCATGGTATATGCATATGAACGGAGTAATGCTGTACTTTGGATGCAAAGACTGGCAGATTTTGGCTGTAGCTTGGCTGTAGTAATTCACAATGGTATAGACAGATGTATGAACGCTCGCTTCATCTCTTGATCCCCCACCCCCACCCCAAGAAGAACCACAGATACTATCTCTCGGTGGCTCTTCAAGGCCACACTTCAGGCAAACAGCCAGATTCATTTGGACATGGATACTATGTATATGTTCGATGTTCATGAAACGCCCATTCCATGAAATTGCCCATTTCATGAAATGGGCAAAATGGTTTGCCCAGTTCGTGAAATAGCCAATGTATAACTTGCAATTGAGAAAAGCAGTATGAATGAAAAATAGTTTTTGTTCATTATCACACATAGATCAAGAATTGGTTCAAACGAATGAGAAACCTCATCTGTAGATGAGTTAAAACTTTTATTCAGACTTAATTTGATAAAACGGTTGATTCAACATGTGGCTCAGGCATGCCCCAGCTTAGCATCTGGTCGAGTTGGGGGGCTGGATAGGGGTGCAAATACAATGTAGAAAAGTGTGATACCATTGAATCAATCTTAATCAATACTTGTGTGAATGGGGATTCAAAAATGTGATATACATTGTTCATTTCATAAATTGGGCCAAACATCTTGCCCATTTCATGAAATAGGCAATTTTACGGATTGGGCGTAACATATACATAATGTAGGGTCCATGATTTGGATAACTCCAATTCTGAGCGAGCCTGGACCACCATCGGGCCAAAGCTGTCGCCCTCCTGGCGACTTTCCAACACCCTCTGTCAGCTTTGGCATACGTTTCTGTAGTAACCTAGTTATTTAGCAAACCCCTCATCAACATGTATCTTGGGGATCCAGTTATTTGTCGCTTCCTGTTTGTTGACGCAAAGAAATGTCCGGGAATGAGAATTTACCCTCCAAAAAGTTTGTCTTTTTTCCTCTTTAATATGTTTTTCCAAGGAACATAGCATAATTCACACACACAAAAAGAAGTGAGACATGGTAATAAGTCAGCAACATCTCAATAGAAAATAATGTACACATTGTATATCTTTATATTCCTCAACAAAGGAATAGAATGTTGCTTTAACAAAGGAATATTAAGAAACAGTATATGAATAAGAATAAATGTAATTATTAATGAAAGAGTAACCTCAGTAAACAAATAATTAAGGCAGAAGACATATAGGTTTGTCACAGAGAAAAGCAGTTTACCCTCCAAAAAGTTGTTTTCTGCGTCAAACTGACACCAATGTTTTGCCTTTATATCATTAAGCAACCCCTTAATTGAAAAAAAAATAAATCCGGCCTAGAAGAATCTGGTCTAAAAACTCCCAACATGTCTGGGATCCTGGTGAACAAACAATGCCATCAGATTTCCATTAGTCAGTCGCTTTCTGTGAACTGACGCAAAAGATGCGAATCTTGGTGTTACCACGAAAACTACAAAAACTGATTGCGGATGTAAATGGATATTCTACACAATTACCTCCACTCGCCGGGGAAATCCCAGACTCTATCTGTCTGTCTATCATGCCTGTAACCCACACAGGTCGTTAGGGCACCAGTGGACCTCACAAGTCTCCTAATATGGTCTGCCCTCTGTCGCTCTCTGGCTCTCTGGGACTCGCGAAAGGTTAAACCTATTCCTGAATTCCTCAACGGCGTGGTTCCGCTTCTCCCTGACTTTATTCCTGCCTCCTGCAGCAGTATGCTGGAACATGGTTTTTGGTTTGCTGAGTTAGATGAATGCAATCCTCCGAAGTCGGAGCGTGGCTGCCCGCGTGATGGGATAATCAAAAACGGTCACACACGTAATGTTCTCATCCCCTAGCTGGTGCATTTGTACCACAGTGTTCAAGTGCTTCGGCTGTTGGGATGATCCCTGGAGTCTTTTAGCCAGGGTAAGACAACAACAACCGCAACAACATATGAATGTATCATGTCAGGTTTTTAAAAAAGCTGTTCGACCGTTCATTAGTCTTACTTAAGAGGAACGCAAAGTGCACATGGAAAAGCACCCGACCCCCCCCACCCCCCCCCCCCCCCCCCCCCCCCCCCCCCACCTCCCCCCCCCCCCCCCCCCCCCCCCCCCCCCCCCCCCCGTGGGGATACCGGGAGGTCTTTTGTATAAATAGTCCCCCCCACCTGGAAATTCTGTGCTTGTAACTTCCTCTAATCTGTCACTCTCTTTGACTCTGCCTTTTCCCTTTGCTTACTGTCATCTACTATCTTTCTGCCTTACCGGTCCATTCACCTGCCTTCTTTTTTAAATTTTATAACGAAAACACTTTCAAAAACATTTCCTCCAGCCGAAGTCGGACTTGCTGGGCCTAACTATTTCTTAGTTAGGCGCATAACGGCATCATGACGCATCTACGCTCATAATTGACAGGAAGCTGCCTGAACAATCATCGAAGAAGAAGAACATGGAAACGTTGATATATTGATTGTCAAAGGCCCTGGCCCCTTCGCGTCTTCTTCGTTGGCTATGTGTGCTTTGTAGGAGGTGTGTAAAATCTGAAGATTCCAAATGATGGAAATTAGGAACAAGCTTTCTGTTGTACGGTAGTGGTGACAGGGTCTGTGGTTTTCGGCTGGAATGAGCGGATATTGATCCTGTAATGTAAGCCCCCCCCCCCCTCCTTTCCCCAGATACACCTACTTTTCCTTCCTTATTCAGTTCTACGTTCTCTCTTTCTGCCTTCCCCTTTTTAGAACACACTCTTTCACCGAATTGAGTACCCGCATGCTTTCGCGCGTATGCACACACGCATGCACACATACACACACTCGTACACACGCCCACACATACACACAAACATGCAAATACATATCCACACGCACTCACGTACATGAGAGTGCGCACATATACACATGGCCTCCCCCCCCCCCACACATACACATGCTCACACATGCACACGCAATAACATACCCACGCGTACACATACACGCACGCGCGCGCACACACACACGCGCACACGCACACGCACGCACGCACACGCACACGCACACGCACGCACACGCACACACGCACACACACACACACACACACACACACACACACACACACACACACACACACACACATACATTCTTAGACGCGCGCGTGTGCGCATATATGTGTAGCGGATAGGGAAGGTGAGATAAAATGAACGAACTGTGGGATTTGCTATTGTTGAAGGGGGGCGTTTCCCCCGATCTCATTTGTATTCTGCAACAGCTGCCTAGTTTGTTTTTGCCTCCACAGTCTGGCTAATTAAAGAGAGCGCTGGAGGGGGAAAGGAGCAAAAGGATACTTCCAGAGAGAGAGAGAGAGAGAGAGAGAGAGAGAGAGAGAGAGAGAGAGAGAGAGAGAGAGAGAGAGAGAGAGACAGAGAGAGAGAGAGAGAGAGAGAGAGAGAGAGAGAGAGCAGGAAAATGTATTTGTACCTTGGTCTTGGGCCACAGCAATGGTTGCTTTGCAATATAGAAAGACAACATACACAAACTTGATGAGAGAGAGAGAGAGAGAGAGAGAGAGAGAGAGAGAGAGAGAGAGAGAGAGAGAGAGAGAGAGAGAGAGAGAGAGAGAGAGAGAGAGAGAGAGAGAGATTATGTAATTAAATTTGATAAGTTTTGATGTATCTTGACAGCTTCATAACTTTTTGATTCGCTGTATATCACTCTCCAGCTCTTCTACGTTGCGTACGTCACCTTTCCTTTCTTGCCTTGACACTCACACATCATCTTTCACCCCGTCTGTCCCTCTGTTTCGGTCTCTCTGTCTGTCTGTCTGTCTCTCTCTCTCTCTCTCTCTCTCTCTCTCTCTCTCTCTCTCTCTCTCTCTCTCTCTCTCTCCCTCTCTCATCTCTCTCATCATCTCCCCCTCTCTGTCTGTCTCTCTCTCTCTCTCTCTCTCTCTCTCTCTCTCTCTCTCTCTCTCTCTCTCTCTCTCTCTCTCTCTCTCTCTCTTAGTTCAGTCACACATCATCTTTCGCTCCCTCTGTCTCTTGCTCTGTGTTTCTGTCTGTCTGTCTGTCTGTCTCTCTCTCTCTGTCTCTCTCTCTGTCTCTCTCTCTCTCTCTCTCTCTCTCTCTCTCTCTCTCTCTCTCTCTCTCTCTCTCTCTCTCTCATTTCAGTCACACACAACCTCCCATAGCGCCCTATCTTCCCGGCTGTCACGAACACAAGGACCAGCCATTTGCAGGACTGGTCAAGGATGCAGATCAACACCCCCTGTCACAGTCCCGGTTCATTGCGTTCTTTCCGTATTGCCTTATCTTCTACTATTATTGAATGCATACTTTTAAGGCCGTGTACACACATAAGCGGATATTCCACGCGGAATCCCGCGCGCAATCCATAACTAAGTGAAACAAAGAAGGGAACAGATTTGCGCACGTGCCCGAATTTCCCCCTATATGCGTAAACGTTTATCCTTCTTTCTTCCACTTATTTAGGGTTTTCTGTACGGAACTTACTCGTCTAATGTGAACCCGGCCTAAGTGTAAATAGATGAAAATTAACGTTAGATATAGAACGCGATACAGGTCTAAGTGCTCAATCTGCAGTAAGAAAGGCAAGACTGAAAAAACAGCAACAACCGGAAAGAACCGAGAAATGGAGGAGGGGGTGTTGATCTGCCTGTTTGCCCTGGTCTGGCCTCGTACGTAACATATGGTGTCTTCACTTGGCCCCCTGTCTGGAAGCGGGTTGACATGGCAGACCAAGATTAGAATACCGAAGAGCTGGCTGGCCCTGTAGTCATGACTGCGTCCTAGACAGTCAACACGGGTAGCAGTATGTAAATTAGACGACTCAACTCCCAAAACGATTGGTTAGCTTATATATGTTTAACGTCCTCTCGGTCCCTTTTAGGACACATGTGGGACTTTTTCCCCCGTCTAATTTCGATGGGGCAAAACGGATTGGCTGTTTAGTATGGGAATTAGGCTAAACAGCCAATCGTATTGGGAGTGTAGTCTAATTTGACAAACTACTACCCGTGTTGACTGTCTAAAAAGACGCGTTCATGACTACAGAGCCTGCTTGCTGATCACCACGTTCGTGCCTTGGAGAAGGGAGGGACGGCTAGCCAGTAACATGGGACGATGCTTCCATAAAGTATGGACTTTTTCGATCTTCAAAAAAACATTGCGTTAAAAAAATTCCTGCCCCAAACGGCATTATCTTTTAAGTTTTAGGAAAGAGATGGGGATCAGGGCTCCCAATCGCCCCGCAAAACAAGGGGTCCCAGGGACTCCTTCACTTACACTATAGAGAGTCCTAGAGGCAGGATAGAGGGTCCCAGTGATATTGTGAATGCTAAAAATAATTTTTATAGTGCATCCCTGGGACCCCCTGCACATTCGTTTATAATTCTAGTGCTTCATAGACCCCCATTTGGGGGTCCCTGGGAGCCCTGGTGTATTATATAAGTGTTCTTTATGGCAAGTTTGTCTTTAATGATAGTTGGTACATAGCTCTGCTTGTTATTTCTTTGTGAAGATGCTATTGCCTTTTAGTGTTACTGGTGTGAACGATGCAGATGGTAAAACATAGGTTAGTACAGAATAAGAAGAAAAAGTAGTAGTAGAAGAAGAAGTTTCAGATATAATTTCAATTTTCTGACGCAATGGCGATAATTTCAATTTTCTGACTCGATGGCTACTCCGAGTCTGAGAGTTTTGAGTGGCCCCCTCCATAACGCGACGGACAACACGATTATCAACAACATGAAGTAGTCTACCAATATTATGAGAGGCTAATGAAGCGTTTGGTATGGAAGTCAATATTATGGGGGACACGAGCAATAATAGAGTTAGGAGGGACAGACAACAGTTAACCACAGAGAAGCAAGGAATAAAGGTATTACCACCACGTTGATGAAAAAAACTGTCTCCCCCCCCCCCCCCCCCCCAGACAATCTGGGTAAAAGAGAAGCAGTCAAGTGCTCTGTTGTGAAACGGGGGAAAGTTAGCTATTTGTTCCAGAGTGAACAGAGACACTGGTGTTTTTCTTTGATCATCATGGAAAACAGTAGCTTACTCGGCAAATATGTACTTCAGTTACTCCCTCCCTCATGTTTACGACCCTCAATTTCAAAGTCTGCTTCTTTCAGTTTTATGAAAATGATCCTAGGCTGGTCCTATATCCCTTTTCCAAAATGGCAGAATGTTGCTTCTCAGTGAAGTTTTGCAATGTAAAAGTTTGATGGGGGTGGTGTGTGTGTGTGTGTGTGTGTGTGTGTGTGTGTGTGTGTGTGTGTGTGTGTGTGTGTGTGTGTGTGTGTGTGTGTGTTGTAACTAAATTACCAGAAGCGTGGTAGAAAAAAAAGAAAAAGTGGATGTAAACAGTAAAAACTGGTGTTATCCCTTGGTCAGCAATGGGAAACGGAAGCTACTGTTTTGAAAGCAGACAAAAACCGGGTTTTTCCTCCTTTGGTAGTCAAAGGCAACAACGATTAATTCATTTTCTGTTATGTTTCTTTCTCTGAAGTAAAAAGCCTGAGAGAAAACAATAAAAAAAGGAAAATGCGGATGGATGGAAGTTCAGTTTAACGTCGCGTATCGGCTTTCGCCATGTACGACGGGCAGAACAAACCAACCATGGTATAAACAAAAAATTATGTTCCTGAATCACTGTCTTAGCCAAAAGGCCGAGAAGCGATCAGGAAGTTTTTTTAAGGTTATGTATTTTGAATGAAAGGTTTGTTTTACGTCCTCCCGGCCTAAGCCATATGGGACATTACTATTAATTTTTAGTTAGAAAAATGTATTTTAATTATTGTCAATTTAAGGAAAATGCGACGATTATTTTCTGTTTTTATACCAAAAGGTTTTCATGTTCTTTTATGATTCTCTCTCTGAAATAACAAAAAAGCCTAGGAGAAAACAAGGAAAAGAAAGAGCAACAATTCCGTCTGTTTTGATGCAAAAAGGGTCCCATAGGGCTAGGAAGGCCATTTCCGTTGGGCGCCATTGTATATGAGGGGGAGAACTGATTGGTCTTGTCGGCTGGCTAATGGCATCGCCACCAGAAGATGGCCGTTGAGAATGACCCTCATCAGCAGGCGCTTGACCGTTTCCTCTGGGGGCTTTCTATGGCCACGAGGACGTGAGAAGAAGGAGGAGAAGAGAGAGAGTGAGAGAGAGAGAGAGAGAGAGAGAGAGAGAGGTTTTTTTTTTATTGAGAAGAGAGAGAGAGAGAGAGAGAGAGAGAGAGAGAGAGAGAGAGAGAGAGAGAGAGAGAGAGAGAGAGAGAGAGAGAGAGAGAGAGAGAGAGAGAGAGAGAGAGAGAGAGAGAGAGAGAGAGAGAGAGAGAGAGAGAGAGAGAGAGAGATGTGTGTTAACAAAGGGGTTTGGGGGTTGGGGAGAGGACATTGATTTCTAGAAGTTGTAGTGTTTGTCATTTTGTGAAAGAGTTGTGAAGATGTAGTTGGAACACTGACAGCGATAGCAACTGACCATAAGCATGTAGGACCGACATAATGGTAGCACAGCACAACGCGCATGCGTATGTGTTTGTGTGTGCGCGTGTATGTGCGCGTGCGTGTGTGTTCAGTTGACAGGTTCCTTGGCTCCGAGGATCAGTGGGGAAGTGCGCGCGCGCGCGCGCGTGTGTGTGTGTGTGTGTGTGTGTGTGTGTATGCGCGCGCGTGTTGTGTAAGTGCTTGCGTGCATGTGTTATGTTTGTGTTTATGTGTGTGTGCGTGTGCGGGTCTGCTTGGGCACGTGCGTGTGCTTCTTTGTGTGTATGTGTATGCGTCTCTCTGTGTGATATTGATATTACTTTGTTTATAACCTCTATCGTCTGCGTGTTCTTATTGCTGGTCGACAAACGCATCATCAGCTTTGCAAGGCATCATCCATATTCACGTATTCTGCTTTTTTTATGTTGTCTGGGAGACAGGAAATGGCTAGGTGGCGCACCCTCTTACGATGCCAGACTTTTTTTCCCCCTCTGTCAGCGTTCAATATTATGCTAAGTTTGTATCGAATGTTGCTTTTGTATTTCGTTCTATCCGTTGTGTTATGTGGCATTATACTCGTACACTTTACACTTGTGATACAATAGCGTACTCGTAAGAAAGTTGTCATTGGTTTGAATCCATTCTTTATTCTTTTTGAGATAGGCACTTCTTTTTGTGGGTACTGTCGCATGAAAAAAGGTAGCTCGTAAAAATAAGTAGCTCGCTACTATGAGAGTCTGTATTTGCGACAACCACAAATGTCACTTTTTCTGTACTTTAACCATTTAACCCTAACCCTAACCCTAGAAAAAAGTGAAATTTGTGGTTCAAATGTCGCAAATACACACTGTCATAGGTAGCGAGCTACTTATTTTTACGAGCTACCTTTTTTCATGCGACAGGTACTCTCGAAATAGACGCACGCATACATACGTACGCACCCAGGAACACATGTACGCACAACCACCATTCGTTTGGCTTACTGTGCATTTACTTTTTTTTTTATATATCTGTCTGTTTGCGCTTTCATACTAATACACCATTGTAAGTTCAGCCCGAAACAGAAAAATCGAACACTCACTCGAAAACATACGCACAGAGTCAGCGACATTCTATCAACGCAGACTTCTGTTTGTGGATCGTTCCTCCAATATAGCTAGCTGCGGAGTTGTTCGTCATTATCATCATCAGTGTAGCAGATCGTGATGCTGACATTACTGCATGGCTCTGACATTTCGGGATCAGCAGTATTCGCTCCGTGCTGTGACAGTAGACCTACATGCGTAGAATTGCGAAGTAAACTTCGGTCGCTTTTCCCGTGTGTTTGTGAGATAGGAATTAACGGTGGACACGTTTTCTCCATCGAAGAGGGTCTTCAGTTGACAACTATATGCAGACATCTTACTACGAGAGGATTTGTTTTAAGTTATTCCAGGTAGGATGAGGCTTTGCTTTTGAAGTTTGACTAAGAATTGGTTTTGTTTTTGTTGTCGTACCCTGGTTTAAAGACTCCAGGGATCGTCCCTACAGCCGAAGCACTTGAACGCTATGGTTCAAAATCAATGATACACCAGCTAGGGACCAGTCGGTCTGTATTGCTAAAAGAGATGGTAGGTAGGCGACCTAAAGCTTTCATGTTTTATGTAGGCGAAGTTGGATGAATTTTGTGTCTAATTCTCTATGTCATATGTATTTTGGTCTGTAAGACCACTGTCAGCCCTTGCAATTTTATCAGCTGCCAAACGCTGAGATGTTCTGAATATGTTTAATCAAAGGTTTTGTCGTCTTTTTTAATGTCTCTCTGTCTATCTATCCGGTCTGCCTCCACGTTTGAGTCCGACTCCGTTTGTGTCCGGGACCTGGCTGGCTGGGCCATTATCTTGCTTGGCGCTAGAGTTGAGAACCGGTTCAAATTTTCGAACCGGTTTTTAACCGGTTTTTTTCTATCCGAACCGGTCTTTTCGAACCGGTTTTTTTAACCAGTATTCACATCAGTAGTTTCACCTATACAAACATATTTATTTGTCAGAATATTCACACACGCGCGCACACACATACACACACACACTGAACTAAAAACTCAGCTCAACTCCAACAAACATTTTAATGACGGGGCCATCTGCCCGTGTCAAAAGAAGGTGGGGGTAGGGGCGTTGTTGAAAAATATAATAATCATAGGGAAAATAATTAAATCAAAGCAAAAACAAAACGTCATATTAAGGCGGTTGGAGTGTGGAGGATGGTGGCACATTCACAACGCAATGAACCAGCTTTGAGGATAATCAGATATGTAGCGGGAGGATAAGGAATACAAAAGTATAATAATCATAAATGTGTACCTGAGCAGGTAAACAAAATGACACACAATGACACGCACACAACCGCACACACGCGCGCTTGCACACGCACATGCACGCACACACACATTCTCTCTCTCTCAGTCCCAGGGCTGGGTGGAGAAAAGCTGTTATTGCTAATCTCATGTTCCCTGTTTCTCTCTCTCTCTCTCTCTCTCTCTCTCTCTCTCTCTCTCTCTCTCTCTCTCTCTCTCTCTCTCTCTCTCTCTCTCTCTCTCTCTCTCTCTCTCATTCTTACAACAGTAACGACATATTCTACTTTTAGACAATATCTTCAGTAAGAGCATTCATTTTAATCGAACAATAACTACTGAATGTACATTAAGCAGCTTATGAAGCTACTCCCAATCCCAGTTATAACAACAGCTTCTTAGCATCAGAATTTATAGAAATGAAATTCAATAAACTTAAAAAGACATTGTTTTATTGTTGTTCCACTCACAGTTCTCTTGGTGATTAGTCATGTTTGTTGTTCCACTACCCCGATTGATCGTACTGCCACATTGCAAGCACAAAGCAATACTTTCTACAATCACTCCATCACTCTTTCGAAAAAAAGTTCCAGGAGAAAATGCCTCCAAATGTTCGTTACTGTAGTGTATGCCTACTCATTGGCCATACTTGCTCCTTACAACACCAGGCAACTAGAAACAGCTACTGTTCGTTTACAAACACCCAATCTGCGCTGAGATTCAGTGTTGTTCTTCGGAAAGAATGCGCTATTCACTTACTTTCAGTTTGCAGTTATAAAACCGGTTCACAGCAACTCGAACCGGTTTTTCGAACCGCAGAATTTCAGGACCGGTTTTTCGGTTCAAACCGGTTTCTTTCCCCACCTCTACTTGGCGCGGCATCACGTTGGGGACCGACCAGCGGGACCTGGCTGGCTGGGCCAACCTTCCCGTCTTCTTCTTTTTTGTCTGTCCGCTTCCTTCTTCTTTATCTCTGAACTCGCACATTTCCGTAGATCGTCCTAAAGTTCTACATAGTCAGCAGTGAGTGTGGTCGCTCTACGGAAGGAAGAATTATTTTGCCCAACTTCGATCTTGTCTCCACTTGTCCTAAATAACCTTCTCGTGAGCTTGCCCCTCTTCTTTCCCCTATCCAACTATCCCACAAAAGCATTTTGTTCCTCGTCTTATCTGTCGACATACTGGAAATAAAATTTGCTTGGGCCACTACGCTACAAGTTCAAAGCCCTGCCGTGGACGCATTGATTTCACACACTACTATTTCCCCCCTTCGCCCTCGTCTTGTCTTGCTTTGTCCTTGTTGCACGTGTCAACCTATCGAGTGTCAGAGTAATTATATTGAAAAACAGGATGGCAAATTATGTATATGTACTCCCAGTTCAATGCAAAGAACTGGACAAAAAAACAAGACCTAAAACATTGGAATGTTTAATTTGCCAAGGCAGTTTTTTTCCGAGCTCCACACACACACACACAAACCTCAAGTTGTTGGAGGACACGAAAAAACGGTGTTGGGGAAAATGTGGGGATGGGGTGTGTGAAGAAGAAAGTAAAGCTAGAACCTTCCTGAATACTCCCGTCCTCTCTGTGTACACGTGTGCCCTTCTTTGCACTTCAGGAACTCTTTCCACAGGAAGAATGTGGATAAAAGGGCTGTTGATGTTTGGGTGTTCCAGAAATCGATGTTTTTATTGAAGCAAGGGGAGGGTAGAGAGGTGTTCTCTACTAGGTGGTGGTACAGGGATGTTGGAGGGAAGGCTGGTACAGTGACCGTGTTGAGATGGATTATTTCAGCTTGAAAAACTCCTTAAGTTCTTGCTTGATTAAATATATGCGTTGGCACAGATGCGCACTGTATGGATTTGTTATTTTCGTTACATACCTATTTCCACGTGCCCCCGGGTTTTTCTGTCACTGTCTTTATTTTCTTTGTTTTTGTCTAGATATATATGGTTTTCAGTCATTGTGCTGCTGTTTGCTTTTCCCTTTTTTTCCGTGCATGTGCAGAATTTTGATTCACACAAAATGAAGCCTATGGCTATGTAATGGTTGTATCTTACACGGTGTATGTCTGTGTGTCTCTGTCTCTACGTCTTTATATTTGCTGCTCCTTTATCTACATCTGCTTATTCGTTAAACACTGAGTCATACCGAGTAAACGAAGCTGGAACGAAGAGGGAGCTATGGTTTTTATTCAAGGGCTGAATTTGCGTAGAGAGGTTTGGCAAACATGGTAGTTTGAAATGGGCCATACGATTGAATCAGCTGTGTTTCAAATCTGTGCGAAATGTCAACAAATGTCATCGACTGTCCTCCAGTTAATGCAGTTCTCTCTACCATAATTGGAGGGAAATGCAAAGTTTACCGAATTGAAAGGCCACTTAGGGTTGAATCTGAATGATGATTCTGATGCATCGAATAAGTTTATATTCAGATTCAATGTATTGTTCACGCCCATTATTTTTGCAATGGCAGACACGTTAAGCATCTGCAGGGAATGGAAAAAGGCTCGCAAAAATGAATAATGACTAAAAATGACTAATTTAGTTAGGCATAGGATCGTAACTTATTCTTGTTGGCTGCTTCCCCTTTGACAACATTTTTAAAGCTCTTTTTTGAAAAGTAATTTTCTTACCGAATTTACATTGTAACCACACCGAAGTGCTGTAATAACGCAATCCACTGCAGTATGTGACTACTCCTCTGGGATAGATAAAAGTTTAATTTCTTTCTCTATGTACATGTCTCTTTTGTGTCTTTTTACACAGAGGTCTTTGTACATCACTTATGCGTGCGTTGCTGTATAAAGAAGGGTTCTGTCACATCTTTCGTGCAATCTTAGTGACCTTCTTCTCAGATCAAGTTGTGTTGCTTCCATTCTGCCGTTTGCAATCTTATTGTCTGTACTACGTGAGAGGTTGTAAAGTTCAGATCGTTCAGAAGCAATCCACCAACATAGAAGATCTTTACTACTGCTTTTGTCACCTAGTGTTTTGAAGGGAAAACGCGAAGAAATCATTGTAAGAGAATCTATCCTCAGCTCTTCAGTTGAATATTATTTACGTTAAAAAATAGTCCCTGTGATATTGTCGACTCTGCAGATTCTGGAATGAAATTGTTTTGGGCATGGAACTGACAGGACAATTCGAGACTGAGATCCCCTAAATTGCAGGAAGGCTCTGCTGTTTTTTCACTGTCGAGGGAAGTAAACCAATTTAAAAATGTACCAGTGCATGTCGAACCCAATACTGTGTTTTCCCAAGCTGTTACATAATCGACGTAACCACAGTTCTGTAAATTGCCCAGCTCCAGTGACATTAGTGTACTCGGAACTTTTCAAAGTAGCACCGACATCTTCCTTTGAAAGGAACAGAGTAATCTCCCCGCAGCTTCCTGTGAAATCTGAAAGTTTCATGGTCTTGGGGAGAGGTTAAATCGATTCGCTTCCTCTCATTTTGGCCGTGGGTTGAGCGAACAGCCATGCATAATGTATGGTCCATGGCCTGCAAGGCAACATGCAATAAAGCATTTTATTCTCTGTTCTTTTGTCCCAGTGGCTGACTGCTCTGAATGTCACTGTGTTTTTGTGCAGCATGGTGCAAATGAATGAGAAACCTATGGAAGTATTCTAGCTTCGGAATAATATAATATTGAAAAGGAAAAAAATGGTGAAGAGTATCATTTGAAGAAATGCAGGAAAAGGGTCATACAGCGATGAGGAAGTTTAGAGGAAGTGGAGAGTTTTGGGAGGTTAAAAGTTACTCACGAACTAAAGGGCCAGCCACACACGTACGAATCACATCTGAATGCGATGCGATTTTGACGATGTGAGTTCTAAATTACGTGAAATACTTCCGTCTAAAAACAATTCTATTTTCACTCACTATTGTCAAGTAGACCCAATACATGAATTTCAGATGATTCAGGGCTCACATCGTCAAAATTGCATCGCATTCAGATACGATTCGTATGTGTGTGGCTGGCCCTTAATAGTCAAGTATGGTGAGAAATATATTGCATAGAGTAGTTCATTAAGTTCGTTTCATACCAAAATTATTATGGTCTGTTCTGTACACATAAACGTTAATGACTAACTAACTGTTTGCTATTTGGTATAGTCAAGTATAACTATGAAAGATTTATCATGTGTTGCTATTAGTGTTCCCAAGATATTTTTGTGTGTTGAACTCTCAAACGCCTGTGTAGATTTTTTAGTATGTATCTTTAACTTAAGATAGAAGTAAAACATAACAAAATGACATTGATATTTTCTTCACTCACGAGATCAAAGCAGCAATCACAGTTGTCGTGTATCTCACATAGCATCCACTGGGCAGTATGCATAATTATAGTTATATGGCTTGGCTATCTTTTAAGTTGCCAATAGCATGAACTGGTTTTTGGCTCACTCGTCTTAACCTGAAAGCCTCGATAGCTCATTGGTAGAGCGTCTGTCTCTCATGCCAAAGGTTCCAGGTTCGATTCTCGGCAAAGGCACTTTAAGAAAAAATATATTTTGTTTTAGTTGTATCCATTAACGATAGTTTCATTTGTATTTTAAACACCCCCCTCATGTTTACGACCCTCCATCTCAAAGTCATTGTTTTTTGCCAATCTTGTATTTAAACACCCCCTCATGTTTACGACCCTCAACCTCAGTCATTTTTTGTTGGCAATATTGTACTTAAACACCCCACCCCCTCATGTTTACGACCCTCAATCTCAAAGTTATTATTTGTTGGCAATCTTGTA
>CM065680.1:10805302-10812802 GCA_017654935.2 Phymorhynchus buccinoides | reverse complement strand
ACGCCCACACAGTGCAACGTTTCGGGGGTGGGGGGTGGGGGGGGGGGTCTTTATAGCCCCCCCTGAAACCACCCCTACCCCCATCCATTAATTCATCTTACTGTTTTACATTCTCGTTGTCTCCATCCCCTTTCTAGTTGCACTACCACGCTCCCCGAGAATCCCTTTGTGCTTGTTCCCTTGCCAACTATACAACTGCTCCTTTTAATATTCATTTTTTTAATGACCTAGGCGGTCAAAGGTCACGCGAGCGAAAACGAGGTTCAGGAGTACAGCTAGTTTCAGGAAGACGTTGTCAGTGTTGGATTTTGTTAGTTTTCAATCAATATTGTATGGTGCTTTGACTCCGTTTACGCGTTTCAAACTTGTAAGAAAATAAAGATCAAACTCAGTGCTCAGGAGCCTCGTTTTCGTTTACCCCATTATCTATGCGTATATCCTCCAATAATCGTGGCTGGCAGGTCTACAGGTTTTCATAATCTTCCTATGTCCATTGGCATCATATTGGTCTCGATGCTGATGACAGTTGTGGCGTTTGTTTCGATCGTAGAATTAAAGGGATTTCTATAGTCCGCTAAAGGCTGACTGGCGCTTTTACCGAACTGTTTTTGAAAATAGCAACAGCGGCAGCAACGACAGCAGTATTAACACTACTAATAACAGCAGTACGAGCAGCTGCAACAGCAGTTAAAATTATAAGAACAGTTTGCACAATATTGCATCTCACGCGTACTTCAAGCGCTGTCACAAAATGCCAAAGGATATTAGATAGACACATTTCGTATTGCACGTACAATTTTGTTAATAACGAAACTGTCAACAACACGCGCAGAACAAAGAGTAGAGAACCCGTGAAGGCCTGACCGGCTTTAGTATTCGATGATGAAGAAAGAGAGGGGGTGGGTGGGTGGGGTGGGGACAGAAAGTGAATCCGCAAGAGGAAAGAGGAATATGATAAGGAGAAAGGGAGAGGGGAAGGGGAAATTGCTGGCCAGTAGGATTACCGGCATCTGTAATCAGCCCGCAAAACGCATCGCCCACAAGCACCGTCCACGTCCACAGCACACGCCTGTCACCGGGAGAGAGGGGATTAAGCTTTCAGTTTTGAAAGCTGCTTCCCAGGCCTTATTCAGCTCTTTGCTTTGATTTCTGAACAACCGGAAGGTGGATTGTTTGTATGGCTGGTCGGTTGGTTGATTGGATTGTTCGCGGCACCACAGAGCTGGGTTGAGTTTCTCTAGACGACGGTCGCCGCGCGCATAACTGTTACGCCAAAAGGGTCTAAGAAACGCTTTAGAAAACGTTTGCGGAAGAATATTACATGCTGTTGTCTTTAATCAAACCAAACTTTAATGGACCAATCAACAACAAGAAATGTATTCACCCCATGCATGTCACGTGATAGTTCGCCAAGAGGTACTTTGGGAGTAGCCACAAAACGTTTTTGGCAAACGTCGGCATAAGAGGTGTTTCTTAGTACCGTTTTTGCCGATTTGCGCTCACGCTGCGTAACGTTCGCCCTTGTGAAACGGACCCTTCATACAGCGTGAAACTTTATAGTCTGTGAAAGTGTGATGGCACTAACGAAACTTTTTCATTTAGTCTCCTTGTCAAAACTTTTTAAAAGTATCCAATTGACGCGTTCTATGGTTTAGAGAGAGCTTTGATCGAAAGTAATACTGTCCCCATTTTTGTCCCTTTCTCTATGCCTTTAAATTTCTTTATATTATTCTCTAAGTTTGTGGGTCTTTTTGTGAGTGTGTTTGTGTTGTGTCCAAATTGAATTGATTTTGCGAATATAACATTGTGTTTTACTTCTGATAAAAACTTGTAGGTAGTGGAAGCAATTGTACCGAGAGCGAGAGAGAGAGAGAGAGAGAGAGAGAGAGAGAGAGAGAGAGAGAGAGAGAGAGAGAGAGAGAGAGAGAGAGAGAGAGAGAGAGAGACTCAGAGAGAGAGACTCAGAGAGAGAGACTCAGAGAAAGTGATTTAGTTCTGATAAAAAAACTTAGGTAGGTAATGGAAAGAATTGTACAGAGAGAGAGAGAGAGAGAGAGAGAGAGAGAGAGAGAGAGAGAGAGAGAGAGAGAGAGAGACTTAGAGAAAGTGTTTTAGTTCTGATAAAAAAACCTTGTAGGTAATGGAAAGAATTGTACAGAGAGAGAGAGAGAGAGAGAGAGAGAGAGAGAGAGAGAGAGAGAGAGAGAGAGAGGGACAGAGACAGACAGAGAGAGACAGAGAGAGAGACAGAGCACGCGTGTTTCCTTATTATGTACGTGTACGTCTTTTTGGTTGCGCACAGTCTGGCAAGCAGAAGCATTTAAAAAAAAAAATATCCCCAACAACTGTCAAGACAACAGTAAAGACAAGACTGAACGCTTAAAGATACACTGACGCACCATGGTTAAGTCCCTTGGTTTTTTTCTGGGTAGCTGTGACCCACATACAGATGTCCCCAACTTCAAATTGAGGCTGTTTAAAATTATATTTCGGTTTGAATTTGGGGGCATTTATATGGGAGTCAGACTTGGTCAAAACAAGATTTCTTTCCAGCTATAAGAGGGAAAACACGTGAAACCCGTGATTTTGACACGTGATCTGGTGGGTCTTTAAACACAGTGTGTAAACCAGCACATTGACAATCGACGCAGCGGTTCAAACTACCGCTTTTGAAACAAGAAAAATGACTGGGCGTTGCCTGAAATCCCTCGGCTCTTTCCAGCACTGCAATTATAAAGCTGTGGTTTTTTTGAAAGTGCACTAGAAAGCTGCGTACAATTCTCTGTGCAGGACAGAAATGGTTGCCCCAGCCGCGAAGCGAAGCTCGTAATGTTTTCAATGCTGTTTGTTTGTTTGTTTGTGGCTGCTGACTATGTTTTGTGTACATGTATGTAGCATTGAAAACAATAGAAAAAAACAACAAGTGGGAAGACTGTGGTGTACATTTATTAGGCAAATATTTCGGGCTACTGCCCTTTGACCATGCCTGTCTCCTTCTGTATGTATATGTGTTCACACAATAACTTTTTGAACGATAACTTAGGAGGCTCGAATTGTGCATACACATAATGTAGTTAGGATACCTAGACCTTGTTAACATGTGAAGGTCATTGGTCAGAGGTCAAGGTCACTGGAGCAGAAAATGTGCTGTTTTGGAGGCTTCTTGTGTGTGTGTATAACGTTCGAACGGAGGGACCTAGGAGGGTCCAAGTTTGGACGCGCGTAGGTACGTAGGATATCTAGGCCTAGTTCGAAAACGAAGGTCATTGGCCAAAGGTCAAGGTCACTGGAACAGAAAATGTGTGTCGTGCCACTAGATGAAAATGTGGTGCGCGGCTGGTGATCTAGCGTCTTAACGCTCTAGTTGTTTGTGTGTGCATCCCTTGGTGTTTTTAGAAAGCATCACAATCATCGATTGTTTTTATCTTATCCCGCATGTATTGCGTTTTCAATGTGTCTAATGTAGTGGCCCCGAAAGACCTGATATCTGGCTTTTGGATTGTTTATCATTTTGGTTTTACTGCGAAGATATCATATGTCTCAGTTCTCTTGCACATCGCATTGCACATTCAGATCCCGAAAGGAAGATTAACCCTGATTGGATGAATATTTTATCAGTGTAGAAGTTTTGATATGGTAAAACTTTACGAATTCTGAATGCAGTGGAATGATCTGTACGGAAATTGTGAATGCTGTAATTTGAATATCATCAAGGAGCTAAGCATCCTCATGTTGATATGCCATTTGATTTTTGTGTGTGTGTTGAAGATGTGATACAAGACCAAAAATGGGCGATGCATAAGTCCGCTATGAAGCTAAAGGTCTCTGTACACGTTAACAATATTCACAAAATATTTCTATTTTCCCATGGTAACACAGTGAGTTGTAAGTCATAGTATGAGTGGCCTAAAACTGTTGCCATGGGGAAATAGATATATTTTGTGAATATGTTCACGTGTACAGACCTTTACGAGTGGCCTAACACTGTACAACCATGGGGAAATATAGATATTTTGTGAAAAATATTCACACGTATAGAGACCTTAAAATTAGGAAAATCAAGTAAAAGCACTCATGGTTGCAACTTATGTTACGACAATATTTATTGCAGAGATGTATAAACTGAAAATGTCTTCGCAAATCTATAATCGAATGTAGGCCTACTTGAAAGGCGAATGCGAACTTTACATAATAAAAGTATTGTTTACAAATGTTGTGTGCACGCAAAGTTTTTACGAATTCTTTTGGCCTGAGTGCTTCCAAGATTTCTACCGGTTTTTATGAATCTGGAATTATGTTGTTGTTGTTGTTGTTGTTGTTGTTGTTGTTGTTTGTTGTTGTTGTTGTTGTTGTCATACCCTGGCTTAAAGACTCCAGGGACCATCCAACAGCCGAAGCACTTGGACACTATGACTGGTACAGATGCACCAGCTAGGGATGAGAACAGTACGTGTGTGACCGGCTTTGATTACCTCGCCACGTGGGCAGCCACACTCCGACTTCGGAGCATTTTGGACTGATGATGTTATGCTAGGAGCTTACCATGGCTAAAGACAATCCCTGCATAACTATGCAGAACATAACAACATTTTGATGTAGCCTTGGTGTTCTAGCTTATGTCAATTGGTCTGACACAGCCTTATGCCAAGGCGGTGGAATTATGTGAAATGGGTTTTGGAGAAAAATATGAATTATACATGCGTTATTAAGAAATTATGATTTATAATGCATCAAAAATAGCCTGCTTATAAATCATCTACGCACTAGGAAATTTTTTTAACATGGATACTGTACCTTCTATTCCAAAATCAATACCGATTTCGTATGCATCAAAAAATGTATAATTCCATATCTACTGGGGATAAAATCCAGACCAGCTTTGTATGCGCTGGACATGCGTCTTCTATCGTTGGAGAGCGTGGTGATGGGGTACATCTCCCAAAGAAGGCTTTTATTTATCGAGCACTTTCCCTTTTCAGACAGACTTATGTTGGGTGTCCGCACTTTGGAGCTACTGTGCAGATTCAGACGTGCCGGGTTGAAGTGCACGTGCAACGTAAGCAAAAGGAAAATCGATTTGTCGGAGACAGTTGGTGGTAAAATCCTCGACTTTGTGACCAGTCTGGGGCAGTGGGTGGGATGCCTTGTGCCTCCATACGGGGAGCTGGACGATCCCGCCCCCTTCATTGAGTCTCTCCCCGTGGGGATACCAGGGGGTCTTTCGTAAAAAATAGTTCCCCCATTTTCTGGAAGTTCTGTGCTTGTAACTTCCTCTAGTCCGCCACTCTCTCTGACACTGCCTTTTCCCTTTGTTTTCTATCATCTACTATCTTTCTGCCTTATTGGCCCATTCTCCTGCCTTAAAAAAAATCTTCCAAATAATGTTTCTCCTTTGAGCTCCTCCGAAATCGGAATGTGTCGGCTGTACGCAGCTGGGAGACCAGTGAAAATTGAAAACCGGACACATACGTGCCATGCCCATTATGGCCATATGGCCTGGGAACGCAGAAGAATAAGAATAAGAAGAAGTGACCATTCTATTTCCACTAGGCCTGCTAATCAATATGTCCCCTCTTCAATTTCCCCAGTTTTACTGGAACAGAGAAGTGTCCATTGAGAGATAGTAGAAACGAAACGATTCACAAAACGCCTGCAGACAAAAATAATGTGGGCTGCTGATTGTATTAGCTTTTTTAATCCCCGAGCCGAAGGTTCGGGGAACTATTGTTTTTTTCTTTCTTCTTCTTCTGTGTTCCCAGGCCATACGGCCATAATGGGTAAGGTACGTATGTGTTCGGTTTTCAGTTTTCACTGGCTTCCCCGCTGCATTCTGCCAACACATTCCGATTTCGGAGGAGCTTTGTTCTTTCAAAATTATGTTTTACGTTAGGTCTGTTTTGTTCAGCATGTTTTGGGGTCATCTTTCTTGAGGTTAGACATTCTGTGGACTTGAACTGAGTTTGGGGGTGGGAGGGGGCGGGTGGTACATAAAAAACTGTGGAAATGAATGTGCTTTCAGAAACTATAGCCGGATTATATACATCTGTATCGTTAAAAACTCGGGACTTTCCTGGAGTTGCACTGCCTCCGGGTATTGCCTCCAGGATCGTTCCCACCATCTTAATATCTACTAATGTCCCATATGTGTCTGTTTCAGACCGGAGGACGTTAAACGGATTTTCATTCATGCTTCCAGAAACCCTTAGAACACACTTTGTGATGGGACATTGGGGACAAACGAACTTGTCCTGCAAAACAAATGTTTAAAAATGATTTTAGACGTTGATTGAAAACCTGCTGTTCCTAAATTTGATTTCAACCCTGTTTTAGCTTTGTCGGACTTGGAAATTTGATTTCTGACTTTGATTGAGCTGTATCCTTGCAAATCTGATCTCACAGCAGCTTGACATCAGCTTGTTTTATTTATTCTTTCGCTGTGGAAATCAAAAGCGATTACAAAGTAAACGCACGGCTTTCATTATTGGCCAACCAGAATCTAGTTGGAATGAACTAAATTGAAAAGACTGCTCTGAATTCTAAGCGTGTTCCTCTCTCCGTGTGAATGGCTGGTTTAACGTCTAATTAGATGTAGCCTCTTATAGACATTTAACAAATCGTGTTCCTGACCACTGGTTGTGTTAAATAGCTTGTCCCGTTCTTGTTGGTTTCAGGTCAGGCTCTGGGAAAGCTTTCTGCTGTTCCTTCTATACCCTTGCTTTCTGCTGATAATTGGCCAATGTCTGCCTGTCAGTCAGCTTGTCAAGTTTGTCAGTCAGATGTCCCTTCTGGGCCTTCTTGGTCCGTTTCTTTAAAGCTCTCCGCTTCTAGTGTTTGTCTGTCTATCTCCCCTTCACCGTGTCTTGCGCACCCTCTCTCTCTCTCTCTCTCTCTCTCTCTCTCTCTCTCTCTCTCTCTCTCTCTCTCTCTCTCTCTCTCTCTCTCTCTCTCTCTCTCTCTCTCTCTCTCTCTCTCTCTCTCTCTCTCTCTCTCTCTCTCTCTCTCTCTCTCTCTCTCTCTCTCTCTCTCTCTCTCTCTCTCTCTCTCTCTCTCTCTGTGCGAACTTTTGCATGTCTTGCTGCTCTTTATTAAAAAAGAAGTAGAAACATATTTTTTTTTGCGTGAGTTATGGTCAAGGACAACACAATGGGTGTCTTAAGTCTGATTCTCAGCAGATTAAAATCTATCAACAATGTATTATGAATGTTTCAAAGATTCATCAAGCATACGTTAAAGCTTTTGAATTTACCAGAAGACGGTCCTTAATTCAAGAGACTGAAGGTCAGGTCAGGTCAGGTCAGGTAGCTAGGACATTAGGCCTCGCGGCTTCTTCACTGTCTTTTCATTTTGTTTGAACTTTTGCACAGCTGAGGAGGAAAGAAGAAGAAGAAGGAAAGCATGTTTTCATATATGTTGACATATTCATCATTTACAAGTCCTTGTAGTTATAACCTCGTGTCCTTGGCCAATCCCTGTTAGATAAATCTAATTTCTCCCTGGTAA
>CM065680.1:10795302-10800302 GCA_017654935.2 Phymorhynchus buccinoides | reverse complement strand
GAGGGGTCTTATAAGGGAGGTCTTCTAAGGGAGGTAATTTTAATGCTTACAAAGAAGGGCAATGTCTCAGAGAAATAGGTCTTATATGGGAGGGAGTCTTATAAGGGAGTTTCCACTGTAGTAGAGACTACACAGCACGTCCATAGTTTTACCGCATTATTTGAATTATCGACGCCTCTTGCTGTTCTCACCCCCCCCCCCCCCCTTCCCCTGTTCTTTATACGTACACGTTGTACAATTACCTAGCGCTTCAATTTTCCTTTCCTTTTTCTGTTGTTGCCAATATTTCATTTCCAGTTCAGCCAAAGTCCTGGCCGCCCACATCTATTATTGGCTTCAGTTCCACAAAATGATTCTGGCCGAGCAGCAAGGTTGAAATGAAGTGGTAGTTCGTGCCCTTGGCAAGCGAGCGGAACAGCGGAATAGGATCCAAAATGACCCTGGCAATCTTGTACTTCAGTCACCCCCCCCTTCATGTTTACAACGCTGAATCTCAATTTTTGTTTCAGTTTTATGAAAATAATCAGGCTGATCTTATCCCTATCCCTTAAAAACAAAAAAGACAAAGCTGCTTCTCAGTGAAAATTTGAGGGGGTGGGGGGATTCAAGTACAAGATTGCCGTGATCCTGGTTAAGATTATGGGTATGGGCGTTTTAAGCAACATTTGTCAAACTACAGCCATTTTGTTTTCGGACAGACAGACAGACACACATAGAGACATACAGACAGACACAGACACACACACACACACACACACACACACACACACACACACACACACACACACACACACACACAGAGACTCAGAGAGAGAGAGAGAGAGAGAGAGAGAGAGAGAGAAGACGAGAGAGAGAGAGAGAGTACGAATACGAATGTTTTATTGAGGGTTAAAAAGGATAAGCTACAATAGCTTCTTTGCACCTTGCCCTCTCACTCACATTCATACCATGCATCAAGCAAGAACATTTGACATAAAACAATCAAGTAAAACAAAAATTGGCACATGAAATAATTAAAAAAGAATCAAAAATGGGAATTAAAAGCAAACATGGATAATGATTAACAATGGTGAACTTGAATTGGTGGTTTAAATTGAGTACGAAAAAAGGGAAACAATTCTGAGATAATGACAATTTTTTTTAGAATAATACCACTTTTAAGGAAGAAAAAAAAAAGATACGACGAGAGAGAGAGAGAGAGAGAGAGAGAGAGAGAGAGAGATGAGAGAGAGAGAGAGAGAGAGAGAGAATGAATTATATTAAGGAGTATACAGATAATGTGTAGATTTCAATTACTGCCCCTTCCTGCTCCCCCCCCCACCCCACCCCCACCCGCCCTCACACGTCCACAACCAAAACCTAACCAACTACCTTCAGGCCCTTATTCTCCCTTCTTTTTTTGTCATTTCTAATAAGCTTAGCTGTGGTCCTGCCCACCCACACACTGGCATCAGTTCCTCAGAGTGAGTCTGGCTGAACTACGAGGTGGAAATGAGGTGGCACCTTGTGCCCCTGGCAAGCGAGCGGAGCGGGATCTCTGCCATGCGCCACACGTCTCTATATGTCCCCGTCTCTATGTGCCCCCGTCATGAACGAACGAAAAATGGTGTCTTACGTCCTCTCGGTCTGGAACAGACACATATGGGACATTTGTAGATACAAAGATGGTTTGGACAATACTGGAGGCAATACCCGAAGGCAGTGCAACTCCAGTAAAGTCCAGATTTTTTTTTAGCAATACAGATAGGTGTAGCGGTAACCACGCCTCGGTTAAACCTCATCGGCTGTGGTACCGCCACAAGTTAACCGTGGTTGTATATGTCCCGTCATTTTGTCCCCGTCTCTATATTTGTCCCTGTTCGCCCGGGCTTAAGGCTGTGTCAGACCAATAGGGCATTTGCCACGTGAGGACGACCTTGCAATTCTCCGAGTTGAATTTAGAGAGTTGAATTAGAAAGGTCAGCGTAATAACTCGGGCAGAACGAGTGCGGGCAAATTAGTAGTCTAGTATAGAGAACGAACACTCGTGGCAAATGCCCTATTGATATAGGCTAGAACACTAAGGCTACATTGAAACGTTGTTATGCTCTGCATCGTTATGGGATTGTCTGTAGCCATGACTAGCATAACACCATCAGTCTCCAAAATCCCCCGAGGTCGGATTGTGGCTGTCCACGTGGTATGCAGGGTCATGAAAAACGGTCACACACGTAATGTTCTCATCCCTAGCTGGTTCATTTGTACCACAGTGTTCAAGTGATTCGGCTGATTGGATGGTCCCTGGAGTCTTTTAGCCAGGGTACGACAACAGCAACAACAACACATGACTGCCAGATAGCAGAGGGGGCAGATACTATTCTGGCGGGCTGGGTGAGAATTTGTTTATAGTGGAGATGCCTTGCCCAGGGTACATCCCCACTCCCTCGGCCAAAGGGATTTGAGGACACAGCTGGCGTTGAGGAAGGTCCCCAATGGCCAGCCCGTCCCTTTGGCTGCAGCAGCAGAGCCGATGCAAGGGCCCCATCGTTCGAGAGTCATAGTCTTCCACAAGAGACTAAGCTGTACCATGACGTTCCATCACTGTAGAAAATCATCTATTGTACAGCTCTCATGTTACTGTTGGCCCCTACTACAGGCTAATGTCAACCAATGGTAAAAGCCATTTGAGTAAAGGTTTAGGGTTAGGGTAAGCAAAAAGACAGAGAGATAATAAAGAAGGGGATATTATAGAGACGGGGAAACAGACGAAATTGTGGACGCATAGAGACGACATTGGGGACACATAGAGACGGGGACGCATAGAGACGAAATTGGGGACACATACAGACGAAATTGTGGACGCATAGGGACGAAATGGGGGACACATAGAGACTGGGACACATAGAGATGAAATTGGGGACACATAGAGACGAAATTGGGAACACATAGAGACGGAATTGGGGACACATAGAGACGAAATTGGGAACACGTAGAGACGTGGTCACATAGAGACGAAATTGGGGACACATAGAGACGAAATTGGGGACAATTAGAGACGAAATTGGGGACACATAGAGACGGGGTCACATAGCGACGAAATTGGGGATACATAGAGACGAAATTGGGGACAATTAGAGACGAAATTGGGGACACATAGAGACGAAATAGGGGACACATAGATACGAGGACACATAGAGACGAAATTGGGGACACATAGAGACGAAATTGGGGACACATAGAGACGGGGTCACATAGAGACGGGGACACATAGAGACGAAATTGGAGACACATAGAGACGGGGTCACATAGAGACGGGGACACATAGAGACGAAATTGGGGACACATAGAGACGGGGTCACATAGAGACGGGGACACATAGAGACGAAATTGGGGACACATAGAGACGGGGACACATAGAGACGGGGTCACATAGAGACGAAATTGGGGACACATAGAGACGAGGACACATAGAGACGACACATTGGAAATTGGGGACACATAGAGACGGGGACACATAGAGACGAAATTGGGGACACATAGAGACGGGGACACATAGAGACGGGGACACATAGAGACGAAATTGGGGACACATAGAGACGGGGACACATAGAGACGGGGTCAGACATAGAGACGGGGTCACATAGAGACGAAATTGGGGACACAGAGAGACGGGGACACATAGAGACGAAATTGGGGACACATAGAGACGAAATTGGGGACACATAGAGACGAAATTGGGGACACATAGAGACGAAAAGGGGGACACATAGAGACGGGGACACATAGAGACGAAATTGGGGACACATAGAGACGGAAATTGGGGACACATAGAGACGGGGTCACATAGAGACGGGGTCACATAGAGACGAAATTGGGGACACATAGAGACGAGGACACATAGAGACGAAATTGGGGACACATAGAGACGAAATTGGGGACACATAGAGACGAAATTGGGGACACATAGAGACGGGGTCACATAGAGACGAAATTGGGGACACATAGAGACGAAATTGGGGACACATAGAGACGAAATTGGGGACACATAGAGACGAAATTGGGGACACATAGAGACGGGGTCACATAGAGACGAAATTGGGGACACATAGATACGAGGACACATAGAGACGGGGACACATAGAGAGACGAAATTGGGGACACATAGAGACGGGGGCATAATGCCACGTAACCGAGCGGAACAGCCTGTATCGATTACCAGTCTGGAATAATTTGATTGGGAAATAGCCAGCACCCCCCCCCCCCCCCCCCCACACACACCTCTTCCCGTGAAATAAAAGGTCTGCTTCCATCACCCCCTCTCCCTGGGGGGTATGTTGGGTAATGTTCGTTTTTACCCGGCCAGAGGCCGAGGTATTGCGATCGGTTTGTGTGTGTGTGTGTGTGTGTGTGTGTGTGTGTGTGTCTGTGTGTCTGTCTGTCTGTCTGTGTGTGTGTGTGTGTGTCTGTGTGTCTGTGTGTGTGTGTGTGTGTGTGTGTGTGTGTGTGTGTGTGTGTGTGTGTGTCTGTGTATCGATTATCTTAAAAACTACTGTTTGGATTTTGATTAAAATTGTCAGAGGGGTAGACAGCTTGAAAAGGAAGCTTCCTTTCGTTAATCAACACCGTGCTGACCTTGACCTTGAAGCTTGACCTTGAAAACCGAAATTTCCTTCTTTGGGCTATGTAATATCCCCCCAGCTTTATTTCGTGAACTAGTGAACACAATCGCTTCAAATTTTGTGTGGTGGTGTACCATGGTGCAAGGAAGTTTGAATAAAAGTTCAGCTGTATCTCGTGAACTACTGAACAGAATCGCTTCAATTTTTGGGCTATGTATTTTATGCGTTCTGTAAGGGTGGAAAGTGAAAAGTGTGTGTTTGGTGGGGGGGGGGGGGGGGGGGGGAGAGGACATCACTCGGTGCAAGGAAGTTTGTATAAAAGTTCAGCTGTATCTCGTGAACTTACTGAACAGAATCGCTTCAAATTTTGGGCTATGTATGCGTTCTGTGGTGTGTTTATTG
>CM065680.1:10775302-10790302 GCA_017654935.2 Phymorhynchus buccinoides | reverse complement strand
CTCCTGCGTTCCCAGGCCAAAAGGCCATCATGGATAAGGTACGTATGTGTCCGGTTTTCAGTTTTTACTGGTCTCCCCGCTGCGTACAACCGACACATTCCGATTTTGGAGGAGATTAGCTTGCTCACTGGGAAGATTTTCATATGGCCATCCGTCTTGTTTCTCTTCTTCGGTAGGCCTTTTTGTGGGTTTAGCTTTTTTTGTTTTTGGCATGATTGTGCTAGCTAATGCCACGGTCTCCCCATCCTGCCCACTACTGTACTCTGTCCTTTTCCTCTGAATTATACATTGGACACGTTGGTTCTGTTTCACGAAGTCCGCTTCTTTCCCTTCTTTTTACTGTGAGGAAATGATGTTAGTTAAGGTTACAGGATTAACCCTTTCAGCGCCAATGTCGCATTTATGCACCACAATGGTTTAACACCCATGTCAATGAAAAACATCAAATCAGGGCCTGTTATCCGAAGACCCTATTTTCTTAATTTTGGGAGGCAAGTACAGGCCTAATGTTATGCATGGAATTCGCAATATTGCAGATATTGTTTTTCTCTAGCCAGGTAAGTTTAATGGTATTTTTTGTGCTGAAAAATGGCTGGCGGTGAAAGGGTTAAAAATGGGACCTGAACTTTTTTATAAAAACAAACGTGCTTTTCAATGGAGAGCGTGTGTGATAAACGGTAGGAAAGGAGGGCCAGGGAAGGGGGTAGAACAAGAAGCAAAGCATTTTCTTGATCAAAATAACATTAATAGAAAAGCATTTTCTCCAGATGATAACTATTATTATATGATTGTAGCCATTCAAGGAAAAGAAAAGACAAAATACATGATAGAAAAAAAGGAGGATAAAACAAGGATATAAAAAAGACAAGTGCAACGCCGAGCGGCTGCAAAGTCCCCTCGCAGCATCGCCGAGCTACTCCGAAATCGGAATGTGTCGGTTGTACACATACATAAAAACGCATCAAAACAGCACGTAACTACATAAAAAGGCATCAAAACAGCACGTAACTCAATAGTTTTTGTTTGTGGCTCAAGCCACAAACCTATAACTCACTTTGTCGGTCGGTCGGTCGGTCCAAAATTGTCGCACTTCAAATCGAGGCTACACTTCTGGCCGCTCTTTAAAATGATGTATTTTAAAAGCGTACAAAATAATAAACATACGTAATACAGACACTACAACAGACACGACGAGTATGCGGGGCTTCTTTCAATGAGTATAAGTAGGATACATAGTTTTAAATGTTTTCCAAAAGATATAAAAAGTTACGAAATGGTGCAGAGATAACATTCTGGTTTACAGATTAAAATTATTGAAAAGCCAGGGGAGGTAACTCATGATTGGAGTGGTAAAAATAGACCGCGTGCCACAAACTATTGCGATTTCGCGCTTGTTTATATATAGCCTTGGGGTTCGGACCCGTGATTTGAGCGCGCGCGATCATGCGCACACGAGCGCACAGAAAAATTCATGACAACTGTGTTATAGACCATTCATCAAGAAATGTGAAAAAAAAATGCATTGAAATACATGCAAAACTTCGCGAGATATTAGCGATTATGTGTTTCGGGGTTTGAACCCCGTAACTGGCGCGACCTTGACCTTAATGTAAAACTAAATACATCAATGGATAGCTTGCATCTTGGCAAACTAGTATACCAAATTTGATGATGATAGACTGAATAGTTTTTGAGAAAAACGGACGAATAGCCGGACGGACGGAGGCACGTCGGACGGACGGACACCGGACGGACGGACCAGACAAAGACAATAGCTCCCCGAACCTTCGGCTCGGGGACTAAAAATGAGAGAAAGAGTACAACAATGTTATATTGATCACAACAGTATAATGATGCTGGAAGCGAGAAAGGGCAGTGGGGGTTGGAGGGATGTGGGTAGTGTTTTGGTAGAAAAGTAGAAGGGTAGGATGAGAGGTCTAGAAACACAGCAACTGAAATTGTAGCCATAGAACAAAAGCATCGCCTGATAATGTGTCCATTTAGCTTTCACATCGAAGCTATCTTGATTATTAAAAAAACACCTTCGGGACTTTCCTGGTCTTGCAGTGCTTCCATGATAGTTCCACTATCTTTATAGTTATTAATGTCCCGCATGTGCCTGTTCCAGGCCGGAGGACGTTAAAGGAACTTTCATCAAGCATCGCCTGATATGAAACATGTGCCGGCAGCAAACTTAGCCAACAGACCAGCAGAATTCCCCATTGCTCAGAAAATCAATGAGGAGCAGGCTCGTGTCTGTACCAACCATATGGCCCCTTCTTTGTTGCATTTCTATGCAGCTTAAATCCTTGGGGTCTGGTGTGTGTGGCTCATCATGTACATTTTGTGGTAATCCCAGTTTCCATTCTGGCTTTCTTCCTCTTGTCATGATTTAATGTGGGTCTAAATTGTTCTAGATGTAGAAGAATAAAAACTGGATGACGAATGTCCATTTTATCTTCATGGTTTCTGCCTTGTTTTGCTTTTGTGCTCAAACATTGGTTCTCATTTTTGAGGTGTCTGTGTCTTCATGCATCACCCTTTTAAAGTCTTTTTAATGTAAATTGTTATGAACGAAGGATATTATCAAAGGACAAAAGACAAGACCGGTCCGAAATATTGGCCGAAAATCAATAAATACAGTTATTTCCATTTGTTTGTTTCCTGATGTTTTAATGCTGTTTATAATATATTAATATATTTTACAAGCATCCCAGTACTGTAGATGAATAGTTTTAGAATGTTGCTAGATGATATCGTAATATTGTTTTTGTGTGTTATTTGCTTAATGTCTGTATCGCAGAAGCCTAGTATAGAAGTGAAATAATGAAATAACTCTTTAAAATGTTTGCTCCACGTATTTGATTTCTCTTACTTTCTCCATTTTTTCTGTCCTCTCTCCTATCGGTCTCTGTCTTTGGATTGTGCTTTTAATAGACAGATTACATATTTACCTCCCCGTGGGGATACCGGGGGGTCTTTCGTAAAAAATAGTTCCCCCACCTTCTGGAAGTTCTGTGCTTGTAAGTGTAACTTCCTCTAATCTGCCACTCTCTTTGACTCTGCCTTTTCTCTCTGCTTTCTATCATCTACTATCTTTCTGACTTAAGCCTACTGGCCCATTCTCCTACCTTTTTTTCCCTCCAAAAAATCTTTCAACTAATTTTTCTCCCTTGAGCTCCTCCGAAATCGGAATGTGTCGGCTGTACTCAGCGGGGAGACCAGTGAAAACTGAAAACCGGACACATACGTACCTTACCCATTATGGCCATATGGCCTGGGGACGCAGAAGAAGAAGAACAAGAAGCATATTTACAATAGACTGTAAAGAACCAAGCAAAATAAAGGAAAAGACGAAGAACATGGTACAAGAAAAACGACACGAAGTGCTGCAAAAAAGGGATGGGAGATGGGAGGAAGAAAAAGGAGAAATAAATAAGAAAAGAGTAAGACAAAGATGGAGGAAGGAATTAGTGGAGGAAATGACAACACGTAAAAGATCAAGTTGAAGTTCAATACAGAAAAACAACAAGTAGAAGATTGAGAAGAAATAAACGTTTGTTTGGAAGTTGTCCTTTTTTCTCTCTATGTGTGTTGTTTGGGTTGTGCCGGGACATTTCAGAATCCAATTATCCTGCCCATGACATTGACAAATGGCCGAACAATCTATTGGAACTTGGGATTCCGCCGTGAGCGAAATGTCATTACCCGTGTTGATTTAAGTTTGATCTGATTCAGCTACAGTAGAACCTCCCTTATAAGACCTTAAACAAACATCCAAAATGAGGTCTTATAAGGGAGGGGTCTTTAAGGGAGGTAATTTTAATACTCACAAAGAAGGGCAATGTCTCAGAGATGTAGGTCGTATGTGGGAGGGAGTCTTATAATGGGAGGTCTTGTAAGGGAGCTTCCACTGTAGTAGCTTCATTTTTCTGTTCAATTATTTGTAGCAGTAATCAGAGTTTTGTTGAGGCGGGGAAGGGGGAGGAGAAACGAAATTAGACAGTAAAAAGAACTAAATATCGGTAGTATAGTGAGGCTGCTATCAAGTAGGTTTTTTTCTTGCCCCCCCCCCCCCTCTACCCCTTCCCCCATCACCCCAATGTTTTTGTATATGTCAATTTTATATTAGTGTTTTTCATAGTTTTTTTTGGTTGGCAATATCCTATTGGTATGGAAGTATGCTGCCATCAAAACAGGATTTATGCTATTTTGATCTTTAAAAAAAAAAGGCAGATGCTAACTTCTAGTTGAAAGAACAGTTATAGGAATGTGAAACACTTTTGCTATTGGTTGTATAGACACAACCGTTTTTGCATGGTTTTTTAATTCTTTTCTAAATCTAAGGATGACAAGTTATCTTTCTTTTTTTTAAACACGAGTATAAGAACAACAACCGTTTTATAAACAACCCTTCCCGTTTTCCGCTTAGCGCTAAATTCTCTCCATTCTCTACCCCTTCCTCTTTTCCTTTTGTCCCCCCATACCTCGTTCATCTTCCATACCTTGCTGAAATCTTACCCCTTTCTTACCCCCTACCTCCCACCCCCACCATCGACTGCTTGGTCATTTGGTCATTGTCTGACTAGGAAGTCTTGCGACGTTAAGCGTTGTTTAGCACCCTGCATCTTTGGAATGGTATAAGCCGTAAGGCATTAGCATTCTTCTCTTCTCAGATGAATTCAGAAGGTACTATCATTCTTCTCGGGTGAAATCCAGAAGGTATTATCATTCTTCTCTGGTGAAAGCCAGAAGGTACTATCATTCTTCTAGGGTGAAAGCCAGAAGGTACTGTCATTCTTCTCAGGTTAAAGCCAGAAGGTACTATCATTCTCAGGTTAAAGCCAGAAGGTACTATCATTCTCTGGTGAAATCCAGAAGGCTCTTTCAATCTTTTCTGGTGAAAGCCAGAAGGTAGTATCATTCTTCTCTGGTGAAAGCCAGAAGGTACTATCGTTCTTAGGGTCAAAGCCAGAACGTACTGTCATTCTTCTCAGGTTAAAGCCAGAAGGTACTATCATTCTTCTCAGGTTAAAGCCAGAAGGTACTATCATTCTTCTCTGGTAAAGCCAGAAGGTACTATCATTCTTCTCAGATGAAAGTCAGAAGGTACTATCATTTCCTCCCGGGTGAAAGCCAGAAGGTACTATCATTCTTCTCAGGGTGAAATCCAGAAGGTACTATCATTCTTCTCGGGTGAAATCCAGAAGGTACTATCATTCTTCTCAGGTGAAAGCCAGAAGGTACTATCATTCTTCTCAGGTCAAAACCAGAAGGTACTATCATTCTTCTCGGGTTAAAACCAGAAGGTACTATCATTCTCGGGTTAAAGCCAGAAGGTACTATCATTCTTCTCGGGTCAAAGCCAGAAGGTACTATCATTCTTCTCGGGTCAAAGCCAGAGGGTACTATCATTCTTCTCGGGTCAAATCCAGAGGGTACTATCATTCTTCTCGGGTCAAAGCCAGAGGGTACTATCATTCTTCTCGGGTCAAAGCCAGAAGGTACTATCATTCTTCTCGGGTCAAAACCAGAGGGTACTATCATTCTTCTCGGGTCAAAACCAGAAGGTACTATCATTCTCGGGTCAAAGCCAGAGGGTACTATCATTCTTCTCGGGTGAAAGCCAGAAGGTACTATCATTCTTCTCGGGTCAAAACCAGAGGGTACTATCATTCTTCTCGGGTTAAAGCCAGAAGGTACTATCATTCTTCTCGGGTCAAAGCCAGAAGGTACTATCATTCTTCTCGGGTCAAAGCCAGAAGGTACTATCATTCTTCTCGGGTCAAAGCCAGAAGGTACTATCATTCTTCTCGGGTCAAAGCCAGAAGGTACTATCATTCTTCTCGGGTCAAAGCCAGAAGGTACTATCATTCTTCTCGGGTCAAAAAGCCAGAAGGTACTATCATTCTTCTCGGGTCAAAGCCAGAAGGTACTATCATTCTTCTCGGGTCAAAGCCAGAAGGTACTATCATTCTTATCGGGTCAAAGCCAGAAGGTACTATCATTCTTCTCGGGTCAAAGCAAGCCAGAAGGCACTATGATTCTTCTCGGGTCAAAGCCAGAAGGTACTATCATTCTTCTCGGGTCAAAGCCAGAAGGTACTATCATTCTTCTCGGGTCAAAGCCAGAAGGTACAGTGGAATCCGCTTTATCGGCCACTTTTGGGACAAGGCAAAATGTGGCCGATAAAGCGAATCGGCCGATAAAACGAACATCGAGATACTGTATGACGCAATTATGCAAGTCAAAAGCAATGACGTCAAATAAAATCTGTCAAAACACAAGAGTTCATACAGTACAGTGTATGTGTACTGTATGTGAACACTTTATTAATCCTACAACTTGACAGAAGCACGAGTAAAAGACAATGATTTTGTGTTCTTGAGTGATTTTAACGCCATGCAGGGTCTTTCAATTGACAACAGCTCGCCTTCCAACTTCACACTCAACCATGTAAACGTCAAAAGCGTGTTGTCAGTTTGTTTGTTGTTCTCTTTCTCAAAAAAAGGGGGGTAAAGAGGAAAAATTAGAGAGAAAAAGTGGCCAATAAAGCGAAATTGAAGATTTCAGCTTTGGCCGTTAAAACGAACAAAATAACACATGCTTAAGAAGAAAAAATTCCGTACATTAGGAAATTGGCCGATTAAGCGGCTTTGGCCGATTATCCGAAGGCCGATAAAGCGGATTCCACTGTACTATCATTCTTCTCAGATGAAAGTCAGAAGGTACTATCATTCTTCTCGGGTCAAAGCCAGAAGGCACTATCATTCTTCTCGGGTCAAAGCCGGAAGGTACTATCATTCTTCTCAGGTCAAAACCAGAAGGCACTATGATTCTTCTCGGGTTAAAGCCAGAGGGTACTATCATTCTTCTCGGGTCAAAGCCAGAGGGTACTATCATTCTTCTCGGGTCAAAGCCAGAAGGCACTATGATTCTTCTTGTAGGGTGAAGGAAAGCCTGAAGGTACTATGAACCTTCTTCTGTATTCTTTGTGCGTCAGTACCTGCTGGGTTTGTTTGACCCGATAAGAAGGATAGCACCTAATTGGCACATTACCCCCGATCTACTAGAAAGAAGGAGCAATGCTTTATGGACCTTGGTAGTTGTGGATCAACAGGACTGGAGACTGGACATATTTCACCGTTATTATTCGGTAGTTGTGGATCAACAGGACTGGAGACTGGACATATTTCACCGTTATTATTCGGTAGTTGTGGATCAATATGAGTGGAGACTGGACATATTTCACCGTTATTATTCCTCCTTGTTGTGGTTGCTGCATACTATGATGCTCTTGTTCGTGTTCTTTGATAATAAAAATAAAAAGAGATGGGAAAATAAGTAGGCGGGTGTGAAGCATTTCATCTTGCGAAATTCAGCAACAATGAAACCTATTTTTGATATTAAAAAAGAAAGATATGATATTTTATGAATGGTATTAGAAATATTATACAGTATTCCAATTTCCTGCCCAGGACTGCAGCATTAGTTTTAACCTCCCACTTCACTCCACCTTGTAACCCCCCCCCCCTCCCCACCCCCGCCCCCTTCCAAGAAATGCAACTCAAAGCCTGGCTGTTTGTAGAGTTTCTTTGCATCGTTCTCTTCCCAATATGTGATTCTAAAATAATTCGTTGTTTTCCCAATATGTGATTCTAAAATAATTCGTTGTTTTCCCAATATGTGATTCTAAAATAATACACACCTGTGTGGGCGCATGTGTATGTGTATATATGTGCGTTCGTGTGTGTTTTTTGTTGGTGTGTGTGTGTGTGTGTGTGTGCGTGTACGTGCGTGTGTGTGTGTGTGTGTGTGTGTGTGTGTGTGTGTGTGTGTGTGTGTATGTGTGTTATAGTAATTAATCAGTTAACCATTTTTCTCAAAGGTTCTGTGGAAGAGATAGCATTTTCAGTTAAAAAAAAAGAAAAATACAAACCACCAGAACGACATCAAAATGGGCTAGGGTCAACAGAGCCAGTTTTGATGACACGGGAATGCCCAACGGGATTCGAACTCGTAATCATTACGTCTGATGGAAGGGAACTCTGTGGCCCCACAAAGCTACACGTCTGCAGACGTTTTCTTTTCCTCATCCTACTGCCCCTTCTTTCATTTCGTTTTCATTTTTCCCACCCCCCCCCCCCCCCCCCGCCCCTTCTCCTAAAACGGTACTGGTCTCAATAGCAACTTTTCCTATGCTTTCCTTCTCCACGCATCCTCTCTTTCTGTTCTCTATTTCTTTTCCATTATCTTGTTCGAAAGAATAGAAAAACGCACTCTTATCTCTTCTGCCTTGTCTCTTGAGATGACACTAAAACGCCTAGACGAATTGATGGTTGTTCCTTTTTTTTTTTTTTTTTTTTGTTTTGTTCTGGCGTCAGGTCCATTCCCACATTCGCGTTGTTGTTTTTGGCTCACTCACTCATTGTTTTTTTTGCTCACTAGAGTCTATAGTTTGATAGTTGTTCGGTTGTGTGTATGCGTGTGTGTGTTGCGTCCTTGGTCTAATCTCCAAACTTTAACGTTGGCTTTTTTTTTCTCGGGAAATAGAAGGCGTACATTGTTCAAACTTTGCACACATGTGGATGCCTATGCAAGCTTTCAAACAATAATGATTTGAATCATTAAATACTTAAAACATCACTGTAAACAGATAACATTTTAGATTAGTGGGTTACAGAGTATTCAACAGGCAACATGAGTTAAGAAACTCATCAACTCTGAAAGCCTAGATTATAGTAGATAGCTCATCGGTAGAGTGTCTGTCTGTCATGCCAATGGTTCCGGGTCCGATTCTCGGCACCGGCACTTTTTTATATATTTTTGATTTTAGTTGTATCCATTAACGATAGTTTCATTTGGTACTTTTATTGGCAATCTTGTACTTTAGACACCCCTCTCGATATTTGTTTGTTGTTGTCCCACATGTTCCTGTTCGAGTGAGCCTTGAAGGCGTTGCTTCTTTTTTCTTTTCTTTTTTACTGACGTCAGGTCCATTCCCACCTTCGCCTTATCAAAAAACCCAAAAAACTAACCCCATTCCTCCCCCCCCCCCCCCCCCCCCCCTGTATAATATCCCCATCAGTAGGACATGGGTCCCTCTCGAACTGGTAAGCTGTTTAGGGCCCGGCAAATCAACTTAGCAGGTAGAGGGGGGGGGGGGGGGGGGGGGGGGGGGGGGGGGGGGGGGGGGGGGGGGGGGGGGGGGGGGGGGGGGGGGGGGGGGGGGGAGCCTCTCTGGGATAGTTGTCTCTCTTTTTCTCTCGCCGTTCGTCTCCATCCCTTGTGTCTGGTCTTATCTCCGTCTCGCCTTCGCATTGTCTTTGTCCCTACTGTCTCTGTCAGTGAGTGTCTGTCGCTTTCCCTTGTCGCTTTGACTCTAGATAACGGTCGCCGCGCGAATAACGCTTACGCCAAACACCCTAAACGTTTGCTAAGGTCAGATAACTCTTTAAGCTTACTCTTCATTTTTGGGAGAGAGAAAAGGGTTGCTATCATAAGGGAGGTAAATCATACCTCTCTGTCAGTTTGTACAAAGTTTTCGATTTCACCCACGTCTATTTGTTAGGCGTAAAATCTCTATTTTTCTCTCTCTCACGTCTATTTGTGTGCAGAAAATTAAATTTGCACTATATTATGCCATCTAACATGATGAACTTTAAGAAAGAGCACTCAAAACACTTGCGTTTGTTTCATTTGCTGAAATCATCCCGTATATCTTCACGACTGACTAAATAATATTTGCTGTGGCAAGCTTGTTGTTTTGGTCTTCCATTTTTAAAGTTCAAGTCTCATTACGCGAGATATATAAAAAAAAAAGCCGGAAGTATTAATATTTCCCATGATCCTTCAAATAGTTTGTGGCTTGCTACCTCGATCACAGCCACAAAACGTTTTTGGCACAAATGTCGGCGAAAGAGGTGTTTCTTAGTACCGTTGTTGCCGATTTGCGCTCACGCTACGTAACGTTAGCCCTTGCGAAAGGACTCCCTGGTGTCTTGTGTCTGGTGACTTTGGGTTTCCCCTTTCGTTTTTCTTCTCTCTCTCTCCCCCCCCCCCCCCCCCCCAGCTACTGTGTAAATGTGACGCGACATGAGGGGATTTAATTGGTATTTTGCTTTTTGATGGTTGATTTTCTTTGCTCTCCAGGTGGGAGCAATCCGAATTTCACAGAGACGCCTCTGTGACTATAAAGTACCAAATACCAAATACGTAATTTTGCTCTGACTTTCTTTGTTTTTGTCTGATGTGTATTGCTGTATGTCTCTTGTCTCTGCCAATCTGTCTTTCTCTGTCTCTTTCATGCGCACGCACACACACACACACATGCGCGCGCACGCACGCACACACACGCACACGCACACACGCACACACGCACACACACACACACACACACACACACACACACACACACACACACACACACACACACACACACACACACACACACACACACACACACACACACACACACACACACACACACACACACACACACACACACACACACACACACACACACACACACACACACACACACACACACACACACACACACACACGTCTATTTCTTTGTTTTTTATGACGACAGGATGTAAAAAAGCTTTATCAAGCTTACTTTTTTTATCGTCAATAAAGATCATTTTGACTTGACTTGACACACACACACACACACACGCACGCACGCGCGCGCGCACGCGCGCACGCACACACACAGGGTTAATGAAGTTAAAATTGTAACAAATGGTTTTCCGAATTGCCTTATCACTTATAAATATATTAATATAAAAAAAAACCTCTAAAATTTCATTTTAACCCTTTCACCGCCAGCCATATTTCAGCCAAAATGTCCATTAAATTTACCTGGGTAGAGAACAAAATCCATCTGCAGTATTGGGGATTCTTCTGTGACATACATAAAATAAGGTCTATCCTTACTTCCCAAAACTAAGACAACAGGGTCTTTGGATAACAGACCCCAATTAGATGCCTTTTAGTGACATAGGTAATAAATCACTGTGGTGCTAAAATGCGACTTTGGCGGTGAAAGGGTTAATATTTAATAGGCTACATGTTAAACTCTCTCAATGGAAATGTCAAACACACACGGAAACTACCATCGCATTGTTGAGACCAAGTGACATCCTATCTCAAAAAACGGTTGCCGTGGTGACCGCATAATACTTTGCCAGGATGACCTTTAATGGGCGATACTTCTTCTTCTTCTTCTTCTTCTTCTTCTTGTTCTTCTTCTTCTTCTTCGCTCTGACAGTTTCCTGTCAATTATGAGCGCAGATACATCATGCTGCCGTTATGCACCTAAGTAAGGAATAATTAGGCCCAGCATGTCCGACTTCGGCTGGAGGAAATCTTTTTGAAAGCGTTGATTGAAAAAAAGGCAGGTGAATGGACCGGAAAGGCAGACATATAGTAGATGACAGAAAGCAAAAGGAAAAGGCAGGGTCAAAGAGAGTGACAGATTAGATGAAATTAGAAGCACAGAACTTCCAGAGAGAAAATGGAGTTTTACGTCCTCTTGGTCTGAATCAGACACATATGGGACATTTGTAAATACAAATATGGTGGGAACAATACTGGAGGCAATGCCCGGAGGCAGTGCAAAACCAGTAAAGTCCCGATTTTTTTAATATTAATATTAATAATGCACAGAACTTCCAGAAGGTGGGGGAACTATTTATACAACCCCCCTGGTATCCCCACGGGGGGTAATGGGCGGTACAACGGGAGGCAGTTGACCACCTTGACCTTTCCCCGGGCAGTCCAAGTGGAGGACACTCAGGGTTGTTGATGACCCCCTGATTGTGCAGATTGCCGGCTATTAGTGTGGTGTGAGTGAGGACAGTGACAAAATCACTTGATCGAGTCACCGTCATCATTATGGTCATCATTATGGGCGTGTTGGGAGGGATGGGAGGTACTTGCTGTCGTCAGCGTTTTTGTCGTTGTCGTCATGATGATGATTTATATTACATTGTCTTTATTAAGTTCGTGGTGTCATTGTCATCGTTGTTGTTGTTGTTGTCGTTGTTGTTGTCTCCTCCTCCTCCTCCTCCTCCTCCTCCTCCTCCTCCTCCTCCTCCTCCTCCTCCTCCTCCTCCTCCTCATCATCATCATCATCATCATCATCTTCAACAGTGTCATTGTCCTCCTTCTCCTCGTCTTCCTCCTCCTCCTCCTCTTCATCATCATCTTCAACAGTGTCATTGTCCTCCTCCTCCTCTTCATCATCGTCAACAGTGTCGTCCTCCTCCTTTTCCTCCTCCTCCTCCTCCTCCTCAACAACACTGTCATTGTCCTCCTCATCCTCCTCATCCTCCTCCCTGTCCTCCTGCTTCTCCTCATAATCATCATCATCATCATCATACACATCCTCCTCCTCCTCCTCCTCCTCATCATCATCATCATCATCATCACCCACATCATCATCATCAACATTGCCATTGGTCTCCTCCTCCTCCTCCTCCTCAACATCATCATCTTTATCATCATCAACAACACTGCCGTTGTCCCCCTCCTCCTCCTCAACATCCACATCAACATCATCATCATACACATCATCATCCTCAACATCCTCATCCTCATCAGCATTGCCATTGTTCTCCTCCTCCTCGCAAATCGTGTGGCTTTTGGTGTTCTTTTAAGGGTAAAAAATGGATACGAGGGGCATCTTTAAATTATCTTTTACCTATCGGTACTTAACGTATGCACGCTGTCAGCCATGCTTTATTTTAAAGTTTTGTTGTTGCTGCCTCTATGTTAAAGATGGAAAGTAATCAGAACCCGTTATTAACAAGACGTGGTATAAACCGTTAACATGTTCGGTTGAGTTTTCCTGGGATATTTTGCTCTGGACCTGTTGTCTCTCTTTCACCGTTTGCATGACGGATGATGATGTTATATCGCCTTTCCTTGTTGATGCCATTTCTCCTCTGTTTTTGCTGCTGCAAAGAAACATGCACGAGGACAACAATGACGTACCGAGGATCGAAAAGTGTCCTGAGACAAGAGAAATCAATAGACTATGTCCTAGCTCTGGCAGAAATCAATAAGGCAGCGTGCCAATGATATAAATAAATGAATCAGACATTTGTCCTGACAGGGCAGAACACAATGCGACATTTTCAATTTTAATAGGTCAAGGGCCTATGACCGGGGCCTCGGGACATCACTGGGACAAGAAAACACGAAAAAAGGATGCATAGCCCATGGGGGATGGGGTGTCTGCAAGAGTGGGTAAAACATGTCACTTTGTCCCGCACATAGTGCAGCGACCGAGAGAAATGCCCGGAGCCATATTGACAAAGCAAACAGCTTTAGTTTATGCATGTGTACGTGGGCGCGTTCATGCATGCTCCCCCTCCCCCACCCCGCATGCATGCAAAAACGACATGCTGTGCGACCGAGTCTCCGTACAGTTGAGTTGTGTTTCTTTTTCACGCGAACGCTCGCGCGTTTCATGACGAGTCTTGTTGTGTTGCGGAGTTCTGTTCTGTTTTTGTTGTGCGTTTTCTCTGTTCTTTTCTTTCCTTGTTTTTTTTAGCCATTGCCCCCTTGAGCTGTATTGATTTTCCTCCCAGAACATTTCCGCCATGTTTCGTCCATGTTCCGCCATTCCGATAGGCAGCATTGGGGGAGTTTTAATTTAACATCTGGATGGGTTTTCACATTCGCACGATTTGATAGAATAACTAGTGGGTTTTTTTGGGGGGGGTTTAAACTGGTGTTTGGTTTGAAAATGCATTTAATTTGTTGGTGGGTGTTTGTTTGTGGAGGGTTGTTTTGTTTTGTCTTTGTCTTTACCTGTTCGGGTTTGTTTATTTGTCTTAGTTTTAGTTTATACTTTTTTTGCGTGCAATTCTTTTTGGAGATTTTGTTATTGACTTTTGGGTGGACATAGTGTGCAATGACACTTGTGTACGAGATTTGTACTTTTGTGTGTGTGTGCGCGTGCGTGGGTGTATGCGTGTGTGCATGCGCACGCGCGTGTGTCTGTGTGTGTTTTCCACTGTACATTTCTATGACTTTCCTGAAGAGAAAAAACCGCTTACCTTTTCCCAATAACAAGCTCTGTTTTTTTAAAATTTGTTTTAAGATCACCGTGACAGTCGATCGATTTTTTTAACTCTCCAGACACAAACAAATCAGATGATGTCACGCCATATTGTCGTTGGCTCAGGAGCTTTTCTAGTTCTTACCCCACCTCTTCTTAAGAAAAACAACACCATTACTCTTTTGGGATAATTATTTTGGTGACCCCGTTCGCTTTTTCTCTCCGCCCCCCCCCCCCTTTTGTTGTTGTTAAAGACCCCCCCACGTCACGTGTCACATTCCCTCTTATGCTAGGAAGATTTCTGAACATTTCTTGCCAGCTATAAGAGGGAAAACATGTGAAAACCTTGATTTTGACATGTGACGTGATGGGTCTTTAGAGTAATTACTGGTTCTGCTCTGTGTGTGTGTGTGTGCGTGTGCGTGTGCGTGTGCGTGTGCGTGTGCGTGCGTGCGTGCGTGCGTGCGTGTATGTGTATATATGTGTGTGTGTGTGTGTGCGTGCGCGTGCGTGCGTGCGTGCGTGCTTATTCAATGAAAAAAAAGGCAACATAAACAAAGCCGCTGTATGAATTTTGTATTTGCATGCGTTCGTGCTTATTGGCCTCTGCAACTGGGGTTATTGACACCCTTGAGAGTGAGAGTGAATCCCCTGTTGGTCAGTACTGAAAAGGGAATTCACTCTTGCGAAAGGCAGCCATTTAGTGACATCAAATAGGGTTATTGGCGAGAGTCATGCCCTTGTTTGGTCAGTACTCAAGCAGCTACCAATGGCATTCACTCTATCAAAACATGGTTGTTGCAGTGGCCAATAGGTATGTGTGTGCAGACTAGACGTGAACATGTGCAGCTAGTTACATATTTAACACGGAGGAGACCTTTCTAAGATGACTCGTGTTATAGTCTTCGAAGCAAAAACTACCACGA
>CM065680.1:10755302-10770302 GCA_017654935.2 Phymorhynchus buccinoides | reverse complement strand
CTTTCTTGCATGGGTGTCTGTTGCCTTTCTTGCATAGGCGTTTATTGTTTCTTTCTTTCTTTATGTTTGTCTTTCTTTCTTCCTTTTCCCTTCCGTCCTTCCTTCCTTTCTTTCTTTCTTTTCTTCTTTCGTTTTCCTTTCTTGCATGGGTCTTTCTTTCTTTCTTTCCTTCTTTCTTTTTCTTTTGTTGCATTGGTCTTTCTTTTTCCTTTCTTGCATGGGTCTTTCTTTTTCCTTTCTTGCATGGGTCTTTCTTTTTCCTTTCTTGCATGGGTCTTTCTTTCTTTCTTTCTTTCCTTCTTTCTTTTTCCTTTCTTGCATGGGTCTTTCTTTCTTTCCTTCTTTCTTTTTCCTTTCTTGCATGGGTCTTTCTTTCTTTCTTTCTTTCTTTCTTTCTTTCTTCCTTTCCTTTCTTGCATGGGTCTTTCTTTTTCCTTTCTTGCATGGGTCTTTCTTTCTTTCTTTCCTTCCTTTTGCCTTTCTTTCTTTCTTTCTTTCTTTCTTTTTCCTTTCTTGCATAGGTCTTTCTTTTTCCTTTCTTGCATAGGTCTTTCTTTTTCCTTTCTTGCATGGGTCTTTCTTTCTTTTTCTTTCTTTCTTTTTCCTTTCTTGCATGGGTCTTTCTTTCTTTCTTTCCTTCTTTCTTTTTCCTTTCTTGCATGGGTCTTTCTTTCTTTCTTTTCTTCTTTCTTTTTCCTTTCTTGCATGGGTCTTTCTTTCTTTCTTTCCTTCTTTCTTTTTCCTTTTTTCTTTCTTTCTTTCTTTCCTTCTTTCTTTTTCCTTTCTTGCATGGGTCTTTCTTTCTTTCTTTCTTTCTTTCTTTTTTTCTTTCTTGCATGGGTCTTTCTTCTTTCTTTCTTTCTTTCCTTCTTTCTTTTTCCTTTCTTTCATGGGTCTTTCCTTCCTTTCTTTCTTTCTTTTCTTTCTTTTTCCTTTCTTGCTTTCTTCCTTCCTTTCTTTCTTTCTTTCTTTCTTTCTTTTTCCTTTCTTGCATGGGTCTTTCTTTCTTTCTTTCTTTCTTTTTCCTTTCTTGCATGGGTCATTCTTTCTTTCTTTCCTTCTTTCTTGCATGGGTCATTCTTTCTTTCTTTCCTTCTTTCTCGCATGGGTCTTTCTTTCTTTCTTTTTCTTTTCTTTCTTTCTTTCTTTCTTTCTTTCTTTCTTTCTTTCTTTTTCTTTCTTTTTTTTCTTTCTTTCTTCTTTCTTTCTTCCTTTCTTTCTTGCTGTCATGTTTGCCTTTCTTGCATAGGCTTTTTTCTTTCTCTTCGTTTGCCTTTCTTTCTGTCTTCCTCCCCCCCCCTCCCTCCCTTCCTTCCTTTCTTTCTTCATTTTCCTTTCTTCCTTCTTCTTTGTTTCTTGCAGTGGTTAAGATTTGTGTGTGTGCCATCGATTGGTGTCCGAAATTTAAAAAAGAAAGTCTTTGGACTTTTCTCATTTTGTTCTGTTTTGTTTCAATACATTTTGTTCTGTTTTGTTTCAATACATTTTGTTCTGCTTTGTTTCAATACATTTTGTTCTGTTTTGTTTCAATACATTTTGGTCTGTTTTGTTTCAATACATTTTGGTCTGTTTTGTTTCAATACATTTTGGTCTGCTTTGTTTCAATACATTTTGGTCTGTTTTGTTTCAATACATTTTGGTCTGTTTTGTTTCAATACATTTTGGTCTGTTTTGTTTCAATACATTTTGGTCTGTTTTGTTTCAATACATTTTGTTCTGCTTTGTTTCAATACATTTTGGTCTGTTTTGTTTCAATACATTTTGTTCTGCTTTGTTTCAATACATTTTGTTGTTTTGTTTCAATACATTTTGTTCTGTTTTGTTTCAATACATTTTGTTGTTTTGTTTCAATACATTTTGTTCTGTTTTGTTTCAATACATTTTGTTCTGCTTTGTTTCAATACATTTTGTTCTGTTTTGTTTCAATACATTTTGTTCTGTTTTGTTTCAATACATTTTGTTCTGTTTTGTTTCAATACATTCTGTTCTGCTTTGTTTCAATACATTTTGTTCTGTTTTGTTTCAATACATTCTGTTCTGCTTTGTTTCAATACATTTTGTTCTGCTTTGTTTCAATACATTTTGTTCTGCTTTGTTTCAATACATTTTGTTGTTTTGTTTCAATACATTTTGTTCTGCTTTGTTTCAATACATTCTGTTCTGCTTTGTTTCAATACATTTTGTTCTGCTTTGTTTCAATACATTCTGTTCTGTTTTGTTTCTGTTCTGCTTTGTTTCAATACATTTTGTTCTGTTTTGTTTCTGTACATTTTGTTCTGCTTTGTTTCAATACATTTTGTTCTGTTTTGTTTCAATACATTTTGTTCTGCTTTGTTTCAATACATTCTGTTCTGCTTTGTTTCAATACATTTTGTTCTGCTTTGTTTCAATACATTTTGTTCTGCTTTGTTTCAATACATTTTGTTCTGCTTTGTTTCAATACATTTTGTTCTGTTTTGTTTCAATACATTTTGTTCTGTTTTGTTTCAATACATTTTGTTCTGTTTTGTTTCAATACATTTTGTTCTGCTTTGTTTCAATACATTTTGTTCTGCTTTGTTTTCTGTTCTGCTTTGTTTCAATACATTTTGTTCTGTTTTGTTTCTGTACATTTTGTTCTGCTTTGTTTCAATACATTTTGTTCTGTTTTGTTTCAATACATTTTGTTCTGTTTTGTTTCAATACATTTTGTTCTGCTTTGTTTCAATACATTTTGTTCTGCTTTGTTTCAATACATTTTGTTCTGCTTTGTTTCAATACATTTTGTTCTGTTTTGTTTCAATACATTTTGTTCTGCTTTGTTTCAATACATTTTGTTCTGCTTTGTTTCAATACATTTTGTTCTGCTTTGTTTCAATACATTTTGTTCTGTTTTGTTTCAATACATTTTGTTCTGTTTTGTTTCAATACATTTTGTTCTGTTTTGTTTCAATACATTTTGTTCTGTTTTGTTTCAATACATTTTGTTCTGCTTTGTTTCAATACATTTTGTTCTGTTTTGTTTCAATACATTTTGTTCTGCTTTGTTTCAATACATTTTGTTCTGTTTTGTTTCAATACATTTTGTTCTGCTTTGTTTCAATACATTTTGTTCTGCTTTGTTTCAATACATTTTGTTCTGCTTTGTTTCAATACATTCTGTTCTGTTTTGTTTCTGTTCTGCTTTGTTTCAATACATTTTGTTCTGCTTTGTTTCAATACATTTTGTTCTGCTTTGTTTCTGTTCTGCTTTGTTTCAATACATTTTGTTCTGCTTTGTTTCAATACATTTTGTTCTGCTTTGTTTCTGTTCTGTTTTGTTTCAATACATTTTGTTCTGCTTTGTTTCAATACATTTTGTTCTGCTTTGTTTCAATACATTTTGTTCTGTTTTGTTTCTGTTCTGTTTTGTTTCGATGTATTCCATCATTTGTTTCCCCCCGACGTGCCGCCAATCATTCAATAGAGCCAGACGCACATTGCCTTGAGTTGTAACCATTCCCCTGCTGTTGTTTTTATGACACGGGCATGCCAGTGGTGTGGCCTATTGATTGGGTTTACAGTGAAAACAAACAGCTCGGGTGGCGTCACGCGACTGTGATGCTGTTGACACGGGAAGTTAAATTTTTAAAAATGTTTTTAGTTTATGTTTTCAGCCCCTGGGACAAATACGACACCCATCATTTTTTCATTTGTTTGCTTATTTTGTCTGTTTCTAAATTTATTAGTTATGTTGTCTAAGGTCACCTCTACTCATTGCGTCATCTTTTTTGGGTGGTACTTTTAGTTATTATTTTATCTTATGTAAAGCGGGAATCAGACACAGAATGGTCATACAGACCTGTTTACTCTACTGTTTTTGAGTAGTATTCTACTCAATTTGGACCTCTACTACTCTTCAGAATTGATAATAATGCTCTATTTTCAGTGAACATTGTTTGATGGTTTAATGAATAAAACTACACATGTTTAGCCACAACTACTCATTTCAACAATCCAGACTACTCAAGACTTGTGTAGGGGGGTAAACAGGTCTGGTCATATTAATGCGTTTGTGTTATGTATTTTGCGTATATCGCTATAATATTACCGTGTTTTGTCTGTGTGCGTTCGCAAACGATGATGTTACAGGGTCAGTTGACCAACTTTGACAACATAAGACAAGAACTGAACCAGCGAAAAGGGTGAGACGGTGCTATATATGGGAGTAGGGAGATGAGAGCTGTACGGTCTTCAAGATGTGCCACCCCCCCCCCCCCTATATTTCTCGGCTCTACCCGCATTTTCACACTTGCCTTTCTTACCAAACATTAAGCTGTATTTTATTAACACTTTTCAGCTAATTATCTTTGTTGAATAATAATTAATCGCAGTCATGATAAAGGCCATTATTTAATAGGACCCCCCCCCCCCCCCCCCCATGTAGTGCAGTACACACAACAGCCGCGCAGTCCTGGTTCATTGCGTTTTCCCGTCTTGCCTTTATCTTCTACTATTATTGAATGCATGTGTTTAATTATGTAAATGGATGAAAATTAGTGTTAAATATTACAAACGATAGAGGATGAAGTACTCAATCTGCAGTAAGAAAGGCAAGACTGAAAAAATGGAAACAACCGAGAAATGGAGGGGGGGGCGCATCTTTACCTTTACCATAAAGGTATTGGAAAGAAGTATTTAAACGAAAGATCAGAAATGAAAACATTACGAAATTGGTCAGCAAAATGGTAATTGTTTATGATATCCGCTTTACTACGCTCTTTTATGACCGCGTTCATACAATACACTCCCCCCCTCTCTCTCCCTCCCTCTCTATGGTTGTGTTTTCTGAATTGTTTTTTTAGCGTCCCACTGACCTTTTAGCTACGTGTTGTTTTGCCAGACTGATGTGAAAAACAGGACTGTGATCTTGTCTTTCTTGTTCGATGCTTCAAAAAGTTGCGTTGGACTCCATTCCCAAGGCCGTCGGGGGGAGTTCTTCCTGGCTTGATATATTGCGGATGAGTCTTGGTTTAGTGCATTATTCGCTGCAAAATGGAGAAAGGTGGTAGAATGGTTAAGACATTCGCCTGCCAAATGTAATATGCGTGACTGCAACGTGAGTGACCCGGGTTCGAATCCCGGCTTCGCCCTTTCTTTCTAGTTCGACAGGAAAATCGAACTGAACGTCGAGTCCTTCGGATGGGGATTTAACCCTTTCACCGCCAATGTCGCATTTTAGCACCACCATGATTTCACGCCTATGTCACAAAAAGGCCTAAACCCAGGGTCTGTTATCCAAAGAGCCTATTTTCATAATTTGGGGAGGTAAGGATAGGCCTTACTTTATACATGCCATAGAGGAATCCCCACTATTGCAGATTTTGTTCCCCTCTCTACCCAGGTAAGTTTAATGGACATGTTTTGCTGAAAAATGGCTGGCGGTGAAAGGGTTAAAGCTAGTCCGACCGGTGCGCTTTACGCACGTACAAATCCCACGGCAGTTGAAACTCGGTGAGAGCCGGGGAAAATCCAGCTGTGTAGTATGGCCAAATTGATAGCTAGGTTCCCCTCCCCCCCTCCTCACCCTGCCTTCCGAAATAAAAAAAAAGAAGAGATTTGGGTAGGCGCTGCGGTTGCGGCGACGCGCTCTCCGGGGGAGAGCAGCCCGAATATCACAGAGGTAAGTTTCTGTGACTTGAATATACCAAATACCAAAATACCAGAACAATTTCAGCCACCCTCTTTTATTTAGTAAGCACCACGTACTCTTTTACCCACTGGTTGTCACTGCACAGGACTGACGCGTATTGTTAGCCCTCCGCCTGTTTGTAAGGGAGAGTGGTGGGATGGGGGTGGTGGGGTTATATTTCAGTTGTCCATGCCTGTTTCTTTGTCTGTCACCGCAATATCTTGTGAACCACAGCACGGAATCACTTCAAATTTTCTATGGTGGCATATTTCCTGAAGCTGGTACAGTGGAACCTCCCTAATAAGACCTTCAGAAATCGTCCAAATTGAGGTCTTATAAGGGAGGGGTCTTATAAGGGAGGTAATTTTAATATTTAAGAGCAATGTCTCAGAGAAGTAGGTCTTATATGGGAGGGAGTCTTATAATGGGAGGTCTTATAAGGGGGGTTCCACTGTATATCCCTTCCAGTAACTGTAACCTTGTTGACCTTGAGCTTTGACTTCGAATTGATTATGCGGGAAAAGGGGTGGAGGACTTGTCGAGGCACTGTACCCGGCGAAATCTTTCGCTAAAACGCGTTTCTAGTATTTGTCCGTCACCGAAGGTGATCGGACTTTGCGATGGGCTGGTTTGTCTTTTTTTTCTTTTTTTTCTTTTTCTTTCTGTCTGTCCCAAGGATAACTCCCGAACCGCTTGACCGAATCGCGTCAAATTTTGTGTGAAGGTGTGCCACCTTAATAGGAAGAGATCCGCGCAAACCATTTTGCCGTCGTGACCTTGACGTACGACCTTGAAAACCGAAAATCTATTTTTAGCCATATCTCGGGCACCGATCGACATAGGATGTTGAAACTTGGAATGAAGGTGGTTTGGCTTATGCCCGTTCTGATGATGGCATACCGATCAAGGTCAAGGTCAAGGTCAAAAAGATCGCTGGAGCCTGAAAATCTGAGGGTCATTTTTTCTCCTTCTGTCTGTCCCAAGGATATCTTTCGAACGGGTTGACCGAATCACGTCAACATTTTGTGTGCTGGTGTGTCACCATGAGAGGAAGGCATCCGTGCAAACCATTTTGCCGTCGTGACCTTGACCTTGGCGTACGACCTTGAAAACCGAAAATCTTTCAGGGGCCATAACTCCCACACCGTTAGTGTTAGAGTCTTCAAATTTGGCATGAAGGTACTTTGGCTTATGCCCGTTCTGATGGTGGCATACTGATCAAGGTCAAGGTCACGGTCCGGGCGATCCGTAGGCCTTGAAAGTGATAGGGGTCTACACATTGGGTTTTAAGCCATATTTTCCACATTGGTACTTGACAGAAGCGCTTCAGATTGTGTGTGGTACTGTATACCCTAGAGAAGAAAACATCCGAGCATAAATTATCACCATGCTGACCTTGACCTTGAAGTGTGACCTTGAAAACCGAAATTTCCTTCTTTGCGCTATATGTTTCTTCTTCAAGCTGTATCTCGTGAACTAGAAGACAGAATCCCTTCCAATTTTGTGTCAGGATGTGACACTCGACGGGGTGTCGCAAGTGCGTGGTATTGCTGGTGACGGACATGTCTGCCGCTCGGCGACGCCCTTGTTTTTGTTTTGGTCATTTGGTGGGATCTGAACTTGGGGATGTCTCGACTGCAAGTTCTGTGATTAACCACAGGGCCAAGTTAAGCGAGGCAGCCCCAGCATTCGTCCATCCAATCTGCCCATGTTTGGAGTTGGCGTCGGTTATTGCGTGGCGATGATTGATGCCAGGATAGTCTTGAGGGACTTCGTGTGTGCATTGCTGCAGCTTCTCGAAGAAAGCAGGCACACGTTGAAAGGACATTTATTATTAGATCTCTCTCTCTCTCTCTCTCTCTCTCTCTCTCTCTCTCTCTCTCTCTCTCTCTCTCTCTCTCTCTCTCTCTCTCTCTCCCCCCCCTCTCTCTCTCTCTCTCCCCCACCCCCCCTCTCTCTCTCTCTCTTTCTCTCTCTCTCTCTCTCTCTCTCTCTCTCTCTCTCCCCCCCCTCTCTCTCTCTCTCTCTTTCCCTCTCTCTCTCTCTCTCTCTCTCTCCTCCCCCCTCTCTCTCTCTCTTTCCCTCTCTCCCTCTCTCTCTCTCTCTCTCTCTCTCTCTCTCTCTCTCTCTCTCTCTCTCTCTCTCCCCCTCTCTCTCTCTCTCTCTTCTCCCTCTCTCTCTCTCTCTCTCTCTCTCTCTCTCTCTCTCTCTCTCTCTCTCTCTCTCTCTCTCTCTCTCTCTCTCTCTCTCTCTCTCTCTCTCTCTATCTATCTGTGTGTGTGTGTGTGTGTGTGTGTGTGTGTGTGTGTGTGTGTGTGTTTGTCGTGCTTTTCTTTATCTATATTCTTTTAAACCTTTTTTGTGTGGAAAAAAAGCATTTTCAGTAGTGAAAGTTTTTGATGTTTTACACCAAACAAGAATAATCTTTGTGAGCTTAATACGCGGATGCGCGCGCGCACACACATACATACGCACACACGCATCCCCACACACACGTACCCCCACCCACCCACTCCACCTCTACCCCCCTCACATACACGCGCGCGTGCTCGCGCATGCATACTTATATACTCTGTCTCACTCATACACACAATTGCAAACACATTCACACACATCAAACAGAAAGAGAGAGAGAGAGAGACAGAAAGACAGACAGACAAACAAAACATAACAGAGAGAGAGAGAGAGAGAGAGAGAGAGAGAGAGAGAGAGAGAGAGAGAGAGAGAGAGAGAGAGAGAGAGAGAGAGAGAGAGAGAGAGACAGACAGACAGACAGACAGACAGACAGACAGACAGACAGACAGACAGACAGACAGACAGACAGACAGACAGACAGACAGACAGACAGACAGACAGACAGACAGACAGACAGACAGGATGATAGAGATTGAGAGAGAGAGAGAGGGGGGAAAGACAGAGACAGACAGCTAGATAGACAGACAAAGAGCCAGACAGACATACATACATAAAGAGACACAGAGACAGAGAATACAATCAATTCAACGAACTCCATAAAAAAAGGAACCAATAATAGAAAAGGTGAAGATTAGGTCATCCCTAGACGGAGGTGTTATCGATCAGTGGGCACGAGAAATCAATCAGCCAACCCAGTCAGTACCACAGAACACCTCACAGAGAGCACGCCAGACAGACAGACAGACAGACAGACAGACAGATAGATAGACAGACAGACAGGATTGGAATTCTTTGTGATTTTTTAAAGGTATTCACATCATTCACAAAATATCACTATTTCCCCATGCCAACACAGTGTTAGGCCACTCAAAAAGGTCTATGTTAGGCCACTCATAAAGGTCTCTGTACACGTTAGCATCATTCACAAAATATCACTATTTCCCCATGGCAACACAGTGTTAAGCCACTCATAAAGGTCTCTGTACACGTTAGCATCATTCACAAAATATCACTATTTCCCCATGGCAACACAGTGTTAGCCACTCATAAAGGTCTCTGTACACGTTAACATATTCACATAAATATCTCTATTTCCCCATGGCAACACAGTATTAGGCCACTCATAAAGGTCTCTGTACACGTTAGCATCATTCACATAATATCACTATTTCCCCATGGCAACACAGTATTAGGCCACTCATAAAGGTCTCTGTACACGTTAACATAATTCACAAAATATCACTATTTCCCCATGGCAACACAGTATTAGGCCACTCATAAAGGTCTCTGTACACGTTAACATCATTCACAAAATATCACTATTTCCCCATGGCAACACAGTATTAGGCCACTCATAAAGGTCTCTGTACACGTTAACATCATTCACAAAATATCACTATTTCCCCATGGCAACACAGTATTAGGCCACTCATAAAGGTCTCTGTACACGTTAACATCATTCACAAAATATCACTATTTCCCCATGGCAACACAGTATTAGGCCACTCATAAAGGTCTCTGTACACGTTAACATCATTCACAAAATATCACTATTTCCCCATGGCAACACAGTGTTAGGCCACTCATAAAGGTCTCTGTACACGTTAGCATCATTCACATAATATCACTATTTCCCCATGGCAACACAGTGGTAGGCCACTCATAAAGGTCTCTGTACACGTTAGCATCATTCACAAAATATCACTATTTCCCCATGGCAACACAGTGTTAGGCCACTCATAAAGGTCTCTGTACACGTTAACATCATTCACAAAATATCACTATTTCCCCATGGCAACACAGTGGTAGGCCACTCATAAAGGTCTCTGTACACGTTAGCATCATTCACATAATATCACTATTTCCCCATGGCAACACAGTGGTAGGCCACTCATAAAGGTCTCTGTACACGTTAACAACATTCACAAAATATCACTATTTCCCCATGGCAACACAGTGTTAGGCCACTCATAAAGGTCTCTGTACACGTTAACATCATTCACAAAATATCACTATTTCCCCATGGCAACACAGTATTAGGCCACTCATAAAGGTCTCTGTACACGTTAACATCATTCACATAATATCACTATTTCCCATGGCAACACAGTGTTAGGCCACTCATAAAGGTCTCTGTACACGTTAGCATCATTCACAAAATATCACTATTTCCCCATGGCAACACAGTGTTAGGCCACTCATAAAGGTCTCTGTACACGTTAGCATCATTCACATAATATCACTATTTCCCCATGGCAACACAGTGTAGGCCACTCATAAAGGTCTCTGTACACGTTAGCATCATTCACAAAATATCACTATTTCCCCATGGCAACACAGTGGTAGGCCACTCATAAAGGTCTCTGTACACGTTAACATCATTCACATAATATCACTATTTCCCCATGGCAACACAGTGTTAGGCCACTCATAAAGGTCTCTGTACACGTTAACATCATTCACATAATATCACTATTTCCCATGGCAACACAGTATTAGGCCACTCATAAAGGTCTCTGTACACGTTAGCATCATTCACATAATATCACTATTTCCCATGGCAACACAGTGGTAGGCCACTCATAAAGGTCTCTGTACACGTTAGCATCATTCACATAATATCACTATTTCCCCATGGCAACACAGTATTAGGCCACTCATAAAGGTCTCTGTACACGTTAGCATCATTCACAAAATATCACTATTTCCCATGGCAACACAGTATTAGGCCACTCATAAAGGTCTCTGTACACGTTAGCATCATTCACATAATATCACTATTTCCCCATGGCAACACAGTATTAGGCCACTCATAAAGGTCTCTGTACACGTTAGCATCATTCACATAATATCACTATTTCCCATGGCAACACAGTGAGTTGTACCGTGTTTTATGGACTGTAAGGCGCAACCCCCAAATTGTATACAAAATTCAGATTTGATTATTAATTTATTTTTTAGTTTCTTACTATATTATGAGTCACATTATAAGGCGCAGGGGTCTCAGTCTAGGAAAAAAAAAGTATTGCCTTAGAGTCCATAACATACGGTAAGTCATATTATGAGTGGCCTAACACTGTGTTGCCATGGAGATATTTTGTGAATAATGTTAACGTGTACAATTAAGGTCTCTACAAGTAAATATTTTTCACTCTTTCCCCATGGCAACACAGTGCTATGCAAAGTCATCTTATCGTTGCGTTGCTATGGGGAACAGAGTGAAACATGTTAACGTGTGTTGAGACCAGGCTGAGTTGGGGCCGGGCTAGGTCTCCAGCTTGCTGGGGGTTGAAAAGCATTTTAGCCTGTCCGGCAGCTCCACTGATGCTGGGCACATCAGACTAGGGACACTGTACCTTTTTATTTATTTACATCCCTCCCCGCACCCTCTTTTGTCTGTTTTGTGTTTTTGTGCATTTAGTTCTTCTAATCATTTATGTCTATTTAATTACTTATGATTTGATTCTAACTCGCTTTGGCTTGGCTGTGCGCACGACCATCGTTTTTCTTTGTTTTTTTCTCCAACATCGGCAGAATCTTCAACTTGATGAGGGAGGCCGATTAACGGGAAGAAGAAGAGCATTAGCAAGGCAAGGCAAGGCAAGGCAAATGTTTTATTTCATACCCACTTGGGGCACAGAAATATAAAACAAAGTACACACATAGATAAACAATCGAACATCAAAACAGAGTGATGTCTATATTATGAACGACAAGGAAATAGCTAGGACAAATATACCTATATCATTATTACAAAAAACAAACAAAAATGTTACATTTTGTCCATACAAATCATCGAAAAGAACTGTTTATAACTGTAACAAAGTGCTTAAGCTTAATCAAAAGTTTCTAATTTTTTGAGGAAAACAAAGCATTAAATTTATACGCATTTGGTCGCAAAGCACACCGAGTCTGTTCTATGTCAGCTCAGGTTGAATCATTTAACCTGCAACTGACCGCTAAAGGTTTTGTTAGGCATTATGTTACAGACAGCAACTACATTAGCAGCAACAACAACAGCAACAAGCTAAGCAAAGGGGGGAAACTCGATGAAATGATTACCCCCCACCCCACCCCACCCCTGTTTATTACTTTAGCTACAAACATAATGGAACTGGGAGAGCTATTCAGAAAATATGTAGAAGAAATTAAATCTCCATTATTTATTTCTCTCTCTCTCTCTCTCTCTCTCTCTCTCTCTCTCTCTCTCTCTCTCTCTCTCTCTCTCTCTCTCTCTCTCTCTCTCTCTCTCTCTCTCTCTCTCTCTCCTCTCTCTCTCTCTCTCTCTCTCTCTCTCTCTCTCTCTCTCTCTCTCTCTCTCTCTCTCTCTCTCTCTCTCTCTCTCTCTCTCTCTCTCTCTCTCTCTCTCTCTCTCTCTCTCTCTCTCTCTCCTCTCTCTCTCTCTCTCTCTCTCTCTCTCTCTCTTTCTCTCTCTCTCTGTGCGCGCGTGTTGAGAACACTTGTAAAACAGGACAAATAGACACTGTTTGTTCAGTGTCTCAGATGTCGAATTAGGGGAAGGTGGCTTCTATGGTAAGTTATTTTTACATAACAGTAGGGATAACTGTTCTGCATTAATTTTGTTGCTCTTCCTCCGTGTTCCGCTAGTTCCAGTTACAGACCACGAACTGTTTATGAAGAAGGCACCCCCCCAATTCCTCTATGCATCAAATAAACCAACTGACTATTGAATAAAGCATCTCCAGCGTTAGAAAACAAGAAGAAAAACATTGCTGTGTCCTTTGTGCAGCGAACACGGTTTTTGACTTCTTTTGACTTCAACTTCTTGTATCTTTTCCCCCCGTGGGGATACCGGGGGGTCTTTCGTGAAAATAGTTCCCCCACCTTCTGGAAGTTCTGTGCTTGTAACTTCCTCTAATCTGCCACTCTCTTTGACTCTGCCTTTTCCCTTTGCTTTTTATCATCTACTATCTTTCTGACTTGTTGGCCCGTTCTCGTGCCTTTTTTCAAAAATATCTTCCAAATAATTGTTCTCCTTTGAGCTCCTCCGAAATTGGAATGTGTCGGCTGTAGGCCTACTCAGCGGGGAGACCAGTGAAAACTGAAAACCAGACACATACGTACCTTACCCATTATGGCCATATGGCCTGGGAACGGAGAAGAAGAAGAAGAAGAAGATGAAGAGGAAGAAATATCTTTTGTTTGCGAGTTTATCGTGCTTGGAGAAGGCGACAGGGTAGGAGGGTTGAAAGCAGTAATGCTTGGTTTGTTCAGTTGCAGCAACAGTGTGATGCCTACCGAAGACACGTAGTGTTTTTGGTGTCCGGAAAGAGATAGCTCTTCTCACAGTTGGCAAATCTGTTGAGTAAACGGTTTTACGTTTTTGTGTGTTTTTCGCTGTCACAGCACTTTTGAATTTGCTGGGTGCACCAGAAAGAGAGACTGACTAATCTTAAACTCTCTCTTCCATTCTCTTCACACCATTTGCCAATTCGTCCCAAGACACAACATTCAGTTATGCCCCCCCCCCCCCCCCCCCCCCCGACCTATTCCTCAGTTTCCAGCACTATATTTATGGTTTTTAAGTCTTTCGGATGAGACGATAAACCAAAGTCCTGTGTGCCCATGCACTTAGCACACAGTGGCAACGAAAAAGTTGTCATTTGGTCAACATTTGACATCCCCCCCCCCCCTTCCTTCCTCATCAGCCACACAAAAATCGCATACAATGTTTTTAAATTAAAAACAGCCTCTGGCTGCGACGCGCTCTCCAGGTGGGAGCAACCCGAATTTCACAGAGACGCCTCTGTGACTATAAATTACCTATTAATACCAATACCTAATTGAAAGGGGGCAGAGGAGTTTGGTGGATTGCTGACTTATGATTCTCATGATAAGCTTTTTGGGTTGAGAGTTTAATGGTCTGTTTTGATTAGTAATTAGCCATTGCATATTAAGAAAAAATATCAATGGTTAAGATTGAAATTAGCCTACTACGTATGCTTGTATGAAATGTTGTGTACACACCTTCTGCCCATTATTTCACTCTTCAGAAGAACAGTGTGCGCCTTTGGAAATGGGTGGCATGCACAATCGCATGCACATGCATACGCGCACCGAATGAGACAGTGCGGTTGGGGAGAACGGGACTTTTATTATCGATTGAAAATGGCCGTTTATACACTAAAAAACAACAACCCAGGGACCATTTTGAATCTCGGAATACAGAAGAAGGTGGAGGAGAAGGATGAGGATGATGATGTGAAGGATAACGATGGCTTGGAGTCAAAATGGACTTTAGATAGTCCATTGAAGTATTATTGAACTTATTGTGAAAACTAATACCTTGTTTAAAAAAAAAGACAGCAGAAATGTAAAAAGCATGCTCCCCATTTTACATTAATTGCAGTCTTTTTTCATGCAAGTTCTTAGTTTTTGCAATAACATCAATAACTAGAGCGTTAAGACGCTAAATCACCAACCGCGCGGCAGCGTTATTCGGCTCCAGTGACCTTGACCTTTGACCCATAACCTTCATTATCGCACTTGGCCTAGATCTTCGTACTACCTACCCGCATGCAAAATGTGAGCACCCTAAATCCATCCGTTCAAACGCTAGAGAGGATACATACAAACATACTCCGCCTCAGACACGAGTGAAAACATTACCAATCCGCTCTCTACGATCTCGGTTGGTAATAAGTCAATAGATAGTCCGTTTTGACTCTAAGCCATCGAATATATTAAGAAGGAAGAGGAGTAGGAAGATGAGAAGAAAGAGATAACGAATACCCCCCTTTGTGTCCATCTGTCCACTTCAATACACGGGAAGAAGCCACGGGATAGAATAGAAGCAGGTTGTGTCTGGTAACCGATCTGTCATCGCTAGTGCTGACGGCTTAAGGGCTGAGATGACACCCTAGGACCGTCCCCGGAGTCTCCAGGATCGTAAAACATCACCGCTTGCCATGCGA
>CM065680.1:10735302-10752802 GCA_017654935.2 Phymorhynchus buccinoides | reverse complement strand
TCGCTCGCTCTCTCTCTCTCTCTCTCTCTCTCTCTCTCTCTCTCTCTCTCTCTCTCTCTCTCTCTCTCTCTCTCTCTCTCTCTCTCTCTCTCTCTCTCTCTCTCTCTCTCTCTCTCTCTCTCTCTCTCTCTCTCTCTCTCTTTGTGTGCATGCGTTATTTACTTTTTGTTGTTTGAAGTTTTCTTTGATTCTTGTTATGTATTACTATTTCCCCAGGGCTGGGTGGAAAAAAGCTGTAATTGCTTATCTCATGTTCCCTGGTTAAATAAAATTTCGTTCTCTCTCTCTCTCTCTCTCTCTCTCTCTCTCTCTCTCTCTCTCTCTCTCTCTCTCTCTCTCTCTCTCTCTCTCTCTCTCTCTCTCTCTCTCTCTCTCTCTCTCTCTCTCTCTCTCTCTCTCTCTCTCTCTCTCTCTCTCTCTCTCTCTCTCTCTCTCTCTCTCTCTCTCTCTCTCTCTCTCTCTCTCTCTCTCTCTCTCTCTCGCTGTTCAAACTAACCATGCTTCTTGCAACTGAAAATAAATCGCTGATTATCCGTTTAGCATTTTATTTCGAAAAAGCATTTAGAATCCGGGAGATGCACTTACATGGGTAAAGATGATTGTGTTTATCTGATATTCTATGTATAATGTATGTATGAAGTTTTGAACGACGTATATGCTAAGTTTGTTATGTGTGTTTATGATGAAATGTTGCTAATACTACTACTTTCTTATCCTTTCCGATTTCGGAGGAGCTCAAAGGAGAAACATTATTTGGAAGATTTGTTTTTAAAAGGCAGGAGAATGGGCCAATAAGTCAGAAAGATAGTAGATGATAGAAAGCAAAGGGAAAAGGCAGAGTCAAAGAGAGTGGCAGATTAGAGGAAGTTACAAGCACAGAACTTCCAGAAGGTGGGGTAACTATTTTTAGGACCCCCCCCTCGGTATCCCCACGGGGAGAGACTCGTGGAGGGGTCGGGGTCGTCCAGCTCCCCGTATGGAGGCATGAGGCATCCACCCACTGCCCCAACTACTCTTTCATAAACGATCCTCTTCCCTTCCCAACGTTTGGAATTGTTTTTCTGTGATGTCTGTCAATCTGAGTGCTGAGACTAGCAAGACTCTTGTTTTCCTTTGCTTGACTGTGGGCCTTTGTGAGAATATGAGTGATCGACATTACTCCCGGGTTATTAGGTGGATGCCTCGTGCCTCCATGCGGGGAGCTGGACGACCCCGCCCCCTCCACGAGTCTCTCCCCGTGGGGATACCAGGGGAGTCTTTTGCAAAAATAGTTCCCCCATGTTCTGGAAGTTCTGTGCTTGAAACTTCCTTTAATCTGCCACTCTCTTTGATTCTGCCTTTTCCCTTCGCTTTCTATCATCTGGCTTATTGGCCCATTCTCCTGCCTTTAAAAAAAAAATCTTCCAAATAATGTTTCTCCTTTTTGAGCTCCTCGGAAATGGGAATGTGTCGGCTGTACGCAGCGGGGAGACCTATGAAAAACTAAAAACCGGACACATTTGTGCCTTACCTATTATGGCCATAAGGCCTGAGAACGCAGAAGAAGAAGAACTAGAAGAAGAAGAAGAAGAAGTATTCCTTAATGTGTGAGTGCTGAGACTAGCAAGACTCTTGTTTTCGTTTGCTTGGCTGTGGGCGTGTGTGACGTGTGTGTTTGTGAGAATGTGAGTGATCGACATTACTCCTGCTATTTCTGGTACTCTTGCTCTTTCCTCTTACGTGCTTGACATTTCTGGAATGTGCTGTTCTTGATGATCGATGAAAAGGAACCAAGTTTGTGACTGTGTGCGTCTCTCTGTCTGTCTGACTGTTTGTGTCTCTCTGTCTATGTCTCTCTCTCTCTCTCTCTCTGTATATGTATGTCTGTCTCTGTCTCTGTCTCTCTCTCTCTCTCTCTCTCTCTCTCTCTCTCTCTCTCTCTCTCTCTCTCTCTCTCTCTCTCTCTCTCTCTCTCTCTCATTTGGAATGTTGTTCACATGTGCTATATTCATTTGTCTCCCCCCCCCCCCATTCAACTCTCTGCTGCGGACATAATGTCTTCAGCGTTAAAAGTTGTCAATTTCTCTCTCTCTCTCTCTCTCTCTCTCTCTCTCTCTCTCTCTCTCTCTCTCTCTCTCTCTCTCTCTCTCTCTCTCTCTCTCTCTCTCTCTCTCTGTGTGTGTCTGTCTGTGTCTCTCTCTCTCTCTCTCTCTCTCTCTCTCTCTCTCTCTCTCTCTCTCTCTCTCTCTCTCTCTCTCTCTCTCTCTCTCTCTCTCTCTCTCTCTCTCTCTCTCTCTCTCTCCCCCTGCCTCTCTCTTTCAGCGCGTGTGCGTGTGTGTGTGTGCGCGTGTGCGTGCGCGCGCGCGCGTTTGTGCATGCGTCCTCAAACGTGTTTGGACTTTGTAGGCTTATAGTTTGAATACATGTAACACGAACACAAAAGATGATCCAGCAAGAAATGGTAGGAGGTGACGATGAAACCAGAGAGAGAGAGAGAGAGAGAGAGAGAGAGAGAGAGAGAGAGAGAGAGAGAGAGAGAGAGAGAGAGAGAGAGAGAGAGAGAGAGAGAGAGAGAGAGAGAGAGAGCCTCTGTGAGAGAGAGAGAGAGAGAGAGAGAGAGAGAGAGAGAGAGAGAGAGAGAGAGAGAGAGAGAGATTTTATTTAACCAGGGAACATGAAATAAGCAAGTTACATGGGTTTTCTCCACCCAGCCCTGGGCAAAAATAAAGTAAATCAAACAAGAATGTCTTTGTCTCAATATCCGTGTCTTTGTCTCAATATCTGAAGATAGAGAGAGGGGGGGGGGGGGAGAGATATAGAAGGGAGAGAGAGAGAGAGAGAGAGAGAGAGAGAGAGAGAGAGAGAGAGAGAGAGAGAGAGAGAGAGAGAGAGAGAGAGAGTACAGGGGATGGAGGAAGGAATTATAGAGACAGACAGAGGGGGTGGGGGGTGGGGGTAGATATTGAGATACCCAGAGAGAGACGGAGACAAAGGGCAAGAGACAATCGGAGAGACAGGGGGAGATAAGTCGTGGCAGTGCTCTGTGGCTGGCATCGCACAATGCCCCGTCTAAAGAGCTCCGGCGCTCATAACCCGTGGCCAGGGCATAAGCCTCATAGATCCCCTTGTTATTCGAGTCTTTTACTTCATCATCGTCATCATTATCATCGTTGTCATCATCATCATCATCATCATCATTTGCATCGTCATCCAGCAGCAGCAGCAGCAGCAACTTCTTCAGCATTATCATCATCATCATCATCATCATCATCATCGTCATCCAGCAGCAGCAGCTTCATCATCATCAGCATCATTATCATCGTCCAGCAACAGCCTGTCTGTTTCTCTCTCTCTCTCTCTCTCTCTCTCTCTCTCTCTCTCTCTCTCTCTCTCTCTCTCTCTCTCTCTCTCTCTCTCTCTCTCTCTCTCTCTCTCTCTCTCTCTCTCTCTCTCTCTCTCTCCTTTTCAGTTGTCCCCTCTCTCTTTGCCTCTACATATCTCTCTATTTTTTATATATGTTACGCCCAATCCGTGAAATTGCCCATTTCATGAAATAAGCAAAATGGCTTGCCCAGTTCGTGAAATAGCCAAATAAAAACTTGCTTTTTAGAAAAGCAATATGAATGAAAAACAGTGTTCGTTCATAAACACAGAGATATCAAGAATTGGCTCAAAGGAATGAGAAATAATACCTAAAGATGAGTTTAAGCTTCTTTTATTCAGACTTTATTATATAAAACGTTTGATACAACATGTGGCTCAGGCATGCCCCAGAGTAGCATTTGGTAGAGTAGGATGGGGGTGAACATACAAAGTAGAAAAATGTGCTACTGTTGAATCAACCTTATTCAATACATGTGTGAATGGGAATTGAAAAAAGTGGTATACATTGTCCATTTCATGAACTGGGCAAAATGCTTTGCCCATTTCATGAAGTAGGCAATTTCACGGATTGGGCGTAACACACATATATATATACGTGTATATCTGTGTCTTTGTCTCAATATCTCAATCTCTGTCTTTGCATCAAGTTGCGTGTCTCTCTCTGTGTGTTTCTGAAGCTAACGATTTTGAATTGTGAACATCTCTCTGTTTTCTCTACTCTCTAGGTCTCTTCCTCTCAGTCCTTCCCTCTTTCTCCTCTTTTCTATGTCAGTGTCTCTTTGCTCCCACTCTCATCCACACCCGCACCACTTTCCCTCCCAGTTATGTGTGCATCTCCATACCTGAGCCTCCAGATGTTGTTGTTATGAATAATTACCACCTTACCACATGAATCTATGTGCTAATGGAAGATCCCCCCATTCGCTTATTATCACATATGTGACCCAGCACCACGAAACGGGCATTAAGTGTCAAACTAACCATTCTGAGAAAACGATGCATTTGCAGTCTTCAGACAATTCTCTTTCCAGTGATACAAGAACCATTATTGTATCTTTTTCCGTGCCCGAGTTATGAGCATTTAAAGTCAGTAGGGTGAGCGTCGGCCATTTTGAGAAAACACTGTCTAAAGTCTAGCTGAAGAAACTGCATTGACCTACTCGTTTTAAAGCACCTATAAGACCATTTAGAGATTATATTAAAGATTATTCTTTATAAATATGAAAGATAAGATGTTAGAGAACACAAAAATACCAATAACTCAAAACTGACCAAAAAAATGAGATTTTTGACTTTGCAAGCCTGTTGTGAAAAACTATCCCAGCGACTTAATGTCCCTTTCGTGGTGCTGGGTCACATATTAATAATGAAACAAATGTACAATAAAACAGCACCCCGTGTTCATTAGAGACCCTACTGTGTCACCCTTAGCCTCATTGTTATTTTCATAATGAAGTAAAGGCGTGAACGAAAAATCTCAGTATCCACCATCCATCTCTGTTCATTGCGCACTGCGGTGTAGGCCCACTAATGATCAATTAGTTCAGGGTTAGCAAGAAACCATAGTGATAGGCTATACATTACTCACAGAACTCCATTATTATCACAGCTTTCCCTTCAGTTCATCATTTAGTTTGAAAGCCACATCCAAACAAAATGTCTTCAGTTACGACCGTTCTTGTATTGATTGTGACAGAAATGGACATTAGAAGGGGGTCTATTGTGTATTTATTTATTTAGGAAACTTACATAGCGCATTACCTTAAAGCTCAATGCGCTTTATCACTACACTTAAAACTTGCACAGACTACTTACTGTTGAATTGCCTCGCAAATAACTATAAATTAATTACCCAATCATATCTTTCTTTTACCAAGATCAAAAACGTATTTATCGATTCTTCATTTTATGTAGGTACGTGGACTTGCACTAAAGTAACACTTATTTTCAGCCCGTGAAATCCTGCTTTTTGTTTAAGGACACCAGTAGTCACCATCTTTGTTCATCTATTGTGTTTATTCTGACCCCTTTGCATTCTAATCCACTTAAAGCACTCACGTATCCAACTCTGTATGTCTGCCTGCCTGTCTCTCCCTCTATCAGGAAACTACTTACTGTTGTGTGTGCCTCGTGTGTAACTGTAAATTAATTACCCAATCATATCTTTCTTTAACCAAGATCAAAAACGTATTTATCGATTCTTCATTTTATGTAGGTACGTGGACTTGCACTAAAGTAACACTTATTTTCAGCCCGTGAAATCCTGCTTTTTGTTTAAGGACACCAGTAGTCACCACCTTTTTTCATCTATTGTGTTTATTCCGATAAGTTTGCATTCTAATCCACTTAAAACTCACGTATCCAACTCTGTATGTCTGCCTGCCTGTCTCTCCCTCTATCAGGAAATTATGTGTGTGTGTGTGTGTCGGGGAGGGGTAGGGATGGGGGTGGACTGCATAAGTATGGATGCGAGAACATAATCATGTGTGTGTGTGTGTGTGTGTGTGTGTGTGTGTGTGTGTGTGTGTGTGTGTCAAAGTCGAAGTCAAAATAATATTTATTGAGCATAAAGAAATAAGCATTGACATCTCTCTCTCTCTCTCTCTCTCTCTCTCTCTCTCTCTCTCTCTCTCTCTCTCTCTCTCTCTCTCTCTCTGTATGTGTGTCGGTCTGTCTGTCTGTCTGTGTGTAAGTCAGTTGTGCACATGTGTAGGCCTATGCATGCTTGTATATGCTTTGTGTGGACAATAGGCATACAAGTCCGCCTATGCACGCGCGCTTGCTTCTCTGTGTATATGAGTGTGTGCACACGCTCGCGCATATGCTGTACGAGTGTGTACATGCATTGCATATCCATGCCTTTGTTGTGATTTTGTGTAGGCATGAATTTGTCCACGGCACGAGGTTATTATGAACGCGTTGTATAATAATAATAATAATAATAATAATAATAATAATAATAATAGTAATAATAACAATAACAACAACAACAAACAACAATAATAATAATAAACGGACACTTATATAGCGCTTTTTATTGAACACAAAGCGTTTTACAATCACTCACATACGCACACATACACACACACACGCACCACAGACACACACGCGTGTGAACGCGTTCTTGCACACAGACATACCCACACACAGAAAACATATGGTCACTGACACGCACACACACCTACACAAACGTACACTTGTACAAACACGCGCGTATGTGTCTGCATGCCTGCACATACAGACACTTGCCTGCACGTGCGTGTACATAATTGCCTTCGATCGACCACTGAATGAAACGAAGCGAAATCTGATCAATAATGTAGGGACCATTTGCACCGAAGCGCCAGGCTTGCTTCAATTGCTTTTTTCCCCCCTTTTCTTTCTTGTTATAACTGTGTGCTACTGCATCCCATCACCATGGTGATATTGGCGCGCCCTTGGCAGTCAGGTGACTGGGGTAATCGCTTTTTGTTTGTTGGGACCCACGCGTCCAACTGCGGTAGTGCGGCTATCCAACTCTGACGGACATCCGCGAGGCGTGATTATCATGAAATACTGCAGTAGAACCTCCCTTATAAGACCTCCTATTATAAGACTCCCTCCCATATAAGACCTACTTTTCTGAGACATTGCCCTTCTTTGTAAGTATTAAAATTACCTCCCTTATAAGACCCCTCCCTTATAAGACCTCATTTTGGATGATTTTTGAAGGTCTTAATCTTATAAGGGAGGTTCCACTGTACTGACTAAATGAATCTAATGAATTTGTTTTTACTTGTTTTCGTTCATTGTTTTTTGTTTGATTTGGTACTTTGTAGTCACTGAGGCGTCTCTGTGAAATTGGGGTTGCTCCCACCTGGAGAGCGCGTCACAGCCAGAGGCGCGTCACCCGTTTTAATTTATTTTATTTTATTTTATTTGCATGCGATTTTTGTGTGACTGATGAGCAAGGAAAGGGAGATGTCGACCTCTATGCACAAATCTGATGAACTATGTAATATGGAAATACAGATATTTGATCAGATTCGAGAAATCTGATGAACTATGTAATATGGAAATACAGATATTTGATCAGATTCGACAAACATGTTGAACTATGTAATATAGAAATACAGATTTTTAAAAAGGTATTTATAGTCAAAGAGGCGTCTCCATGAAATTCGGGTTGCTCCCACCTGGAGAGCGCGTCGCAGCCAGAGGCGCGCCACCCAATTTTATCAGATTCGACAAATCTGTTGAACTATGTGATATAGAAATACAGGTATTCTATCGGATTCTTGAATGGGGATCTACAAATGTAGTATACACGATACGAGTAGGATATTCACCAGATTCATTTATTCAGTAGCATTTCATGAGAATCACGCCTCACACTGGTCACAGTTGGATAGACGTAGGACTGCAGTTGGACGCGTGGATCGATCGCCCCCTCCCCTTCATTGAATCCCCGCGACACCTAGGTGAGACTGGAACATAGAAGGGTTCGATTATTCTCCCCCACCCCCCCATCACCCCTCTTGTCCAATATTTTATTGATGAACGCTTTTTGTTGATGTGGCCCTAGGGTGTGTGAAATATTTAAGGGTGGGTTTTTTTTGTAATGGAAAGGTTATTGATGCGTGTGCTTTGACATGCATGCATGACTGCACAGATGGATGCATACTCGCTGGCAGGCGTGCATGAATGCATGCATGCATGCATGCAGACAGACATAAGCTTATACACACGCAAGGACGCTCGCGTGCAATCCGTGCATGCACGTACGCATGTACACACACATCTCACACATACATAGAGGGGTGATCAAAAGGTTATCGGTCTAACTATGAAGGGGTTGAGCCACGCAAATGAAATCTGGTAAATTATATAAAACCACATCGCTATTTTACATGAGTTATTTTTCTCTTACAAAATTTGCAGGAAATTAATGCAGAACAAGGAGAAACACTATGAACGCTACTTCCGTTGGATGTAGAGATGTAAGGCCGGGTTCACATTAGACGCGTAAGTTCCGTACGGAAAACCCTAAATAAGTGGAAGAAATAAGGATAAAAGTTTACGCACATAGGGGAAATGGGGACACGTGCGCAAATCTTTTCCCTTCTCTGTTTCACTTATTTATGGATTGCGCACGGGTTTTCGCATGGAATATCCGCTTATGTGTGTACACGGCCTTTTGGGTATAGTCCTACACGTTTTAAATTGAAACCTTTTTTGCAACTGAAATGTCATTATGATGAGCACGCAAGTTCAGACTGTGGCTTCTGGAGAACATTTTGTTCTCACAGACAAACAGAGACTGTCAGACAGACACGACTGATAGAAAGACAAACATGCTCACATAACATTGTCCCATTGTAGTAATATACCTCTTCGCTGCAAGTACTAAAATCAATATGGAAGTAGAACTCCAATACAGAGAGTGGCAGAAGGCATAAACACGAAGAAATACAATAGAATGCTAATGGGAACAGTAGAAACGCGAGACATTGCAAAATAGGTATCATTATGAATTCATGATATTCTATCATCAGTTGAATATTGCATGGTAATGCGTCAGTGTGTGTGTGGCAGATGGGTCTGGTTATGGGATTCTAGCATGCAGCATGTGAATAATTTATTGTATGGATTCTTCTTATAGGGGCTTTCGTTGTTGTTGTTGTTGTAATTATGAGGTTATATCTTTGTGCTGTGAGCGTCCATGGTTCCATTTCAGCTTTCTGTCTGTCAGTCTGTCGGTCTGTCTCTCTCTCGTGAAATTATGTGTGTGTGTGTGTGTGTGTGTGTGTGTCGGGGAGGGGTAGGGGTGGGGGTGGACTGTATGGATATGGATGCGAGAACATAGACATGACTCTCTCTCTCTCTCTCTCTCTCTCTCTCTCTCTCTCTCTCTCTCTCTCTCTCTCTCTCTCTCTCTCTCTCTCTCTCTCTCTCTCTCTCTCTCTCTCTCTCTCTCTCTCTCTCTCTCTCTCTCTCTCTCTCTCTCTCTCTCTCTCTCTCTCTCTCTCTCTCTCTCTCTCTCTCTCTCTCTCTCTCCTCCTCTCTCTCTCTCTCTCTCTCTCTCTCTCTCTCTCTCTCTCTCTCTCTCTCTCTCTCTCTCTCTCTCTCTCTCTCTCTCTCTCTCTCTCTCTCATGTACACATGACGGAGGCAGAGAGGGGGGAAAGTGTCCGGTGAAAGGGGTAAAAATAATTGCCAACAGAGAGAGAGAGAGAGACAGACAGAGACAGAGAGAGACACAGACAGACAGACAGACAGAGACAGAGAGAAAGACAACTGAAGCACGGTATAAAGAATGTTTTGAAAACAAAACTTGTCTTTTTTTCAATTGCTTCAGCATCTTGGGTACAATTCCAAGCAGACATTTATCATAAAAAACCCAAGACGATCATCATTCAGTAGCTTGCGTTAGGCCTACTGTTTTACTACCAAACTGACAGTATGGTTGGTTTTTTTAAAAATGGTAGTAGGGTTGTGTGCCTGTGTTTCTGGGCTTGCCAGACATCAATACATTCGGCTTGTCAGCGTTTGATCCAAATGTCAGAGCACTCCCAGAATAGTCAGCATCCATACTAGGGTCTCATGCTAATGCGCTCTGTCTGTCTGACGATCTTTTGTTTTCACGTTGCCAGGCTTGTTTGCTGGTGGGTCCTAGGGATTCACAACGTTAGCTTAATATTGTACAAAGAGCGTGATGGAAATACAACGTTCTTTAATCAATTGGAGTTTTAGCTCAATTAAAAAGTAAACAGAAAAAGATACACGCGTACGTCGGCTTGCTTGCATGCCTGCATGTGTAACATATATATATATATATATGTACAAACATGCACTTGTCTCTATTGCATGCACGATATTTGAAAGAACAGGTTTTGCATATTCAAATAAACACTAACTTTGATGTTCTTACAATATAGAAGAACGTCCCCCCCCCCCCCCACCCCACACACTCCCGTAAAATGTTCGCATTTAAACCTTTCACTGACAAGCAACATTTTGTGATTTGGGGGAATGGCATGCGTTTAGTATCAGCCTGAGATTATTTCCATCAAACTGAAAAAAGGAGACTTTGAGATTGAGGGTCGTAAACATGAGGGGGGCGACGAATCTACATGGTTGCCAGACTTATTTTTGACAGTCGAGAAGATAACGTTATTACCCTTTAAGGTAAAAATGTTTGCTAAATGGAATCCTGGCAAGAAAAAAACTCTTACAGGGAACTGGCCATTTGAACTAATTGATGATTGGAAGTGATAGTGTTGAAACTAGGCTTATTTTCTTTTTCTTTATGCAGGTAGATCAATAGGAAAGATTCAGGTGGTCTTTGTTTTGTCTTGTGCTAAAATAGAACTCCTGGGTTATGCGTTGTTGGAGTACATACCTGTTTTTATCCCAACTGATAAAGTAACTTCATTAGGACTTAATGAATATGGGTAAGGGTGACATTTAAATATCATTTTATTTCTGAAGGTCGCAAATGAAAATCAACAATGATCATTAGATCGGGCAACAAGAAAACTGATATAAAGCCCTATCTTAAAGAAAAAAGTGCACAGACAATAATAGTGACGGACGTCCAAGCAGAGTAATGAAACGCTATCTTATTTTTCAAATACATCTGCTTTCTTCTCTGCTGCCTGGCGGTTGTTGCTCAGATTTGCGTGTTTCCCGCAGTTTATATATAAATGTAAGGGTGACATTTGATGCCAATGTTTTGTTAAAGTGGCATTTACCTTTTTAAAAAAAGAGTTCTGATGCCAGTCGGCTAGATAATGCATTAAGGTTGCAGGTCTATGTTCTGTATGCAAAGTAACAGCACGCATTTTATGCAGCGTTTATTATTGTTATTGTATCTTTTGAAAGAATAAATAGGGATTAATGTCTGGAAAACAACTATTACAACAACAACGCATCTATTTATGGAATCAATGATCAGACTTCATTTCTGCATTTCTGAAAGCATGCCCACCTGCACTGAAATGTTACGCATGCAAAATGTTAAACTAAGGGAAATAAAACTGAATTAGCATGGTGAGGCAGAAAAGAAGGTTTAGGTATGCTTGCATATTTGTGGCAATACAAAGAAATAGAGATAGAGTCAATGGATTAAAAGCAATAAGCTTTGAAGCCACCACCCCCTTTGACTTTTCGTTTTTTCTTCTTCCTCAATCCGTTCTCACATCTAAGCTTCTTATCTCCGAAAAGAACAAACCCAATACAATCAAACTGTAGTCTTTGTCTTGAAGGAAAGAAAGCGCACCACCCCCACCTCACCTGTATGCAGTCACACTTGTTCACGTACAACTGCATGCACGTGCAAACGCGCACATAAGCACACACTCATGCATGTACGCAGGAACATGCACATGCATACATGCACGCACTCATGCATGCACACACACACACACACACACACACACACACACACACACACACACACACACACTCTCTCTCTCTCTCTCTCTCTCTCTCTCTCGCTCTCTCTCTCTCTCTCTCTCTCTCTCTCTCTCTCTCTCTCTCTCTCTCTCTCTCTCTCTCTCTCTCTCTCTCTCTCTCTCTCTCTCTCTCTCTCTCTCTCTCTCTCTCTCTCTCTCTCTCTCTCTCTCTCTCTCTCTCTCTCTCTCTCTCTCTCTCTCTCTCTCTCTCTCTCTCTCTCTCTCTCTCCTCTCTCTCTCTCTCTCTCTCTCTCTCTCTCTCTCTCTCTCTCTCTCTCTCTCTCTCTCTCTCTCTCTCTCTCTCTCTCTCTCTCTCTCTCTCTCTCTCTCTCTCTCTCTCTCTCTCTCTCTCTCTCTCTCTCTCTCTCTCTCTCTCTCTCTCTCTCTCTCTCTCTCTCTCTCTCTCTCTCTCTCTCTCTCTCTCTCTCTCTCTCTCTCCTCTCTCTCTCTCTCTCTCTCTCTCTCTCTCTCTCTCTCTCTCTCTCTCTCTCTCTCTCTCTCTCTCCCACTCTCGCTTTTCCGTGCTGCATGCAACCAGGAGAAGCTCAATCTTCTTTGCTTGATGCTATTAGCCAAAGGGTTTTTGTTCCTTGGACACTAGGCCAGACTTCAAAAGAACCCCGCTAAGTGCCCCGTGCCACCCACCACGTTTATAACCACCTCTCATTTATCTACAGACACCTCAACCCCACCAGCTAAGTGTGCACGCTTTGTCTGAAATGAAAATCCTTTTAACGTCCTCCGGTCTGAAACAGACACATATGGGACATTAGTAGATATAAAGACGGTGGTAACGATCCTGGAGGCAATGCCCGGAGGCAATGCAACTCCAGGAAAGTCCCAAATTTGTTAACGATACAGATGTATGAGGAGTGAATTGTTGTCTGAAAGTAGGAGCAGCTTATTTATATGTTGAGGGTTAACGTCTTAGGGTTTATATCGAAGTGATTTCAGCAGTAGTGCAGTGTCTCCTCTGGTGGTTGCCTTCTGTCGCCCTAACATAGATTCGCTCCCTTTGGACTGCTGATTTCGGATTCAGCATCCTGACAATCCAAGGGGTTGCTGCGATTTGGGGACTCGGAATGAGCGGTGTGGGAGCGATGCCACTGTACAGCCCAGAAGATGGTGCAGAAGACCCCCCCCAAAAAAAAACCCAGCACACAAAAAAACAATCCCCGAAAAACCCCCCACAACAAACAAACACAAATATTTTTTTTAGGGTTTATAGCAAAATGTTCATCCCTGGTCGAGTGTTAGCTGAAGAATGGTTGAGGGTTGCTTTGTTGAGGAGTTGGTCACGGGTTACTAGATGGTCAGGGCTCATTGAGGGTCAATTAGGCATTGGGGGTTGGTCAAGGGTTACTAGATGGTCAGGGTTCTTCGAGGGTCAATTGGGCATTGGGGGTTGGTCAAGGGTTACTAGATGGTCAGGGTTCTTCAAGGGTCAATTGGGCAGTGGGGGTCGGTCGAGGGTTACTAGATGGTCAGGGCTCATTGAGGGTCAATTGGGCAGTGGGGGTTGTCGAGGGTTACTAGATGGTCAGGGCTCATTGAGGGTCAATTAGGCATTGGGGGTTGGTCAAGGGTTACTAGATGGTCAGGGCTCATTGAGGGTCAATTGGGCATTGGGGGTTGGTCAAGGGTTACTAGATGGTCAGGGCTCATTGAGGGTCAATTGGGCAGTGGGGGTTGTCGAGGGTTACTAGATGGTCAGGGCTCATTGAGGGTCAATTAGGCATTGGGGGTTGGTCAAGGGTTACTAGATGGTCAGGGCTCATTGAGGGTCAATTGGGCATTGGGGGTTGGTCAAGGGTTACTAGATGGTCAGGGCTCATTGAGGGTCAATTGGGCAGTGGGGGTTGGTCAAGGGTTACTAGATGGTCAGGGCTCATTGAGGGTCAATTGGGCAGTGGGGGTTGGTCAAGGGTTACTAGATGGTCAGGGCTCATTGAGGGTCAATTGGGCAGTGGGGGTTGGTCAAGGGTTACTAGATGGTCAGGGCTCATTGAGGGTCAATTGGGCAGTGGGGGTTGGTCAAGGGTTACTAGATGATCAGGGCTCATTGAGGGTCAATTGGGCAGTGGGGGTTGGTCAAGGGTTACTAGATGGTCAGGGCTCATTGAGGGTCAATTGGGCAGTGGGGGTTGTCGAGGGTTACTAGATGGTCAGGGCTCATTGAGGGTCAATTGGGCAGTGAGGGTTGGTCAGGGGTTACTAGATGGGCAGGGTTCATCGAGGGTCAATTAGGCATTGGGGGCTGGTCGAGGATTACTAGATGGTCAGGGTTCATTGAGGGCATTGGGGGTTGGTCAATGGCTACTAGATGGTCAGGGTTCACTGAGGGTCAATTGGGCAGTGAGGGTTGGTCGAGGGTAAGAAAGGTGTTGATACTCCATTGAATTTTAGAGGGTGTTGATGGTTGGTTAGCAGTTAGTTATGTATTGACCGTTAATTATATGAGAGTTAAGTTTGGTTGTAAGATTTTGTTGAAGACCATTCTGATTCAGGTTTGGTTATTGTAAGATTTTGTTGAAGACCATTCAGGTTTGGTTAGGGTTTGTTGACTGTTGATGGTTGAACTGGGGTTGGTGGAGTATTACCTCTTAATTTTGCACTGAACTGTGGTGGAGGCTTGACTTTTTTTCTCTGAGTGTTGAGGGTTGATTAAGTGTTCAAAATTGCTGGGGATGCTGAGGATTGATTGTTGTTGTGGTTGTCATACACTGGCTAAAAGACTCCAGGGATAATCCCAACAGCCGAAGCACTTGAACACTATGGTACAAATGCACCAGCTGGGGATGAGAACATTACGTGTGTGACCGTTTTTGATTACCCCGCCACCTGGGCAGCCTTACTCTGACTTTGGAGGATTTTGGAAACTGATGATGTTGTGACAGGTGCTTGTCATGGCTAAAGACAATCCACGCATAACTATGCATAGCATAACAACATTTTGATGTAGCCTTGGTCTTCTAGCCTATGTCAATTGGTCTGACACATCCTTAAGCCAAGGCGAGGGATTGATTGTGAGCTAGTAGGGTCTTGAGGAGTGGTCAAGTGTTTGTTGGATATTGAAGATTGATTGAATATTAGCTGGATGTTGAGGTTTGGTCAAGTGTTTGTTGGATATTGAAGATTGATTGAATATTAGCTGGATGTTGAGGTTTGGTCAAGTGTTTGTTGGGTATTGAAGATTGGTTGAATATTAGCTGGATGTTGAGGTTTGGTCAAGTGTTTGTTGGGTATTGAAGATTGGTTGAATATTAGCTGGATGTTGAGGTTTGGCCAAGTGTTAGTTGGGTCTTGAAGATTGGTTGAATATTAGCTGGATGTTGAGGTTTGGTCATGTGTTAGGTGGGTATTGAAGATTGGTTGAATATTAGCTGGGTGTTGAGGTTTGGCCAAGTGTTTGTTGGGTATTGAAGATTGGTTGAATATTAGCTGGATGTTGAGGTTTGGTCATGTGTTAGGTGCGTATTGAAGATTGGTTGAATATTAGCTGGATGTTGAGGTTTGGTCAAGTGTTTGTTGGGTATTGAAGATTGGTTGAATATTAGCTGGATGTTGAGGTTTGGCCAAGTGTTAGTTGGGTCTTGAAGATTGGTTGAATATTAGCTGGATGTTGAGGTTTGGTCATGTGTTAGTTGGGTATTGAAGATTGGTTGAATATTAGCTGGGTGTTGAGGTTTGGTCAAGTGTTTGTTGGGTATTGAAGATTGGTTGAATATTAGCTGGATGTTGAGGTTTGGTCATGTGTTAGGTGCGTATTGAAGATTGGTTGAATATTAGCTGGGTGTTGAGGTTTGGTCAAGTGTTTGTTGGGTATTGAAGATTGGTTGAATATTAGCTGGATGTTGAGGTTTGGTCAAGTGTTTGTTGGGTATTGAAGATTGGTTGAATATTAGCTGGATGTTGAGGTTTGGTCAAGTGTTTGTTGGGTATTGAAGATTGGTTGAATATTAGCTGGATGTTGAGGTTTGGTCAAGTGTTTGTTGGGTATTGAAGATTGGTTGAATATTAGCTGGATGTTGAGGTTTGGTCAAGTGTTTGTTGGGTATTGAAGATTGGTTGAATATTAGCTGGAGGTTTGTTGAGGTTTGGATGTTGAGTGTTTGTTGGGTATTGAAGATTGGTTGAATATTAGCTGGATGTTGAGGTTTGGTCATGTGTTAGGTGGGTATTGAAGATTGGTTGAATATTAGCTGGATGTTGAGGTTTGGTCAAGTGTTAGTTGGGTATTGAAGATTGGTTGAATATTAGCTGGGTGTTGAGGTTTGGTCAAGTGTTTGTTGGGTATTGAAGATTGGTTGAATATTAGCTGGATGTTGAGGTTTGGTCAAGTGTTTGTTGGGTATTGAAGATTGGTTGAATATTAGCTGGGTGTTGAGGTTTGGTCAAGTGTTTGTTGGGTATTGAAGATTGGTTGAATATTAGCTGGGTGTTGAGGTTTGGTCAAGTGTTTGTTGGGTATTGAAGATTGGTTGAATATTAGCTGGATGTTGAGGTTTGGTCAAGTGTTTGTTGGGTATTGAAGATTGGTTGAATATTAGCTGGGTGTTGAGGTTTGGTCAAGTGTTTGTTGGGTATTGAAGATTGGTTGAATATTAGCTGGATGTTGAGGTTTGGTCAAGTGTTTGTTGGGTATTGAAGATTGGTTGAATATTAGCTGGATGTTGAGGTTTGGCCAAGTGTTAGTTGGGTCTTGAAGATTGGTTGAATATTAGCTGGATGTTGAGGTTTGGTCAAGTGTTAGTTGGGTATTGAAGATTGGTTGAATATTAGCTGGATGTTGAGGTTTGGTCAAGTGTTTGTTGGGTATTGAAGATTGGTTGAATATTAGCTGGATGTTGAGGTTTGGTCATGTGTTAGGTGGGTATTGAAGATTGGTTGAATATTAGCTGGATGTTGAGGTTTGGAAGTGTTTGTTGGGTATTGAAGATTGGTTGAATATTAGCTGGATGTTGAGGTTTGGTCATGTGTTAGGTGGGTATTGAAGATTGGTTGAATATTAGCTGGATGTTGAGGTTTGGCCAAGTGTTAGTTGGGTATTGAAGATTGGTTGAATATTAGCTGGATGTTGAGGTTTGGTCATGTGTTAGTTGGGTATTGAAGATTGGTTGAATATTAGCTGGATGTTGAGGATTGGTCATGTGTTAGTTGGGTGCTAAGGGTTGGCTGTGGATTAGCCTTCAAGTAATTTGTATGATTGACATGGAGCAGAATGTTCAGAGTAAGTGTTTATCACTGTGTTGGTCATGAGTTTTATATATAGAAGTCAATATATGTGAATATTTCAAATCGGATGGTCACTTGTTTTTGTCATTCATAATCTACATCTATGAAAAATGATACCTCCACATAAAATTCATTCTTTTGTTGCTGGCTGGGAAGATTCTTTCCAGATTTAAATAAAAAGCAACAAGAAAAACACCTTCTTTAACTTTAATAACCTTTTAGAGAACGAAAAAAAAAGAAAATTCATTTTAGCTTTGTTCAAATTTACCTCCTCATTTTCTCTTGTTTGACAGAAACATTAAAAAACCGTTTAGTTGCACAGTTAAACTGAAAGGTCATCTTCGGAAATGTTTGTACCATATTTTGTTGTACTTGTCGCATGCGTGTCAAAATGACCTAGACTGTAATCCAATATTTTCGAAGAATAAAGACAAAGAAAAAAGTGCCCCATTTTTATATAAAACTTTG
>CM065680.1:10690302-10730302 GCA_017654935.2 Phymorhynchus buccinoides | reverse complement strand
TCGCACACTCTGATTGTTGTTTCAGCTTTGCTCAGTGTTCCCTGGAGTTCGCGCTTTAGAGATTGCCTGTGTAGTAGAGAAGACACCAGTGTTGTTGCCTTGCTTATAAATCACATGCGTATTATCACCCTTTGCGTGTAGAATGAACACAAAATGATGTTTCCTTGGTTTTTTTCTTCTTCTGACATCACTTGCATAGTCTTTCCCTCTGCCTCGAAAGACAGAATACCCTCCCTGTGGACTTTTTGAAATCGTTGTTTTCTTTCCCCTTTGTTGACTTCAGTGTTCCTCTTGGCCCTGTCAGACTAGGAGCGTGTTTCAAACAACAACTTAACACAGTTGTTCTTTCACTCACCATGCTGCGCTGTGGCCGTATGACAAGTTTGCAGGATGATGGCTTGTAGAGCCCACGTTTGTTGCCTCAACCACTCTTGCCGACCGATCACTTTCATTTGACCCTTTTCAACCACTTCTGTTGAACTTAACCACTTTTGTAGACACCTTCAGAACTGCTTTTGTCGACCCAACTACTTTTCTCGCCCACTTTTGTTGATATTAATGGCTGGTTCAACAACAGTGGTTCAAAGGAGTTGACAAAAATGGCTGGTTCCACAACAGTGGTTCAAAGGAGTTGACAAAAATGGCTGGTTCCACAACAGTGGTTCAAAGGAGTTGACAAAAATGGCTGCTTCAACAACAGTGGTTCAAAGGAGTTGACAAAAATGGCTGGTTCAACATAACAGTGGTTCAAAGGTATTGACAAAAGTGATTGGTCGACAAGAGTTGTTGAGGCGACAAAAGCAGGCTGTTCAGCTGCTTGTGTGTGCTACTACATGATGATTAATAACACCCAGCCATGCTTCCATTGACTGATCTCTATTACTGATTGAATATCTTATCTGGAAATGTAATCAAACAGAACTTTCACTGAATGGTCTTGACATCGATTGTATAGGTGTTAACATTTATTTTAAGTGACCAAAAGCAAGTAAGTCTTTTAGTTACAGACTCTCCTAGTCTGACTCGGCCTTAAGAAGCGTGATGCCTTCTTGTGTTGCAGATTTTATTTGGGTGTGTCATATATCTACCTTTGTGTCTCTCTTATGTTTGTTTGTTGTTGTTTTTTCTAAAATATTATTTCAGATTGCGCTTTTGTTGTTTTTGTTAATTTGTGAAATTTTCTTCTTAGCTTCTCAAAATTCTCTCTTGCTCAATTTCGTAAACTGAGATTTTCATTTGTATCCTATGTTGGCAAAAGTGCTACTTTTACTTCAGTTAATAAGAAAAGTTTAGTTAACACATTTTTTGTTAACAAATGCATTAAGATTTAGTGCTCTATGACATTAGGATACACATTATTTGGATTTGACTACCAGTATTTGGTATTTGATAGGATCAGTGTTTTTACTTTTACAGTGGTTAGATAACAATGACCTTTTAACCCGAAAAAAGTAATTCAATTTGAAGTTCAATTAATATTGCAAAAACGTAAAGATAGAGAAATGTAGTTCTCATTAAAAAAAAAAAAAGTATTCATTGTGGTGTGAATTGTATTTAAAGGTCCATGTTTTGTAAATGAATAAAATATATATATAGGTAATCTAAATAAAAAAGAAATAGCACAGCATAAATGTGACCCAGCGCCTTGAAAGGGACATTAAGTTGCTGGATAGTTTCTCACAACAGGCTTGGAAAGTCAAAAATCTAAAAAACATTTCAATTTTCAATGTTCTCTTGCATCCTATCTTTCATATTTATAAAGGACAATCTAATATGGTCTCTAAATGATCTTATAAGTGTTTTAAAACCAGTAGGTCAATGTATTTTCCTCAGCTAGGTTAGACTTTAGACTGTGTTTTCTCAAAATGGCCGATGCTCACCCTACTAACTTTAAATGCTCATAACTCTGGAACGGAAAAAGATACAAGAATGGTTCTTGTATCAGTGGAAAGAGAATTGTCAGAAGTTATCAAATGTATAATTCTCTCAGAATGATCAGTTTGACACTTAATGTCCCCTTCGTGGTGCTGGGTCACAATGATCTTGTACTTTCCTCCTGTAGTGGTCATGTAACCCTTACATTGTTTTTGTTTGTTTTCATTGTATTGACATTTCTGTCTTTGTACACTCTTCCCCTGCTGTTATCCTGTCTCTTTTCTTCGTGTTGCCTCTTTAGGACTATGTTGTTATTGATTATACAGACCTGTTTATTCTACTCTTTTCAAGTAGTTTTCTACTCAATTTGGACCTCTACTACTCTTCAAAATTGATAATACTGCTCTTTAATTTTTGATTGCTACTCGTTTTCAGTGAACAGTGTTTGATGGTTTAATGAATAGGACTACACATTTCACACCAAAAACTACCCAGTTTAGCTATCCAGACTACTCAAAACTTGTGTAGGGTGTAAACAGGTCTGGATTATATTTCCTGATGTTTGCTTTTATCTTTGTGGATTAGACATGTTTTGTGACCTTAGGCACCTTGTGTTTAGTTTGCATGGTGTTCACTGAAGAATTTCTCAATCAATTTCACTTTCACCTATTTAATTTGTTTTGTTTAAAAAAAGAAAAAGAAAATGCTCTCATAAATCAACTGTAGATGGCTGTTTCGTTTGTTGTTTCCAATAGTTTGAAGACAACTTGGGTCCGTAGAATCATTGTTAGATTGTACCCCTGTCTGTAACATCCCCTTCCCCTAAAGAGTACTGTTTATTATAAATCCTTAAGGTTTAGAGTACTAACAGGTCTGTGCCTTGGTTGGGTACAGAGGATAGATAGATAGATAGATAGTTTAAAGAGACAAGCCCCTTCCACCATAAACGGTGATATTGGAGCTATTCACTGTGTGTCAAAGCACAAAATAGAACAGTTCTCCCACGTTAAACCACACATTTCTAAAAAACGATAAAACTAAATCTTATAAAAAATGTTCACTTCCTTTAAAAACTCGAATATCACAGACACTTGAACATCTCTAAAAAGTTTTTATCTTTGTAAAATATTTTTCTCTTATTTCACTGAGGTCGTCACACTCGGTAAGCTTATGTTTTAAAGTATAAAAACAGTCACAGGCGAAACAATGGGGTCTTTCCTCTCCTTTTAAAAGATAAGTATGGGTTATATAACTATGACCAATATGTATGCGAGTCAGAAGGCACTCCTCACGTCTGCTTTTGCAAACTGAAGGGAGCCAGAGGTGTTAAATTCAATTCATGTTGTAATATGTTTTTTGTGTATTTTTGTGTGAGTTTATATTGTAATATTTCTTTGATTATTACGTTTTTTTCCTAACAGCTTTCTGCAAGCTGGATGAAGAATGCCGCAAGGGGCGCATGTGCAAAAGCGGGATGTGCGTGTGCCTGCCGAGCGACGGGTGCAAAGGTCACAACAAGCCAGTGTGCGGGTCCGATGGCAAGCAGTACCCCAGCTACTGCGAGCTCCATCGCACTGCGTGCGTCAGGCATGTTCACATCAAGGTCGACTTTGCCCGCAAGTGCTTCTTGAAAGAACGTGAGTCATTGTGATGGGTATTTGTGTGTGTGTGTGAAAGTTGTGAATGTCTTGAGAAATGTTGGGAGTGTGTGTGTGTGTGTGCATGTGTGTGTGTGTCCGTGTGTGCGTGTGCACGTGCACGTGCGCATGCGAGAGTGAGAGTGAGAGTGAGTGAGTGAGTGAGTGAGTGAGTGAGTGAGTGAGTGAGTGAGTGAGTGAGTGAGTGAGTGAGTGAGTGAGTGAGTGAGTGAGTGAGTGAGTGAGTGAGTGAGTGAGTGAGTGAGTGAGTGAGTGAGTGAGTGAGTGCGTGCGTGCGTGCGTGCGCGCGTGCGTGTATGCGTGCGTGTGTGAGTGCATGTGCCTGTGTGTATGTATGTGTATGTACACGTGTGTGTGTGTACACGTGTGTGTGTGTGTACATGTGTGTGTGTGTACACATGTGTGTGTGTGCACGCTTGTGTGTCCGCATGTGTATTTGTATTTTGTGAGTAGACTTGCTTGTTTATGTGTATAAAAGTGAGTCAGGTCTGCATATATGCATGCATAAAGGTACCTGTATATAAAACTACCATATGTTTCTGACTATAAGACGCATGCCCCAAATTTTACACAAATCCAGATTTTTTTAATATATTTTGTTACTGTTTTATTGGTCACATTATTATTTTATTTTTTTAAATTTTCTTTTGCTGTCCCATCTTCTGGGTCGTACAGTGGCGTTGCTCCCACGCCGCTCTTTCCGAATCCAAATTCACAGCTACACCCCGGCTTGTTCAGGTCGCAGAATCCGAGACCAGCAGTCCAAGGGGAGCGAATCTATATTAGGCCGTCAGGAGGCATCCAACCAAGGAGACACTGCACTGCTGCTGAGTCACCTTGGTGGAGTTCAGCGAAGCCTGCTCAGGACACCACCTACTAAGCCCCCTACTGACGACACTATTCTCTCAGTCGCTCCCCAGAACACACTGATCCCCATGACTTTGACCCGAACGCACCAAGGCATAGACTGGATTGGAAACCGAAACTGAGGTCACCATGAGAGCAGGGCATGCAAAGCCACAGAATTTGAGACATTGTTTTCTTTTTAATGATTGATGGAAATGAGGCGGATGACAACGGTGATGATGATGATGCTATGGAGTTCCGTATCGGTCTGATACTGCTTGGCAGGGCTGTGTTCTACACTTCCTTTCATAATGATATCCCGGCGTTAACCAGGCCCGAGAACTACAGACACCTGCAGTGTTAGTCTTGCAATTAGAGCAACACTCTCAGATTCGCATCCGTTAAGCGGATGAAACTCGACTGTATGGTTTCAGTCTTCCCATTGAGCCCATAGCCACTCACTCTGGGTAGGAGTCGGTCCAGGACCGAAAAAACCCTCGCCTCTTATGGGATTCGAACCCAAGACCTCCCAGTCAGTAGTCCGTGACGCTAACTAACTATTACCCCACGGCGGCTGGTTTATTGGTCACATTTTAAGGCACAGAGGTCTTAGCCTTGGGAAAAAATGTATTGCTGTATAGTCAGGAAAATACGGTCAAAGATTTAAGTGCATGTAAAACGAAAAAAGTTTTGAAATCTTATCTTTGACTATCAAATTACCTGAATTTAGTAATCATTGACAATGGTTATAGAGATATTTATATTGTTATGTACAGGCTTTATATTTATAGTTTTTCTTATTTTAAAAAAAAGTTTTTACATTAATTAGTCATATTGTATGTATTGCTTGTCAGTGTATTTGTCTATTTTGTGGATGAGCATGTGTCTAGTCGATGAACAATTTCTAAAGCTTAGAGAGAGAGAGAGAGAGAGAGAGAGAGAGAGAGAGAGAGAGAGAGAGAGAGAGAGAGAGAGAGAGAGAGAGAGAGAGAGAGAGAGAGAGAGAGAGAGAGAGAGAGAGAGAACAAACGAATGAACGAACGAACGAACGAACGAACGAACCTTTTTTAGTGAGGGAAAAGAATAAGCACTATACAGGCATGTTTGCATCCAGCCCCAAAGAGAGAGAGAGAGAGAGAGAGAGAGAGAGAGAGAGAGAGAGAGAGAGAGAGAGAGAGAGAGAGAGAGATAGTATGGGCAGTTTGTACACATGTATTGGTGCATTCCTTTCTGTTACTTGTTTGCATTTTCATTAGTTTCTGTGAGGGTGAGGTGTTATCAGAGAGTGGCAGTGATGGTGAACGAGGGTGGATGTTTTTGGCAGTGAGAATCAGGTTATTTTTGTCGCTTTATTTCTTTGCATCGGAATGTTGGTAGTATGACTTTCTTGCTGATCTTAGTGCATGTTTTTCATCTTCATTATTGCTTTTGTAAAGCGCACCGAGCATACTACTGTATGGACTTTAGTGCTATATGAAATAAAATTATTATTAGTATTACTCTGCTTTTTCCAGATGCCCAAGAAATGCTGAAGATCGACCAAGAGAACTACAAAGACCATCTTATCCCCCAATCCTCAAGCCAATCAGAAGATGATGATGACAGCAATGATGATGACAGCAACTACTCCGATGACGCCGATTACGATGAGGACGACTACGACTATGACGATGAAGACCAGCAAAAGAATAATCATGACGACGACGACGACGACGACGATGATGACTACGAAGATGACGATGAAGATGAGGTGGATGAGTGGCTGAAGGGCAACACGAAGAAGGTGACCCTGGATTCCAAGAAGATCTACGACTACACCAACGAGCTGAAGACAGGTGTGTGTGTGGCGTCTCTCTCTTTGTCAGTGTGCCTGTCTGTCTTTGAGCCTCTCTTCATTTTCTACCAGTCCATGAGCTGAGAGTCTGTCAACCTTGTCAGTCTGTGCATCTGTCAGTTCTGTCCGTGGGTCTCTTTCCCACTTTCTATTTCTCTACCCCCTCCATCTCCTTCTGTTTCTGTGTTTCTGTCTCTGTGCCCCCTCCACCCCACCCCACCCTCTCTCTCTCTCTCTCTCTCTCTCTCTCTCTCTCTCTCTCTCTCTCTCTCTCTCTCTCTCTCTCTCTCTCTCTCTCTCTCTCTTTGTGTGTGGGTGTCTCACTCCTTTTTTATCTCTGTTTACCCCTCCCCCCCCCCCCCCCCTGGCAATGTCTCTGTCCCATTGTCTGTCTGTGTATCATTTTGTATTGTAATCTTTCCTCTTCTTTTTGTCTATGTGTGTTCAGTCTCTTTGACCACCCACTGGCACCACTCTTATGGCTGATCCAGCAGACAGACACTTTCCAGTTTGTCTGGTCATAGCCTAGGCACCAGTCAGAAATTCACAGAGAGCAATTCATATTTGGTTCTCAAAAAACAAAGCACTAAGAACAAAATTACACTTTGTTGCTAACGAGTCACCTGGGTGGAGTTTAGTAGAGCATTTACAAAAAAAACACACCCCCCCCCCCCCCCCCCCCCCACATACACACCAAAAAACACACCAAAAACCCCACATATCAACCTCTCCCCCCTCCCCTTTCCCCTACTCATCTCCTATTTTTGTAAAAGTTTCATCTCTCGGGGAAAAGAAAGGAAAGAAAACGACATCTTTATTTCGTTTTGATAACTACACGTTGTTCTTTTTTTTTGTATGTGCACAGACTCTGATAAAAAGACCTCGGTAGTAGAAGAAGACGACGATGATGATGACGATGACAGCGACATGCAAGTGGACCCCTCTCCGTGGGACCACGTGGAGGAAGAGACCGGCGAGGAATTCTTGAGCAAGGAGGACGACGATGCCAGGTCCAGCCAGGAAGGAGTGATGGACTCCCAAGGCGTGCCTCCCCTGGACAGCGTGGAGCATGACTACCAGGCGGACAGCGGCTACAAGGAGTGCACCAAGGAGGAGCTGGACAAGTTCAAGCTGCAGCTGCTGGACTTCCACTGCAAGAGGTTCGAGGAGCCCAACTGCCAGCTGGAGGTCAAGGAAGGTGAGTGGAGTGAAAGGGCAGGAACTGAAGGTGTCAAAGGTTGCAGTTTAGCTACTCATACACCCCTCATGTTCACGGCTTTTAATCTCAATGTATCCCCCCGTGGGGATACCGGGGGGGGGGGGGGGGCTTTTGTATCTATAGTCCCCCCACCTTCTGGAAGTTCTGTGCTCGTAACTTCCTCTAATCTGTCACTCTCTTTGATTTTGCCTTTTCCCTTTGCTTACTGAGAGAAAAGGAAAAAGGAGGAAAAGGAAGGAAAAAAAGAAAAGAATGGGTTAAAAATTAAGGTGGAATTGGTGGTGGGCTGCATGATGAGTGAGCAAGATATCTGAGAGCGGATGAATGATTGGGTGTGGTGTGAGAGTTACATATTTTTTTAATGTAAATTTATGTTTCATATTTTTATTTTGATATATCTCATCTTATTTTACATGGTGGAAGACAAGTTTCCATGTGCGTTGTACAATGCCAATGGACAATAAAGAAACTTATGACTTATGATTTTTAGAGGCTCTAAGGAGGAAAACTGAAATGAAAACCTGGCTAGGTGTCAGCCGTTACCAGGACACCAGATCAACTAACCTGGAATCACAGTGGCCCTGCAACGGGTGGGGTCTACCCATAACCGGCTGTGCATGCATTGTATGACATATGGCCGGCTATGCATGTTGTTAGAGACGTTAGGATAATGGTGAATTCCATTTTATAATGTTGACATCTTTTTAATATCAAAGTTGATATCATTTGTTGTTATCATGCATATGGATGGCACAGAGGTAGCTCGTTCGCCTTGTGTCAAGTAAACCCGAGTTCGAAACTGGGTACAGGGGATTTTTTTTTCTCACTCTGCACTAGGCCTTACGGTCTGAACATGCAGTCTTTCGGATGAGACGATAAACCGAAGTCCTGTGTGCCCATGCACACGTTAATCCCAGTGGCAACGAAAAAGTTGTTATTTGGTCAAAATATCAGTCACTCAAAAATCGCATGCCAAGAAAAAAAATTGGGTGGCACGCCTCTGGCTGCGACGCGCTCTCCAGGTGGGGAGCAACCCGAATTTCACAGAGACGCCTCTGTGACTATGAAGTACCTAATACCTAATACCTTTTCGGTTTGGTTAGTTTTCTGTTCTGGTTGATGCTCTGCCTACCATGTCGTTGCTTTAGTACTGTTAATCGTTGTTGTTTCTGTTGGCGATGTTCCTGTGTCTCAATGTTCATTGATAGTATTAGTTATGTATTGCATGCTTAGAACCAAGGACAGAATGGAAGACTAGGCCCAGCCTAAATTCTTATCCTTGTAAAATAAAGTGTCTGAAGTCTGAAGTACCTAATACAATGTATGTTGCTGTGTTCCAGAGCGTGACTACCTGACCAACCTGATGTTCAGCTTCCTGGACCTGGACACGGACTACCAGCTGTCCTACCAGGAGCTGAAGGAGCGGCAGGCCTCGGAGCACTTCGACACCCTCAACCGTGTCTGTACCCTCACCGACCTCATCTGGTACGACGACAAGTTCAACGCCGATGGTCGACTCTCGCTGGACGAGTTTGAACAGGCTTTCAGTAAGTTGGAACCAGAGATTTTTTAATTTTAATTTTGGATAATTAAATGAATAATGATAAATAATAATGCTTATATAAGCGCATAATCTTGCTAAGCAAATCAATGCGCTTTTCACTCACCATTCGTACAAACAGTTCTAACAGACTGGTTCACATATGCTCACCAAACATCTCAGTATGAAAATGAATACATTAGAGAATGCATTGCATATGATCATAACACAAAACACTAACACCCACCTCCCTTCAACCCCCCCCCCCCCCCCAACCATCTGCACAATGTTTTCAGTCTATCGACTAGGGAAGGTTCTTTTTGCTGAATAAGGAGATAGGAGGGGACAACGAATGCAAGTCTTTTTGTGATCAGACACTCACAGTGTGGATGATTGAATGGAGATTGTGTACCAAGAATCAACATTTTTCATCAAACCGCTTGATACGTTCATGATGCATTGTTTATTGAGAAAGCCTTTATTAGCGCATTTGGAAGCTTCTTTTCTTGATTTCAACCCTTGTTCAGCCTGATCCTTTAACTCTTCTACCACCATGGGCGAGTACATTCACCCAAGACATCACTCATACACTCCCACCAACTGCAAAGACATTCAGTACCGTGCCTTGTGTTTGTCTATTTGTAGAGGTTATGTGACTGTTTCTTCCATTAACTAAAGCAACGCATGCACACTCAAAAAAAAAAGAGTTACTTCCCTCTTTTCAAGATGCAACGGACAACCAAGAACGTCGTAGAACAACAACATTGTGCTAGAAGAGTTAAAACTGGTTGCAATTTTTTTTCTCTCACTCTGTCTTTCTGCTGTTTCGCAGACTACCTGACATTGGAGGAGAGCCCCAAGCCCGTGCAGCCGGTGGTGTCCCAGGGCCCCGTGGTTCGAGTTATCCCCACGCTGGCCACGGTGGGCAACGGGCTGGAGCTGAAGTGTGGCCTGGCGGCCGATAGCGCCAACGTGGTGTGGAGGAGACAGGGGGTCAACATCCACGACCTGGCCAATGTCACTGGGGAACTGATGGTTAGTGGGGGAGGGAGGGAACAATTGAACACGCACAATTGCACAATAGGAATTGTTCGGAAATAATTAAGGAGAGTAATTTCATGGTGTGTGGGAGTGATCTTGCCTAATTCAATCGGTCAAACAGGGGGAGCTACTCTACCTTCAGGTAGATCCCCAGCTCTCGGCTCCCGTGTTTGATTAGACTTACATCACTTACAACACTGTGCGTCATATTAAAATTGATGTCATTTATATTTTTTACGTCACATTTTGCTAGTTCTCTCAGTTTGTGGATACTGGACGCCCCTCATTTAAAAAAAAGAAATGTTTGCAAGTCGCTGACTCGCATCCTGCGGTTTCAAGCTTGGAATTTGACCGAGTAATGGAGGTAAGCAATTCTAATTTTCAGGAAGTGCTCTCCCCTGTGTTTTTTTCTTCTGAAAATCGTCTATTGAGCACAATTTGAATGTTTCAGGCTTCCGGCCTATAACATCATGTGCACACATAAAAAGAAATGACAACAAGCGTATAATAATTAATATGCTAACAGCATTAATCATGAATGTGGCTAGTTGCTTATCATATCTGAGACACGAGTACTTCTCTTTTCCTTAGTGCATAATAGATGTACATAGCAATATCTCTCGTAGTATACATGTACATTATCATTCGCAAGTAGGGTTCGTAGGGAGGGAGGGGCTGGAGATGAAGCGAGGGAGAGAGAGTCGAGATAGAGATGGAGTGATGGAGGGAGAACACAATTTTAATTGCTTCAGGCCCCTGGCCTATAGCATTGGAGGTGCAGTGCACATAAAATTAACCTCCCCTCCCTCATCAGTGACAAAAATCGCTTGCAAAAAATAATAAAATTGGGTGGCGCGCCTCTGGCTGCGACGCGCTCTCCAGGTGGGAGCAACCCGAATTTCACAGAGACGCCTCTGTGACTATAAAGTACCTAATACCTAATAAGGTGTAAAAAGTGAACAAAATGAACAAGAGTATGTTGCATTAAAGTTAAGAACATTTCAATGAGATTGTGTGTGTGTGTGTGCGTGTGCGTGTGCGTGTGTGTGTGTGTGTGTGTGTGTGTGTGTGTGTGTGTGTGTGTGTGTGTGTGTGCGTGTGCGTGTGTGCGTGTGCGTGTGTTTGGGGCGAGCTTGCGTCTGCTTCATGTGTACACCTTTTTGGCACCCTACCCAGCTCAACACCAGACAGATGACAAATTGTGATTTGTTTGCTAGACAACGTTTGATTGAATGACGAGGTGGCTGGGTGTCAGGGGAATGTATCAGTATTGGACATTGGAGTTGAATGAGTCTGTCAAGGTGTATTTGTGACTGATTGAATAATGGAAGGCTTGGAATCTCCTACTGACTGCTGTATTTCGGGCCTTAGGGAGTAATGTTCCATTAGGTTTTCTTTGTCAGCATTGCCAACGCTACGTTTGACGAGGTGGCTGGGTGTCAGGGGAATGTATCAGTATTGGACATTGGAGTTGAATGAGTCTGTCAAGGTGTATTTGTGACTGATTGAATAATGGAAGGCTTGGAATCTCCTACTGACTGCTGTATTTCGGGCCTTAGGGAGTAATGTTCCATTAGGTTTTCTTTGTCAGCATTGCCAACGCTACGTTTTTAAGGTTTGCTCAAGCTTGGGAAAGACAAATACCTGGCAAATGTAAAAACATTTCATTGGGTCTTGGCTGGCTGGGTCACTGTAGATTAGGGTTTGTTTCGATTTGTTTTGTTTTGTGTAGGACCTTCGGACCTCGACCATAACAATGTCGAGAAAATCAAACTGTTGATTGTGGATACTTCATGGAAGAAGAAGAACAAAAAGCAAACTAAAAAAAAAGTGCTTGTCTTTACCAAAATGAGTGTATTGTGATAATGATGGTGAGATGATGATGGTGGTGGTAATGATGATGATGAAGATGAAAAAGAAGACGATGATGATGATGATAATAATGATGATGATTTTGGATCTGGATCTGGATCATGTACGTTGTAGGAGTCTGTGAAGGCTATATACACAACGGTTATTGATGTTTGTGAAAATTACTGGTGATGATGACAGTGATGATGATGATTTTATCATTATTGTTTCGTGGCAGGTGTTGGATGATGGCTCACTGTTCTTCAGCAAGATGGGTGTGCATCACATGGGCAACTACTCCTGTGAAGACTCCTCCGACGGCTCCATGCTGCAGATCCACTCCCTCAAAGTGCAGAGTACGTCGTCTTAGATTTTGTCTACTTTTTCTTCATGTGGATTTTGGCATTATATTCAGAAAGAAATTGATCTGAACAAGTAAACTTTGCTGTATGATCTTTTTTTAAAATTATCTGTATAAACTCTACTGAAAAATTGTTGATGTTAGTCAGTAGGATTATCCGACCATGGTCTTATTTTATTTTTTGCTCATCACTTTCCTGCATTTAGCTTCACACATAGAACAATCTGGTATTAAAGCTTGGCGCATATAGAAGAGTTTGACAACTTCTAAAAAAGCTTAAAGGGAAAACAACCGATCCCAGGGATCAGGTCGTTCTCACCAGAAATGCTCTGCCTCGCGGTGGCTTGCACAACAGAGAACAAAGAAGGGCGAACCGTCTCTCTCGCCAGCTGTGATTCAAATGCACCGCTCATCACCTCCCCTCTTTTATAGTCCGGCCGTGCCTTTAAGTGGGTAGGATTTAGACAGTTCTGTTTCATGTGTGAAGCTTTGTAAAGATATGTTTGATTTGTTGTTCACCTAATGTACTAAGCATCATAGAATATGTTCTTTTTGCTGTTGCTCTTTAAAAATGTTAGTAGTTTTATTTTAGTAGTTTATTTAAATATTTATGATCTATCTATTTATTCATTTAGATAATTTGTGAAGCGCCCTGAGCTCAAGAGATAAAGGGCGCTCTATAAATGTTAGTTATTATTATTATTATTAAAAACACACAACTAAAACGACTATGCACTTAGTTGAAAATGGTTGGAAGCATTCTGGATATTCATCAGTTCAGGTTTTGTTGTTGTTGTATGTTTGATTTATTTGCTTTAATGGTGTATCAATAATCTAGTTTGTGTGTGTGTGTTTTGTGTGTGTGTGTCTGTGAGATTTTAATGCTCGTACACTTTTATTTCTTGATTTTTATGTTAGTTTGTTTTTATATTTTTTCGGCATTTAAAAAAAGTATTCAAGTGTTGTTTTATCTTCTCATTCATCATTTCTGTTGCAAAGCGCAAAGAGCTCATTTTTTTTAATGTAAGGTGTTGCGCTATAGAAGACTTTCTTTATTATTATTATTATTTTCCTAACAATTTCTTTTCACTTATTCAGATTTTTTGTCGTAGCGAAACTGCTATTTATTCTATTACTGTTCATCATAGTTGATAGTTTCCCTGGTGTCCCGTTTTCCCTACAGTGCCTCCCATCGTGCGAGTGTCCCCCCACTCCCAGATCCACCTGCCGCGGATGAACGCGCGCATCAAGTGCCACGCGGAGGGCCTGCCCCGCCCCTCCATCACCTGGCACAAGAATGGCGTGCCCATCAACAAGGAGGCCTACCACTACGCACTGGAGGGTGAGGGGATTCATCATCTTTTTTTTTATCAAATCAATTCAATCATTTTATTGTCTTCACAAAAAGCAAAGACAAATATGCATAAAATTATAAAGTATTACTTGTGAAAGTAAACATTTGACAATCAGTCGCACACACACACACGCATGCACGCACAGACGGACGCACGCACACACGCACGCACGCACGCACGCACACGCACACACACACACACACACACACACACACACACACACACACACACACACACACACTCGCACTCACACACGCACACACGCACACACACACGCATTCACACACATACACACACACACACACACACACACACACACACACACACACACACACACACACACACACACACACACACACACACACACACACACCTTTGAGCTATCAGTTAGAATAAAATTAATCAGAGCATAGAATTAGAAATGAATTAACAAGTGAGCTAAAATAATGTATGACAAGTATAATTGAGTATTAATTTAGAAATAAATAAGTAATGAAACTAACAACATCTCCAGGTTTGCTAAAATAACTAATAAAATAAGGGTTCTTAAAACTATTATTATCTTCTTCTTCTTCTGCATTCCCATAATGGGTAAGGTATGTATATGTCTGGTTTTCAGTTTTCACTGGTCTCCCCACTGTGTACAGCCAACACATTCCGATTTCGGAGGAGCTCAAAGGAGAAATATTATTTTGAAGATTTTTTGTGGGAAAAAAGGCAGGAGAATGGGCTAATAAGTCAGAAAGATAGTAGATGATAGAAAGCAAAGGGAAAAGGCAGAGTCAAAGAGTGGCCGATTAGAGGAAGTTTCAAGCACAGAACTTCCAGAAGGTGGGGGAAGTATTTTTGCGAAAGACACCCCCCCCCGGTATCCCCACGGGGAGAGACTCATGGAGGGGGCGGGGTTGTCCAGCTCCCTGTATGGAGGCACGAGGCATCCACCCACTGCCCCAGGGGGGTTAATCACCTTCATTGTTTGGTATTTATGATGGTGCATGAGATAAACCCCCAGACATAAGTCACTCAGAAGGTTTTTGAGCAAAAGCCGAAAATAGTCAACAACCCCCCAAATGTTAAATTTTCTGTTAGGGCATTATGTATGTCTACTTTTATGAATTCTACCAGTTTTCACAACATGGAAGACAATAGACGATTTTCTGAAAAAAAACTAGGGGAGAGCACTTCGTGAAGACTAGAGTTGTTTACCTCCATTACTCGATCAAATATCATAGCAACAATGCAACAATGGCGTCGAAGCTTGAAACCGCAGGATGCGAGTCAGCGACTTGTAAACATTTTGTTGAAAAATAAGGGGTGGGCAGTTGCTACAACGTGATAGAACTTGCAAACTGTGACGTAAAAATATAAATTACATCAAATTTAGAATGACGCACTGCGTTCTACATGCTGTGTGTCTCCTCAAACACACGAAGCGAGGGCTGGGGATTTAACTGGTGGTAGAGTAACTTCCCCTGTTTGACCGATTGAATTAGGCAAAATAACTCCTACACACCATGAAATTACTCCCCTTAATTATTTCCGAACAATTCCTATTGTGAATGACTTTGTGTATTTAATTATTTTTGAAATTCAATTCAATATATAAAAAAAACAAAGAGCCAAAATTCTGTCTACTGGTGCTATTTCTACTAATGATGCATCGTGAATGTCAGACTTCAAATGGCTATATAATCTGAACTAGTCAAGATTATGTTTTCTGTGCATTTACTATAAATCGTTGCTCCATCTTGTAAAAAAATAAATAAATCCACAATACATATAGTACATATCTATATTGTTAAAAACTCGGGACTTTACTGGTGTTGCACTGCCTCCGGGCATTGCAGCCAGTATTGTTCCCACCATCTTTGTATTTACAAATGTCCCATATGTGTCTATGACCGAGAGGACGTAAAACACCATTTTTCATTCATTCATTCATTCATTCGTAAAAAAACAAAAACAATATCATACTACTAATATACTTGTGGCGGTACCATAACCGATGAGGTTTAACCGAGGCGTGGTTACTGCTACACATATCTGTATTGTTAAAAAATCGGGACTTTACTGGTGTTGCACTGCCTCTGGGCATTGCCTCCAGTATTGTTCCCACCATCTTTGTATTTACAAATGTCCCATATGTGTCTATGACCGAGAGGACGTAAAACACAATTTTTCATTCTCATAAAAAAATAAAATCTCAATTCATATGCCAATCTGTTTTTCTCATGCATTTTCACATTTGCTTAACTGGCAATGAATCATTCCCTTGTGTTCAGAGCCAATAGGAATTGTTCGGAAATAATTAAGGGGAGTAATTTTATGGTGTGTGTGGGAGTGATCTTGCCTAATTCAATTGGCAGGGGAAGTTACTCTACCATCAGGTAGATCCCCATCTCTCGCCTCGTGTGTTTGAGCAAACATACAGCGCTTAGAACACTGTGCGTCATTCTAAACTTTGTGTCATTTATGTTTTTACGTCCAATTTTGCAAGTTTTATCAGTTTGTGGCAACTGATAAAAAAATTAATTTTTAATTTAAAAAAAAAAATGTTTGCAAGTCGCTGACTCACATCCTGCGGTTTCAAGCTTTGACACCATTGTTGCATTGCTATGGTATTTGACCGAGTAATGGAGGTAAGCAACTCTAATTTTCATGAAGTGCTCTCCCCTAGTTTTTTTTCTGAAAATTGTCTATTGACTTTTTTTTAAAAACTTCAAAATGCAGTTTGTATGGTATGGTATTATTTTGTAGTAACATAGACTCATGTCTCTAAATTCACGCAACTCCCACCTGGAGAGCGCATCACCACCTAACTCAGAAAATGGCAAATTGGGTTTTTTAGAACAATGGGATAATTCACAATATTGTTTTTGTCCTATGGTGTTTCTATGGCCTTTTTTTTATATCAGCTACATCAAAATAAAATGTCATTGCTTTCAATTTTGACATACCATATTTCCACTGTATCATTTTGATAGACTGCATCTTTAGACAGTCTTGAAAAGGCATGAAATTGAGGTTATAGCAAACCTAAAAGTGTACAAAATGAAGAGAGTCTTCATTGAACTTTTCATGAAGCAGGCAAGATAGAAATAAACATCTTACCTTTCTTATAAAAATGTGAAATGGGTCGCAGTTTATAAAGCATATTGAGGTAAGGGAGAGCATCTAATTGGATGGGAAAGGAAGATAAACATTGAAAGGAGACACTTGTTTTTTATTTCAGGGTTTGAAAACTTTATGGTTAAATTTTAGAGTTAGTCATATTTTGAGACAATGGACATTTGTTTCCAACCCACACTCAATTTTGACAGGAAAGTTAAACATTCTGATTTTTATTCTTGGGTGATAAAGGGAGATAACAGGAGGTGTGAAAGGTCAGCCAGTCATTTGCTGTACATAAAGAAATCTACTAGGTAAACTAAGCTTCCCATATGGCCTTCGGCCGAGAGGACGTAAAAGTTTAACTTGTGTAAACTAAACTTTAGCAACTTTACCAATTGCTTTCTTTACTTTCTTCATTCCAGAAAATTGTTTGTTACGAGAAGGAAATGGTTTTATGATTGTTTGGTAAGAAACTGGCAATCATGGAGGCGGCAGGATAGAATAGAAGTTAGAAACACATCCACATTGTTTGTATGGTCAGTGTTAATTTTGACGCACATACGTATTATCTTTGTGTGTGCCTGTGTTTGATAATGAGAAATGGAGCATTGGGGTGTGTGGGTGACGGTGAGGGATAGGAATGTTTGTTCATATATGTTTTTAATATATATTCTGTAGTAAAAAAATTGTAAAGCGCTTAGAGCTTTGATGAATAAGCGCTATAGAAATGTACATAATAAATAAATAAATGTGCGTCTCTGACGCTAAAAAGTGCCATCTGATGCACTGGGTGTGAGACCGAAAAATTCCAGAGATATATTTGATTCATATGATTCTGACTCCTAGGTTTCGCAGATAGAATGAACACTGGTGCTCATAGAAAAGCAACATCGTGCGTTTGAAGCAGAGCATGATGAGCTGCTGCTGGTGTTCAACTGGCTCAGTGAACGGCCAAGAACTATACTGTATTGTTCATTTCCAACAGAGCATGATGAGCTGCTGCTGGTGTTCAACTGGGACAGTGAGCAGGACAGCGGGGCCACAAGTGTGTGGCCAAGAACTGTACTGTATTGTTCATTTCCAACAGAGCATGATGAGCTGCTGCTGGTGTTCAACTGGGACAGTGAGCAGGACAGCGGGGCCACAAGTGTGTGGCCAAGAACTGTACTGTATTGTTCATTTCCAACAGAGCATGATGAGCTGCTGCTGGTGTTCAACTCGGACAGTGAGCAGGACTACAAGTGCCTGGCCAAGAACTATACTGTATTGTTCATTTCCAACAGAGCATGATGAGCTGCTGCTGGTGTTCAACTCGGACAGTGAGCAGGACTACAAGTGCCTGGCCAAGAACTATACTGTATTGTTCATTTTGATGAGCTGCTGCTGGTGTTCAACTCGGACAGTGAGCAGGACTACAAGTGCCTGGCCAAGAACTATACTGTATTGTTCATTTCCAACAGAGCATGATGAGCTGCTGCTGGTGTTCAACTGGCTCAGTGAACGGCCAAGAACTATACTGTATTGTTCATTTCCAACAGAGCATGATGAGCTGCTGCTGGTGTTCAACTGGGACAGTGAGCAGGACAGCGGGGCCACAAGTGTGTGGCCAAGAACTGTACTGTATTGTTCATTTCCAACAGAGCATGATGAGCTGCTGCTGGTGTTCAACTCGGACAGTGAGCAGGACAGCGGGGCCACAAGTGTGTGGCCAAGAACTGTACTGTATTGTTCATTTCCAACAGAGCATGATGAGCTGCTGCTGGTGTTCAACTCGGACAGTGAGCGGGACAGCGGGGCCTACAAGTGCGTGGCCAAGAACCAGGCTGGAACCTCAGAGGATGTGGCCAACGTGGTCATCATGAAGGACGACAAGAACTGGGGATGTGAGTTTAAAGCACTTAGAGCTTAAAGGTGAAGCGCTATATAAATTTTCTTAAACAAATAAATACACACACCATCTTCTTCTTTAATTTTTTTATATTTTTAATTTTAATCTTCTTCTGTGTTCCCGGGCCATATGGCCTTAGTTGTCACTGGTTTCCTCGCTGCATTCAGCCGATACATTCCGATTTTGGAGGAGCTGATAGGAGAAAAATATTTGGCAGATTTATTAAAAAAAAGGCAGGAGAATGGACCAGCAAGGCAACTGAACTATGGAAAATGTGAAATCTTATAACTCTGGAAATATTTACCGTCATACAGACGTCATTTGAAGATTATTTTGCTAACATTTATTTTTTAACCCTTTCACCGCCAGCCATCTTTGAGCCAAAAATGTACATTAAGCTTACTTGGCTACAGAAAATATTTCGTCAGCTATGTTGTGAGATTTCACTGTGACACATTTAGAATAGGGTCAATCCTTACTGCCCATATATAGGAACATAATATCATTGAATAACAGACCCTGATTTCAAGGGTTTTAGTGACATGGGTGTTTAAATCGTTGTGGTGCAAAAATGCGACTTTGGCAGTGAAAGGGTTAATGTTGCACCTGAAAGTATATTTCTCTGCTTTCGGATGAGACGATAAACCGAGGTCCCGTGTGCCCATGCACTTAGCATACGTTAAACCCAGTGGCAATGAAAAAGTTGTCATTTGGTAAAAATTTACCCCCCCCCCCCCCCCCCCTCATCAGTGACAAAAATCGCATGCAAAAAAACACAAATTGGGTGGCGCGCCTCTGGCTGCGACGCGCTCTCCAGGTGGGAGCAACCCAAATTTCACAGAGACGCCTCTGTGACTATAAAGTACCTAATACCCTAATACCTAATAATACCTATGCCTAATAATAAAGCGTACTGGACTTGACCTGAACATTCACTCACTCTGTGACACACAGACCATTACTCGCGGCCCGGCGCAGGCAGCTTTGTGCTGTTCCACGGGGACGGCTACACGGTGTACAGCGCGGACGAGTGCCTGCGGTTCCGCGCGGTGCACAAGGACTTTGGCTACTTCAAGTTCATCCCCGACAACCTGGACGGACCCCTGAGGCTGTGCAACAACACGCTGGGCTGCCACTGGGGCCAGGCCGTCAACGTCAAGGACAGCTTCATCTACGCCTCCCAGCCTGACCTCAACCGGGTGGTGGTCCTGGAGACCACCAAGAAGTGGATCCCCCTGCAGGTAAGAGCGTGAAGTCAAACGTGGGCTTTTGTCCTTCAGTGTTGAACCTTGCGGCCTAAAGACCAATGTGGCTTTTTGTGTGTGTTTTCTTCTCCGTCAGTTCCCTAAGGGTGATGAGTTCGGGGAAGCTATCAGTTCGGCTGCACCATGTGAAATGTTACACCTGTGCTATGTGTCTTCATGGGATGTGATCAGCACAGACAAGCAGCTGGTGCAGCTGCACTATGTAAAGCACATCTGTACTTTGCATCTCCAAAGGTGAACAGCGTCTACAAGCCTCCAGTATAATTGTACTAAGTAAAAGTGACACCTATACCTTATATCTCCACAGGTGATCAGCACAGACAAGCGCCCGGTGCAGCTGCACTATATGAAGGTGACACCTGCACTGTAATTGTGTTTCCCCAGGTGATCAGCACAGACAAGCGCCTGGTGCAGCTGCACTATATGAAGGTGACACCTGCACTGTAATTGTGTTTCCCCAGGTGATCAGCACAGACAAGCGCCCGGTGCAGCTGCACTATAATGAAGGTGACACCTGCACTGTGATTGTGTTTCCCCAGGTGATCAGCACAGACAAGCGCCCGGTGCAGCTGCACTACGTGGAGCACCTGGACCAGGTGTGGGTGGTGTGCTGGAACGCAGGTGACCTGGAGGACAGCGCCAAGACCATCGTGGTCATCAGAGACGCCAGCAAGGAGGTCCAGCACCGCTCCGTCCACACACAGCCCGTGGGGAACCACTTCGACCAGGTACGGAACGCTAATGTTGTCATCAACAGGGAAATTGAACAGAGCTCCCAATCGACCCACAAAACAAGGGGTCCCAGGGACTCCTTCACTTACAGTATAGAGGGTCCTAGAGGTGGGATGGAGGGTCCCAGTGGCATTGCGAATGCTAAAAAGAATTTTTCTAGTGCATCCCTGGGACACATTCTTTTAGAGGGTCCTTTAGAATTTTAGTACTTCATAGACCCCCAAATGGGGGTCCCAGGGAGCCCTGTTGAAAAACATAATGGAATGTTAGCTATATTGTTCTCAGCTAGAAGGTGCAGTACTGCTCAGTCCACACTTTGACCAGGTACGGATTGGTTATAACATACCGTATTTTACGGACTATTAGGCAATGGTTTTTTTCCTGGACTGAGACCCCTGCGCCTTATAATGTGAGTAATAATATAGTGAGAAACTAGAAGAAGAAAAATCTGAATTTTGTGTAAAATTTGCCTTATAGTCCTGTCGCTGTGTTGCCGTGGTGGGGGGTGGGGGTGGGGGGTGTCCAGGCGTGCGGACACCTTAAGATGTCTGTATTCATGTATTGTGTTTTGTGTTTATTTTATTGAATTGATCGACTGCAAGGCAAATTTCCTTATTTTAACCCTTTCACCGCCAAAGTCGCATTTTAGCACCACAGTGATTTAACACCTATGTCACTAAAAGGCATCAAATTGGGGTCTATTATCCAAAGACCCTATTGTCTTAGTTTGGGGAAGTAAGGGTAGACCTTATTTTATATAAATGTCACAGAAGAATCCCCAATACTGCAGATGGATTTTGTTCTCTACCCAGGTAAATTTAATGGAAATTGTTGGTTGAAATATGGTTGGCGGTGAAAGGGTTAAAAATGGGGACAATAAATGATGATTACATGGGTGCAACTTTTCCTGGTATACAAGGATTTCCTGTTTTTGAATTTTACCAGAAAAGGAATTTCCTTTTTTTTTAAATTTGTCAAACAAGATCTTTGAAAAGCAAATAATAACTGCATAATAACTGCAATTCCATTGCATCATTGTGTGTGTGTGTGCGTTCAGATCCAGGCCCTGTTCATGCCCTCTGCCAACGACCTCCGTCAGGTGTTTGACTTTGCCTATGTGACGCACAACGGTCAGCAGGGGCTGACCAAGCTGGACCTGCCCAACATGCACTACGTCAAGGCCATTGACCTCTCTGCCTACGCCTGCGTGCCTCGCTCCCTGGCCTTTGTGCCCATCGGTCAGTCCACCGCTGCTTTCAGTTCTTCTTCTTCCAGTAATGTCCACCTCCGATTTAGCGCTTAAACCTCTTATCTTTTTCCATATTTAACGTTAATTTTCATCCATTTAAAAATGTCAGTGGGGCCATGCTTCGATAGAGTGTGCTATGTGCATGTAAGTTTTCTCCCCCCCCCCCCAGCTGTTCCGGGAGGTATGTTTAGTTCATCTATATTTTCAGAAGTTATTTCAAGCCAACTTTAGTTTCCCATTCATAAATAACAGTCAAGAATATGTTGTAGTATGTAAGAACATTATTTATACCCAGTGGATATTGATAGATGTTTACTCATGAGCAATTTTATTTATGTTTGCGATAATAAGTGTATTGTTTAAGAACATTTTCTACTTAATAAGTTGCATGGTATTGTTCAACAAGAACATTTTGTTACCATAAATCTGGTGGAAGAAATATATTAAAAATACTACGAAGAACATAGCCAAAATATTTTTATGAAGAAATGTTTGGTGTAGTTTTTATCTAAGATTTCTAGATTCAGTCTTTTAGCTAAACAGCTCAACTTTGTGTGCAACGGAACAGCTGTGCCCCTCTCCCCATACTGCAGTGATCTTACTGCTGTGACTTGCCTCCCATTTACGACAGTTTCTTGATCCACTCCAGCAGTGATTGCTATTCACAAGGTAGAAACAACAGCCCCCAGACTTCAAACTCAGTAGTGGTTGACACAGGCCAGCAGTACTGGTACGCTGGCCCCAAATTTACCCTAGGTATTTCTTTTGATTTTTTTCCATGGCTCCGAATAAGAACGCTAAAAAACCCCCAGTAATTTTATGGTTTTTGGTAAGCACATGATGCACAACATAGTAATATGGTAATTCCGTTATGGCATCGGGGAGTCATGTGGAGATAAAATGTTTGTGTGCTGATGGACTGCAAAATGCTAAAAGCTTTGTTCTTTTTATTCTTCTACCGTTGAGTATCCACAATCATCAGTTTGATTTTATGATACTATATGCGGTCGAGGTCCGAAGTCGGGCATCAAAAAGAGACAAAATAAAACCAAAACCTGCTCTACGAAGATGACCCAGTCAGTCGGGTCTCGCTGATCGAGCCCCCAACGTGATGCCAAGTTACCGTTTTTTTCGGACTATAAGGCGATACTTTTTCCCCAGACTGAGACCCCTGCGCCTTATAATATGACTACTAAAATAGTAAGACAATAATTATAATAACAGAATCTGAATTTTTGGTAAAATTTGGGGGGTGCGCCTTATAATCAGGTGCGCCTTATAGTCCGAAAAATACGGTAAGCGGCATACAAATCAGGCATCAGAATTGTCAGAGGATCAGAGGATTTCAGAGGATTAAGAATTTCTGACAGAGGATTGGCTTCTCTTGTCGGAGGTTTTGCCTTTTTATTCAGTGCTATCCTTTGTGTTAAATAGCATTTTATAGTGATTGCGCACTATATTAAGCCTTTTGGGTGGTGTTAAGAACTCATTTCAGTGTTGTCCTTTGTGTTAAATAGCATTGTAAAGTGATTTCTCACTATATCAAGCCTTTTTGGTGGTGTTAAGAACTCATTTCAGTGTTGTCCCTCTTCAGTCTAGGGCCTTGATGGCCCTTGCACTGCGGTTTTCAGAGGATTGGACTTCAGACCATTCTGATGCCTGACAAATACGTAAAGTGGTTTATATGCGTTGTGTTGTGTTGTGTGAGCAGGGGGCCATGTGGTGGTGGAGTGTGTATCCCCCTCCATCCACCAGACCCTGCAGCTGGTGCTGGACTACCTGACGTAAAGTGGTGTGTGTTGTGTGAGCAGGGGGCCATGTGGTGGTGGAGTGTGTGTCCCCCTCCAACCACCAGACCCTGCAGCTGGTGCTGGACTACCTGACGGACGCCGTGGTGTCCTCCTCCGTGCTGTCCGGCCAGCCCTACGTCTCCCCAGACTCCAGGCACCTGGTCACCGTCGACGACCTCACCGGGAAGGTGTCCGTGGCCGGCGTCAGCGATGAAGGTCAGACGAATAACTCTGTTTTTTCTTCTTCTTTCTCTTCGTTCACTTTCGTTTTGTTGCTTTAGGCAACCTGGAGGCTGCCTATGAGGTGACGGTGTCAGCATCCATCAGTGATGTGAATTTCTACCCTGCCTTTGGGGAGGTGCCTTTGTACATCAGAAGAGTCTGTATAACATTATAGTTGTTACAGACAATCATAACAGATAGTTTTGTTGTTTTAGGCAACCTGGAGGCTGCCTAAGAAGTGACGGTGTCAGCATCCATCAGTAATGTGAATTTCTACCCAGCCTTTGGGGAGGTGCCTTTCTACAGATATTGATGTTGTTTTGGGCCATTATAACACATCTTGCTGTTTTAGGCAAACTGGAGGCTGCCTACGAAGTAACGGTATCAGTGACATGAATTTCTACTTTGCCTTTAGGGAGGGTACCTTTCTGCTTCACCAGAGTCCATAGCATATATTATTGTTATTTCAGGCAACCTGGAAGCTGCCTATGAGGTGACGATATTAGCAACATGAATTTATATTCTGCCTTTAGGGAGGGTACCTTTCTGCTTCACCAGAGTCCATAGCATACATTATTGTTATTTCAGGCAACCTAGAGGCTGCCTATGAGGTGACGGTGTCAACGTCCAATTTCTACCCTGCCTTTGGGGAGGTGCCTTTCTACACCACAAGTCTGTAACATAACTGTTGTTTGTTTGTTTTAGGCCACCTGGAAGCTGCCTATGAGGTGACGGTGTCAGCCAGTATCAGCGACGTCAATTTCTACCCTGCCTTTGGGGAGGGTTACCTGCTGGTGCTGACCTCTGCTGATGACGATGACATCATCACCATCAACCTCTCCACCGGCAAAGTTGCCAAACTCAAGGGTCAGTACAGACTTGTTGTTCACAAAGAGAAATCTGTGGATTAATGTGATATGCAGGCATGAAAACAGCTCCGCCGTCTCTGCAGAAAGTTTGTCGTAATTGAAAGGAATCTCCGCTGAAAAAAAATGGTCTCCACCGAACTTCTCAAATAGCGTGGTTCGTATTTGGTCGAGTGCATGCTTGTGGTCGCGAGCAAAAATGGCCAACTGAGCCCTTGAGTATTTGAAGGCAAGGCAGGCCGTGAAATGCTGTGAAATGAGTACCTGCCCCCCCCCACCCCAACCGCTCAACAAAAATTTCGGGAGATGTAGATGTTATTTTGGATGGTAGCGTGTGTACGACGGTAGCGTCAAGTCAAGTCAAGTCAAAATGATCTTTATTGACGATAAAGGAATAAGCTAAGCAAAACTTTTTTTCATCCTGTCGTCATAAATAAATAAGAAATACATCTGAAGCAAACAAAATGAAAAACAAAAACTGTAAACAAAAAAATCAATTTGCAATGAAAAGTATGTAAAAAAATACACATATGTTCCGCAAGCACAATACGATAATCCTGTACATAATACTAACAAAAGTAATCATAGTGGAAAGGGAGAGGAGAAGAAAAAGTTGGAAACAAATGACTGCGACAAATGACAGATAGAACAGAGACACCGAAATGAAGAGAGAAAATCACACAAAATTACAAATGCAGAAACACACACTCGCACGCACACAAACACACGCACAACAACAACAACAACATACAGTATTTATACGGCGCTGAATCTTGATAGAAATCAAATCAAAGAGCACACACACGTTAGCATCCATAACGCATTCAAACAAAAATGCAATACAAAGCGAACACACACGTTTGACATAAATGGTATACAGCAGAAACAGACCTAAAGGCAAGAGAGAGAAGAAGAGAAAGAGAGTGGAGCCTCAATGACGGGGGAACAGGTGGGTTTTGAGGTTAGATTTGAAGGCTGAGAGGGTCGGTCACTGACGGAGGGAAAGAGGAAGTTTGTTCCAAGATGTCGGTCCTGAGACAGCAAAAGAGCGCCGACCAACCGTTGAAAGCTTATACCTAGGAATCTGGAGAGAAAGCGGGTCAGAAACTGAACGTAAAGTGCGAGCTGGCGTATAGATGGAAATATTGTCGCAGAGGTAAGATGGAGCAGCTTTACACACACACACACACAAATACACACATGTGTGTAGCGTGTGTGTATGGTGCGCGTCCCTCCCACCCCCGATAAAAGTTCTGACAGTAGCAGAAAATCTGGGTGGAAGGTTTCCTTGGCTGGAAAATCTCCTTTTTTTTCAACATCAGTTTTCATGCCTGGATATTCTGGCATTAGTCTTCAGTTAAATGTTTGTTTCTTCTAAAAGTGATATCAGACCATTATAATGGCATGGCAGATTGGCGAGGTTGATATGAAATGTGTTATGAAACTGCTACAGTTGAACCTTCTCACTCCAGCCTGCCCTATTATGCCTCCCATCTTGGATACGACCTGGAATTTTGTGACCGATGTTTTTGTTCGTCTTGATTTGCTAGATAATGCCCTAACACCACTCAGAATGTGAGCCGTTTCCCCTTTGGAATGTTTGGCCACAAGGAGAGACAAAATGGCATCCTTATCGATGTAGAAAGGAATGACGCAGGCCTTTGAATCTTGATGATAGTACCCATTTTGTTTTAACAAATCAGACACGCTTTTTGTACGATGTAGATTTTGTTGTTGGAAGATGGAATATTCATAGTAGTTTCAGTAATTAATGAAAACTGACAAAACTAATAATAGATGATGCAGATAAAAAAAAAAGGGACAACTGTTTTCCTGCTCAAACAAAACTTGCACCTGATACTAACAAATTTAAAAACCTACTGGACAAAGACACAGACCTTAGTAAATTAAAATACAATTATGACTGATAGTCTACTAAAACCAGCTGTGCCAACTGAATTTAAAAAAAAAATCCCAATCAAGAGAAAGGACGCTTGAGAGACTGTGAGGCCTAGTCGTCCTACCTGACCTGACCTGACCTGATAAAAGAAAAAAGACGTTAATGAGGCATACCAGTTTGTTCTGTGGTGTGTGTTGTTTAAGTGTAACATTATTCAAGACTAGAAGGCTAAGCCATTCTTGAATGTATGTTGATTTGTTTGTGAGCAACTCTCTACCACTGTTGTTGTGTACTGTGTGGGTGGTTGTCATAATAAGCAGGTCTCTACCACTGTTGTTGTGTACTGTGGGGGTGGCTGTCATAATAAGCAACTCTCTACCACTGTTGTTGTGCACTGTGTGGGTGGTTGTCATAATAAGCAACTCTACCACTGTTGTTGTGCACTGTGTGGGTGGTTGTCATAATAAGCAACTCTACCACTGTTGTTGTGTACTGTGTGGGTGGTTGTCATAATAAGCAGCTCTCTACCACTGTTGTTGTGTACTGTGGGGGTGGTTGTCATAATAAGCAACTCTCTACCACTGTTGTTGTGTACTGTGTGGGTGGTTGTCATAATAAGCAACTCTCTACCACTGTTGTTGTGCACTGTGTGGGTGGTTGTCATAATAAGCAGCTCTCTACCACTGTTGTTGTGTACTGTGGGGGTGGTTGTCATAATAAGCAGCTCTCTACCACTGTTGTTGTGCACTGTGTGGGTGGTTGTCATAATAAGCAGCTCTCTACCACTGTTGTTGTGTACTGTGGGGGTGGTTGTCATAATAAGCAGCTCTCTACCACTGTTGTTGTGTACTGTGGGGGTGGTTGTCATAATAAGCAGCTCTCTACCACTGTTGTTGTGTACTGTGTGGGTGGTTGTCATAATAAGCAACTCTCTACCACTGTTGTTGTGCACTGTGTGGGTGGTTGTCATAATAAGCAGGTCTCTACCACTGTTGTTGTGCACTGTGGGGGTGGTTGTCATAATAAGCAGGTCTGGGTCATCCTTTTTTGAGGATGAACTTGGGTCTGTATTGTTGTGGCTGCTACTTTCACTTTGCTAGGCGAATCGGTGCCATAAATAACTTTGGTAAAAAAGGGAGTTAATTACGAGAAGTTCCTTCCCCTTTTTCATTTAAAAAAAGACGTTATCAATTATTTCCTCTTGTCTTTCTGCAGGCACCAACGGCATGGCGACGTCGTCAGACTGGCACCCGTACCCGGTGAAGCGGACCATCACGGTGGGCGACCACTTCTCCAACTACCTGATGGCCCCCTCCCGCTCCTCCCTGGCCTTCCTCAACATGCCCTTCCACACGCTGGTCTGCGAGAACACAGAGATCACACACACAGATGCTGCCGTCTTCGTCGCCCAATAATTCACACAATAGTTACTTCAGGGGAAACTTTTTTATTTGTGAGGGAAACACTAGAATTTTAAGAAAATGTAAAATTGGCTGTAAAGGAATCTTTTTTTTTCTTCTATTTCTATCAGGGGGGTTCTGCTATGGAAAGACTATTGAATCACTTTTGAATGTTGATAGGGTTTAAGCTGGGAAAAGTCTTGAGAGTCTTCCTCCATTTCTATCAGGGGTTTTGCTATGGAAAGACTAAATAAAGAATCTCTTTTGAATGTTGAAAAGGTTTAGGTTGGGTAAAAGCTTGAGAATCTTTTTTTAATTTTTTTTATTTATTGAAGGTTCTCTAGATTTAAAAACAATCTTTATCTCAGATTCTTCTGGGGACAGATCAAAAAATCATTTTGAATTTCTACCAGGGGTTCTGTTAACCAAAGACTTGAGAATCTTTTCTCTTGAAGTCTATCTCAGTTTCTGCTGGGGAGATACTTTTCAGTATCTATCATGGATTCTGGGGTCTTTTTTTCTCTCTCCGAAGTTCTTAATCTAGTTAAACTTGTGACCAAGGGAAATATTTGCTCTCATGTTCAGCCATTAGTGGAATATCGAAACCAACATCTCGCATGTAGTCGCCCTGTGTTTTGAGTTTGGGCCTCTGATTCCAGAGAAGTTGGGGTGTAAAAATGCAGACATTTTTAAACTCTCAAGAAAATCTTATCCGCAACTTTTTGAAGAGAGGATGTTTTTATCGTGGCGAAAATTATCCACACCATGAGTTGAACTATCATGTATGGGAAGAGCATGAACCCTCATCTTTATAGCTTTTTCATTGATTGTTAAACATACAGAGAATGTTTGTCTGTTATTGTGTGGCGTTGTGTGCCAATAAAGATTTCATAAGGCCTAGTCAAGATCACGGTGTCAAATGTTATCTTTTGTCGTTCTTCATCATCATCATTGTTCTAGGGAAAATGGAGAGATCTAGTTGTCTGGACTGTTCCTGCATTTGACAGGTTGCAGACAAATTAAAAGGAAAAGGTAGTCTTGAAGAATTTCAAAGCAGAACAAGTGGTAGGGAAAAGTACCTTTAAACCATGATTTTTTGTTGTTGCAAAGAACGCACACAAAACTTATCAATTCTAATAAGTCTTGGCAAAATGTTCTTATCAGTTTATTGTGAAACAGACGATGTAATTATGGTTTCCCAAATGGCATTGGGATAAAACATTGTGAAACAGATGATTGTCAAAATGTTTTGTCATTGGTTTTAAAATATTTTGTCTAGCAAAATTGATCTATGTTTTAGAAAACATTTGATCTGATAAGTGATTTAAGCATTTTCTCTGATAAGTGATTATGTATTAATCATTTTAATCATTGAAATGCTTACTTGGATTATGTTTTCTCATGAAAAATACTCTACTGACTTCAAAAGCGTGGGATGTGGGAGAGATAACAAATCACTTGTATAATTCTGGCCACCTGTGTGTGGTATGTAAGACGCAAAGATACATTGATCTATTTGAATAGTTTTTATAACTTTTCTTTTTAAAAATATAAATGGATTGTTTCTTCTTTTTTTTCGCAAGCCTATTTTTGAAAAAAAATCTATTTTCCGTCTAGAACATTGTTTGATACTCTACAACTGGACAACTGGAGCACTGGACAACGGGTTGAACCCGAAACGTCGTGTTTTGTTTTGCTCTGTGTTTTTTTTATCATTAAACCGTTTCTTCTGGGTTTTAATTTCGACTTTGTTTTAATTTGTTGTTTGATAGTTACGATAATGTACTTCAGTTGCGTAGACAAGTACAATCATCTTAATTGAGCTAGATTTAAGTTCAGTAAAATTTGTAGACAGGTTCATTGGTAATCAACGTGTCTTTGTATTAAATTGTAAGATCATATTTTTCAGTATTATGTTCCCACCAATTATTCGTTTGTTTATTCCATTTGTTTTTATCATTCTTATCATTGTGTTGAATTTTGTATTTATTCATGCTCTCATTGGGGGTTTTATTTTTAAATTTTGCATTTCATTCCAAGGTTTCAGAGTTGTGTTAGTTTTTTTTGCAGTACACGCCAGTGTATTCACTTTACATACATTCACCTCACATGAAACATGTCAATACTTGAATGCTTGCTGTAGAAATTGCTTATGTGAACTGTGTGTGTTTTATGTCTTTTACTATCCATCCCTGTACAAAAAATGCAGATTATATTTTAATCTGTTTATTATACCCCCTTTCATATGTTCTGTTACGGATCATGCTTTTTGGTTGGTTTCCCACCGCACAGTCCTGTGAACACGGAATTACTTTCATATTCCAGACAGAAAGGCACAGGGCATTGCTAACTTGAGTGCTCTAAGGTGAGATGAAAAGATAATATCATTCATTTTGCTGTATGTCTAATTAGTTTTGTCTGAATTTTGGCTATGTTTGGATAAGATTGTGTATTACACACACACAAATTAACACCCGTTGTGAGTTGAAACTTAAGAATCTCTCTTTATGTTCTTTATAGTTTTTTTGGTTAAAGTGTTTGATAATGATATTTCAGTGTCGAAATGTATATGTTTTGAGACTGGTTGTGTTCAGTTTTGATATTAAACATTCCAAACTTTTGATGTTCCTTTTGGTACAGGAGTCATTCCGATTGCATAGATGATTGGACTTGATGATCGAACCATTCCAAAGTTGTGAATAGTGCTAAGCAACGCCGGATGTTGCTATATTGCAGTGAGGAAGCGTCTAAAAAGGACCAGGGGATATTAACAGCATTTGTTCTTTTTAATACCACCAAGCTTTGGTATTTTGTCAGTATCAGTTTGATACTACTGCAGCACAATTGTCTGACTTGTTTTGTGATAAGAAAGTTCAGCAGACATCTCTTTTGATCCTTTTGTATATTTAGCTTTTTGCATTACACCGCATTGCTTAAGAAGTAGCTTTTACGAGTTTTATGTAGGCAACAATGTGAAGCCGAATTAGCAAAGTTTTAGTGATCACTGGAGTGTGTATAATAAAGATTCGTAGACTTAGTGTTGTATGATGACTTATCATAATGTTAATGTACGTTTTACTTATCATTTCACTTGATGTTCGTGGGGTGGTTGTTCTTCGTTATTGGCTGGAATGAATTCTGTCTGTAAGGAATGCATTTTTTTTTGGTGTCGGCGGCATGGGAACATTGTTAGCATGATGTGTATATATATTTGTGTTCCAGTTGCGCTTTTCTGACCTGGAAAAAAGAAGGCGGTTGATTTGTGAAAGTGTTTCAGCTTCGATACTCTGGGAAGTCATTGTTTCTGTTTCTCGATTGGCCGTTCCTTTCATCTTGCGTGTGTTCTGTTGAGCTTGGCTGTGATTGGTTGTGGTGTCAGGGTGATGTTTGATGTTCTCGCGGTCGTCATTATTATTATTATTATTATTATTATTATTATTTTTTATTTTTTTTTGTGGATGAAAAGCATTTTTTTTTTAATTGATTTTTTTTTTTTTTTTTTTTTTACAAATAGCACACAAATACATTGAGTGTCAACTTCTTATGTAGTAACAGTAATGGATAATAGTATGTAATAGTAGTACCAGAATAAAATGTATCAAAAGGATAACTTCATCCTCATCCTCTTCAATTTCATCTTGTTAACTGACAACTATATTAATTAGTGAATAGCAGTGGGTGTATCACAACAAACTAGCAGTACTTTCATTATCATCATCACTGTTACCAATAAATAAAAGTGTGTACATATATTGAAGCAAGAAAGGGAAAAATAAGCCGACACATAAAACATATACATATGCACATTAGCACACACACACACACACACACACACACACACACACACACACACACACACACACATACAACATACTATATATAACACATAGAGATAATAATAGTATGAGGGCCAAAAAAAAAAAAAAAAAGTCCATAAAAAAATATATCTATAACTGGATAGGGTCAATAATTATTATTATTATTATTATGATTATTATTATTTACATATTTAATTGTAATTGTGGTTACTTGGCAAATGGCTGTTGTGATTCATCTTTCCATTTAACATGTGCCTTTTGGTAGCACTTTCTTTCCGTGTGAGAGTGACCTGGTCGTCCATCCCTATCTCATCCATCATCTGTTGGGGTTTTAGTGGTGATGTTTTGTTCTTCTTGTTGAAGTTCGCCTTTTTGTGAATATGAGCTAAACCTATAGCTGGAAAGGTTTTACCAATACGAGTTTGCGATGGAAAGGAACAAAATAATCAATGTAACAATTTGTGCTAGCTACAGGCAAATTTTTTTTTTTAAATCAGAGATTTATGATCATTTTCTGGACAGTATAAACTCCCAATTTACGGTATGAATTATATTTGAAAATCTGATCAAGAAAGGAAAAATAGAAGATGCAGATATGAATTTTACGGTGTACAAAAGATAAATAAGAGACACAAGACCTTTTTATTTTATTAAATTAAATATGAAGCGAAAAATGTGCGATTGGAAATTAAATCATTTTGTCTGAGACACCAACTCAATTTCATTGTTTTTAAATAAAAAAAGGGGTGAAAATCTGATTTTTATTCCTTTTCAGAACGGTATTGAAGGATTGAAGAAAAAAAAGAGTTATCCAGAAAACTATTTGTTTGATGTTTTTGTTTGATAGTCAGCAATTGATGATGATGATTATATCATTGTTGTCAATAATCAAGAAAAATGAGTGAAGAAGGCATATTTCCGGCTTGCATAATTCATATTACCCTTTCCAGCTAATGAATCACAATTCCATTGTACTCGATTTTCCTTGTAGATATCTACTCCTTGTACAGTCCTTTTGCATTTCCTAGTTTTTATTAATGTGCTAGTTGTGAGCAGACAAGAGTCAAATGCTTTTCGTGTTGTGATCTTTGCAGTTCCATCGCCATTGTTTTCCTTCTTTTTGTTCTTCAGTTGCCATATATTGAGTGTACACCACTATTGTTTTGTGGACACTTTATATCAGAGCTCATTTCTGTGCATTCCTGTTTCTTTTCCATTCATGCATACATTTTTTTGTTTTTTGTTTCTTTGAATCAGCAGCATAAGGAGAATTGATTCCTTTTCTGTGTATCAGTGTTATTGTGTTACTTTGTTACTTGCAGATTTCAGCGTTTGAGCACTGCCCTTTGTATTTTGTATCTGCTATCACAAGGAGTATGTCCAGGTTTGTGCACAGAGCTGTAATTATGCTTGTTGCAAAAAAAAGAAGAAAACAATTGAAGAAGGTGGGGTTGAGGATTTTTTTTTAATCTGACAAAAGGACAAAAAGTAACAAATAACCTTCATATTTATCTTGTGCATCGTTTTAGACAGTGTTGTGGGAGAGGGAATTTTGCAGATAATAGGTATGAGCTACGCAGAGACTATCCATAGAACTTGCGTGGTTAAAGAAGAAGAAAATGCCCCTGGACTGTCTGGCACGTACACTCATTTACATTTTGACATATGCACAAAGTGCACAACACTCACATCACATGCGCTCACATACTAAAGTTTCACTTCCTAACAGAAACGAAATTGCTGTTTATTATGAGTGATCTGTAATTCATTCTTGAGAATTGGGCACCCTAGAACGCACACACGCGCACATACGCGCACGCGCACATACACACACGCTCACCCGCGCGCACACCCACACCCACACCCCTACATACACACACACACACATACACACACACTTGTGTGCTTGCATACACACTCGAGCACACACACACATACACACAAGCACACACACATGCGCACTCACACACACACACACACACACACACACTGCCGCCACCTTCAAACTCGCCAAGCACTTCTACTCTTTCAAACTCGAGCCAGCCAACAGTTTAGTAGCCCCCTTTCTATAATCTTAACCCCATAGGTGGGTGGCTGCCATATGCAATGGGGGACTAGTGAGTCTTGTGGTCAAGTCCCTGGCCTTTTTTCTTCCCTAACCAAACAGCTTGATGCACGTTGTCGTCGTTCGTCCAACCCCTACTACTATTATTACTGTGTGTGACAAAACACCCCTTCAGTGTATAATAAAAAAAGTTTTGTTTTGGAAACGAGTGCGTTTTTGTGTTGATTATTTTTCTCTCTGTATGTTTTCTTTTCTCTCTGTGTTTTTTTCTTTCTTCCCCTGTCTGTCTCACTCTTGTAGGTTAGGTTAGGTTAGGTTAGGTACATTATAGTCACAGAGGCATCTGTGAAATTCGTGTTGCTCCCACCTGGAGAGCGCGTCGCAGCCAGATGCATTTTTTTTTTTTTGCATGCGATTTTTGTGTGACTGATGAGGAAGGAAGGGAGGGGGGTAAATTTTGACCAAATGACAACTTTTTCGTTGCCACCGGGTTTAACGTGTGCTAAGTGCATGGGCACATGGGACCTCGGTTTATCGTCTCATCCAAAAGACTCCACGTTCAGACCGCAAGGTCTAGTGCAAAGTGAGAGGAAAAATCCCCTGTACCCAGGTTCGAACTCGGGTTTACTTGACACGAAGCGAACGCGCTACCACTGTGCCACTCTACACTGTGTATGTTTCTTTTACTGTCTGTTTTTATCTGTCTCACTCTAATGTGGGTTTTTTCCCCTGTGTATCTCACTCTGGTAAGTACATTGAAAAGCGTTCATTAATATACACATTTTACGGTGTGTACTGCTTACCCAAACGGGTCGTTTCAAAAATAAGAAGAAGGCGCATAAGCAGATTGGCAGACAAAACTTGATTTGTTTGTGTCATATTCCCACATGGCTCTGACATAATCTCCCTCCCTCTCTCTCTCTCTCTCTCTTCTCTCTCTCTCTCTCTCTCTCTCTCTCTCTCTCTCTTATTCTTTTGCTTATTCTATTACCCTCTATATATATAATTCATTCAATTCTCCCTCTCCCTCTCCTCCCCCCCCCCCGTGTAACAAATTCGTTCCAGATTTCTACAACTTAACCTATTGAAGCAGTCATATAGAGCATTGGCAAAACGGTCCCCGACAGTCCAACTTCATGCCAACCTTACACCCCGTGGGGATACCGGGGGGGTCTTTTGTAAAATTGTTCCCCCACCTTCTGGAAGTTCTGAGCTTGTAACTTCCTCTAATCTGCCACTATTTGACTCTGCCTTTTCCTTTGCTTTCTATCATCTATCTTTCTGACTTATTGGCCCATTCTCCTGCCTTTAAAAAAAAAATCTTCCAAATAATGTTTCTCCTTTGAGCTCCTCCGAAATCAGAATGTGTCGGCTGTACGCAGCGGGGATACTAGTGAAAACTAAAAACCGGACTCATTATGGCCATATGGCCTGGGAACGCAGAAGAAGAAGAAGAAGAAAAAGAAGAAAAAGAATGCCAACTTTATACTTGTTATGTCAGGTCATTCAAATGTTCACTATGAAGGAAACAAAGAAGTAGCTGAAAAGAACGCACTCGTTTCTTTGACTTTTGCATGTTTGGACAAAGGCCTTTGAATCTGGCTTGACCAATCGCGTAACTTACTAGCGCCTTTGATTGATGCTTGTCACTAGCTTGGTTGCCTTCTGGTTGGTTCAATCAAATGTATTTGAAAGTACACAATATATCAGCAACAAACACGTAAATACTGTAGGAGTAGCCAAGCAATTAATGCTCATACACGGTACTGTCTAAACATTTTTAAGTTGCACATAATTGGCTGCAACACAAAAGTTACACTACAGAGTAGTAAAGGAATAACAATACCGATTGAACACAAAGATCAAATCCATATTCGTAGAAACACAAATACACATAGAAAACACGTGGAAAAGCAAACAAACAAACAAACAGTTTCTTCTGGTTCTGTCTCTGTCTCTGTATCTGTGTCGTGTCTGTCTCTGTCTCTCCGTTGTGCATGGGTCAATGGCCAAAGTACATTAAACATGAAGACTGAACTCTCTCTCTCTGTCTCACTCTATCTCTGTCTCACTCTCTCTCTCTCTCTCTCTCTCTCTCTCTCTCTCTCTCTCTCTCTCTCTCTCTCTCTCTCTCTCTCTCTCTCTCTCTCTCTCTCTCTCTCTCTCTCTCTCTCTCTTTCTGGATTTGCACAACTATACGTTTAGGGCATACAGTTGCTTGCCATCGTGTTCACAGGAACCACTTGGGTGTACGCGCGCGCGCGTGCACACACACACACACACACACACACACACACACACACACACACACACACACACACACACACACACACACGGTGACATACGCACATAGTAAGTTACATAAACATTCCCAAATAGGCCTACATACACGCATTGCTGGGACGTTTAAGTGTTTGCGCACATGCATCATTCTGCTTTCCTGAAAAAGTCAAAATGGAATGTGTCGTTTTTTCTTCTGTTTTCTTTGCGATGCTTTTAAGGTCTACTTTCAGTTTACAATGGCATAGATTGGATGACAATTTTAGATAAATATTTTGAGATCAATTCGCGTTGTAAATGCTGTTGAGAGAAAACCACCATAAACGTCGTCGTCGTCTTCATCCTCATCGTCGTCGTCGTTGTCGTCATCTATTATCCGGTCAAAGGACGGATATTGTGATCGTGTGTGTGTGTTTGTGCGCGCGCGTGTGTCTGTCTGTAAGTCGATTTTTTTCAAAAACTATTGGACGGAATTTAATAAAATTTGGCAAAAGGTGTAGACATCTTGAAAGGGAAGGTTCCTTTCGATATTCATGACTGTGCTGACCTTGACCTTGAAAACCGAAATTTCCTTCTTTGAGCTACACATTTCATTTCCGAGCTGTATCTCATGAACCAGTAAACAGAATCGCTTCACATTTTGTATGGTGGTATATCACGGTGCAAGGAGGGTCCTGTAAAAAGAACCAACACCCCATCAACAACTGTGCTGACCTTGGTATATCTGTCATTAATCTAAGACAAAAAAACGCAGCTGAGCATCTTTCAATTCTTATTTCAGTCACAAACAACTTGTCCTTTGTTATCAGTTCAAGATTTACAATTTGGTGTATGCTAGTCAGTCGTTTCCGACTATGACTACCAGATAGCAGAGGAGGTGCAGATGCTATTCTGGTGGGTTGGGCTAGAATTTGTTTATAGTGGAGATGCCTTACCCAGGGTACATCCCCACTCTCTCGGCCAAAGGATTTGAGGACAGCTAGCTGGCAAAGGCCAACCCATCCCTTTGGCTGAAGCACCATAACCGGTGCAAAGGCCGCCTCGTTTGAGAGTCCTTGTCTCTTGAACAAGAGACTAAACTGTAGGCCTACCGTGATTTGAAGTGCTATCCTGGCAACTGCTATTCTAAAGACCTGTGCCGGGGCAAAGCTGCCGCAAAGCGAAGCGAGCGCGGGGCCTAGCTGCTAGTAGCTGAGAATCCCAAAAGCAATCTACGAGCATTGTGCAACTGCAGCTACCGAACCCAATCACCAAAGAGGTCAATGCCCTGTAGGCCTACTTAATGTTTCTTTGGTATTTGGTACTTTATAGTCACAGACGCGTGGGTTGCTCCCACCTGGAGAGCGCGTCGCAGCCAGAGGCGCGCCACCCATTTTGTTTTACGTGCTAATTTTGTGTGACTGATGAGGAAGGAGAGGGGGGGGGGGGGGGGGGTAATTTGGACCAAATGACAACTTTTTTGTTGCCACTGGGTTTAACGTTTGTTGTGCATGGGCACGCGGGACCTCGGTTTATCGTCTCATCCGAAAGATTCAACGTTCAGGCAATAAGGCCTAGTGCATAGTGAGAGGAAATTCCCCTGTGCCACTCCACATATTTCATATCAAGGAACAATTTCTTGGAAGTGACCAACCAACAAGGAGAGAGAGAGAGAGAGAGAGAGAGAGAGAGAGAGAGAGAGAGAGAGAGAGAGTGAGAGAGAGAGAGAGAGAGAGAGAGAGAGAGAGAGAGAGCGAGAGAGAACACTGAACACTGAAACACTTGAATTTTTTGGGGCACTCCAAAAGCGCTCATTTTCCAAATGCGCTCAGGAAAAAGCGCTCATTTTGGCAGTCAAAAAGCGCTAATTTCAAATGTCCATATGCGCTCATTTCGCCATTCCAAAAGCGCACTTTTCATCGTCCAAATGCGCGCACTTTCACATTCAGGCTTTGAGATAGAGAGACAGCTTTGTGGACATGGCATTTCGCATAAAACTCAGAAAGCTAGGGATAGGTTAGGGATAGAGTTATGAATAGGTTATGGATAGAGTTAAGGATAGGTTAGGGATAGGGATTATTTACTGAAATATATATATATATATATATGAGCACGGTGTTAATGATACACTATGAAGGACTTATTTTATGAGCGCATTTGGACTGTTCAAAACTGCTTAAAAAGTGCGCTTTTGGATGTTAAGAAATGAGCGCTTTTTGACTGTACGCGCTCTTTTGGAAAAAACGAAAATGAGCGCTTCTTACATATAGCCACATTTTTAATGCATATTGGCCATGGACCACAATGCATCTTAGGGGAAGGGGAAGCGGATCGGTTACAGGAACCATATTATCAAAGTAACTTGTCAGTGTTTCTCCCAGTATTTCTTTTAACATTTTATAATATGTAAGAACTAACAAAATAACTAGATTCTGATAAGAGTCAAACTATAACATAAATGTAACAAACATCTTAAGATGAAACTCTTTGTACATTAATCCACTTTAGCGGAAAACGCACATAATGAAAACCTTACAAACAAGAAACACATCACATACATCACATGACTGACTTTCTCCTGTTCATGGCATGAAACACATACCTAGATAACCTGTACATGTGATCATTATTATATGCCTTTAGCATTTGAAGTGCATACACAGTGTGAACATTGCTGATGTTTAGAAATTTAACTCTTAAATCATGGTACAGTCTACATTCCAATAAAAAATGGCTTTCATTTTCGACTTTCGTTTTACAGAATGGACAATTTTTATCCTGAATACGATGACTATAACGATGAACATTATTATTAAGAGGTAAAACATTAAATCGCGTTTGGGTTATGGCCACTCGAAAACAATATGTGTCCATACTCGTAATATATCTTTCTTTCTCAAATATTGTTTTAAACGATCTTTAACTGTCATATCTGTCTCGATCTCTAATACTGCCTGTCCATTCTTGTATAAAAATGTCAATTAATCTTTGTTTGAAATTCCTCAGGAACATCTTCACATTGCCAACACTCTGATACAGCCAAACAAAATTGAAACCCGATAAACATAAAATCTCTCTAACTTTTGACACCCAACATTGCTTACCAGCTTCATCAAGATCCAGAAGCATTAAGTAAGCTTTACACGTCAATCTGTCTTTTTTCATCTGTAAAAGTTTACACCAGTACCTGATAACAGAGACATATGAATTAATATAGAGCGGATATCTACCTAAATCACCACACACCATCTTGTTAGGTGTTTTCATGGGTACACACAAGAACCGTTTGCATGCTATCATGTGGATTTTTTGGATGGAAGTTCAGTTTAACGTCGCGTATCGGCTTTCGCCATGTACGACGGGCTGAACAAACCAACCAGGGTATAAACAAAAATTATGTTCCTGAATCACTGTCCCAGCCAAAAGGCCGAGAAGCGATCAGAATTAATACAGTCCTAATGGATTTTTTCCAGATGATCCAGCTTATGAAGGCCCCAGATTTCCGATGAATAAAGCAAAATTGGTTGAATTTTAACATCAATTTTTTTTGAAAAACGTATCTGCAGACATTTCTTTATACTTTTGAAAAACTCTGTTTAATTGAACAACTGCCTTCTTGCCTTTAGCTACTAAATGTTCAGTGCCTTTTTTAACGCTAAGCATAGTAGTAAACGTAAATCCTAAATAGCAATAACTATTTACAACTTCAAGTTTTATTCCATTGAAGAACCACTGTTCGTTACGTCCCAGAAAACCACCCTTTCTAAATACCATTATTTCACTCTGATCGATGTTAACATTGAATTTCATGCTGTTACAACACGTGTGCAGAATATTCAATTGATTTTGTAAACC
>CM065680.1:10662802-10685302 GCA_017654935.2 Phymorhynchus buccinoides | reverse complement strand
GCTAGATAATGAATTAAAGGGCATTTTAAAATCAACATAATCGAAGATTAAGAATGGTGTCAACAACTGAATTTCATCAAATAATTGTACTCATTTGCGTTAAAACAAAATCTCAGGCCACGATTAAAAGTTGAAGAACCACTCCAGCATTTAATTAAAAACCTTAATGCAATAATTTTGTGCCCTAGTCCCTTGTGACCGGGAGGACGTTAAACAAACTTTCATTCGCAATAATTTTGTATATAATGCGATATTTATTGATTTTTTTAAAACTTTTCAGCCACTTGCATTTCGTGCACCGCCGCCACCATTAAGCTTACACCATTTGAACCACCACCAACAGCCAGAAAGGAAGGGAGAATACCCAGACCGAGCTGGATGTAATTCAAGATGAAGGCGTTGAAGTACAAAGAAACTCCAGGGAGAGCTGTACAACAGAAGGTCTTCAGAGAAGAAGCTCCGCTCAATCAAATGAATCGGCCCTGAACTCCTTACACTCCAAGAGGACCGAGACGGAGGCATTGGAGTACAAATAAACTCTAGGGAGAGCTGGTCTACAGATGGTCTTCAGAGAAGAACTGTTTCGACCCTCACTCTAAGGAGGTTGAGATGGAGGAGCTGAAGAAACTGTTCCGCAGGGAAACGTGCCTGCCATCTTTAGGCACCTGCTTCGTCATCTTCGCCATCCCCCTCCTCGTGCCCGGCTTGACCTTGACCCTGGTTGTCCTGTGGGACGAGACAGGCTACAGCAAGTTCAGCGCGTTGCACGTGCTAGGTATCATCCTGCTGACCGCCTCTTGTGTTATGTTCGTGCTGGGGCTGGTGCTTCATTGCACTGTTAGCCAGAAGGTAAGCTTAATAGACAAGATTGCATATTAAACGTACATTATGCCACCATCACCATAAGCGATGGTGCATGGGGAAATTAGACAACGGGATTTTTGCACAAATTGAGCTTTTGCAATCACAAGATGGAGCGAAGATTCATGATAAACATGTAAAGCAATTCAGGCATCTCTGCTCGTTTCGTTTTTGCAGTCCTCTGAAATTTGACGTCCAAGATACATCATTTTGTGGAAATCTGACACAGAAGACTTTTGATTATTTTTTTCTAGTAATTTGTTTTCAAAAACTATTAAGCAAACAAAGGAAACATTCAATTTGTATTTTCATATTTTGGGTACTGGTAGAATACTAGTACTCACGTCATAGTATTAACATGCATACGCTATCCATTCACTAGTCTACGGTCAGTGTTAGTTTGTTGTCTTCATTCACCTTGACCAAAACAAATTGAGACAAAAGTTTTTTGTTTTTTTAAACTTCGTCTATTTTTTCATCTTCATCTCTTTGTGTTAATGTGTAGCTTTTCTTATTTTTTAATTTTATTTTTTAGTTCAGTTATGCTGGTAGAATATATAAAATACAGGTAGATAAGTACTAAACCGAAATTTGATATTACTAGGGTTGTTGGCTATAATGTACTTGCTTTTGCTCAAAAGTGTGATGAGCGACTTATGTAGGGTTTTCTCGTTTATTCAAAGTTAACTTTGGTAACAATTTATAATGGTATTGATTTGATATAGCTATAACTCTGTGATCGACAAGGCTTTGCATTGAGGTTCAGTCAATGTGACTGTCAAATAATCGGCAAAGACATCCCTCATGTTTACGACCCTCAAACGCAAAGTCTGTTGCTTTCACTTTTACGAAAACCGTACTAGACTGATGCGACCCCACCCCTTTCCTGAGAGTGAGTTAAAAGTGTCAATGCTAAACTTTGAGGGGGATATGTGTGTGTGTGTGTGTGTGTGTGTGTGTGTGTGTGTGTGTGTGTGTGTGTGTGTGTGTGTGTGTGTGTGTGTGTGTGTGTGTGTGTGTGTGTGTGTGTGTGTGTAGGGGGGAGGGGGCGTAACATTTTAAGCTATTTTATATTTGATTACATTTTCTTAATAATAAAAAATAAGATAGCTTAAAATAATCGTCTTCTTGGCATCGCGCTCAAGAATTAGAATGTTCATTATAAACCTCAAGCTTTGTGTCGGGCTGATTTAAAGAATTCAACTGTTAATGCTTCTTCTTCTTCTTCTTCTTCTTCTTCTTCTTCTTCTTCTTCTTCTTCTTCTTCTTCTTCTTCTTCTTCTTCTTCTTCTTCTTCTTCTTCTTCTTCTTCTTCTTCTTCTTCTTCTTCTTCTTCTTCTTCTTCTTCTTCTGGTAATATCCACCTGCCGTAACCAGCAATTATTGACATGTACTGGGGTTCCATTTGTTTTCTAACATAAGACACTGAAGGTACTTTCTCTGTGCGTGCAGGCCAAACGTCGCATCAGTCCTGAGGATGATGAAGAAGGCGACATCCTGTCCAGATCCTCCTCTTCCTCCTGCCTGGGGTCAAAGGTCATGGGTCGCGTGCACTCCACGCACGGCACGCGCTCCACAGAGCAGCAGGCGCCCAGCGCTGACTCCAAGGAACCCTCACACATTGCTAAAGACCTGCTGACAGGGCTTCCTGCCATGCCTGAACACAGATGGAAGGAGCCACGGCCTGCGTCCGTGGAACCAGACCCCGCCTCTCCCAGGAAGGACCCGATACACGGGAAGCTCCCCGCTATAGCCATGGCCCCGGCTGCTTCGAGGACTTTGCAGGTGCACGATAGTCGAGTGCTTGGTAACCAGCGGAGAGGCACCTGTAATTACATGCTGACCGACTCGGAGGACGAGCGGATGGAGTCTGTACAATATCAGAGGACAGCGGATGCAGAGTTGATGAGAAAGAATAATGAGAATAATAATATAATGAAAACGATGTCCACCATATCGTCTTCGTCAAGGTTTTCCACGGAGCACAGCACTGGGGAGACATCTGACGTTGAGCATGACCACACGGTGCTCGGTGATGACAGACGAGAAACTAGTGAACCAGCAGAGGGAGAACTGAGAACAGAGCGTTCGGTTTTCAGGGCTAGAAACGCTGATATAGGGGTGATGTCTTATACATCGATGGACCAGTCTGTGGCGAGTTCCTCCTTCGTTGAAGACGCACAAACGAATGAGATGTTCAATGTGAGACAAAGAGAGACTCCGAATCCTAACGAAGAAGATGTCAAGGAATACGGTTCACCGTTATTCGTGACACGACAGAAAACAACAGGAGAAACATTAAAAGAATCAGACGCAGAGAACTTTTCAGAATCACAGACAGCGACTCATCAGCCAGGCCCTCTCCAAGAGAACAGTGCATCCAGTTCCCCGCTCACGGAATCCCCCTCCCAAGGCACCTACTCCGTCAAATCGTTCGCGTCAGAGGAGCCTGCAGTGAAGCTGTCTCCTGACGAATTGTCCGTCACTGAGGACGACGTGTTCCGCTCTTATCCCGCCGTCCAGGCAGCGTCTCCTGCAGAAAGGTGCCTCTCGGCGTCACCCGTACCGCTGCGGAAAACCACCGCCACCAGCAACGAAGACCCTGATCGCAGCTACACCGTGATGGGCAGCAAGTCTGGGGATTCCACCCAGAGCTCTCCTGAAAAACACCCCCACACCGGGAACCATCACTCCAGGACTGAAGAGGACGGTGCTGAGAGAAGAAAGAAACGAAAGAAGAAGAAGAAAAAGAAAAGCAGGGATAGACTGAAGGCGGAGAGGGATGACCAGGGAGGGTTGGGCATGGGTGAGGTGGGAGTTGAAAGGACAGAGGACCAGGGGGACAGATTTGGACGTCCTCGTCCGGCCTTGTCCAGGTCTGTCAAGAATCCGCCTCCTCCTGATCACATAGAACATCATGTCCATTGGCCTGACGCAGATGACGACGACGATGTCTCCTTGCCTCGTGTAGAAACGGATCAGTATTGAGAAAGAACTTTCAAAGCCTCTTTCAGATTCAATCGCTCGGTCTTTCAGTTTGGAATGGCAGCCCATTTACATGCCCTTGATGCATGTCGTGTTGGAATGAACTGTACGTGTTATGCAGCAAAACATCGAAACAGACTGCAACGTCACTGGAACATACAACAAACAAACAACTACACGACAAGCGTAAAGTGACGTTATTATATTCACAAGAGACAAAACAAAACTACTGGATATTTCGGCGAATACGCCTTTACCAATATAGACCAACAAAAAAACAGCAAATATAGCAAAAGGAGCAAAAAGCAGGCAACAAAAGGAGCCAAAAAAAGATCAAAATAAAAAAACCAATGCTTCCCCTCTACTGTCCAATCATTTACGCATTGGACTGAAGAGGGGAAGCATTGTTTTTTAAATTTTGATCATGTTGTTTTTTTGCTCCATTTGTTGCCCGCTTTTTGCTCCTTTTGCTATATTTGCTGTTTGCTGTTTTCTTGTTTGTCTGTGTTGATAAAGGCACAATCGCCGAAATATCCAGTAGTTTTGTTTGGTCTCTTGTGAATAAAATAACGTCACTTTACACTTGTGTAGTTGTTTGTTTGTTGTATGTACGTGTTATGATTGACGTTGGACGACATTGTGGAGAAGGTCCTTGCTTGTGCCGAAATTGTGTTGAAGAAGAAGAGAACGTGTTTAACCCTTTCGCTGCCAGCCATTTTTCATCCAAAAAATACCATTAAACTTACCTGGATAGAGATTAAAAAAAAGATGATATGCAATATTCCAAATTCCTCTGTAATATGTATAGCATTGGGCCTATCCTTACATCCCAAAATTACGAAAATAGGGTCTTCAGATAACAGACCCTGGTTTGATGCTTTTTAGTGACACGGTTAAACAAAAAGTGCGACATTGGCGGTGAAAGGGTTAATGTCCTCCGACCTGGCGCAGGTACATAACAAAATGTCCCATAATATGGGGACATTCATAAGTGTACAGATAGTGGGTCGATCCTGGAGGTACTGCAATACCAGGAAAGACCCTTTCCCTTTCCCTTATAGTATATAAGTATTTGATAAATTGGAATCCTGATGAAGCAATTAGGCCCATTATTAAAATTAGTGCTTGCCCTGGCCTGCTGGATTCCATTGGTATTTGGTATTCGGGTTGCTCCCACATGGAGAGCGCGTCGCAGCCACAGGAGCGCCACCCATATTTTGTTTTGGCATGCGATTTTTGTGTGACTGATGAGGAAGGAAAGGGTGGGTGGGTACATTTTGACCAAATCACTTTTTCGTTGCCACTGGGTTAGCGTGTGTTAAGTGCACGGGCACACGGGACCTCGGTTTATCGTCTCATCCGAAAGACTCCACGTAAGGCCTAGTGCAGAGTGAGAGGAAAAATCCCCAGTACCCAGGTTCGAACTCAGGTATATTGTATACGAGGCGAACGCGTTACCTCTTCGCCACTCTACACCGGTGATATGACTCAGCAGCAGCAGTGCAGAGCCGTACTGGCGGATTAACAATGATTGGTACCGTGGTCAATATTGGTACAGCTCGTATAACTTTCTAATGCAGTACAATTCTGTTCAGTATTTTGTGCTACCCTTTATGTATTCCGTGTTGCATGGCGGAACAGTGAGCAACATGACCCAACAGATATGCATGTACACATTTTGTTGTTTTTATCATTTAGGTGTAATATATCTATAGTGTATGGGTTCAACTTTTCCTGCTATACAAGGATTTCCTGTTTTTTAATTTTACCAGAAAAGGAAGTCCTTTTTTTTAATATTTGTCAAACAAGATCTTTGTGTGTCTACTGTATTTTTCAAACACTTTAAAATAAGGATTTGTATAAATTGTGGAAAAAGCAAACTAAAATACCTTCATTAATCAATTTTTTCTTCAGCTGCAGGGGGACATTGCCCCTGGACCCCGGCCTTTCAGTGTTTTTTTTTCATTTTGTGTAGGTGCACCTATGCTATTGTGGTTAAAAAGGGTTCTTGATCACAAGCTTTGAAATCTTGATTGTGCCTCAAGGTATAAAACATACTCATTACGTTTCTGCTAGTCTTGTTTCTTTTAATGGTGGCCTGCAATGTCTTTTTAAAATCTATAGGCCACCATGGATGCTGTCGATTCCTGAAAAGTGTTGTATTTTTTGTTGACAGAGTCTGTATTTTAATGTCAATATTGTTTTAATTTTAATGCTGTTGAGAGAGAGAGAGAGAGAGAGAGAGAGAGAGAGAGAGAGAGAGAGAGAGAGAGAGAGAGAGAGAGAGAGAGAGAGAGAGAGAGAGAGAGAGAGAGAGAGAGAGATAGTTCCAATGAACTTGGCTACATCTATTGTTTTCGAAAATTGGATTAAATTCCAATAGATTATACCCGTTTTGGAAGTTGTGATCTTACCACAAAATACTACAAACACGGGCAGTATTGAGAATCACTGCTATAGTGATTGACTGTTTGTGTCCAGCACTGTGTGGACTTATGTGCTATAGGGTGCAATGATGGAGGTCTCATGTTATGAATTGTACTGTATGTTTTGTTGTTTACAGGTTGTTGAACGTTGGTAAGATACACTGATGAGTGTTTTGCAATAAGTGGTCGAACTTTACGCGGTGACAGTCCTGAGATGACCATAGCTGTTGACGGGACCATAATGGAAAAAATAATAAAAATAAATGGTCTGGGTTAATACAGCTTCAAAAAGTTCAACACTATCATTACCCGGTTATTACATCTCTTACATCATTTTATATTGCTGATTTTACAACTATGCTTTTAGTATGCTTAATGAGGTTTCTGCATGTGCTGCATATATCTTTTTGTCAGTATGCTATGATATGTAGACAGCTATATATATATATTTATTTTTATTACATCACACACACACAAGAATGAAAACAAACGAACAAGTTGTTTGCAGCCCAATATTTTTTGCCGGATAGAACAGGACTTTTTCAAGGATTTTTAAAGATTATATTTTTACATTATACAGCAAAACTCGGTTATAAGAAAATCGAAGGGAGATAACTTTTTTGTTTTCTTATATCCGAGTTTTCTTATATCCGAAACTCGGATATAAGAAAACATTTTGAAGATTTTTTCTTATAACCGAGTTTAATGGGGAAAAAAGGGGCAGCAAAACTCGGTTATAAGAAAATAATATCCGAAACTCGGATATAAGAAAACGTTTTGAAGATTTTTCTCTTATAACCGAGTTTAATGGGGAAAAAAAGGGGGGGGGAATAGAAAAAGAGAAGACAAAAACCGGCTACTGCTATTATGATTCTATTACTGCTTGTAGTTCCATGGGTGCAACTCCCCAAATTTAAAACAAAAAACCCTGAAAGGCATGGAACTAGGGGACCCTGTTGGAGGACTCAGGGGGCAACGCAAGAGAGAAAGAGAGAGAGAGAGAGAGAGAGAGAGAGAGAGAGAGAGAGAGAGAGAGAGAGAGAGAGAGAGAGAGAGAGAGAGAGAGAGAAAGAAACAGACAGTTAAATTGATCGACAGAGACAGTTTGAGTACGATAGCCTTGTAAAATGATTACATTGCCTTTGCTGTTTTCAAGATTCCCCGAAAGAGACTTACGGGATTCGAGACAAAAATTCTGTCCAAGCAGTGATTTTTTTTAATGAATGAATTTTGAGATTCACTGAGAAGCACAATGATGAAAGCTAGAGATTATTTATGTGTATGAATGTATGCTTCTTTGCTTACTTCAGTCGTTCATGCAGCTACTACTACTGCTGCTGCTGCTGCTACTACTACTGCTGCTGCCAGCATTGTTGCTACTGCTTCCAATGATGTTGCTACTGCTGCTACAAACACTGCTAACTAAACATGTAAACGAGAGAGAGAGAGAGAGAGAGAGAGAGAGAGAGAGAGAGAGAGAGAGAGAGAGAGAGAGAGAGAGAGAGAGAGAGAGAGAGAGAGAGAGAGATATACGAATACGAATGAATACGAATACGAATGTTTACGAATACGAATTTTATTGATGGTAAAAAGGATAAGCTACAATAGCTTATTTGCACCTTGCCCTCTCACTCACACACTCACACCATATACCAGGCAAAGAAAAATGGACATAAAAACTTTCAAGTCAAGAAAATGAAACAAACATTGGCACATGAAATAATTGAAAAAGAATAAAAATGGGAATTAAAAGCAAACATGGATAATAATGAGCTATGGTGAACCTGAATTGGTGGTTTGAATTGAGAGAGAGAGAGAGAGAGAGAGAGGGAGAGAGAGAGAGAGAGAGAGAGAGAGAGAGAGAGAGAGAGAGAGAGAGAGAGAGACACAGAGAGAGATAGAGAGAGAGAGAGAGAGAGAGAGAGAGAGAGAGAGAGAGAGACAGAGAGAGAGAGAGAGAGAGAGAGAGAGAGAGAGAGAGAGAGAGAGAGAGAGAGAGATATTTGTAATTGAAAAAAAGAAAACAAATTCCGTCCAACTGGCAACGGTTTTTTTATAAACGACATTTGAGATTTAACTAAAAGCACATTAATAGCCAGAGATTATCTATGGGTATTGATTTACATGATATATCATGGCATTTGATATTGTCTTTCAAATGAACGTTGATTTATGTTGTTGTTTTACTGATTCATTCCTTTGCTGTTTGCCGAGGAAATACTTAACTTATACAGAAATTTTAAATTTTGGATTTCAAATATTTTGTTTCTTCCCGGTTTTGATTTTTGTATGAAGCACGACGATGTTTTAGTATGCTGCATATAAGGCTTTTTACTTTAAAAATTTATTACAATAACATGGCTAAAAACGACAAATTATGTTCACAGTTATGAAAATGCAGGGTTCAGTTATTGATATATGCATTTAAAACATTTACTTTGTACTTCTTGATTCATTTCTTTGTAATGTATGCTTGAATGGTATTTTTCTCAGAAAATTTTAAAGGGACACCCTGACGGATGAGGTTTTGCAAGAAATACGCCGAGATCACCAGGAAAACACCCTTTACAGAGATCGCAACACTCACTTTGCTCTGGTTTCCTAGAAATCAAACCATCACATCGGCGATTCCTCCTTGGCGGAGGTGCTGGAAGTCAAATTCTTTCTTGTCTTTTATAATGGCCGCCTGAGTCAGACGAAATCGTTTCCACGAAATTTCCACAATACAAGCATTTTTGTAATAGCTATTTTATACAGTTTAACAAAAGGAGTTTCGCTCACAAGAAAGGAAATTGCTCCAATTTGTTTTTACTGCACTACAAAGAAGAAAAAGCTTCAACCACTCTTGAGTGGCCTCCACCCACCCGGTCCAAAATGGCTTCTCTCTCCGGCAACTCCGCCAAAGAGGAATCGCCGTTTTGACGGTTTGATTTATAGGAAACCAGAGCGAAGTGAGTGTTACGGTCCTTGAAAAGGCTGTATTTCTGGTGATCTCGACGTGTTTCTTGCAAAAACTCATCCGTCAGGGTGTCCCTTTAAAGTCATTGTTCGGTCAAATTACGGACAATAGTTTTCAGTGTATTGCGGAACAAAACATTGCTAACGGTGACACCATTTTTTGTTTCATGGTATCTTAATCTTATGCATTGCACTTATTATTGGCATTGAAATAAAGGGGACAGTTAGTTACAATATCGACGAATATTTGGTCAATATAAAATGTGCAAAATATTCATTGCTTTTTGTTTACTTTGAATGGAATAATGAGTTGAATGTTGACATTTTTTTCTGATGCTCAAATTCCAATTCCTCCGAAGTCGGAATGTGGCGGGGTAATAAAAAACGGTCACACACGTAAAGCTCTCATCCCTAGCTGGTGCATTTGTACCATAGCGTTCAAGTGCTTCGGCTGTTGGGATGATCCCTGGAGTCTTTTAGCCAGGGTACGACAACAAGCAAATTCCAATGAGGCTTTATACTGAAAATTATAGGCCCCTGTCTCGTGCAATGAGATGTGTGCGCCACCTACATAAGATTATCGCCCTTGCCTGTCACGAAGTAGTAGTTTATAGCCACATAAAAGTATCTGCCCCTGACTCGTCACTAGGTGGCATGGTCAACTCAGTTCTGATATTATCGCCCTTTCATGTCGCCAATAAGTAGAATAAAGCCTCGTTCTGATACTCAAATTCCTAGTGATGAATATGTGTAGATTATGGCTTTTTGTAACTTTGATAATGATTTCAATATAGTAATTTGTCAAAAGCTAGGTATTGATAATGCGTTGTGATTATAGGAAAAATTAAGCGTCATGGGCATTATCTTACTTACAGTAGATAGTTTATACATAGTATACAATTTAACTGTTTTTGTTTTTTTCCATTTAATACTGACTAATGGTGTGTGTGTGTGTGTGTGCGTGTGTGTGCGTGCGTGCGCGTGCGTGCGCGTGCGTGCGCGTGCGTGCGTGCGTATGTGTAAAAACAAATACCAATTTTAATTCTTCAGATTCATTTTTTCCAGGAAAGACAGGTGTGCCTGTTGTATTTCAATCGAAATGTTAACTTTAGTCTGTGATTTGTATCTGTGATAACTGCCTTAGTTCAGAATTAACACAAAAAACCCCACTGCGATACTAAAACTGCCACCGCAAACAGGATCTCACTTCATGAAGCCATGATAACCTCTTTAAACTTGTGTACATTTTGCTAAAGTCTTAGAGGGAAAAAAGTACATGTATTGCTATATGTGACCCAGCACCACGAAAGGGACATTAAGTCGCTGGGCTAGTTTCTCACAACAGGTTTTGAAAGTCAAAAGTCTCATTTAAAAAAAATCAATTTTGAGTTATTGGTATTTTCGTGCTCTCTAACATCCTATCTTTCATATCCACAACGGATAACCTTGAATAATGGTCTCTAAATATTCCAAAAAGTGTTTTAAGCTTAGTAGGTTGTATTTTCTTTGAATAGGATAGACTTTAACCCTTTCCCCGCCAACCCTTTTTCAGCCAAAAATACCATTAAACTTAACTGGGCAGAGAAATAAAATATCTGCAATATTGCGAATTCCTCTGTGACATATGTAACATTAGGCCTATCCTTACCTCCCAAAATTAAGAAAATAGGGTCCTTGGATAACAGGTCTGGATTGGATGCCTTTTAGTGACATATACGTACATGGGTGTTAAACCATTGTGGTGCTAAAATGCGACATTGGCGGTGAAAGGGTTAAGATTGTGATTTCTCAAAATGGTTAACAGCCACCTTACCGACTTTAACTGCTCATAACTCTGCAACAAAAAAAGTATACAAGAATGGTTTTTATATCATTAGAAAGATAATTGCCTAATGTGTCCAACTGTGCCATTTTCTCAGAATGGTCATGTTGACACTTAATGTCCCTTTTGTGGTGCTGGGTCAGCTGTTTCGACTCTAGGGAGTCTCATATATTATATATATTTTTTTTAATTCAAATACTTACTCAAGGGTATTAGATGCCCCGTCATGTCCACGCTCTGGGGGTTTTAAGGTCTGTGTACACGTTAACATTATTCTACACAGAATTATTCAACACAGTGATAGCCCACTCTTAGTATGACTTACAGCGCACTGTGTTGCCATGGGGAAATACAAATATCTTGTGAATAATGTTAACGTGTACACAGACCTTTACTGAATACAATATAGTGTTTTTATCTCTTGTTCATTTATTGTATTGTGTTTTTATAATTTGTTAACAAAGACAGTATATTTTATTTATCGCACGTTCGTTTAAATAATATGCAGTGTTGCTAATAAGGACAATGCGTATTATTATGTATTATATTATTACGAACATGTGAGCTTCCTTTGGGGCACGTTTAACGTTGGAAGTCACTGTGCATTTGCTATCAAACTGAAAGATTGTGATGCGTATGTAAATAAGAAAGATGATAATAAAAATTATTGTTGTTTGAAATCATTTTTCTATTTGTCCTGCTGCTATATCTGACATTTGTTGTCTGACGTGTGCATGTGTGTAGGTACGTGTGTGTGTGTGTGTGTGTGTGTGTGTGTGTGTGTGTGTGTGTGTGTGTGTGTGTGTGTGTGTGTGTGTGTGTGTGTGTGTGTGTGTGTGTGTGTGTGTGTGTGTATGTGTGTGTGTGTGTGTGAGTGTGTGTGTGTGTGTGTGTGTGTGTGTGTGTGTGTGTGTGTGTGTGTGTGTGTGTGTGTGTGTGTACATGCGTGCATGCGTGTGTGCAGGAATATGTATGTGCGTGAGTGAGACTGAGAACGAGTGAGTGTGTGTGCGCGGCGCACGCGCGCGCGTGTGTGTCATAGTGGAATCTATCTTGGGGGAAAAAAAGAGGAGTTACCACCCCCACACCTTCCTTCCTTATGAGGCGGGTGGGAGGAAGGAGGGAGGAAGAGGGGAGGAAGAGGGGAGGAAGGAGGGAGGAAGAGGGGAGGCATGCCTTTCCTTTCCATACCCCTGCCCCCCTGGGCACTCAGTCGCACTGAAATATACATAATGATGGAGATCGAGAGAGAGCACGCGAGGGTGGTGGGGGTTGGGCGTGTGTGTGTGTTGGGGGAGGGGTTGACAAATGTGCAGCTGTGACATAGAGGAGGGATGGGGGCGAAGTGGGGCTAATGCACTATATCTATATCGGTGTTTTTCTTTTTATGACATAATAAAGTAGTCTTGAGTCTTGTAATCCCGTGTTGTGTTAATTTCCTTCCCCCATGCCAACAAGGTGAGCGTTAAGGTCTGTGTACACGTTAACATTATTCACGAGATATTTCTATTTCCCCATGTAATGGCAACACAGTGATAGCCCACTCGTAATATGACTTACAGCTCACTGTGTTGCCATGGGGAAATAGAAACATCCTGTGAATAATGCTAACGTGTACCGAGACCTTTAGTAATATCATAACCAGTATAACACTGTTGCCACGGGGAAAGAATGAAAAAACAATAACGTTGATTTTGATATTTATTTATAATGTTCCATCTGTGTGTGTGTGTGTGTGTGTGCGTGTGCGTGCGCGCGTGTGTGTGTGTGTGTGTGTGTGTGTGTGTGTGTGTGTGTGTGTGTGTGTGTGTGTGTGTGCGTGTGCGTGCGCGCGCGTGTCAAAGTCAAAGTCCAAATTTTATTTAAAGATGGACATTGAATAAGCAAACATACATGCTTTTTTCATCAAGCCATCTGACAAGGACAAAATGCAAACACACACGCACAATGCACAAACCATATTGCTTATTTACATAGAAAAAAGAAACACGGAACAGATAAATGTTTACAGTAAACAATGGAAAGCTTACGAAAGGCAAAACATATCAACAAATCGTGCCACGTATTAAAATGGAAATGGGGGCACAAAAGGTTATACGCTCAGATACATTAACACATCTTTATCTCACTCATTGCTGTTTTGTCTATTTGTGGGAATGGGATTGGGAGACATTACAGACCAATTCTACAGGACAACTACTACATACTCAACTGTTGCTTATCCGTGTGCGTGCGTGCGTGCGTGCGTGCGTGCGTGCGTGCGTGCGCGCGTGTGTTATTTGAGCGCGGGCTGGTCTCGATGCTTCCAGTAGACGTTCCCAGCCTTCCAGTCCACGCTGTGCGCGGGCTCCAGAGGGGCGCCAGAGGCCACGTCATAAGGCTGGTACCCCAGCCGGACAAAGGTGTCGGTCAGTTCCTGCGTGGCCGCAGCTGGGCAGTAGGCGGACTGGTCGTTGCGGACCCGGTGCAGGAAGCTCCACTCCATGAAGAGGTAGGCCACGTGGACCTCCTGGAACAGCCTGCTGGAGCCAGCCATAGACCTTATTTTATATGTCACAGAAGAATCCCCAATACGGCAGATGAATTTTGGTCTCTATCCATGTAAATTTAATGGACATTGTTTGCTGAGATATGGCTGGCGGTGAAAGGGTTAATTCCATTTTAATTTTGTGTAAAGCGCCCTGTAGCCTACATAGTAGGATGGGCGCTATATACATTTTCCTGATTATTATTATTATTATTATTATTATTATTATTAGGGCAGCAAGGGTGCCATTCTTATTAATCTGAAACAGCCAAATTTGTTTTTCGGTAGACTCCTTGCATTGATGCCAGACAAGTGCTATGCAACTCGGGCCGAGGTTAGGCTATGCTGCTTTGTCCATTGCCCGACATCCAGCTGAGTGGGTTTGGTGCAAAACTGACTCAAACTTAAGCATTAACTTTCGGAGATTTGCCTTCTCTCTCTCTCTCTCTCTCTCTTCTCTCTCTCTCTCTCTCTCTCTCTCTCTCTCTCTCTCTCTCTCTCTCTCTCTCTCTCTCTCTCTCTCTCTCTCTCTCTCTCTCTCTCTCTCTCTCTCTCTCTCTCTCTCTCTCTCTCTCTCTCTCTCTCTCTCTCTCTCTCTCTCTCTCTCTCTCTCTCTCTCTCTCTCTCTCTCTCTCTCTCTCTCTCTCCCAAGGACAGATTGGAAGACTAGGCGTTGCCTAAAATCTTTATCCTTGAAAAAAAATAAAGTTCAAGTTTTCAAGTTTTCTCTCTCTCTCTCTCTCTCTCTCTCTCTCTCTCTCTCTCTCTCTCTCTCTCTCTCTCTCTCTCTCTCTCTCTCTCTCTCTCTCTCTCTCTCTCTCTCTCTCTCTCAGATTGTGAGAATAGGCCTGGCCTAACATCTGTTGCTCTGTATGGGGCTGAAATATGGGGTCTTTATAACTCTGCAATTCAATGTGAAAAGGTTCATCTATTTGCTTTGAAAACGTTTTTGGGTGTAACCATGAAAGCTCCAAATGATCTACTTTATGGTGAAACCAACCGTTACCCTATTACTGTTAACTCTGCTTGTAAATGTATTTCTTACAGGTTTAAAATTCTTAGAATGGAAGATTCAAGCTTACCAAAGAAGGCATACAATATGTTATATGTCTTAGATATGAGAGGCAAATCTAATTGGGTATCTAAGGTAAGCTTTATGAACTAGGTTTTGGTTATGTTTGGCTAAATCAAGGGGTGGAAGACATTCCTAGTTTTATGCATGTGTTACGTGTTAGGATGATTGATTGTCAGTGGCAGGAGTGGTCAAGTAGAATTGAAGATAGTAATAGATTTGACATGTCTAGGCAAATTAATTTAAATCTCGTACTGTGTTCCAACGTATTTGTCTTTGGGTATGGACAAACATTTAAAATATATCATGACACGATTCAGGTTTGGTGTTTCTGACCTTCTAGTACATTATAATCGCTATAGGCGTCATACGGAAAGAGATCTTACTTGTCCACTATGTAAATCTGTCACAGAAAGCGAAACTCATTTTGTTTTTTGTTGTCCTGTTTCAAGTGATCTCAGGTACCAATTAATACCCCGAAAATATTACAACCAACCCTCTTTGTTTAGATTATCAATACGTTAATGTTAATGTCATCTACTAATCAAAACGTAGTTAAACAGTTTGCAATTTATTTGTATAAAGCCTTTAAAATCAGGACTATGAGGTAGAATCTTAACAATTCTCAAATATCATATATCATAATGATCTGTTTATTTGGTACTATTTCTATATTCATTATCTGTGCATGTCTGATTGCGTTTATTTGTATCACCCCATCATGAGGGGCTGTGGCCTTTGATTAAAAATCTCTCTCTCTCTCTCTCTCTCTCTCTCTCTCTCTCTCTCTCTCTCTCTCTCTCTCTCTCTCTCTCTCTCTCTCTCTCTCTCTCTCTCTCTCAATCTAAGACGAGTGCAAGGGTACAGATGCACTCGCCTGCACGTGCAATAGTCACGTGGGCCCGCACGACAGGCATTCGTTTCTTATTATGAGCTTAGTTAAAATAGTCAATCAAGCTTGACTTCAATCAAATGTCTTCTGACCACGTAGTGGCCTTACATTAGTTGCCCTTCTGTCCATAATCCTAAATAGCGTAGTATGTTACCAATACAAAGCTCTCTCTCTCTCTCTCTCTCTCTCTCTCTCTCTCTCTCTCTCTCTCTCTCTCTCTCTCTCTCTCTCTCTCTCTCTCTCTCTCTCTCTCTCTCTCTCTCTCTCTCTCTCTCTCTCTCTCTCTCTCTCTCTCTCTCTCTCTCTCTATCTCTCTCTCTCTCTCTCTCTCTCTCTCTCTCTCTCTCTCTCTCTCTCTCTCTCTCTCTCTCTCTCTCTCTCTCTCTCTCTCTCTCTCTCTCTCTCTCTCTGTCTGCTTCATAATTCCTGCTACGTTATCCGATTAAAGGTGCCCGCAGCTTCAGGGGTTCTAACCTAAGCTTTAGTCCAGCGTGTCGTAATCGCTACCCTTTTCTCTTGACCGACCATTCCGGTGCTGGGTGTGAGACAGCACACAAAGTCCTATCGGGTGGCAGACAGTAGGAAGGGCGGCGCAAGTCTTCCTCCCTCACCACGGGTGTTGGTTGACTTGGCATGCGGACGGGGCGACGTACGGCGACTTGGACGATCTCTGCAGTGTTGGCCTTTGGGTCAACAAGACCGCCGATGCCCGGCAGGCGCCAGTTGCAAGTTTTCCAAAGCTGGCTTAAGTGGGTCCAGCTCACCCACGTGCCTGCTGGGGGGAAATCATCCGTCTGCAGAGATTGTTCAACTCGACCGTGTGTCCTCAGCCCGTGTGTTGACGATGCCAGCACATAGGTATAAAGCTGGTTGCCTGGTGGTCCTGAAGACGGTCTTGGAGGGAAGGGTTGCTCACCAAACCAACGACAAGCAAGCGGACTACAGGAGACCAGCGACAACCTTGGGCTGTCTCACAATGCTTTCCATCTCTTACTGCGACACGATGCTGATCACATCTAAAGCATCAAGGACAGAAACAACATCACGACTCGGACTCCATCCGAATGATCCAGTTTCAGACGGCGTACCCCGTAGGTTCAAGGGTCCGCAATATTACCGGAATCATCCACGACGGCTGCTACGTTTCGACTTCTGTCTCATCGTCATCATCTTCATCATCATCTACAGGAAGACCAGGTCTTCAGGAACATTGTCTTTAAGAGCATACGACTAATAAGACGTTGAACCAACAATTTCATCATCATCAAGCTTGACTGACCACGCGTGACCGCAAATGTCCGACCCAAGTACGGTGACGCACGATGGTGATCGTTAATCTTCGATCGATGGTCAAGGCTGGTGCTCATTAGTGATTGCAAGAGTCAGTGTTCTAAACTCTCTGGTCTAAATTGATAGACCAGCGCTGTGCACCAATTTTGGCGTGAGAACTTCATTTCGTTGTCGTGTCTTGGATTTCCTTGCCACAGAAAAGTGTGTGGTTTTCTGTCATGTTGTTGGCATCTGACTTGTTTTAGGCAAGGAAGTGTTTTAATCTTGTGGGAGTGCAGTGAACTCTGGTTTTCTAAGTAAAGTTGTGTGATGCAACACTCGTCAGCACACCGACAAAATATATAAACATAGAAAGAAGGAGTGTTACACATAGCTGTTGAATGAAACAGAAAGTTAAAAATCAAACTACCAAGACGTTTTATTGCATAGTAAAGAGACTTACCAAAGATAACAGGCAATCCAAAAGCGGTTATAATGATGTAGTTTTTTTGTTTGTGGCACAAGCCACAAACCTATAACTCACTTTGTCGGTCGGTCTGTCTGTCTGTCGGTCTGTCGGTCGGTCCAAAATTGTCGCACGCCACAAACGATTGCGAATCCGCGCTTGTTTTTTTAAAAATGGATGATGAAACATAAGATGACAGAAACAAGTTCTGACCTGTTGTAGGATACATTACAGGAAGCTTGCGAACGTATGTTCTTCTTCAGCCTTGTTGATAGGTGAGATCCTTATGGTTAAATGACGAAAGCTATCTTTGTTAGTAGAAATAAAACAAGATCAATATTAATTTGTAATATTGCTGTGGCGCGGAAATACTGAGACAATCGGCACATTCCGCTAAAGCAAGTGCCTGAAAACTCCAAGCGCACAAAGAAAACATAGTGCATAAAATAGTAGCACGTGCCATTGATCGATTGTGTACGGGAACCAGTCTATGGCATGGACACGGTGAATAAAACATGGATGACATCCACTTGATAGTGCTTGCAGGCTGATGGTTAGACGGGAACCACCTCTCGCGTGCTTCCTGACATTGTGTGTGTGTAGGTGAGTGGATGAAACCAACTACAACGCACACAACCTGAAGATACGCTCGTTTGTGTTGTGTTGGTGAGGAGGAAAGTTCCGTGGTGTGCTCATGTCCTTTCAGATTGATCTAAAACACTGACACTGTTTTGCTGAACAAGTAGGCGCAAACAGTGCAAAACAGGAGATTTCTTGGATCAAAAGAATCTACGGACAGAACGTTCCTCTTTCCTTCTTCAGTGAGTAAAACACCGAGGGGTTTTTTCTTAGCAGGAAGGAAGTCTGTGGTCGATGAGTTGTGCGCCCATTCTTACATCATTTGATATTTTGTACATGCTGGACAAGAAAAGAGTAAATAACGTTCAGTGGAGCAAGAGAATCTACGGGCAGGAATTTCTTCTTTCCTCGCTCTTTGGCTAAATCACCAAGTTTTCCAACAAGATGAGGTTATTATGTGCTCGTCCCCACCATTGATAAGGTAGAATGGCCGATTCCTAGCCAGCCTGGATGCACCATCCCCTCAGATCCCACCCAGCCTCACCATGACGGCCCTGAAGGATCTCCAGCTGTACCTCAGCCGCCCCATCATCCCCCTCTGTTTCGGGGTGCCCCTGCTGCTGCCCGCCACCCTGCTGACGGTGGTGGCCTTCCTGCAGGACCACATCTCCACCACTCTGCACGTGCTGGGCCTGTTCTTCCTCACCCTCTCCCTTCTCTCCATCTCCTGCGGCATGGTGCTGGGCTTCAGGGACGTCTGCCGCAACAACAAGCACCACCCCACCCCGCCCACCAAACGACCCGTCACGAGGGGCTTCCAGAAAGTGGAGAGGCCGAAAGACATCAAGAAACCTTCCAACAAAATTTTATCAGTGAGTGTCTCTCCCGCCGGGTCTGTGCCCAACTCCCAAAGCAGCTCGAGGAGTTCTTCCATCAGTATAGGGTCCCCGGGAAGCCTGGTCGTCACCAACGAGATGATCCGCCTCGTGCCAAGCAAGATCCGCGCGAAAGGCAAGAAGTTCCACCGCTTCCTCCCCCGCACCTCCGTCCGGCCCATGCCGCAGAACCGCATGCCGGCTTTAGAGGAGGAAGAGCAGAGCCACGTCAACGAGAACGGGGACGTCTGGCCCAACAATCGGCGCTCCAGCAACACCGAGATCAACTTCCAGAAGCTGGAGAAGCATCTGCGTGAGGTGGGGCTGGGGATGGCCGGCAGAGTCCTGGCCCAGTCTCCCGTGGATGTTGAAGCAGCGACGCCTTCCACGAACAGAGGGTCTGCAGAAGGTGCTTCTCTGAAGGCTAGCCCGGAGAAGGGACACTGTCGGGTGAGGTCCATGCCTGAGGAAGAAATGCTGAAGATCATCAGGAGTACTGCTGGGGAAGAGGGGAAGAAGAAGGAAGGGGAAGGGGAGGAGTCGAGGACGGATGGGGCTGATGACGTGTTACCGGGCAGTGCCAAAGAGGAGGACTTGTTACGAAGGTAAGTGGATAGTTCTGTGCCAAGTTTGCTTCTAGCATGTTCAGTTTTGACACAACAATAGACGAGCCAACATCGTCCATCCATCAACCACCTCTCCATCCATCAATCAACAGAGAAGCCCACTAACCAAGCAACCAAGCAACCAAGCGGCTAGCCAACCAATGCTTAGTCAATTATTTTAATGCTTTATTTAACAACAAAATTGACACTGTTTTTGTAAACACACTTGTTTCAGAAAATAAAACAGTTCGGGAAGAAATTAAAGACCCCGTGACGCACCACGATTAAGTCCCTTGTTTTTCTGGGTTGCTGTGACCCACATACGAATTTCCCCATATTCAAATTGACGCTGCTCTTTAAACTGATGTGTCGGCTCGAATTTGGGGCCATTTACATGGAAGTCAGACTTGGTCAAAACAAGATTTTTTTCCAGTTATAAGAGGGAAAACCCGTGAAACCCGCGATTTTGACACGTGATCTGGTGGATCTTTAAATCAAATTGTAGCTTATAGTCATCGGTTTAAAAACACAATATTGAAATTATGTAGACAATCATTTGAGTACTTTTTCCTCCTTACCTTTATATTCCTGGTTGATCAAAAATAGGTTTTTGAATTTTCTATTGTGTGTAATTCAACTATCTCAGTCTTTAGAAATTTCAAACTGTGTACAGTGGAACCTCCCTTATAAGACCTTCAAAAATCATCCAAAATGAGGTCTTATAGGGAGGGGTCTTATAAGGGAGGCACTTTTAATACTTACAAAGTAGGGCAATGTCTCAGAGAAGTAGGTCTTATATGGGAGGGAGTCTTATAATGGGAGGTCTTATAAGGGAGGTTCCACTGTATTAAAAAAAGATGCTGAAATATAAAAAAACTAACCCCCTGTTTATATTTCTGCAGATTCTCTGATCTGAATGCATTATGTCTATGATATGTAGTGTACTGGAAGACGGTCAACGTTCTTCACGTCTATGTTCCACACGTCGACGATGTTCACATGAACCGATATTTTCACAGGGCAACTGGCATTCCAAACATTTAATTCTTTGTTAAATGAATGCCCCACTATCCTCCATGATGTTTCACAATGTGTGAGAGAGGTAGAGAGAAAATAACTAAGGTTTACAATTGTCAAAATAAAGCAAGCATGTTTTTTGAAATAATATTTTTCAATCATTTTTTTTAATAACATGAAAAGTCAGTAAACTATTCTCAAGGGTGTTTTTTTGGGGGCCAAACTTCGAACAAACTTCCTCTGTCCCTCCTCCGTCAGCGACCGACCCTATCTGCTTTCAAATCAAACCTCAAAACCCACCTGCTTCCCCGTCTTTGAAGCTCATCTCTCTCTTTCCCTCTTGCCTTTAGTATATTTATCTATTATCAGTGTGTGTGTGTGTGTGTGTGTGTGTGTGTGTGTGTGTGTGTGTGTGTGTGTGTGTGTGTGTGTGTGTGTGTGTGTGTGTGTGTGTGTGTGTGTGTGTGTGTGTGTGTGTGTATATGTGTGTGTGTGTATGTGTGTGTGTGTGTGTATATATATGTGTGTGTGTGTGTGTGTGTGTGTGTGTGTGTGTGTGTGTGTGTGTGTGTATCTCTCTCTCTGTGTGTGTGTGTGTGTGTGTGTGTGTGTCTGTGTCTGTTCTTCTTGTTCTCTCTTTGTATAGCATCTTTGTTTGAATGCGTTATGAATGTGTGTGTGTGTGTGTGTGTGTGTTCGATTTGATTTCTATCAAGATTTAGCGCCGTATAAATACTGTATATATTGTTGTGTGTGTGTTGTGTTTTCGCCAAATGTCCCAAATATACATAGACTACAATTAATTACTTGATATAAATTTAGACAATTAGAATGAAATCAGGTTCTACATCTCGTAACATCAGTGCAGCGCATAGGCCTACTCCATAGGCAACCATGTGTGTGTGTGTGTGTGTGTGTGTGTGTGTGTGTGTGAGAGTGCGTGCGTGTGCGTGCGTGTGCGTGAGTGCGTGAGTGTGTGTGTGTGTGTGTGTGTGTGTGTGTGTGTGTGTGTGTGTGTTTTGAGAGTGTGTGTGTGTGTGAAGTCAAGTCAAGTCAAGTTAATTAGAGAGATTTAAAGATGGACATTGAGTAAGCAAACACACATGCTTTTTTCATGAAGCCATCTAACAAAGAAACAAAATGCAAACACACACGCACAATGCACAAACCATATTGCTTATTTACATAGAACAAAGCTGTACACGGAACATTTGATAAATATTTACAGTAAACAATGGAAAGCTTACGAAAAGCAAAACATATCAACAAATCGTGCCACATATTAAAATGGAAATGGGGGCACGAAAGGTGCGTGTGTGCGCGTGTGCGTGTGTGTGTGTGTGTGTGTGCGTGTGCGTGCGTGCGTGCGTGTGCGTGTGCGTGTGTGTGTGCGTGTGTGTGTGTGTGCGTGTGCGTGCGTGCGTGTGTGCGTGCGTGTGTGTGTGTGTGTGTGTGCGTGTGTGTGCGTGCGTGCGTGCGTGCGTGTGTGTGTGCGTGTGCGTGTGTGCGTGTGCGTGTGCGTGCGTGCGTGTGTGCGTGCGTGTGTGCGTGTGTGCGTGTGTGCGTGTGCGTGTGTGCGTGCGTGTGCGTGCGTGCGTGCGTGCGTGCGTGCGTGCGTGCGTGTGTGCGTGCGTGTGTGTGTGTGTGTGTGTGTGTGTGTGTGTGTGTGTGTGTGTGTGTGTGTGTGTGTGTGTGTGTGTGTGTGTGTGTGTGTGTGTGTGTGTGCGTGTGTGCTTGCGTTTGTGTGTGTGTGCGTGCGTGCGTGTGTGTGTGTGATTGTGCATGTATGCGTGCGTGCGTATGTTTGTATGTAGGCCTATGTATGTAATTTGTGTGCGTATATGTGTGTATGTGTATGTATGTAATTTGTGTGCGTGTGCACTGAGTGTGAGTGTGCGTACACCCACGGCCGCTCTTCCGAGCAGGTGTGTGTGTGTGTGTGTACGTGTGCGCGCGCGCATGAGTGTGTGTGTGTGTGTGTGCGTGTGCGTGTGCGTGTGTGTTTCGGTTACTTGCATTGCTATCATAAATCAAACGGCAATCTGCAATAGCGTACGTTATTATGATTGTTACACCATTCTATATTTATTATGTAAAAAAACCTACTGGATTTACATTTACGTTTACATGCGCATTACATTTTGGC
>CM065680.1:10645302-10652802 GCA_017654935.2 Phymorhynchus buccinoides | reverse complement strand
AAAGTATCATTTGTTGTCATGTTGAGTTATGGGTATGTTCTCTAACATCTTATCTTTCATATTCATAAAGGATAATCTTTAATATGGTCTCTAAATGGTCTTAGAAGTGTTTTCAAACGAGCAGGTCAATGCATTTTCTTCAGCTAGGCTAGACTTTAGACTGTTTTCTCAAAATGGCCGACGCTCACCCTACTAACTTTAAATGCTCATAACTCTGGAACGGAAAAAAGATACAAGAATGGTTCTTGTATCCCATTAGAAAGAGAATTGTCTGAAGTGTTCAAATGTATAATCGTCTCAGAATGTTCAGTTTGACACTTAATGTCCCTTTCGTGGTGCTGGGTCACAATTATGATCGAATGGCTTTGTCTGACTATGTTGCGGATGTTCCTCCTATAAAGTTCCAGGGATAATCCCACCAGCCAAAGCCAAATGCACCAGCTAGGGGTGAGAACATTACGTGTGTGACCGTTTTTGATTACCCCGCCACGTGCGCAGCCACACTCCGACTTTGGAGGATTTTGGACTGACGATGTTATGCTAGGAGCTTGCCACGGCTAAAGACAATCCCCGCATAACTATGCATGACATAACAACATTTTGATGTAGCCTTGGTGTTCTAGCTTATGTCGATATTGGTCTGACACATCGCCTTATGCAAAGGCAATTATATTATTATAATAACACTGGATATTTAAACGGTCGTGAAAGCGAAAGCTGCTTATTGTTTTTAGGGCTGTCAGTCTGTTGGCTTGTGGCTGACTATCCATGTGCTATAGTCACATAATACCATGACTATAATGCTATATAGTCATACGTTTCAACGGAGGAACCTAGGCCCCTCACAGTTGGCATGCGGATTGGTAGTTAGGATATCTAGTTCGAACGTGAAGGTCATTAGTCAAAGGTCAATATCACTTGGGAGCTGGTAAGATTACTGCTAACTGTATGTATCAATTGTACTGGGGGGGGGGTGGGGGGGGGGGGGGGGGGGGGTTGCTCTAAAGATCTGTTGTCCAACTTTTCCTAGAGTAATTTACACACAATTATTTCATTTAACCTGGTTTTTTGCTTTGTCGTGGTTCGCAAATTACTGAAGGAACTGATCTACACGTCCAATTTCAGTACTACGACTGTCCAACTGTGACGACGTCTGCGAAGCATGTTTCTGATGAAACACTAATGTCTGAATGAATCTGATCAACCCTGCTATTTGTGTTCACTATATTCATGCACACATCACTACATGAGCCTGATAAAATGCCTGATACAGAAATGCAGACATTTAATCAGCTTCGTGAATGGGGGTACTTCAAATATAGTGAATGAAACTAGTAGGATTTCATCAGATTCATTTAGATGATATTATTTCGTGAGAATCATGCTTCAAAAATGCCACAGTTGGATAACCATACGACTGCAGTAGCACGTGTGGATGCACCTCGAAGGAAAGACATTAGTCATGATGCTGTTTCCTGTGACGAGGTGACCCGCGCATCTCCACTTTCTCAACTACACCCACCCCCTTTACTTTCTATTCAAAGCACGAAAACTCGTGGCAAATGCCCTATTACAATTCAACATCAAACAGGTCGCCAATTCCGAAGCGCTATCTGTTTGATCCCTGGGTTTTCCTCGGGTGACACACCCTATCGGCATCTCTTTCATCCACGTATTTCCCTTCCTATCACGCGCTCTTGACACGCCGCATCAGGCAGGATTGGAATTTTAGGCATGTGAGGATGACATAACACGCGCGTGATCGTTCTGTACTAATATGCATAATTTGAAGCGTCGTCTCGTGATTTCTTGACGGCTAGTAACCCAATCATAGGCCCTCGGGTGTTTAAAATTAAAGGGAGATTTGAATAGTGGAGGAAAGGCGCCTAATCATTCCTTTCCTCACTAGACTCTAAAACCTGGCTGAAACAACAGGGTAGAATCAACCTCTCTCCCAGCCAGTCCTAATAGCCCAACTAGTGAGTATTATTGATGGCTGGGATGTAACATAAGTGATTGAGATTTGTTTTTGTTTGATTCTATTTTTGATCTAGATCCTATGTTCAATGATGAATAAGGAGTAGATGTGTCAGTGAAAAGAATTGGTAAACATGATGTTCTAATTATGTGCACTGATTATTTTTGTTTTATTTTTTTTACTTTAACTCTTTTGGTACAAGAACCGGATTTTATGCCTACTAACCCTTTTGTATATTTTTAGTAGGAAGCCTGTGGGTTGCAACCTTGCACTTTATGATAACATTCCATTCCAGGTGTTGGATGGAGAGTGATGTTGGCTTGATCATAGACTTTGATCTAGCCGGTTACTGAATCATATCAGTTGATTCCAGTACACCTTTTATGTTTTACTGATTTCGGTTTGACAACTGAAATTCAGGTTATTTGTCTTAGTGCTATTGTACAAGGGCAGCCTTCTAGCCGGTTGGGATCCACTAATTCCCTGCCGGCTGAAGCCCCTTGTCTCTAAGCCGTAGAGATCTACATACACCTTCTCCTGTGATTATCAGCACGGCATCGTGGTCAGGACGCTTATCCCTGACTCACAAGCAACAAGACGGGGGCCGCCGCCGCACCCAGAATCCGCGAGGAGACCACGCCTGAACCGTGCCATCCCGCGACGCCGCAACCGGAACGACTGGGAGCTACTCTACACCAGAGCAAGCCAAGTCAACCCAGCACTCGCCGATCCAAACGGAGGAACTTCAACACAGCTAAGCCCCTAAGACAGTGCCAAGACCAATAACTGGAACCCCAGATACTGGATACTAGTAGTGACCCTTCCCGCTTGGGGCTAACCTTCTAGAAAGACAAAAGTCTTGTAAATCCTTTCGGATTTCATTGTTTTTCATTCATATTTTGTTTTGGCGCCATTGAGCTGCTTTATTATTATTGTTGCATAATCTTATGCAGATTTTGTGAGTAAATAAAATACAAGTGTCAAATAATTCTGAACCCTTTGGTCAGACTGATGAGAGTGGAAGTCTTGTAATTTTCATGTAAAAACCTACTTCTCTCTGTCTGCCATTTAGAGCAAATCAACCACTTGTATTTCTTACAATCATACGAGCCAGAACCCGGGCACAAATATAAATTTATTAGATGAAAAGGGGCCGGGAAAGTTGCTCACCTCCCATACCCTAGAGAAGTGGGCTAAAGGCAAATTTTCTACTTGAAAATTTAACACACTAAAAGTCCTCCCTAGAGACTTAGCCTTTTAACCCATTCCCTCGTCACATTTCCTCTCAATCTCTCAATCCTCTCAAATGTTTCCTCTCAATCTTCCGTTGGGCACAGTCCGGAGCCTAATAATGACGATGTATTGACAATGAATAATTTCGCTGCGCGTGCGAGTGCTTGTGATGTAATGACAATCCTGACCAATCATCGGGGAAGAGACATTTTACTCAAGGGAGATGACCAAGATAACAGATTGCCTCATCCATTATGAATCACTCCCCCTTAATTTTTCTCCGAAACATGGCGTCCCCTTAGGTAACAGCAGACACTGTTATACTTATCAAATATTCATGGTAGGAACGAGCCCAAGATTTGCTATGTCTTTGAAAGCATTGTCAGAAAGATGGGAGGCCTGGCAAGTGATTGCGTTGAAACCTGAGTTTGATAGATGAAAATCGGCACACAACCATATAGAAAAAACCCATGCAAATTAGTATTCATTTATTGTAACACTAACACAATCAATTTAGCATTTATTAATAGAGCTCGCAAAGACGAAACTAACATTGTTATTATTAGCATTACATATATTATTATATGTATATAATATATATAATAGTAGTATTATTAAATGTGGAAATGAGTCAGACAATATGTAGGATATTGCAAAGGCAGTCATAGTAGCCACCCTATACGAGTAATTATTTATTAGGATTCACAAAGTGTGCACACAAACATTCACACAACACTGATCAATACATTATTTAACTGTCAAGGTATGGCACACATGCATAGAGACAAACATCCAAACACACATCACTAATATAATCCATTCATTATGTACACAACGATACCGAATTCGCTAAAACAAATCTGTATCTTGACCAGAATTGGTTTCTGCCAACGTACCTATAGGCCACTGCAACAACCATGTTTTGCTAGAGTGAATGCCCTTGGTAGTTGCTTGAGTACTGACCAAACAAGGGAATAACTCTCGCCAATAACCATATTTGAGGCCACTAAATGGCTGCCTTCCACAAGAGTGAATGCCCCCTTCAGTACTGACCAACAAGGGATTCACTCTCGCTATTAAAGGCGTTAATAACTATAGTTGCAGAGGCCAATACTAAGGCAGTTGCAAAAAATCTAGCTATGTAAATGCAACAATAATAAAAACAATCGTCATCGACATCGAATCCTTCCGTCTTGCGAAGTAATATGTTGCGCAAGGATGGACGCTTCCTAGAGTACAAATATAGAAACAATGAGGCCAGGAGAGTGTAATATAACGCAACAGTAGAACAGTCTCCATCTGCAAGAATGGCTGAGGAGGCCAACTCTAGGGGGTAAACTCTCCCCCCGTGGGGATACCGGGGGGTCTTTTGTATAAATAGTTCCCCCACCTTCTGGAAGTTCTGTGCTTGTAACTTCCTTTAATCTGTCATTCTCTTTGACTCTGCCTTTTCCCTTTGCTTGCTGACATCTACTATTTTTTCTGCCTTTCTGGTTCATTCTCCTGCCTTTTTTTTCCCTTCTAGAAACACTTTCAAAAAGATTTCCTCCTACAGCCGAAGTCGGACTTGCTGGGCCTAACAATTTCTGAGTCAGGCGCATAACGGCAGAATGACGCATCTGCGCTCATAATTGACAGGAAACTGTCTGAGCGATCGAAGAAGAAGAAGAAGAAGCGGGTACACTCCGGTAGTCCTACGTACCACGAATCCCACGAGTCGATGGTCCAACTGACCCTAAAACTAGGACCAATTCTACGTAGGACTCGTGACACGCGCGTAGGACTAATGCCACGTAGGACTGGTGACACGTATGTATATCAGGATGCTCCCACTCCCAGCAGGAGGTACAGCGGCAGTCTCTTGCACACTGACTGAAGGTGAAGGAGGAGGATGCTCTGGCAGAGACTTGTTGTCCTCTTATTGGTATTTAGTATTTGGTATATTCTAGTCACAGAGACTTATCTCTGTGAAATTCGGGCTGCTCTCCCTAGGACAGCGCTTCGCCGCAAGTGCAGCGCCTACCCAATTTTTTAAATATTATTTTTGTGGGGCACAGGGTGAGGAGGGGTTGTGGGCACACTTGGAAAACCTAGCTATCAATTTGGCCATACCAGGCAGCGGGATTTCTCCCGGCTCTTACCGACTTTCAACTGCCGTGGGATTTTTACGTGCGTAAAAAGCGCACGGGTCAGACTAGCTTTAATTCCCCATCCGAAGGACTCGACGTTCAGTTCGATTTTCCTGTCAAACTAGAAAGAAAAGGGCGAGGCCGGGGTTCGAACCCGGGTCACTCACGCTGCAGTCACGCATTACATTCGGCAGGCGAACGTCTTAACCACTCTGCTACTTTTCTTGGATCTCTTGTTCCATTACCCTTATCACATCCTTTGTGTTCAACGAGAGAAAAGACCCAAACAACTTCTTCTTCTTCTTTTTCTTCTTCTGCGTTCCCAGGCCATATGGCCATAATGGGTATGGCACGTATGTGTCCGGATTTCAGTTTTCACTGGTCTCCCCGCTTCGTACAGCCGACAAATTCCGATTTTGGAGGAGGATGAGCTCAAGGGAGAACACTTATTTGGAAGATTGTTTTTGAAAAAAGGCAGGAGAATGGGCCAACAAGTCAGAAAGATAGTAGATGATAGAAAGCAAAGGGAAAAGGCAGAGTCAAAGAGGGTGGCAGATTAGAGGAAGTTACAAGCGCAGAACTTCCAGAAGGTGGGGTAACTATTTTTACGAAAGATCCCCCCGGTATCCCCACGGGGAGGCAACAACTTCAATATTCAACAGGAGTTCAGGACAGAAGCATAGAAACCCAGCAAGCACTTCCAAATGGTCGTAATTATCCTAACGTAGCCAGACAACAAATACACATTTATTTTAAAATTAATTGGTTATTGACAAGCATCACCCCTCGCTAGGCCCTTTACACGAAATGTTTTTCATCATTGGTTGACCTCAGCCTGTAGTGAGGGCCAATAGTAACATGAGAGCTGAACAATCAATGATTTTCTACAGTCATGGAAAATCATGGTACAGTTGTCTTTTGTGGAAAACTATGCATTTCGAACAAAAAGGCATTTGCATTGGCCCTAGTGCGACAGGAAATTGGATACTTTGGCCTTTGGGGACCTTCCTGAACGCCATCTGTCCTAAGATCCGCTTGGCTGAGAGTGGGAATGTGCCCTGGGCAAGGCTTTGCTTATGTTATTTATTAAGAAGATTTATATAGCGTATACCTTTAAGCTGTATGCGCTTTACAATATCATTAGAACATTAAAAACGAATAAAAGGCATATAGCATACACACACGCACGCACACACACACGCGCACGCGCAAGCAAAACACATGCAGAACATAATTATAGACATTATATACATATCATTGAATGAAGAAAATCAAAGATATCGATGTACAGACATACCCATGCAAGCAATCCAAAATATAAATTGTAATAAAACACATAAAGAAAGTGTTGCACACAATCTCACACGCATTAGTCCAAACATGCACAGACATACGCACGCACGCTCATAGACACCACACATACTCACATAACCGCAATCTCATTCTCATTTAAGAGAACAAATTTCAGCCTAGTCCTCCAGAATAGTAGCTGCCTCCTCTGCTATCTGGAAGTCATAGTCGGACACAACAAACATACATAGTAATATTGGATAAAGCGTTTTTGTCCAAATGTCCTTAGAAGTGAACATTAGAATCAAGACCAGTTATAGTAACTTGGTATATTGATCTATGCTCTATACACAAAGAAAAAGGTTAAGCACCCCTTAGCTATTACAAGGCTACCATTATTCCGTTATAAGCAGGGTTGAAGCAGTCATCCAGGCACAGGGAGGAAACACACTCGCTACTGAACTTTGATTTGCCAAATGAGTTTTGGACACTCCTCATGACGTTTTCCCACAATAATTAACTTTGCAGATAGCTATATGAAATTGTTACATTGATAATTAAACATGGTATTTTTTAATTTGAACATGACAACCCTTTTTGTTTCAGAATATCAGAATGCATTTTGTAAAACCATACATTAAATTATGCGTTTTCTTATAGTCGGATAGTCAAACTTTCATTTACCAATCAATGTTGTTTCAATCTCTATTGATTATTTGCAATAAATCTCGATTTCATCTCATCTACAGCAAAAAAGTGGTGGGGTGCTTAACTTTCTTCTTTGTGTAAATAAACAGAAACTAACATTAGTAACAAAGATCAGAGTGCTAGTTTAGTTTTTTTTCTCCTCTTTAGGGGAGGCATGACAGA
>CM065680.1:10630302-10640302 GCA_017654935.2 Phymorhynchus buccinoides | reverse complement strand
TAAAGGGTGTTTTTTCTGGTGATCTCGACGTGTTTCTTGCAAAACCTCATCCGTCAGGGTGCCTCTTTAAAAACACCTTATCAGGGCCGGGCCAAGTGGGTTCATGAGGAGGGGGGGGGGGGGGGGGGGGGGGGGGGGGGGGGGGGGGTCCGGCGGGGGCCCAGATCTGGCCCTGCTTATGGATTGTAACAATGGGTTGGTTTGTTGTTTGCTGTCCTATCTTCTGGGCCGTACAGTGGCGTTGATCCCACCCCGCTCATTCTGAATCCCAATTCGCAGTCACACCCCTGCTTGTTCACGTCGCAGAATCCGAGACCAGCAGTCCAAGGGAAGCGAATCTATGCTAGGCCATCAGAAGGCAACCAACCGAGGAGACACTGCACTGCTGCTGAGTCACTTCGGTGGAGTTCAGTGGAGCCTGTTCAGGACACCACCTACTAAGCCCCCTACTGACGACACTATTCTCTTAGTCGCGGAGCTAGCGTGAGTGAGGTCCTCCTCCGAGGGCGCCACTACGACCGTCCACCGACAGCTCCCCAGAACACACTGATCCCCATGACTTTGACCCGAACGCACCAAGGCATAGACTGGATTGGAAACCGAAACTGAGGTCACCATGAGAGCAGGGCAATCAAAGTCACAGAATTTGAGACATTTTTTCTTTTTAATAATTGATGGAAATGAGGCAGATGACTATGATGATGATGGTGCTATGGAGTTCCGTATCAGTCTGAGACTGCATGACAGGGCTGTATTCTACGCTACCTTTCATAATGATATCCCGGCGTTAACCAGGCCCGCCCGAGAACTACAGACACCTGCACACACTTAGAATCGCATCCGTTGAGCGGATGAAGCTCGACTGTGTGGTTTCAGTCTTCCCATTGAGCCCACAGCCACTCACTCTGGGTAGGAGTCGGTCCAGGACCGAAAACAACTCTCGCCTCAGATGGTATTCGAACCGAAGACCTCCCAGCCAATAGTCCGCGACGCTAACCACTACTCCACGGCGGCTGGTGGATTGTAACAATATTGTGCATGAAACATTCTGTAGATAAAAGGCAAGTCATGCAGCTTACATTTGGTTTGAAAATCAATCTTGAACACACCTTATTTTTGAAGTTCCTGAATAAAACCTTGGTTTATGAGCGACGAGTAAAAAAACAAAACAAAAACTACGCATGAGTAGTAAACTTTAATATTGAGAGAAAAAGTTAAAACCCCCCAGTAAAAACAAACCAAACTTTAATATTGAGAGAAAAAGTTAAAACCCCCCCAGTAAAAACAAACCAAACTTTAATATTGAGAGAAAAAGTTAAAAAAAAAACCCAGTAAAAACAAACCAAACTTTAATATTGAGAGAAAAAGTTAAAAAACCCCAGTAAAAACAAACCAAACTTTAATATTGAGAGAAAAAGTTAAAAAAAACCCAGTAAAAACAAACCAAACTTTAATATTGAGAGAAAAAGTTAAAAAAACCCCAGTAAAAACAAACCAAACTTTAATATTGAGAGAAAAAGTTAAAAAACCCCAGTAAAAACAAACCAAACTTTAATATTGAGAGAAAAAGTTAAAAAACCCCAGTAAAAACAAACCAAACTTTAATATTGAGAGAAAAAGTTAAAAAAAACCCAGTAAAAACAAACCAAACTTTAATATTGAGAGAAAAAGTTAAAAAGTTTATAAAAACAAAACTTATAATCATTCTAATCACTGAACGACAAAGGATTAATACAATCTTTTCAATCGTTTGAAACAAACTATGGGGTCTGTTTCACAAAACCCACAAAACTTAAGATCCAGAAGTATAAAAACAATTAAGCCAATAAGAAAACAAAAAAGAATCCCAGTGCAAGGCTCTTGTACTCTGATAAGCGCACTTCAGATGCAGGAAGCATAGTTTCATGGCTAGGATATTGGTGCTGGAAATTCATGTGACATATTGTTTTGTCATTATTCCACGTTGGGCGGAAATCCCTAATGTAGATTAATAAAGTAAGACAACAGCTGCAAAGAAAGAAAATAAATAAATAAATAACGATATTGGTGATAATGCAGCTGTTATCATCTATGACAACTGCCAAGTACACATGTGCGTAGACGTGATGAAAAGCTTAACACGTGCACGCACACACACACATACACGCACATACACACGTGTACACACACGCGTACACGCGCACGCACACGAACACGCACACACACACACACGCACACACGCACACACACACACACACACACACACACACACACACACACACACACACACACACACACACACACACACACACACACACACACACACACACACACACACACACACACACACACACACACACACACACACACACACACACACACACACACACGTACAAAATCACAACAAACAAACTCGCACACAAATATACAGATACACATACAGACACTTTCACATATAAACATTTTGAGACACATACCCGCATACGCACGCACCCCCACCAACTCCACCCTCTATCCCCCCCCCCCTTTTTCCTGCAGATGCTTTCACATTCAAGAGATTCAGCATGGGAACGAGACCTTTTGAATTATTCATTGACTGTAGTGCGCCTGACATTAATGTGATCCGTCTCCACAAAATGAGTCGTGTTGTCCCTGGCTCACATACCCCCTAGGGGCAATTTTTGGCGGAAGGGGTCAAATCATCAATTCTCAGATTTTGACTTAATATTGAACAACTGGTCTTTCTCTACCTCATACAGAAGTATTGAAGTGTAAAAACAATCCTTTCTGTCTTAAAAGTGTGTTTTCATCAGAAACATCTGGTGGTTTTGTACACATTTTGAAACATTCCGGTTGCATTTTCTCATTTCGCTGATTCCCTGAGTATACGACTTCAAATCTTCGTAACTTTGCAACAAATGGTCCGATTTACAAACTGTTTAGTTTGTTGGAAAGCTTTTTGAATGCAGCATAATAATTTGTTCATAACTCAAAAGTGACCTCTGGGACATCACGACTCATTTTGTGGCGACGGGTCACTGACTCGCTGACAGTATTATCCTAATCGTTCCTGAAATAACAATCTCACGACACATTATTACATAAATATTGTTGGGCAAACATTAGGGAATGTATGTTTGATGTGTGTGTGTGTGTTCATTATAATCGTGTTATGCGTGATTCTGCACCGGCACATGTTGACATGCGTTACAAAAAGCCTGGCCAAAGATCAAACATTAAGTCTAAGCGGGTTGCCATTCACTTCGGACCTTTCATTTCGGTCCACGTAATAGTCATTTCGGCCCAAGGCAATAGTCATTTTGGCCCAAGGCTGTGGTCATTTTGGCCCAAGGCTATAGTCATTAGAAACAAGAAAGAAAGGGCGAGGCCGGGATTCGAACCCGGGTCACTCACGCTGCAGTCACGCATTACATTTGGCAGGCGAACGTCTTATCCACTCTGTCACCTTTCTCCCTAACTTGGGGTCATTGTATTCAGTAAAATGAATGAAACAGACCTATCGGTCTAAACATGGCAGTTGAATTGTATTTTGGCACATTAATATCTGCCAGGAAACCTTAACCCTTTCACAGCCATCTCTCTCTCTCTCTCTCTCTCTCTCTCTCTCTCTCTCTCTCTCTCTCTCTCTCTCTCTCTCTCTCTCTCTCTCTCTCTCTCTCTCTCTCTCTCTCTCTCTCTCTCTCTCTCTCTCTCTCTCTCTCTCTCTCTCTCTCTCTCTCTCTCTCTCTCTCTCTCTCTCTCTCTCTCCCTCTCTCAACTTCCACGCTAAGCTACTTGCGCTAACAGTTATGATAAGCTGCTTGATAAAAGCAGTGTACAGAAAGGTAAGAAATGGTAGCTTAATTAAAGAAACACCACTGCAGCTTGGAACCGGTCATCGACTGATAAACTAACTGACCGTTAACGTGGTGCGAAATGTTCAGCTTCATGTCTGGACCCCCCCCCCCCCCCCCGTGGGGATACCGGGGGGTCTTTTGTACAATAGTTCCCCCACCTTCTGGAAGTTCTGTGCTTGTAACTTCCTCTAATCTGTCACTCTCTTTGACTCTGCCTTTTTCCTTTGTTTTCTGTCATCTACTATCTTTCTGCCTTACCGGTCCATTCTCCTGCCTTTTTTCACGAAACACTTTCAAAAACATTTCCTCCAGCCGAAGTCGGACTTGCTGGGCCTAACTATTTCTTAGGCGCATAACGGCAGCATGACGCATCTACGCTCATAATTGACAGGAAACTGTCTGAGCGATCGAAGAAGAAGAAGACCAATCGACATAAGCTAGAACACCAAGGCTACATCAAAATGTTGCTATGTTCTGCATAGTTATGCGGGGATTGTCTTTTAGCCATGGCAAGCTCCTAGCATAACATCATCAGTCCAAAATCCCCCGAAGTCGGAGTGTGGCTGCACCACATGGCGGGGTAATAAAAAAACCGGTCACACACGTAATGTTCTCATCCCTAGCTGGTGCATTTGTACCATAGTGTTCAATTGTTTCGGCTGTTGGGATGATCCCTGGAGTCTTTAAGCCAGGGAACGACAACAACAACATGTCTGGACGAATTCCGGTTTAGCTCTGTAGCTGGAAGGATGCCAGAGGACAAGATAAGTGAAGATAAAAACATGAATGCATAAGAACAACGACTGACCCTTTTACCTGCAATCTAGGGTTTATTTATCAAATGATGCGGACATCGAATAAGTAACGAGGTTATCACGAATCCTTTGATTTGTTTGTTAATGGGCGGCTAGTAAGCCTATTGCTGGAATAACATTGTTTCTTCTTCTTCTTCGTTTCTGAGAGAGAGAGAGAGAGAGAGAGAGAGAGAGAGAGAGAGAGAGAGAGAGAGAGAGAGAGAGAGAGAGAGAGAGAGAGAGAGAGAGAGAGAGAGAGAGAGAGAGAGAGAGAGAGAGAGAGAGAGAGAGAGAGAGAGAGAGAGAGAGAGAGAGAGAGAGAGAGAGAGAGAGAGAGAGAGAGAGAGAGAGAGGAGAGAGAGAGAGAGAGAGAGAGAGAGAGAGAGAGACAGAGAGAGAGAGAGAGAGAGAGAGAGAGAGAGAGAGAGAGAGAGAGAGAGAGAGAGAGAGAGAGAGAGAGAGAGAGAGAGAGAGAGAGAGAGAGAGAGAGAGAATTACAATATGTAAAACCAGCCAAACCATCTTCGTTCTGAAAGACATGCAAATAATGTGATAGCTATGCAGGAGATACGATTATTCTCTGAAAATGAAATTAATAAACGACCCAAGCAACGACTGACCAGCCAAGCCAGTCATCTCTGGCACTCATGAAGTGTCATTCTGTTGGGTGACTCAGCGATTCATATAAAGCAGCTTAGAAGTTTGTGGCCACTGAGACTGGACTAAAACAATGGTATTGTGAGGAGTTTGGAGCTGCGTCTTTGAGTTGTTGGGGTTTGTGTGTGTGTGTGTGTGTGTGTGTGTGTGTGTGTGTGTGTGTGTGTGTGTGTGTGTGTGTGTGTGTGTGTTGTTGTTGAGTTGTTGTTGTCGTTCCCTGGTTTAAAGACTCCAGGGATCATCCTAACAGCTGAAGTAATAGACGATTTCCCTTTGGGGAGAGCACTTCGTGAAAATTAGAATTGCTTACCTCTATTATTTTGTCAAATTCCATAGCAACAATGCAACAATGGCGTCGAAGCTTGAAACCGCAGGATGCGAGTCAGCGACTTGCAAACATTTGTTTAGAAAAATGAGGGGCGGCCAGTATCCGCAAACTGATAGAACTTGCAAAATGTGACGTAAAAATATAAATGACATCAATTTTAAAATGACGCACGGTGTTCTAAGTGATGTAAGTCTACTCAAACACGCGAGCCGAGAGCTGGGGATCTACCTGAAGGCAGAGTAACTCCCCCTGTTTGACCGATTGAATTAGGCAAGATCACTCCCACACATTATGAACTTACTCCCCTTAATTATTCCCGAATAATTCCTATTGGCCGCTATGACACCAATGCCCCAGCTGGGGATGAGAACACGCGTCTTTGAGTGAAACGGGAGACAACCCGATTACTACGGGCGCAATGGCTGTCTTTCAAACACCCAATAACGACGTGTTAACCAACGAGCAACTTAGGACGCGCATTTTGCCGCCAGGGGGCAGTCAAACCAGTAGGGGCTTAGCGCGCGATATTCTTAGTTGGGTGTAGTGAGAGAGAGAGAGAGAGAGAGAGAGAGAGAGAGAGAGAGAGAGAGAGAGAGAGATTGATTGATAGATTGATGATTTAATGTCAATAGCTACAGAGCCGTCATGACATGAGGGGTGTAATGAAATAAAGGAAAATGCAAACGAAACATATCAGTACAAATAATCACATTAATTCACACACAATCTCAATGTGAGTATGAAAATATAAAAGATAAAATACTAGTACAAAATATATACTCAGCGCGCATATTTCCATCAAACCAAAGTCATTATCGTCCTATACATAATGACCAGCGGGCACTAAATAAGCCAATTTGTAATAGGGAATCAACTGAGAGTGAATGTGATCTAAATTTATATGATTCAGCAACACATTTTGCTAGCGAATGAATTAATAGCTCGTTTTCTAGTGTTAAAACACTCACCATTAGAGAGAGAGAGAGAGAGAGAGAGAGAGAGAGAGAGAGGGGGGGGGGGGTGAGAGAGAGAGAGAGAGAGAGAGAGAGAGAGAGAGAGAGAGAGAGAGAGAGAGGGGAGATTAGTCCCTCCCCCCCTATATATATATATATATCTCTCTCTCTCTCTCTCTCTCTCTCTCTCCCTCTCTCTCTCTTTCTTTATCCCCAACTAAGAATAAAGAGAGGATTAGCCCCATTCGAGCGCTATGCCACCTGGCGGTCAAATTGGCGAGTTAAGTTAACCATTGGGTACACTCATAATTATGCGGCCCCACTAGAATCCGACTCAGCACCCCCTGTAGTCATGAGTACGTTTTAGACCGTCAACACTGGTAGTATTACATAAATTAGGCTAAGCTGCCAATCGTTTGTCTCTGACAGATTGGACGCTAGTCTCACCTTCTCTAACCAATCGTTTTGGGAGATTAGTCTACTTTACACACTGCTACCCGTGTTGACTCTTTAAGACGCATTCATGATTACAGGGCCAGGTACCCTGGCGGTAGCAGTCTCAAGAGATGGTCGCTTACAGTAGGTATACCCACTGGCTAATCCTTTTAGCTTGCCCTGCCACCAGGGTTACATCAAAAGGTCGTTATGCTCGACATCGTTATGCAGGGATTGCCTTTAGCCACGACAAGCTCATAGCATAACATCGCAGGGGCGGAACAAATTATTCGCAAGGGGGTGGGGGGGGAGGTGTCCGTCGGGAGTTCAGAGAGTTGCATAGGTCCTGGGTTAAGGTGTAGAGGTTTTGTGGGGGGTCAGGGAGCGAAGCCCCTGGAACGGTTTGCAATTTAGTGATTATTAAAGCAACAACTGAGACATTGTCTTACTTTTTACCCATGTTTAGGGTACATGCTTGGGGCAAAGGGGGGTGGGGGGTGTCCGGAAACCATGGAAACCCCCTCATATAAGCCCCTGCATCGTCAGTCTTCCAAAATCCTCCGAAGTCGGGGTGTGTGGCTGCCCACGTGGCGGGGCAATCAGTAACAGTCACACACGTGATGTTCCTATCCCTAGCTGGTGCATTTGTACCATGGTGCTTCGGCTGTTGGGATGACCCCTGGAGTCTTTTAGCCAGGGCACGACAACAACAACAACAACAACAGCTTGCACTACAGCGAACAATGAGCGGCTTAGGTGGAATTGCGATCCTTAGCACTTGACACTGGGTGGCGTTTCATTTGAAGACCGTGTTTAGCAAAGGGGAGGTCACCCACCCCCCTCTCTTTCTCTCTCTTGCCCGCGTGCGGCAAAAATAGATTTGGTCTTCTATTTGACACAGGGAAGTAAAAGAAGCCATTAGATTAATCTCCCGTGGGGCGAACAGAAATGCTCTTGTGAAAGTTGGGCAACGATGCAGAGTAACATCTCGCCCCTCTTATGTTTTCAGTTCTTTCCATGTTTTTGTTTGTGGCTCAAGCCACAAACCTATAACTCACTTTGTCGGTCTGTCGGTCGGTCGGTCCAAAATTGTCGCACTTCAAATCGAGGCTACAAAATTGTCGCACTTCAAATCGAGGCTGCACTTCAAATTGAGGCTGCTCTTTAAAATGATGTATTTTAAAGCGTACAAAATAATAAACATACGTAATACAGACACTGCAACAGACACGACGAGTATGCGGTGCTTCTTTCAATGAGTATAAGTAGGATAAATAGTTTTAAATGTTTTCCCAAAGATATAAAAAGTTACGACATGGTGCAGAGATAACATTCTGGTTTACAGATTAAAATTATTGAAAAGCCAGGGGAGGTGACTCATGATTGGAGTGGTAAAAATAGACCGCGTGCCACAAACTATTGCGATTCCGCGCTTGTTCAGTCTTGCCTTTCTTACTGCAGATTGAGCACACAAACCTTCGCTTTCTATACTTTGTGTGTGTGTGAACCGGTGCCTGTACAGCCTTCATGACTTGGTCTGTGACAGTGATTGGACACTATGAAGTTAATTGGATTATCCATCAATCAATTGTTCCATAAAACGCGTTAGCCGAAGTATTGCTTGCTCCAGCAAGAGCGACATGGATTGGGCAGGTTATTAATGCTCTGGCAGCTGCGGTCTAGCCTCTAGGGATACCTACTTAAGGTCTCTGTACATGTGAACATTTTTCACTCTTTCACCATGGCAACACAGTGATATGCAAGTCATACTATGAGTGGCCTAGCACTGTATTGCCATGGGGAAAGAGTGGAAAATGTTCACGTGTACAGAGACCTCTACCGCATCAGGTTACCCGATTAAAGGGGCACCCTGATGGATGAGTTTTTGTAAGAAACACGTCGAGATCACCAGGAAAACACCCTTTACAGAGATCGCAACACCCTTTACAGAGATCGAGCAAATGAACGGTTGTGAGTGACAAATGACAAAGAGAGAATGCTCGTGTCTTTCTGTCGGTTGTTACTCGTACAATGATTATGAAGCGCCCAGAGCTTTGTCACGGACCCAGCCATTACAAACTGTACAGTTAAATTAAACTGTCCATCGTACTTTTCATATCATTACGACAGCCGAAGCACTTGAACTCTACGGTACAAATCCACCAGCCAGGGATGAGAACATTACGTGTGTGACCGTTTTTTATTACCCCGCCTCGTGGGCAGCCACATTCCGACTTCGGAGGATTTTGGACGGATGATATTATGCTAGGAGCATAACCCCGCATAACTATGCAGAACATAACAACAGTTTGATGTAGCCTTGGTGTTCTAGCCTATGTCAATTGGTCTGACACAGCCTAATGCCAAGGCGGAACTTCGCATGTAAATCATAAGTCCCTTGAGGAATGCGCTGGCACGTTGACAATATCCACAGAGGGACTACTCGATATAGGCCCTACTCATGCCAGTTAAGTGCTGTCACACCATCATAATGGCGTACAAATATGTTTACCATGGGCTTGTTAATATAGAAAACAAGCGCGAAATCGCAATAGTTTGTGGCACGCGGTCTATTTTTACCACTCCAATCATGAGTTACCTCCCCTGGATTTTCAATAATTTTAATCTGTAAACCAGAATGTTATCTCTGCACCATTTCGTAACTTTTTATATCTTTTGGAAAACATTTAAAACTATGTATCCTACTTATACTCATCAAAAGAAGCACCGCATACTCGTCGTGTCTGTTGTAGTGTCTGTATTACATATGTTTATTATTTTGTACGCTTTTAAAATACATCATTTTAAAGAGCGGCCAGAAGTGTAGCCTCGATTTGAAGTGCGACAATTTTGTCAAAATGTGCGACAATTTTGGAACGACAGACCGACAGACAGACCGACCGACAGACCGACCGACCGACCGACCGACCGACCGACAAAGTGAGTTATAGGTTTGTGGCTTGAGCCACAAACAAAAACATGACGAGGGTGACAAAA
>CM065680.1:10617802-10627802 GCA_017654935.2 Phymorhynchus buccinoides | reverse complement strand
ACGGACTGCATAACTATGGCCCAATTATGTTTCCCTTGAATATTTTAATGTACAAAGTGGACAACATTGACCCTAAGACCTTAAAGATGTTAAAGTGGCATTTCCAGTTTTAATCTTTGCATGTGTGCACTGAATAACAAACAAAAAAGCGTTACCCAAAATTACATCAGATGCTGCCAAAATGAAATTTCGTTTGTCTTGCAAAGAGTGTTCCGCTTCGTTGCATTTTGGTTGTGATAAAATACTTCCCTTCCCCTGTCCAAACTTCACACACAAATATTAACCCTCAAACTTCTACCGTTTGGTAGGAAACCAGTTGGTACGAAATGCGTGACAGGTAAGCTTACTGTGTCAATAAGCCTCCCCTACACTAATCCTTCATCCCATTTCTAATACAAAGTGGCAATACCCCCACCCACCCCCCACCCCCCAAAAAATCAAAATCACTGATACCCCAATCCCGAATAAAAACAACAACATTAGAATATTTGATAGATTGTTGGGTGATATCTTAACGTTCTACAAAATGTCAACATATTTTCGTAACTTGTTTTTATAGTAAATATTTCACAGTCAAACAAACAGACAGACAGACAGACAGACAGACAGACCAAATTGATAATGGCCAAATTGATAGCTAGGTTTTCCAAGTGTGCCCACACCCCCTCCTCACCCTGTGCCCCCCCCCCCCCCCAGTTTTTTTTTAAATGGGTACGTGCTGCACTTGCGGCGACGTTCTTTCTGGGGAGAGCAGCCCGAATTTCACAGAGATACGTCTCTGTGACTATACTAGAATATACCAAATACCCCCCCAAAACCCAAAATAGACAGGCAGACAGACAGACAGACAGACAGACAGGCAAACTACGGTTGACTAGATAACCTCCTTCATGTAGGCAGCAAACTTCCTACTACTAGTCCAAATTGTGTTCAGGCAAGTAGAACGTTGAGTTGGGTCTACTAATTATCCAGCTATCGTCTTAATCACAAGCAACGCCTACAGAAAAATCCCAGAAAGAATGTTGGTTGCCATGTTGCCAACAGGATGATGATTGCGTTGCTGAGAGAATGACGTCAATATCATCCGCCTCTTGACTTTCCGCTTGCTCTGCTTTGGACTGAAAATGAAATGCGTTCGCTTCAATCAGCTGTTGTAATGTATGCGAAACGTGCACAGGGCTTTGAAGATATAATAGAAGATTTGCGTCATTGTCCTTTGCCGATCTACGATCGCAAAGGAGTATGTTTTCATTCGAGTTTTGTTTTGTTTTGTTGTCCTTTGCCGATCTACGAAGTAGATCGCAAAGGAGTATGTTTTCAATCGTGTATGTCATTTTTCTTTTTCTTTTCCCCCCTGTCTGTCTGTCCCAAGGATATCTCCCGAACCGCTTGACCGAATCGCTTAAAAGTTTGTGTGGTGATGTGTCACCATGAGAGTAAGGCATCCGCCCAAAACGTTTTGCCGTCCTGACCTTGACATTGGCGTACGACCTTAAAAACCGAAAATCATTAAGGGGCCATAACTTCCACACCGTTGGTCTTAGAGTCTTCAAATTTGGCATGGAGATACTTTGGCTTATGTTCGTTCTGATGATAGCATACCGATCAAGGTCAAGGCCACGGTCCGGGAGATCGGTAGGCCTTAAAAGTGGTAGGGGTCTACAAATTGTTTTTTAAGACATATTTTCCACATTTGTGCTTGCCAGAAGCGCTTCAGATTGTATGTGGTATTGTATAGCCTAGAGTAGAAAACATCCGAGCATACATTATCGCCATGCTGACCTTGACCTTGAAGTGTGACCTTGAAAACCGAAATGTCCTTCTTTGCGCTATATATTTCTTGTTCAAGCTGTATCTCGTGAACTAGAAGACAGAATCCCTTCCAATTTTGTGTCAGGATGTGACACTAAGAGTATAACACAGTCGTACATGAATTATCCCTCGGAAATAGAATGTCGCCGAGCGGCAGACATGTTTCCGTTTTTCTTCACCCTTCTATATCTCGTGAAATAATGTATAGAATCACTCCCAATGTTGTGGGGTGGTGGTGTAGGTGCATCACCCAAAGGTCACAAGGAGGACGGGGACCTAAGATGTGAGGGGCAAGGGAGGTACAGGGCGGGGCATGTACAGGGCGTAACCGGCAAAGGACATATCTGCCGCTCGGCGATGCCCTTGTTTTGTTTGTTGTCTTGTTGTTGTTTTCTGTCTGTCTGTCTGTCCCAAGGATATCTCCCGAACCGTATGTCTGTGTTTGTGTGTGTGTGTGTGTGTGTGTGTGTGTGTGTGTGTGTGTGTGTGTGTGTGTGTGTGTGTGTGTGTGTGTGTGTGTGTGTGTGTGTGTGTGTGTGTGTCTGTGCGTGCGCGTGCGTGTATGTGTGTGTGTATGCCTGTGTTTGTGTGTATGTGTGTGTGTATGTCTGTGTTTGTGTGTGTGTGTGTGTATGTGTGTGTGTGTGTCTGTGTGTGTGTGTATGTGTGTGTGTGTGTGTGTGTGTGTGTGTGTGTGTGTGTGTGTGTGTGTGTGTGTGTGTGTGTGTGTGTGTGTGTGTGTGTGTGTGTGTGTGTGTGTGTGTGTGTGTGTGTGTGTGTGTGTGTGTTGTGTATGTGTGTATGTTGTTGTGAATATATACTGTTATTTCATGCTTGCGAATTGTGTGACAATGCATACGTGTATTAGGCCTATTATAAGTAGTAGTAGTAGTAGTAGTAGTAGTAGTAGTAGTAGTAGCAGTAGTAGTAGTAGTAGTAGTAGTAGTAGTAGTAGTAGTAGTAGTAGTAGTAGTAGTAGTAGTAGTAGTAGTAGTAGTAGTAGTAGTAGTAGTAGTAGTAGTAGTAGTAGTAGTAGTAGTAGTAGTAGTAGTCACAGCAGTTGTTGCTGATTGTTATGTGCATTTTTACCGGTCAAACGAAGTCTGACCGGTATTGTTTTGTCTGCTGATGTTATTGGATTTTTGTTTCATGTTTTTATTCCATTTCAATTCTGTGTAAAGCGCCCTGTAGCCTACATAGTAGGATGGGCGCTATATAAAATTTCCTCATTATTATTATCATTATTATTATTATTATTATTATTATTATTATTATTATTATTATTATTATACATTGTTCTTGAAGCGCCAATGACATTGTCTTTCTCTTCTTGTGCAGCGTCCTTCGGATTTTGTTTCGTGTTTTTTTTGTGCTATTATTTTTCTTCATCTCTGCTTCCTTCCTTTCTGAATTATTTCTTATAACTCGTACTTACTAATCATATCTTTCTTCTTTTTTGTCTTCATTCTTATTATACCTTTAATAATAATAATAATAATAATAATAATAATTAAAAAAAAAAAAAAAAAAAATAATAATGATAATAATAATAATAATAATAATTAGCATTTATATCGCCTAATCTTAAAAAATCCCTAAGCGCTTGTAATACCTTTCCTTGCTCCTGTCCTGTAGTTTTTTTTTTTTACCCCCTCCCTCTCTCTCTTATCTGTCTGTCCGTCCCCCCCCCCCCCCCGATCTCTCTCTCTCTCTCTCTCTCTCTCTCTCTCTCTCTCTCTCTCTCTCTCTCTCTCTCTCTCTCTCTCTCTCTCTCTCTCTCTCTCTCTCTCTGTCTCATACTTTTCAAATTACTTATAATTGTCTGTCTGTTGTCCTTAACTCGTCTCCCTCTTACATTGCTATTTTGTATATATTGTTATTCTGGATGATGGTTTGAAGGATTGCTTTGATGCTTAGGCTACTTTATACTGTTTTTGCATTACTTATTTGTTGGTCTGTTAGTTTTCTTGTTAGGCCACAGGGCTGAGTGTAAAAAAGCAATGCTTATCTCACTACCCTGCATAAATAAAAATTCGTTTCGTTTCGTTTCGCTTCGTTTCGTTTCGGTGTTTCAATTTCTATCGGTCTGTTCGTCTGTCTCACTTTTCTTTTTCTTCTTTCTTTCTTTCTGTCTTCTATGTCTACTTTGCTTTCCCCGTCTCTTTAGTCTTACTATCAGCCCCCAAAAAGAACAGCTTTGCTACCAGTTCTTGGTTGACATGGCGTACAGCCAAGAACTAACTAACCGTACACCCGCTCCCCAAGAGGGGTAACCTCATCCTGACGAAGTCAGAACCATGTGAAAAGCCAAAGGGTGCTATCGCGCAAGAAACTAGATCACCAGCCGCGTGGCAGTAGTTTCCGGATGCGGCGCTTTCCACGCGGCTGGTAACGGACTGTAGAAGGACTTCGAAGACAATCGTGATGATACGTCTCATACTATCTCAATGCGAATATAGGCCCAGATGCTCCGCAGCGTTTTCCGGCTCCAGTGACCTTGACCTTTGACCGATGACCATCATTTCCGAACCTGACCTAAATATTTTAAGTACCTATCTATTGCAAAAATTTCAGCGTCCCAGGTCCCTTCCGTTCAAACGTTATCGCGCCAGGTGCTCGGCAGCATTTTTGCGGTTCTGGTGACATTGACCTTTGACGCTATGACCTCCATTTCCGAACCTGGCCTAGATATTCTAAGTACCTATCTATTGCAAACAATTGAGCGTCCTAGGTCCCTTCTGTTCAAACGTTATCGCGCCAGGTACTCGGCAGTATTTTGCGGTTCCAGTGACCTTGACCTATGACCTTCATTTCTGAACCTGGCCTAGATATTCTAAGTACCTATCTATTGCAAAAGATTGAGCGTCCTATGTCCCTTCCGTTCAAACGTTATCGCGCCAGGTGCTCGGTAGCATTTTTGCGGTTCCTGTGACCTTGACCTTTGACCTATGACCTTCATTTTCGAACGTGTCCTAGATATCCTTAGTAACTATCAGTCTGCAAAATGTGAGCGTCCTAGATCCCTCCGTTCAAACGTTATCGTGGTAACATACATAGTTACGTAGTCACGTAGAGAGGAACAAACGGGTGCGCCTCACTTCGCCTAATTACACTTTGCCTAATCCTTTGATCTCGACCTTCCGTGCCGGCATTAACTTCCCGATGTCACGAAAAACCCAAGCGTAACATTCCGCCTAAAAACATTAGCACGACTCGCCTAATCAGCCTCAACATGGGTTATGTGAAACAGCAAACAGAAGCCGAAATGGCTGTGAATGTTCACATTTTAATGCGAACCCTAACCCTCAACCCTAACCCTAAACCTATTCAAACTACATTTACAAGCTGGAGGTTCTGTGTAGTCTGCCGAGTTGAATAAAATATACTAAAGATACCTTATTTCAGTTGCGGTTTGGGAATTTTAGGCGAAGCGTTACATATGATCGAGACTCGATACACATTAGGCCAAGTGTAATTAGGCGAGATATGATTAGGCTAGATGTGGTTTGGCGAAGTGTAATTAGGCGAAGTGTGATGCACCGGAACAAACAGAACTCTCTGAGCGAAGCTGGTACTCTTTTCTCGCGGCTGGTTATAAAGACGACAGAAGTCAGTCATTCACTCACTGCAAGACAGACAGGCAACGTGCCTGTCCCCCTCCCCACCCCACTCCTCCCCCACCCCGTCCATTCTCCTATATCATTATACCACTGCTGCCCCCATCAGTGGTAGGCCTAGAGCCCGCACGTGGGTAAAGTGTGCGCGTGTGTGCGTGTGTGTATGTAGCTACGAATGTCACGTGCGGTTTTCTGTGCTTTACCAGAAGATGTTCTGTTGTTACTCTTTGGCCAAAATAACCACTAGTTGTTCGGTGGGATACGTGAGTTAGTTAGTAAGGAGGGATGTGTTTGCTGTAGTGTATGTGAGTGTTTTGTCTAGGTATTTGTGTAGGGTCGTGTCTATCTACTGCTATACGACTGTTGCTATGCGAGTTGTGAGAGAGGAATAGCAGAGAGAGAAAAAAGTCATCAGTCAGCGTATGTTGCTTTGCTTACGTGTGATGAGTTTTGTGTAGACACTCAGAGCTACTACACACGGTGTTTTGTTTGTGCAGGAATTCTGTGGATGGCATAGGTGTTTGTGTTTGTGTTTGTGCTTGTGTTTGCGTGTAGCTATGAAGGTACAAGGTATAAAGGTTGGACAATTGTGTGTGTGTGTGTGTGTGTGTGTGTGAGTGAGTGAAGTCAAAGTGAAAATTACTTTATCATCTCAACAAGTGAACATACTGTTGTGTGTGTGTGGTGTGTGTGTGTGTGTGTGTGTGTGTGTGTGTGTGTGTGTGTGTGTGTGTGTGTGTGTGTGTGTGTGTGTGCGTGTGCGTGTGCGTGCGCGCGTGTGCGTGCGTGTGCGTGTGCGTGTGCGCGTGTGCGTGTGGAAGTTCTGTGCTTGTAACTTCCTCTAATCTGCCACTCTCTTTGGCTCTGCCTTTTCCCTTTGCTTTCTATCATCTACTATCTTTCTGACTTATTGACCCATTCTCCTGCCTTTACAAAAATCTTCCAAATATGTTTTCTCCTTTGAGCTCATGTGTGTGTCGACTGTACGCAGCGGGGAGACCAGTGAAAAATGAAAACCGGACACAGGAGAAGAAGAAGAAGAAGAACTTGTTACATTGACGTTTGAAGGGGAGGGTGGTATGAATATATGGCTTATTTAGGCCTAGCGTTATTTCATTGCGAATATCATTCTGTCGTTGAAGCTAAGGGAACAGGCAAGAGGTAGAATTCATTCATCCCAAAGAAAGATTGAATCAATGAAGAAAGAAAAGAGAGAAATACACATAATTTTAGTGTCATAGCTAGCGATTGCCTTTTGACCAACAAAGTACTCAATCGACTGTGTCAAAGAAAACAGTTGAGATTTGTTGGAAAATATTTTCCGTTTCGCAGAACTTTCCTACTCTCTCTCTCTCTCTCTCTCTCTCTCTCTCTCTCTCTCTCTCTCTCTCTCTCTCTCTCTCTCTCTCTCTCTCTCTCTCTCTCTCTCTCTCTCTCTCTCTCTCTCTCTCTCTCTCTCTCTCTCCCTCTCCCCCCTCTCTCTCTCTCCTGGTATTTCCACAACGTTCAGTTAATTAAGCGACGCTCTGACAGTTTATTCATAAAAACATAACAACGCTACATCACCACAACCCAATAACGCAATGATGATGATACAACAGGTTATCATCGTGACAGGTGACAGGATAACTGTGACATAAAAAAACCCACCACGCAATTACGCGACAGCCACGAACACTAGGGGAAGACGGGGTAAAAAGCGCATGGGCGGGTAAGAAGCCCACCCCAATTATCTCATGAAATGAAGCAAATTTCAGTCTCATTTTGCCCATGAGACGAGCGTTAATGTCTAGCTTTCGTTTCATGGGCAAATTTGACTGAAATGTTCTTTATTTCATGAGATAATTGGGGTGGGCTTCTTACCCGCCCATGCGCTTTTTACCCCGACTTCCCCTACACGGGGTGGGAATCCGACCCAAAGCAATTTAACAAAACTACCGAATTATCTACCATTGGTATATCGGTACTTAAGGGCAGATAAAAGCACCAGACTATTGTTGCATAGTGAAAACGTTTCAGCTCGAAAGAAGCGTTCCGTTAGGTAAGGTTATTTGAATCAAAACTTTCGTTCCCGTAAATATGTCTGTAATACTGTTAATCAATAGTAATTGTTTTCATTTGTAAGAAATTGAAACAGTTATGATACAGTTTTAGGTGTTAGGTACTTCATAGTCACATAGGCGTCTCGGTGAAATTGGCGTTGCTCCCACCTGGAGAGCGCGTCGCAGCCAGAGGCGCGCCACCCATTTGTTTTGCATGCAATTTTTGTGTGACTGATGAGGACGGAAAGGGGTGATGGGATGGGGGGTAATTGTTCACTTTTCCGTTGCCACTGGGTTTAACGTGTGCTAGGTGCATGGGCACATGGGACCTCGGTTTAGGCCATATTAAAATTATTATTGATTAATATTATTTGGAAATGGTCTACAAACGTCCCGACAGATAGGCCTACCCATGACATTGTATGCGACCAAAACTTGGAAAATAAACATGCATGTAAAATCAAGTCTCATTATTAACTCATCAATGTCAAAATCACGCGAGATTACATAATTATGTTCCTAGCAAACAACCTCTCAAAGATGGTTTCAAAGATGGTGTGTTTAGAACGCTCCAGACCCTCGTGGCGAGAATGCGCAAAACATGGTGGGTTGAGTAGAATGTTCGCTTCGAACGTTGCGTAGCGCGACACATAAGCAACCTTCAAATATATATAAAGTGTAACAGCTTGTGTCATGTTGCTGCACGTGCAGTATTCAGTGTGACCCTGTACACCAACGTTATAAACTCACCCCCTCTATGATGGAAGCAGGTGTCCTCCAATTTTCACCATCGTCTGACTCATAATTGAGATAGTTGGCCAAATGATGCAAAATAGCCCGTTGATGACAGATGCGTAACGATTTCAGTTGCAGAGGCGGGTGAGAGTTATGATAATATTTTTAAAAAACGAGTGCGATATAACGAATCTTTGCCAAGTTTGTGTAATGTCGACACTGATGTATGTTCATATTTATTGGATTAGAGAGTGTGGGGAAAAGATGACAAGCTGGAAAGCAGATTAAGTCAGATAAACGTGAACTGTCGGTGTGCAGTTTGTTCATGAAAGTGAAAAAGGTTTGTGGGAATCTATCCTCAGAGCACTAACGTCTTCAAAGTTGTGCTTGCTCATAGCTGTGAAACAATAACTGTGACACAAAAAACCCAGTCGCTTTAAGATAGAAACAGATTAGTTGAAGGAAACGTACACTTCTATACCTCAAACAGATTTGGTCAAATTTGTGTGACTCCAATTTCAACGCAATAACTGACAAAATGGCTGCAAATGTTGTGTAAATTAAATAACTTCCACAATGTATTGACTAAATCAGTCTCTGCAAAGTGTGTGTGATTCTGACATCGGTGTGTTCATTAATTTGGTTTGCGTGTATACAGTAACACAGATTGGGAGTGAATATGGCTACAACTTGACACAGCAGATTATGTGTGAGATTTGTAAGCCTCCACAATTCAATCAATAACTGAAAGATTTGTATACATCACGTCGGTGAAATGTTTAAAAACTAAGTATTGGTTCGTGAAACAAAGGAAACAATGAAAAGAAAATGGCGTTAAACTGGAGTTGCGTTGTGTCCAAAATCACCACAACATTCTCGTTGGTATTCAAGACGTTTATCAAGCAATGAATCAAACAGTGTAACAAAAAGAAGAAAACTTACACTTTTCAGGTAGACCCATTCTGTTGTAAATCCTACACAGCCGTACTTCGATCAAAATGTACCAAGAAGTTTACAAAGTAGTACAACAAACGGTGTAAAAGGGGGCAAAAGCCGACACTTCTAGATAGACCTATTTCACACTCCACCTCATCGTAGAAGCAGTCAAAATGTTCCAGACGGTGAAGCACTTCCAGAGCCGCTCCGTCAGAGCCAGCGGCGGGGGTTCCTCCTCCGGCCACAGCAAGTCATTCCGGGAGAACGCCAAGATCGCGGGGAGCATCAAGTCCGGCCCGGGAAAGCCCTCCAGGCCCGTGTCCTACAACGACGCCGAGATCCCCAGCTGCTGGACGCTCACCAAGCTCCACATCCGCAGGGAGCTGTGGTCCTACCTGGGCCTGCTCGGCCTCGTCAGCATCTACTTCGGCATCCTGGTGTGTGTCTACGCCCTCAAAGGCGTCTTCGCCCAGCGAGGCGTCATGACTTTCTGCGGGGTCTTCCTTTGTGTCTTAGGCGGTATGAACCTGTTTATCTCCTGGATGGTCTACCGCTGCCAGAGGAAGCATCGCAAGTTCTCGTTCTGTTTCGGGGATTCGGATCCACCTCCGCCTTCGTCGTCGTTGTCAGCGTCGTCGCCGTCATCATCAACGTCGTCGCCATCGTCGCCGAAGGTTGCCAACAGTGGTAGGTCTCACGGGCAGAGTCTGGCGGGGTTTCTGACACCGGAGTTCGCCAAGTACGCGGAGTTTTCGGCCCGAGACCGTCGCTATGACACCAAGAGGCACCACTTCTTCAAAGCCTACGACCCCTCTCAGATCTCCATCAGCTTCGCACACAAGTAAGTGATTGTGGTTT
>CM065680.1:10605302-10615302 GCA_017654935.2 Phymorhynchus buccinoides | reverse complement strand
AGAGCACAGAGAGAGAGAGAGAGACAGATACAAAGTCAAAGAAGACAGAGATGCAGAGATACCGACAGAGTAAATAAGATGGGAATAGACACAGTAATAAACAGACCCAGAACGATTTACAATGATGGTGCACGTGCCAACGTGTACTTGGCAGACTGCTGCCACCACTACTTACTATGCTCTGATGGTGCTAGATGTGCAAACATGCTCGTGTATATCATGACTATCAGTCATAACTGTTGTACCTGGATAGTAATGATAAACGCACAAACACCTCCGCATGTTTTGTGATGTCTCGAGAGAATCGTCAGTGCATGGATTGACAAAGGAGGTCTAACTCTTTTAGAGTTTATCCACCACTCCAATATGTTTATGCTTTGTTTGTCTAAACCAGGGCAGGATCTACAGGGGGGGAGGGGGGGGGGGGGGGGGCTTAGGGGCCTTAAAAAAACCCCCACACACACAAAAAAACAATTCATGTCGCCGAGCGGCAGCTAAATTTCCTCGCGGGCTATACCTAGCACTCATCAGCACCACCAGTTGATAGGAAATGAATGGGGCAAAACATGTTTCAATAGGGGTATGAACAGTAATGGCATTAGTCCTTTATTTCATGCCCAGATTGCACTATTTTGCTTCTCGGATTTAAAAGGTTTTTTTCCGGGGAAGCATGCCCCCGGACACCCCTAGGGGTCTTGGTGCTTCGCACCTTCGATGAATTAGCCCCCACCCCTTAAAAACTTAGATCCCTCCCTGTAAATGCTCATGAAAACAACTCTACATGCATTGACATGCATTGACATGCATTGACATAGACTAGTTTGGAACAGAATATATCAGATCAGGACAGAACAGAACAGAACAAAACAGAACAGAACTGTTATTGCCATAACTCATTAACTCAAGGGAGTACTTGGCACATGTGTGAAAAAAATAGAACGAACAGAAAAACATGTATCATTGTTTATGTGTAACCTACTTCGTGATGGTTTTTTGTCTTAGTTTTGTGCAATTCATAACAAACATGGCTAAAACTTCTTGGCATTCATTTTCATGTAGTAATTCATCTGCTTCAAAGTTGTTGTTATTAATGGTTCGCTTAATGTGTTCTGGTAAATGTGGATTTTTGTTTTGGAAATTATGACATTAAGTTCAGTCTTCAATCATATAATGATAATAATATACAGCTATTCAGAAAATGAAACTCGTCTTCATTGTTTCTCTTTCATCGCATGGTTTGGATGATTTCCATTCCAAGGCCCAACTCTCTGGAACAAACTACCTTTCAATATCAGGCACTCTTCATCAGTTACGTCATGAAATCATCCACAAAAACTAACCTCTTCAAATTTTCTTAATTAACCTAAACTTGTACTGTATCCTGATCCTGATTCCCTACATGTTGGGAAGCTTTTGAATCTTCCCAGTAATGTGTGTGTGTGGAGCATGGGCTTGCTTTGTACGTGAATGCGTGCGCTCTAGGTTTGTTTTTGTCCGTACGTGCGCGCGTGCGTGCGTGTGTGTGTGTGTGTGTGTGTGTGTGTGTGTGTGTGTGTGTGTGTGTGTGTGTGTGTGTGTGTGTGTGTGTGTGTGTGTGTGTGTGTGTGTGTGTGTGTGTGTGCCTGCCTGTGTGTGAGTGCTCATGCGTTTGGGTGGGCGGGCGTGCGCGTGTGTCTGTGTGTGCGTGTGCTGGTGTGTGTTCGTGCGTCTGTCTGTATGTGCAATCGCGTGTGCGCGTGTGTGTCCTGACGGTGTGTGGTGGTGTGTTGTGGGTGTGGGTGTGCAAGGCTACTTCGCGTTAGCTCTTTGGTTGTTTGTTTTCTTGTTTAATATTTATTGTTTAATGTTTTCTTTTTAATCAATGTAAATATGTTTTGTAAAGCGCTTAGAGCCCTTACTGAGAATAGGCGCTATATAAATACGCATTATTATTATTATTATTATTATTATTATTATTATTATTATTATTATTGTCTTATCTTCTACTAATCAACGACCTCGTATGTTTTAGGGGCCCCCCCCCCCCCCCCCCCCACAAAAACACGTTTCGAAATCACTGTAGTGGTTGGTTAAGGGCCAGCCACACGTATACGAATCGTATGGGGATGCGATGCGATTTTGACGATGTGAATCATGATTCACGTGAAATACTTCCGTTTAAAAATAATTCTACTATTTTCGCTCACTAAACTCAAGTAGACCCAATGCATGAATTTCACGTGATTCGTGACTCACATCGTCAAAATCGCATCGCATGATACGATTCGTATGTGTGTGGCTGGCCCTTTGGCTTCATGGGTGATGCATGTCTTTCTTTTTTCACTTTTTATTTTTACTGTCATCTTCTGGACCATTCAGCGGTTCTTCTTCTTCTTCTTCTTCTTCTTGTTGTTGTTGTTGTTGTTGTTGTTGTTGTTGTTGTTGTTGTTGTTGTTGTTCTTCTTCTTCTTCTTCTTCTTCTTCTTCTTCTTCTTCTTCTTCTTCTTCTTCTTCTTCTTCTTCTTCTTCTTCTTCTTCTTCTTCTTCTTCTTCTTCGATTGCTCAAACAGTTTTCCTGTCAATTATGGGCCTGTAGTCTCGTTGAGATAGCATGAGACTTAGCATGATGCTAACTTAGAAGCTCTTCCAATGTTCTATAGGATTTAACCCCTTGACTGCCAGAGAAAATTAAAGAAACAAATCATTGGACAAATCATGCCATAAAAAAGACAACTGATAGAGCCAATCTGGCAAAATGGTCTGGGGATATTACTCTCTTGACTGTGTTAGAGCAAAAGCCAGCATATCAGGGTTATTCCTCTTCATCTGATGACGTCATCAGTGATGTCATCAGGTCAGTACGTGATACGTTGGTGGCAGTCAAGGGGTTAATAGGACTTTTGGAAGAGCTTCTAAGTTAGCATCATGCTAAGTCTCATGCTATCTCAACGTGAATACAGGCCCTGGAGGATATCTTTTTGAAAGTGTTTCGTGAAAAAAGGCAGGAGAATGGACCCGGTAAAGGCAGAAAGATAGTAGATGACAGCAAGCAAAGGGAAAAGGCAGAGTCAAAGAGAGTGACAGATGAGAGGAAGCTACAAGCACAGAACTTCCAGAAGGTGGGGGAACTATTTATACAAAAGACCCCCCGGTATCCCCACGGAGGGGGGGGGGGAGCGGATCTCATTCCGCTTATCCTGAGTCCCAGCACAACCATAGATGGCCACAGTAATCCTGGTTTGTCCAGTTACTGTCCTGACAACAGTCTATGTTATGATGAACAAAACACCCCGAACACCCACGTTGTTGGTGGTAATATATTTTGGAACTTTACGTCCCTTTGTCAATCCCAATCATGGACTAAATTAAAATAGGCTGTGTGTGCCACACTCGAGGTTAAATCTTATGAAGACAGTTCACTAAAATGGGAGAAAAAAGGGAAGGAAAAAATTCACTCTAGCTCACCGGTGCATCACGTTTTGCCCAATCACCTTTCGCCAAATCACCTTTCGCCCAATCACGTTTTGCCCAATTGGAAATTATACCGGTTTACATCCATCACGTTCCGCCCAAAAATCATGCAAGGAAATCAGGGAATTGAATCAATAATTTAATGGTTGAATCAAACAGATATTTAAAAAAGAAAGAAATAGGGATAGTTTCAAGTTCAAGTTACATCTCTTGAAAAACAACAACAGTTCACTGTAAAATTAAAAAAATAGAAAGAATGAAGTCAGAAAAAAAAGAAAAAAAAAGAAAAAAAAGGAAGAGTTCCTCAGATCAGAAAGTAGAAGGGAACAAATGGGATGAGCAGGAACAAGAAGGATGGAAAGAAATGAGGCAATACATTAAAAAAAAAACCCAAAAAAAACCCCCAGTAACAATATAATTACCGTTTTTATTGTCACAATGTTCTCTCAATAGAGCATTTGCCACGCGCCGGTGACCTTGAATTTCACTGAGTTGAATTTAGAGAGCTGAATTAGAGAGGTCAGCGCAACTCGGGCAGAACGAGCTCGGGCAAATTAGTAGTCTAGTATAGTGAACGAACACTCGTGGCAAACGCCCTAAGCCTGCATACATACCTACATGCATATTCAGAAACTTACCCGCAGCTAAAGAAACCAATTACGGTTTAAGACACTGCATGCAAATATTTACTGACGGCTCCAAAATTGAAAATAAGATTGGATGTGCTTTTGCCATCCCCTCACTTAAAATAGTTAAATCATTCCAGCTGAATGATTACTTGTCAATTTTTAGTGCTGAACTGTGGGCCCTGTTGGAGGCCTGCAGGTACATAAATAATTTACCGAATCCACCTATAAATGTGACTATTTTTACAGATTCATTATCTTCGATCCAAGCTATTCAAAACGAAACTTCAAACAGATTCGAAGTGATAAGTGAAATTAATTTATTGTTACACCATATTAAATTAAAAGGAACCAATTTACAAATAATATGGATCCCGTCCCATACAGGCATAAAGGGTAATGACCAGGGCCTGTATTCACGTTGAGATAGCATGAGACTTAGCATGATGCTAACTTAGAAGCTCTTCCAAAAGTCCTATTAAATCCTATAGGACATTGGAAGAGCTTCTAAGTTAGCATCATGCTAAGTCTCATGCTATCTCGACATGAATACCGTCACAGGGCCTGTATTCACGTTGAGATAGCATGAGACTTAGCATCATGCTAACTTAGAAGCTCTTCCAAAAGTCCTATTAAATCCTATAGGACATTGGAAGAGCTTCTAAGTTAGCATGATGCTAAGTCTCATGCTATCTCAACGTGAATACAGGCCCAGGCAGATAGGGCTGCAAAACATGCAGCCCAGGGCCACGCAGGGACAAAAATAGATATAAAACTATCAATTAAAGAAGCAAAAGCAAAATTAAAAACATCAGCTTTCCAGGAGTGGGCAGAAGAGCTAGAAGAATATACTAAAACTCACCCGCAAGATCATAAGATAGTTTTTCAAGGACTATTTTTAAACATCCAACGATCCTTACAGTCAACAATACTCAGACTTAGAATAGAATCAGAACGCTGTAAATTTGTAGAAATAAAGTGTAAATGCAATGAGGTACTGAACGTAAACCATCTCTTCAACCCATGCGTAGAAATAAAAATAGAACTTAAAGACTTATTAGATAAATTGAAATTATATAATATTAATTACACCAAAAAAGATATTCTTACTAAGGGGTCGGAGGGATGGTCCCCAGCTGTATGGCTGGTGGAGGCCCTCAGACAGTCATCCCTTGGTCGTTTACCAGGACTCGGCCTCATTTGTTTGTGCCTTTTAGAGTCCGAGGTTACAAATAGATTTTCTTTTTAATTAAATCCGACAGGGACCCACTCAAACTTTTTTTTTTTTTTTTTTTTTTTTTTTTTAATTTTCCCACTCAAACTTTTAATACTAGTATCGGTTTCGGTAGAAACCAATGCGACAGCTTCGGCTCATTTTAAATGTAGCCTTTGGCTGATGGCACTGGTTGCCATGGAGTCAATGGCTGAATGTACAGTTTTAACTTTTTTGGACAAAATAAAGTATTTTTTGTAAAAAATTGTGCCCTCCTAATAGGGCAGACCTTAACTGATTTTTAAATCTTTTCGACTTCATTTTAAACGGTGGTCCTGAAAATTGTAATCAGAAGATGCCTAAATACTAAATTTTTATCATAAATTTTATATGCCAAAATAAATATTATTAAAACCAGCTAGCTAGTTAGCAAAGGGTCAAACAAGTACGAGCCATGGCAGCTAAATTGAAACTTTATTAAAATAAAATTAAAAACTTTATTAAAAAATAATTAAATGTTTTTTTTCTTTCTTCCCCCCCCCCCCCCCTCTTCCCCCACAACTTTATAAATAAGTAATGTCCCATATGGTCTTTTAAAGAGCGGGAGGACGTAAAGCTTTAATCTGTCAGAAACTTACTTGTACAGTCTACGTCATAACACTGTATTTTTTTTACCGGCCGCGATGCGAAGAAGGTAATGCTTTCACCGCTGTCCGCCTGTTTCCAGACTGACTATGTGGCTGACTGACGATTTTAACACGATAGCGTTTGAACGGAGTGGGGCTTAGGGCCCTCAAAGTATGCATGCTGATTGGTTAGTTAGGATATCTATAGGCCAGGTTTGAAAATGAAGGTCATTGGTCAAAGGTCAAGGTCACTGGAGCCGAAAATGCTGCCGCGCGGCTGGTGATCTAGCGTTTTCACGCTCTAGTTTATCGATTCTGAAAAAGAGCATTTTTAGGCTGGGATACGCTTTCCTTTCTTTCGTTTATGTTTTTTATTTTTGTAAAATATATTTTATATGCATAACATAATACTTCTTTGGGTCATTCTCTCAGTGTCTGATGTAGGTCACTCCTTTCTCCTCCATGTTCGAGTCTTTGTCTGGCTGTCTGTCACTCCTTTCTCCTCCATGTTCGAGTCTTTGTCTGGCTGTCTGTCACTCCGTCTGAGAAAGAGAAAACTGACACAAATTATTATCAGAGGTCAGAAAGCTAGCGCCGGAGGCACGATGTCTCTGAAGAGATTTGCTGGATAACGGCAATGGTAGTGGAAATGATTGGAAACACATTTCGCCCCCTGATAATCATGAACCTTCCCACAGTTACCACCGAGAATAGAAAAAGGCAAACAAAACAAGTGTCATCTTTTGTTGATTTGCTACCATCTGTTGTTCTTTGTTTTCTTCTCTGTCTGTCTGTCTGTCTGTCTGCCTGCCTGTCTGTCTGTCTTTTATCCTTTCTTTCTTTCCCTAACCGTCTGTTCTTGTTCCTGCAGAAAACGAACAACTTGTAGTTCCCGACTAATTCTTCTCAACATGGAAACACATGGTGCCTATCCGTTCTTGTATTGCTGATTGTTTTCTTCTGCTTCTCACAGACGGTCTGCCCGCAAAGCTGCTGCCTTTCTGTGCCACTTTATGGTACCCTCTTGATCCACACTTCTTCTTTGTTTGTTTCTTCTTCTTCTTCTTCTTCTTCTTCTTCTTCTTCTTCTTCTTCTTCTTCTTCTTCTTCTTCTTCTTCTTCTTCTTCTTCTTCTCCTGTTAATTATCTTCTTCTTCTTCTTCTTCTTCTTCTTCTTCTTCTTCTTCTTCTTCTTCTTCTTCTTCTTCTTTCTTTCTTTCTTTCTTCTTCTTCTTCTTCTTCTCAGCGCATGAGCGCAGATGCGTCATGCTGCCGTTATGCGCCTAACGAAGAAACTGTTAGGCCCAGCAAATCCGATTTTGGCTGGAGGAAATGTTTTTGAAAGTGTTTCGTGAAAAAAAGGCAGGATAATGGACTGGTAAGGCAGAAAGATAGTTAGATGAAAGTAAGCAAAGGGAAAAGGCAGAGTCAAAGAGTGACAGATTAGAGGAAGCTACAAGCACAGAACTTCCAGAAGGTGGGGGAACTATTTATGCAAAAGACCCCCCCGGTATCCCCACGGGGGTGACTTTGTTTGTATGTTATTATTTTTGTAAGTCGTCAAGAAAAGAAGAAGCTGTAAAACAAATTGTCAAACACGCACGAACAACTCTCCACGGTCCCAACGTGTTAGTACAAGGAATCTTTTTTTCTCGAAGTTCAAGGAAGAGCTTTGTAACAGTTTGTTTATCGACACAAAGTCTGAAGGTTCGAAAAGCGACTTGTCTGTTATGCTCATACAACTTGTCCGCAATTGCAACTTGTTAGTAAAAAGAAGTCTTTGTTTTCGCAAAGAAGGTCCAAAAAGGGCTTACTGTAACAGGTTGTTTATCAACACAAAGCCAACACGTGCCAAAAAGTTAAGCAACCCCTCTTTGAAATCCACAACAAAAAGTTTGATAACTCATAAAACAAAAGTGAACTCAAAGAATCCTTTCATTCGTTCTCAGTTACACCAAGACGAGTCTCGGTTATGTGCTGAATACACAAAGTACCCCAATGTCAAATCAAAGTAACCAATTTCGTTGTGCAAAGATGGTGACTGATTTTCACCATTTCACTTCTTCTGAAACAAATGGAGTTTGGAAGCCAACAGAGAACAAAATAGAGATGTGTTGGCGATTTGTTTCACTGAGAACGAGTAAAACAATCTCTTCTCTTTCAGTTTGACACATATTGTGTCACATAGTAATATATAATGCGTCATGTGCTGTCAGTAACGTACGTAGCTTCCTCATACCTAAATCGCCCTTTGGCGCCATTTTACATGCAGCAAACAGGCTTTATTGCTCTCAATTGTTCCACTCTTCTTGTACAGCATTTGTGAGCTAAACAACATTGCTTGGAGTGGTTATTTGACCCGGATGGCTCTCTACAACATGTCCCTTAAATGTTCAGTCACTGTGAGACCTGTAGACCGTGCTGGCTACTCTTTACTGACAGGTTCGTGGTTTTTAATGCCAGCTCTATACTTGCAGTGTATTGGACTGTTGTGCACTTGAAAGAGCCTGTCTCGCACAGTGTCATTGACTGTCTGTCTGGCGTTGTCGTTCCAAAACGAGCAGTGTCCGGTGACCATAACTGCCTTGCCTGAACACAACCCACTCTCTGCCACCTCTGTATAACTTTTTCCTGGTTCTGATGTGATGAGGGAGCAGTCTTGAACATGTGCATCAAACTTAACATTTTACAAAGGGTACCCTAACACTGGTGTGGGCGTTACCCACAACGTAATGTGCATGTAAACAAAGTGAAACAATATGCATGCTGGTCGGTAAGTAAATAGGCTAAATTTGTATTGATTTACGAAAGCTGTGCCAATCACACAGATAAATATTTTGCCTTGATTTTGAAAAGGTTGCTTAACTTTTTGGCTCCAGTATATTTGTAGCATAAAGTACCAGCTAATTTACAGTATGGGTGACTTGTTGACTTATTGGTGACTTGTTGACTTATTGGTGACTTGTTGACTTATTGGTGACTTGTTGACTTATTGGTGACTTGTATTGGTGACTTGTGACTTGTTGTCACAAGACGGCCAGAAAGAGCGAAGAATAAAAGCACTTTTAAGCACATGAAAAACAAAATCATTTGCCATAAGAATGTATTCAATTTTTGAATTCAAACTACGAAATGATTTTTTTTACGTAGATTATTCAAAGGACAAAACCGACACTGTGACAGCAGTCAAAGTAAAATATCTATCATCAACGATCTTAAAGCAAACTTTATGGATGTGCAACAATAATTGTGTGAATTATGACAAGGCAACTTGATCTTTGCCAAGAAGCTAAAAACAATTGTTACCATCTTGGCAAAGATCAAGTTGCCTTGTCATTTTTTAAAATTCTTTCCAAATGCAATTAGGATAAGATAAGATGAGATAATTCTTGTTAATTAAACTGCTGGAGCTCAAAATGTTTTGTTTTGTGTGGGTTTATTTTTAGTTCGAGGTGACTGGAAGTTGTTGTTCTTCTTGTGTTGGTGGTGCGTGTGTGTGTGTGTGTGTGTGTGTGTGTGTGTGTGTGTGTGTGTGTGTGTGTGTGTGTGTGTGTGTGTGTGTGTGTGTGTGTGTGTGTGTGTGTGTGTGTGTTTGTATATGTGTGTGTGTGTGTCTCTCTGTGTGTGTGTGTGTTGTGTGTGTGTGTGTGTGTGTGTGTGTGTGTGTGTGTATGTGTGTGTGTGTGTGTGTGTGTGTGTGTGTGTGTGTGTGTGTGTGTGTGTGTGTGTGTGTGTGTGTGTGTGTGTGTGTGTGTGTGTGTGTGTGTGTGTGTGTGTGTGTGTGTGTGTGTGTGTGTGTGTGTGTGTGTGTGTGTGTGTGTGTGTGTGTGTGTGTGTGTGTGTGTGTGTTGTGTGTGTGTGTGTGTGTGTGTGTGTGTGTGTGTGTGTGTGTGTGTGTGTGTGTGTGTGTGTGTGTGTGTGTGTGTGTTGTATGTGTGTGTGTGTGTGTTGTATGTGTGTGTGTATGTGTGTGTATGTGTGTGTGTGTGTGTGTGTGTGTGTGTGTGTGTGTGTGTGTGTGTGTGTGTGTGTGTGTGTGTGTGTGTGTGTGTGTGTGTGTATGTGTGTGTGTGTATGTGTGTGTA
>CM065680.1:10590302-10597802 GCA_017654935.2 Phymorhynchus buccinoides | reverse complement strand
CCGTCCGGTGTCCGTCCGTCCGTCCGGTGTCCGTCCGTCCGGCTATTCGTCCGTCCGGCTATTTTCTCAAAAACTATTCAGTCTATCATCATCAAATTTGGTATACTAGTTCGCCAAGATGCCAGCTATCCACTGATGTATTTAGTTTTACATTAAGGTCAAGGTCGCGCCAGTTACGGGGTTCAAACCCCGAAACACATAATCGCTAATATCTCGCGAAGTTTTGCATGTATTTCAATGCAGTTTTTTTCACAACATTTCTTGATGAATGGTCTATAACACAGTTGTCATGAATTTTTCTGTGCGCGCGTGTGCGCATGATCGCGCGCGCTCAAATCACGGGTCCGAACCCCAAGGCTATATTGATGCGTTTTTAATGATTAGTGTGATTAGTGTGTAGTAAAAAAAGCAACACGCGCATCGCCAAGCGGCAGATAAGTTCCCGAGTCGCTAAACATGGGATAAGCCCGCTGTGCCCTAGGCCCTTTGTGTCACAGCCCCGATATGTCCCACTTCTTTCCGGCCGTCCATCCGTCCGTGCGTGCGTCCTGTTTTCAGTTCTCAATGGTCTCCCCGCTGTGTGTACAGCCGACACATTCCGATTTCGGAGTAGCTCGGCGATTTTGCAACCGCTCGGCGTTTCACTTTTTGTTTTTTGTTGTTGTTGTTGTTGTTGTTGTTGTTGTCGTAAGAAATGGATTGCATAGATAACATGACCCTTTACTCAACATTTTAAATGGATGTCTTCTTCTTCTTCTTCTTCTTCTTCTTCTTCTTCTTCTTCTTCTTCTTCTTCTTCTTCTTCTTCTTCTTCTTCTTCTTCTTCTTCTTCTTCTTCTTCTTCTTCTTCTTCTTCTTCTTCTTCTTCTTCTTCTTCTTCTTCTTCTTCTTCTTCTTCTTCTTCGATCGCTCAGACAGTTTCCTGTCAATTATGAGCGCAGATGCGTCCTGCTGCCGTTATGCGCCTAACTAAGAAATAGTTAGGGCCAGCAAGTCCGACTTCGGCTGGAGGAAATGTTTTTGAAAGTGTTTCGTGAAAAGAGGCAGGAGAATGGACCGGTAAGGCAGAAAGATAGTAGATGACAGTAAGCAAAGGGAACAGGTAGAGTCAAAGAGTGTAACAGATTAGAGGAAGTTACAAGCACAGAACTTCCAGTGTGGGGGGGAACTATTTATACAAAAGACCCCCCGGTATCCCCATGGGGGGATAAATGGATTTAATTATTGGCTGGCAATAGCCTGAATATTTGGTATTTGGTACTTTATAGTCACATAGACTCTGTGAAATTCGGGTTGCTCCCACCTGGAGAGCGCGTCGCAACCAGAGGCGCGCCATCCATTTTATTTTATTTGCATGCGAGTTTTGTGTAACTGATGACGAAGGAAAGGGTGGGGGTGGGGGGCGGATGGTAAGCTTTTTCGTTGTCACTGGGATTAACGTGTGCTAAGTGCATGGGCACACGGGACCTCGGTTTATCGTCTCATCCGAAAGACTCCACGTTCAGACCGTAAGGCCTAGTGCAAAGTGAGAGGTAAAACCCCTTGCACCCAGGTTCGAACTCGGGTTTATTTGACACGAGGCGAGCGCGTTACCTCTGTGTCACTCTACACCACACCACGTTGCTGTTGTTGTTGTTGTAAGAAATGGGAGTGCTTTCCGATTGAAACGATGGACTCGAGAGTGCCTAGATAACATGGGACAAGATAAGATGACCCTTTACTGAAAATGTTAAAGATCCACCAGATCACGTGTCAAAATCACGGGTTTCACGTGTTTTCCCTCTTATAGCTGGTAAGAAATCTTGTTTTGACCAGGCTTGACTCCCATACAAATGCCCCCAAATTCAAAACGAAACATCATTTTTAAGAGCAGCCTCAATTTGAAGTTGGGAGTATTTGTATGTGGGTCACAGCTACCCAGAAAAAAACAAGGGACTTAATCGTGGTGGGTCAGTGTGTCTTTAAGTGGATGCTATTATTAGCTGGAAATAGCCCGAATTTTGGGCCAATAAAAAAGTGACATCTAAAAAAAAAGTATATTTGGTATATTCTAGTCATTGTATGTTCTAGTGAAATTCGGACTGCTTCTACATGGTGAGCGCGTCGGCGCGAGCGCAGCGCAGCGCCACCCCTTTTAATTTATTTTTGGGATGGATGGGGGTGAGGGGTGATGAGGGGAGCGGACTTGGGAAACCTAGCTACCGATTTGGTTATACCAGGCAGCGGGATTTCTTCCGATTCTTACCGAGTTTATAGACTACTAGCGCAACGCCCCGTACCGGTAACGCCTAGTACCGGTAACGCATTGTACAGGTAACGCCAAGTACCGGTACCACTGAGTACCGGTTTCGCCGGGTCCGCAAAATATGATATTTTTACTTTTGTGGCTGAAAATACAATTTTTTGACCCCTACCACTTTCAAGGCCTACCGATCTCCATGACCTTGACGTTGACCTTGATCGGTATGCAATCATCAGAACAACCATAAGCCAAAGTACCTACATGCCAAGTTTGAAGTCCCTAAGACCAACGGTGTGGACGTTATAGCCCCTTAAAGATTTTCGGTTTTCAAGGTCATATGCCAAGGTGAAGGTCATGACGGCGATAATGTATGCGCGGATGCCTTCTCTCATGGTGACACACCACCACACAAAATTGGAAACGATTCGGTAAAGCAGTTCGGGAGATATGCGTGGGACAGTAAAACCCAATCATTAGACCCCTACCACTTTCAAGGCATACTGATCTCCCTGACCTTGACCTTGACCTTCATTGGTACGCCATCATCAGAACGGCCATAAGCGAAAGTACATCCATGCCAAGTTTCAAGACTCTAGGACCTGCGGTGTGGAAGTTATGGCCCCTTAACGATTTTCGGTTTTCAAGGTCATACACAAACGTCAAGGTCAGGCCGGCAAAACGTTTTGCACAGATGCCTTCCTCTCATGGGGACACACCACCACACAAAATTTGAAGCGATTCGGTCAAGCGGTTCGGGAGATCCTTGGGACAGACAGAAAAGAACAAAGAAACAAACTAAAAAAGGAAACAAACCTGAACAGCTCGGATTTACTAACCGCAAGTGCGTGTGGTCCCCCCTCCTCCACGACCCCTTGGCGGACGTTTCCGAAAAGTAAGGACGGCATGACCTTCGGAGGGTGCCAAGGATGCTTGATACCAAATTTGGTGTCGATCGGTTGAGAACTGTGGCCGTGCATAAGGGACACACAGACAGACAGACAGACAGACAGACAGACAGACAGATTTCGAAAATATATATAAGATGACTCTCAAAGTGTGTGTGTGTGTGTGTGTGTGTGGGGGGGGGCATTTTCATTGGCTGTTGCTCACACAGTGCTGGTGCTACGTCCACGGGAGTGAGTTGACCTTTGGGGACCTTCCACAGTAACAGCTGTCCTCAATTCCTCTCTCCTGTGTGTATGTGTATGTGTGTGTGTGTGTGTGTGTGTGTGTGTGTGTGTGTGTGTGTGTGTGTGTGTGTGTGTGTGTGTGCGTGCGTGTGCGTGCGTGCGCGCGCGCGCGCGCGCATGCGTGTGCGTTCGTGCTTACGTTTATGTGCGTATGCGTTTGTGCGTTTGTGCATTTGTGTGTCTGTGCGTGCCTGTGTGCATGTCTCTCTCTCTCTGTGTTTGTGCGTTTGTGCATTTTTACGTACGTGCGTGTGTGTGTGTGAATGCGTGTGTATGCATGCCTGCGCGCGCGCGTGTGTGTGTTTATGTGTGTGTGCGCGTGCGCCTGTGTGTGTGTGGTTTCTGGCTGTAAAACCACGAAATGAACACACGGGCTTCTTTCTTTGAGGAAGGACAAAAAAAACAGAGTACAGAGGTTGATTGACTCACTGTTCCGTACTGCCCTATCACAGATTGGATCAAACAATCCACCACTAATAAGGCCACTGCCCCCACATGTCATTCAATCAATCAAAGACCCACCAGATCACGTGTCAAAATCACGGGTTTCACGAGTTTCCCCTCTTATAGCTGGTAAGAAATGTTGTTTTGGCCAGGTTCAACTCCCATACAAATGCCCCCAAATTGAAAACGAAACATAATTTTAAAGGAGCAGCCTCAACTGGAAGTTGGGGGCATTTGTATGTGGGTCACAGCTACCTAGAAAAAAAACCAAGAGACTTAATCGTGGTGCGTCAGTGTGTCTTTAAGGAGGAATGGGATGCAAAGTCTGTGACCGAATCAATGGTTTTAGGATGTTGTCTGGCCGGTTGTCTGGTTGTCTACCCCCCCCCCTCCCTCTCTCAGTGTGTCTTTTTTAGTTCCCGATCGAAGCTTCTGGAAGTATTGCTTTTGTTTCATCCGTTCGTTCGTTCGTCCGTCCGTGCGTGCGTGCGTGCGTGCGTCCGTCCAGCCGCATTTTCTCCCGAACCGCTTGACAGAATCGCCTCAAATTTTGTGTGGTGGTGGTGTGTCACCAAGTATCGCAATCGTGACCTTGACCTTGTTTTGGGTTGTTGTTTTTTCCCCCTCTCTCATTCGACCTCTTCGCCCTTTGCGGTAGCAATAATGGTCAATAATGACTTTGGCGAGTAAATGGAAGAAGAGGAACATTTCAACTCATTTTTCACTATTCTTAAAAAACGAAACACAAACAAAAAGACACAAAAACAGGAGAAAAACAACCACCACCACCACAGCAACAAAGCAAACAAAAACGATACTTTAGAGTGTAGTTTTTAAAATTTTTTTTTTTACTGGGATTTGGCATTATTAAAGAAGTTATACCATGCAGTACGCATATAGTACGATGCAATTCACTACAAAATAATTATAATCCAATCTCTCTCTATCTGTGCCCCCCCTCCCTTTCTCTGTGTGCCATCTGTGCCTCTGTCTCTTTCTGTCTGAACAGGCTGTCTGTCTGTCTGTCTGTCTGTCTGTCGTCTGTCTCTAAAAACGCATCAAAACTCTCGTAACTGAATCTCTCTTTATCTCTCTTCTCTCTCTCTCTCTCTCTCTCTCTATGTGTGTGATAGTATGCCTTGCCACGTTTATGTTCTATGTTAATATATGTATCAAGGACAGGTTGGAAGAATAGGCGTTGCCTAAAATCTTTATCCTTGAAAAATAAAGTTTAAGTTTTAAAGTTTTAAGTCTCTCTCTCTCTCTCTCTCTCTCGTAACTCTCTCTCTGACCTTAATGTCTCTCTCTACTCAGTCTCTCTCTTGCTCTCTCTCTCTCTCTCAAATTTGATCTCTAGACTGAATAGTCTTTGAGAAAAACTCTCTCGGACTCTCTCTCTCGCTCTCTCGGACCAGACAAAAACAATAGTCTCTCTCTCTCTCTCTCTCTCTCTCTCTCTCTCTCTCTCTACTTCTCTCTCTAGTCTTTCTCTTGATCTTCTTTTCTCTCTCGATTTGTCATATAGTAAAAAGTTACACGTGTCTGTGGGCATATAGTGTTGAGTAAATTGAGTATGTGTGTATAATTATATGCATGTATGTATGTGTCTTCCCGTGTGTATGTGTATGTGAATATAGGTTACCCACATGCGTGCGCGCGCCTGTATGAATGCGACTATGTGTCCGTGTATGCGCGTATCACGCAAGCATCCTTCTATATGTGTATGAGAGCGTGAATGAATACTGACTCAACTGCGCAACATATGTTTCAGTTATAATGTTATTAGGCTCAGTGCTATTATAAAGTTCCCAGTGGTATGGTCTCTGCAAACACCCCCACAGTGCAACCTCCCTTTAAGACCTCCCATTATAAGACTCCCTCCCACATAAGACCTACTTCTCCGAGACACTGCCCTTCTTTCTAAGTACAGTGGAACTTCTCTTAGAAGACTTTCAAAAACCATCCCAAACGAGGTCTTATAAGGCAGGTAATTTTAATACTTGCAAAGAAGGGCTCTGTCTCGGAGAAGTAGGTCTTATGTGGGAGGGAGTCTTATAATGGGAGGTCTTATAAGGGAGGTTCCACTGTATTATAATTACCTCACTTATAAGACCCCTAATTATAAGACATCGTTTTGGATGATTTCTGAAAGTCTGATAAGAGAGGTTCCACTGTACTGCACTTTCACTGCTGACGTGCTGACGCTTTGAAACAGCCTGGTCCTAACGCGGCAACAAGACAGCAGACCACACAAACCCCAAACCAGTTATTCTGATTTTATATATTTAACAAGGGCATCGCCGAGCGGCAGCAACGCATTGTGACAATGAAAACCCGGCCAGAGTTATATAAAGTTCCCCCCCCCCCCCCCCCCAATAACCCCCACCCCAACCCCCCAATAAACACACCACTTTCCACCCTTACAGAACGCATAAAATACATATCCCAAAATTTGAACGATTATGTTCAGTAGTTCAGAGATACAGCTGAACTTTTATGCAAACTTCCTTGCACCATGGTACAACCACCACACAAAATTTATAAGCGATTCTTTTCACTAGTTCACGAAATAAAGCTGGGGGGAAATTACATAGCCCAAAGAAGGAAATTTCGTCTTTTAATGGGAGGTCTTTCAAGGTCAAGGTCAGCACGGTGTTGATTAACGAAAGGAAGCTTCCTTTTCAAGCTGTCTATAAGACCTCTGCCAATTTTAATGAAAATCCAAACAGTAGTTTTTAAGATAATCGATACACTGCTGACGTGCTGACACACACACAGCCTGGTCCACACGCGACAACACACACAGACAGACACACAAACCGATCGCAATACCTCGGCCTCTGGCGGGGTAGAAAAAGGGAATTTAGACACAATGAAGAACGATGGTGTGACGATGCCCTTACCTCTCATTCACTGTGATGTATGTTATGATTAGGATACTACTGTCTAAAGACCCACCAGGTCCGTGAGTGAAAATCACGGGTTTCACGGGTTTCCCTCTCTCGCTGGTAAGAAATGTTATTTTGATCAAGTGTGGCTCCCATGCAAATTTCCTCATGCACGAAGACGAGACATCGCTTTAAAGAGCAGCCTCGATCGCAAAATGAGGAAAGTCTGTATGTGGGCCACACCGACCCAGGAAAAAACAAGGGACTTAATCCAGCCGGGTCAGTGGGTCTTTAAAGACACACTGACGCACCACGATTAAGTCCCTTGATTTTTTTTATGGGTAGCTGTGACCCACATACAAATGTCCCCAACTTCAATTTGAGGCTGCTCTTTAAAATTATGTTTCGCTTTGAATTTGGGGGCGTTTTGTATGGGAGTCAAACCTGGTCAAAACAAGATTTCTTACCACGTGAAACCCGTGATTTTGACACGTGATCTGGTGGTCTTTAATACATATATTTTCTTTTTTTTGACATACCCTAATGCAGGGAATGCACTGATGGAAGTATTCATCCTTCTTCTTCTGCTTTTAAACGTTTTATTGTCTTTACATAACAAACATTAAAAAAAATCATGTTTCCTTCACTGCATTCTCTCTCTCTCTCTCTCTCTCTCTCTCTCTCTCTCTCTCTCTCTCTCTCTCTCTCTCTCTCTCTCTCTCTCTCTCTCTCTCGT
>CM065680.1:10560302-10565302 GCA_017654935.2 Phymorhynchus buccinoides | reverse complement strand
TGGCGCCTTATGAGAGAGAGAGAGAGAGAGAAGGGGATTAAGTAAGTAAGTCTGTCTGTCTCTGTCTGTCTCTCTGTCTCGGTCTCTGTCTCTATCTGTCTCGCCCTCTCTCTTGGCATACAGGCGCTCACATCTTTCTATGTTAAAGAACATACTTTTGTATGCATGTTAAGACATGTAGCCCGTAGCCCGAGAGAGTCATCTCACAGAGTGAGAGAGAGAGGGAGAGAGAGAGAGAGAGAGAGAGAGAGAGAGAGGGATAGAGCAGAAAGATGTAGAGAGAGAGACTAGAGATCCAGAGAGAGAGAGAGAAACTCTCTCTCTCTCTCTCTCTCTCTCTCTCTCTCTCTCTAAGCATCTCTCTCTCTCTAGGCTTACTCCTCTCTCTCTCTCTCTCCATGTAGGCTTACCCAGTAACTCTCTCTCTCTCTCTCTCTCTCTCTCTCTCTCTCTCGTCTCTCTCATCTCTCATCTCTCTCTCTCTCTCTCTCTCTCCTCTCCTCTCTCTCTCTCTCTCTCTCTCTCTCTCTCTCTCTCTCTCTCTCTCTCTCTCTCTCTCTCTCTCTCTCTCTGTCGTGTTTAATGATGATGTTATAATATCGCTGTTTGTTTGTCTATTCATGTCTCTATTTTGCATGTTTATTATTTTATTTGTTTTTGAGGACCTGATGAAAAGAAGTGTTGCTATCCTTATTCAGTTCATCCTCAGTTAATTTAAACCCTTTCAACGCCAGCCATTCCTCACCCAAAATTAGACATTAAACTTACCCGGGTAGAGAAAAAATTTTGTCTGCAATATTGGGGATTCCTCTGTGACATGCATAAAATAGGTCCTGTCCTTACCTCCCAAAATGAAGAACATAAGGTCACTGGATACCAGACCCTCATTTGATGCCTTTTAGTGACATGGGTGTTAAATCATTTGTGGTGCCAAGAGGCGACAGGTTCAAAGTTCAAGTTCAAGTTCACCACACACACACTTTCAGTATCCACTGCTATTCTCTACCCCCCCCCCCCCCCCCGTCCCCCCTTCCCCTTCCCCCTCCCCCCCCCCTCCCCCCCTCCGCTGTCATGCATTCCGAGTCCCTAAATCTTCCCCCACCAGAACTAACAGTCCCATTGTATTGTCTGTCCAGTTCTTTTGTCAACCCTCACTTTCAGGCCGTATTGCATTGTCCACCTGAGGTCTTTTAAAGGGGCACCCTGACGGATGAGTTTTTGCAAGAAACACGTCGAGATCACCAGAAAGAACACTCACTTTGCTCTGGTTTCCAATAAATCAAACCGTCAAAACGGCGATTCCTCCTTGGCGGAGATGCCGGAGAGAGTAGCCATTTTGGATGGGGTGGGCGGAGGCCACTCATTGTGGTTGAAGCAGAGCATGTGTACACAGGCCCTGGTTGCAGCGTTTTCTTTTCTTGTAGTGCAATAAAAAAAATGTATAACAAAACTATAAAAAAAAGGCTTGTTGTATTGAGAAAATTTCGTGCAAACGACTTGGCGGCCATTAGAAAAGAGACGGCACACGCCTTCTCTTTGGGTGAAATAATTTGACTTCCAGCACCTCCGCCAAGGAGGAATCGCCGATTTGACGGTTTGATTTCTAGGAAACCAGAGCAAAGTGAGTGTTGAAATCTCTGTAAAGGGTGTTTTCCTGGTGATCTCGACGTGTTTCTTACAAAAACTCATCCGTCAGGGTGCCCCTTTAAGGCGTCTCTGGCCAGTTTGTTTAACTCGGTGGTCCACACCACAAGGCATTGTTGTAGAAGGCTCTCCTGGGCTGCCGGCAACTAGAAATCAAATCATTGACTTGGTGCATTCCTCGCTTGTACCGACCAACTCGGTTTTCTTCTTTTCTTGTTTAGTATTTTGAAGAGTTCCCAATAACCAGGACTTTGAGTATGTTGGTTGAAAAGGATTGTTACATTGAGAAAAACAGTTCGTAATTATAACCATGGCATAAATTTGCAGGTTTTATTTAACTGGTTTTTTTTAGTTTGTCAAAAGGTAAGTTGCTTATCAATTTTGTTCTTTTGTTGTAGATTTTGTTGATTTTCTTCTTCTGTTTTTTTCTCTCTTTCACATTCGTTTTCCTGTTGTCCTTCTTGTGCTTTGTCAATGTTCTTTTTTTTGTTCATCTTGTTCTTTTTTCTGTTTTTCTTTATATCTTGCATCGTTTTGGTTGGGGACAGTGATTGATTTTGTTTATGTGTGTGCTTGTATGTCGTTTTATTCAAGCATCCATCCTGTATTTTTACACATTTCTTTTTTTCCAGTTTATCGAACTATTTGATCGTCTAGTTTAGTCATTAGTTCAGTAATTTGTTAACTCTCTCAAACATTTATATATTAAATACATATTTTTGATTTATTTTCTGGTGCATTTTTGAATGTTTTGTTTCATCATGTAATATATCAAGTCAAGTCAAGTCAAGTCAAGTGAAGTATACTTTATTATCTCAACAGAGCAATTACATTCAGGTGCAACATCAAATCATTTTAAAACATATCACAAAACAATCGCAGAAAGCACGATAACATTAAGACACATGGGATTAAATTAGGAACATATTTAAAGCAATCAACAACGCAATCAACAGAAGCATAATAACATAGGCCTAATATAAGATAGTAACATTAAGATACATGGGATCAGATTATGAGAATATTCAAACCAAGACTATGATTAATCACAGAAATCGCTGCACATCATGAATAAATTACCGTATACATCTCTTTAAAATGGGTTACATTAGAAGCATTCAAATTAATGATCACTGTATCACAAATATTACAAATCGTGAATAATTAATTATACATGTATCTCTTTAAGAAAGCATGGCAAATCAGCCTATTCACATATTATACATTTTATAAGTACGTTGAAAACACACACACACACACACACAGGTCTACCCCTACCCTCATCACCCGCATACACACGCACACCGGCTCACACACAGCACTCTTGGATTGTCACACACAACACACACACACACACACACACACACACACACACACACACACACACACGAGATTCTACCGCAGCCTCATGCACACCGGCTCACACACAAACACAGTAACACACACACACATTTCACACACTGGGGACACACACACACATTGCACTCACACATTCCACACCACACACACACACACACACACACATGACACCACACACACATGTGCGATTTATTTATATGTACTGTCATGCACACATGCATCAACTGGATGGAAAAATGGATGGACTGAACAAAGATTCAGGAATTCAAAAGATGGATGGACTGCGGAACAGTCGATCTCTAAATGTGATACAGCAAAGTGTGAGGTATTCCTACGTGTTAAGGTTAGACAGGACTGGGGGGCAGGATAACACTTTATTTACAGAAATATCAGGAGAAATAAAACTTTCCTGATACATATATCTACACTGCTACATCAGACAATTGAAGAATATTTACTCAATATGAAAAATAAAACGTAAAAGTAAAATGTTCCCAGCAGGTCAGAACGCCCAAACATTGGGTCACAAATGATCTCTAGCTGGTCTAGAATGTGTTTATAGTGGATACGCCTTGCCCAGAACAAATCCCCACTCTCTAGGCCTAAGGAATTCGTGGATAACTGACGTTGGTGAAGGACACATAGGTCAACCATTCTATATGGCTGCAGCACTCTTGGATTGTCATCCACAAACGACAACTGTACCATGAACTTCGTGACTCTGTGGTCACGAGATTCGCGCAGCCCCTGTGCACCGGGCCCGAAGTAATAATGCAGTACATTTCCCCCTGGGGACTAAGTTCTTATTGCACTCGTCATTCCATGGAGTTCTTTGCAATTATGACGGAGGCATGTGCGATTTTTTTTATGTCTGTCTGTGTGTGTATCTATCTGGATGCCGTGAGCGAAAACGTGTTCCGGTCGGAATAGCCACATTTTACGGCTTGTGTCTACACATTCATGTAGCTTGTGTTTATATATACACAAAGAAGAAAGTTAAGCACCCCACCACTTTTTTGCTGTAGATGAGATGAAATCGAGATTTATTGCAAATAATCAATAAAGAATGAAACAACATTGATTGGTAAATGAAAGTTTGACTATCTGACTATAAGAAAACGCATAAGTTAATGTATGGTTTTACAAATGCATTCTGATATTCTGAAACAAAAAGGGTTGTCATTTTCAATTTAAAAAATACCATGTTTAATTATCAATGTAACAATTTCATATGGCTATATCAAAAGTTAATTATTGTGGGAAAACGTCATGAGGAGTGTCCAAAACTCATTTGGCAAATCAAAGTTCAGTAGCGTGTGTTTCCTCCCTGTGCCTGGATGACTGCTTCAACCCTGCGTCTCATCCCTCCTGTCAGACTTGTAATAGCTCATTTGCTTTAAGGGGTGCTTAACCCTTTTCTTTGTGTGATAAAACAAACGTTCTTCTATTCATGCATGCTGATTGTCAATGTCCCTGTCATACTGGCACCTGGATGTAATTTATCCATGAGATAATGAAGTGATTTTCGTTTGATTTTGGTTTAGTTTGATGTACCAAGGACGAGTTTCATTATTTTAGTTTACTCGAACATCTTAACTAAGTAACGGCTTTACTGGTATTTCAAACATTGTTTGGAGCAGACACTTGTGTTGCAAGAAAAACAAAGGAACTAACAACCAAGAGCAGGCCAGCTATTACAAGTCGAACGAAGAAGAAGAAGAAGAAGAAGAAGAAGAAGAAGAAGAAGAAGAAGAAGAAGAAGAAACACAACTGCGTAACCTGAAAAAGAATCAGTGTGTTTCTCTGTCTGTCCATTAAGGCTACTGGAAGGTCATTAATGTTCCTGCCGCTTTGTTCCTTTTCCGTGACAAAAGTCTGCCTACATACAGAAGACTCACAAATGACCAAAATTCGGCCAGGAATGTCACGCTTCTCACACATACACAAACAATAGGGCAGCAAGAGGGAGGGTGATGGTGATAGTATATAGCTAAGCT
>CM065680.1:10547802-10555302 GCA_017654935.2 Phymorhynchus buccinoides | reverse complement strand
TCTCTCTCTCTCTCTCTCTCTCTCTCTCTCTCTCTCTCTCTCTCTCTCTCTCTCTCTCTCTCTCTCTCTCTCTCTCTCTCTCTCTCTCTCTCTCTCTCTCTCTCTCTCTGTCTCATACTTTCTCCTCCTCCTTCTTATTCTTCTTTTTCTTCTTTAAATTTAATTATCTTCTTCGTTTTTCTTTTGTCGTCGCCGTACTTCTTCACATCTTCCACTTCTTTTTTATTCTCCTCTTTGGCCGCTTCGTCTTCACTCTCGCCATTCTCCCTCTTCGTCGTTGTCTTCTTCTTCTTCTTCTTCTTTTTCTTCTTCTTCTTCGTTTTCTTGATCTTTTGTCTTCTTCCATTTCCTAAAACTGAACTCACGAACAGGGCCCAACATTTACAAGGGAAACCAAACCCAAAGCCACCGATATACACTACTCACAAAAAGTTAAGGATCACTATGAGAAAACAGGTGCGCAATAAACTCCGTTCGTTCCTGTTATTTATTTCTCAGTCAAACCAAATTGTTATGAATTCTTGTTCAGCTGTAAGTGGGCGATGTTGTGTTAGTGGAAACATTGCACGTGATTCTCTATTACTGAGCTTGGCAGCAAAAGAAAAAGCGGAAACTTGCGAAAAAGGACCTTGTTTTGGATCGTTCTGCATGAACACATTGCACAAGCCAGATGGAAAAACCATTATGCACGTGCAAGCACTACTGTTTATGTGTGAGATGCTGTCTCTTGCTTGGCTTTATAAGAAGACATACCACCAGTATTAGGCCTGATTTGACAATGCCTCCACGACGAAAATTGAGCGAGTTGGATAGGGGACGAGCTGTTGCATGGTTCCAAGATGGTGTTCCCAAGCGAGAAGTGGCCAGGCGACTTCAGGTGTCCATCTCGGTCATTGTCAGACTGATTCAACGCTTCACAGCCACTGGGAGGGTCCATGAAAGACGCAGATCTGGTCGACCGAAGAAGACAACTCCACGTGAAGATCGTCTCATTGAACGACAAGCCCTGCAGACAAGAACAGCCTCTTCCAGCATCATTCGAAGGCAGCTGAGGGTGGCTACTAACATCAACATCAGCCAGCAGACCATACGGAACCGCCTTCATGGGTTTAACCTCCGTTCTCGTCGCCCAGCTGTACGGCCACGCTTAACTCCAGCCCATAGGGCAGCACGCCGCGCCTTCTGCAGACGTCACGTGAGGTGGACACGTCAGCAATGGTCCCAGGTCCTGTTCAGTGATGAATCACGCTTCACCCTGAACCACAACGACGGCCGACTGAGGGTCTGGAGGCGCCCAGGGGAACGCTTTATTGACGCCACTGTCCAAGAAAAGGTGGCCTTTGGTGGAGGTTCTGTAATGGTCTGGGGGGCCTTCAGCCTTCACCACAGAACACCCTTGTATCATGTACAGGGTAACCTGACTGGCCTCCGATACCGGGATGAGATCCTTCGACCGCTGGCTGTGCCTACACTGCAGCAGATGGGACCGCCGGCTGTCTACCAGGATGACAACGCTCGCCCCCACAGGGCAAGGGTGGTCAACGACTTCCTGCAGCAGTCTGGAGTCAACAGAATGGAGTGGCCAGCATGCAGTCCCGATCTCAACCCGACTGAGAACCTCTGGGATGAGCTGGATCGCAAAGTGAGGAGCAACCACCCCCCTCCCAGGGATGCCCAGCACCTCTACCAGATGCTGCAGGCTGAGTGGCAGGCGCTTCCACAGAGGATCTTCACCACCCTGGTCAACTCCATGAGGACTCGCTGCGTCGAGTGCCAGAACAGCCATGGCGGATACACGCATTACTGAACTTTTGGGAGCATCAGAATGCCCTGTCTTGTGATTTCAATGACTTTGGGAAATCAAATTTCGATACGTACCCACTTTGATCAAATGTACAGACCAAACGATTGCTCGAAATTGAAGGCAATTGTGCATCGTTATCACTAAAGCATTGAATTAAATGTTGGCCAAAATTCAACGCATTGGCTTTCTTATTTAAAAAGTTATGAATTAGTTTGCAAGTGATCCTTAACTTTTTGTGGATAGCTTAGTTATAAGTCATAAGTTTCTTTATTGTCCATTGTACAAATGTACATGAACAATTGTCTTCCACCGTGTGAAATAAAATAAAATGCATAAAAATAAAACCACCATGTACTCTGTAGCCTACTGGACTCACTTTCCTTATTCTGGGAAAGCCAAAAAACGCACAATTGCTGGCACTCGTTGGATACGTTCTAGGGCTGCATAGTATAATTATCAGGAGAGCCTTTACATGATTAGTGATTTTGAGCAGCTTTCTCAGAGACGTGGAATCTAGTGCCTGATTGAAAGTCACCTTGTATGGTTTCAGTCTTTTATCTTAGTCTAGGCTGCATTGTTTTTCTTTTTGTAAGATTCGGGGAGGGCCGAAACCCCCTATTAATAAAATAGTTTTAATTAAGAATTGAACTGCAGAACCAAACAGCATGGCTGATATAATTAAGGATGACATCCCAAGGGCTACTAATATTTAAATAAACATCGTTGAGAGAATTTCAAAGCCAACTGTTTGATGTTGCTGTGCTTAAACATTATCAGTTATTTTACCATTCCTGGTGTTGACTTTTTCTTTTTAAACAGGGCCATGTTGAGGAAGAAGAGATTATCGTGAACTGGCCCCAGACCAGCGTCTTCCAGCGATGGAAAGAACAGCAGCCCCCAGCCCACCAACACTCCGTCAGGGACGACTGTGCCCCTCTCCACGGGATACACGTGCGAGCACGCTGTGCACAACAGTTGCAGCATGTCCGCAACGCCTGCTCCCGACGACAGAACAAACAGCAGCGGTACGTTGAGAAAACCGGAGAGGACAGTAGTGTGACTAATAGGTATGGTAATAGGGTTGGTCCTGCAAGAGAGGACACGGGTGATGACGTGAATAAGCGGAAGAGTGGCCCAGTTCAGGATGGCGTGGTGGATGTGTTCAGCTATCGACAGGCCCGCACCATGATCATGTACTGCAGTGTACACAAGGCGGCGTCCACCTTCTGGATCCGTTTGTTCCGATTTCTGCACAACGATCCCAGCTCCGCACATGCAACCAGCCCCGAAGCTTTCAGCAAGTACCGCGCGCATCTCACCCCTTTCAACCAATCACGACCCCTCGCTCTGGCTTACGTCACGCGCATGCTCCGTCCGGGCGAAGACGAATTCAGGTTCATGTTCACTCGAGATCCTTACGAGCGTCTGTGGTCTGTGTACATTGATAAGTTTGTGCTGCCTGACTATTTCTACTGGACCATACACGTGTCATTCATCAAGGACGAGAGACTGAGGAAGAAGGATCGGAAACGAAGACAGCCTTACCTGGACATCTGTTCGGATGTCAGTTTTGAGGAGTTCGTGGAGTACGCTGTACGGAATCGCTCCGCTTTGATCCCCAGCTTAGATGACCACATTCTGCCCATCTCTGTTACCTGTAACCCGTGTTCGTTCGACCCCAACTTCATAGGCCGTGTAGAAAACATGGCTGAAGACAGCCAGGCCATACTGCAAAGACTGAACCTGACTTCTTTAGCCATACAACGAACGTTCCAGGGACATGTTCTCAATCAAATCAGAACCGTGACAGAGTTTGTGTACGAGTCGGTATTTCACGACGGCAATTTACGTCAATGTGTAGCAAACGGAGGCCTGGAAAAACGACTTATCCGTGCGTTTGTTTTAAGCGGATACCTTCCTGCTAAGATGATGCGGGAGAGTTTTACCCCTTCTGCTACTTCTCTATCAAGTCTTCTGAACAGAATGAAGAAATTGTTTCTTATATCCAACAGAACTGTGGGCTTAATAGAGACTCAGAGAAGACAAATAATGGCCGAGGCCTTCAGAGCATTGCCTCAACGTTTATTGCTAAAAGTCAGGGATTTCTACAAAGACGATTTTATCTTGTTTGGTTATGATCCAGAACCCCCGGACTTGTTTTCAGACCAGCCAACAATGAAGCCAAGCAACGCAGACATTATGACTTGAGATGTATGAAATGCTGGGCTCCATGTTTTCGTAAAGCAGTTTCGATATCGCCATGTTAGAGTTATTCAACACTAATAGAGTTTAAAAAACACATAAATATTTTAGCGAAAGAGTTTGAGGATTTGAAAATGTGGCATATTAAAGTCTTTGTGTAGCAAAGTTCAGCATGTGAAAGATAACATATTGGCAGGAGTTTGTGACAAGAAACAATAAAAATGTTTACAAAAACGTGTAATTTGATTCTTCAAAAAGAGTGCTAGAGTACTGCAAAATTACCAGATACATTATATCTTTGCGGTTATAGTATACCATAGACTAGATTGAAACATAGGAAGGTTGCTGACTCAGGCTAATAGAGCAAAAAGGAAGAGATTTTGGAATGAAATAAAGGTGATGTTTTTCTGAAGGTTGTGTTTCACTGTCCTAGGGTAGAGACCTTATGGTGTCAATGCATGTGCAAACTGTATAGGTACATTCTTTGGATCAGTGTGTGAAAAAGACCTTCAAATGTCTATCAAATGAAACATTGTTCACCAAATATCTTGTAGTATCATGTGAGTATTATTATTATTTATGAGTTTTGTGAATTTGTGTGTGCAGCTGTCCACTTTTTTGTTACAATTTTATTTCGTTTTAAAAAACATTAGCATATTACTATTTCGTTCATATCCTATAAAGGGTAACGTATAACGTGTTTCTCGTTTTACAGTATCACAATTATAGTTGAATACTTAAACTTGAATGTAATTAATCACCGAAGTATCTTGTATGATAAAAACGGTTCTCTGTGGACAATCGTGCAATATTATAGTGTTCAAATATATACTACATGTTTATCAGTTTTATTTGTACATGTTAAGAAACTGCCACGTATATTAATAGAAATGTATTTCCTTGAAAATGTTTACGATGAATACTCAAAATCTGCGGATCCATGAGGATTTTGTATATTCTTTTGTCCACCAAGGAGGTTCGTGCGTGCGCGCGCGCGTGAATTGCATGTGTTGTGCGTGTGTGTGTGCGTGCGTGCGAGAGATCGTGATTCGAGGGGTGGGGTATGTAGTAGTTTGTATGCATGAGTTTGTATACGTGAGCACACGATTGCTCTCTGCTTCGCTCTTTCTCTCTTCACTCTATTTTGTCTGTCTGTCTGTCTCTTTCTCTCTCTCTCTCTCTCTCTCTCTCTCTCTCTCTCTCTCTCTCTCTCTCTCTGGCTCTCTCTCTCTCTCTCTCTCTTTCACACACACACACACACACACACACACACACACACACACACACACACACACACACACACACACACACACACACACGCACGCACACACACACACACACACACACACACACACACACACACACACACTTGGCCACACATACAAATACAATACACGCGCGCACGTATGCCCAGCCTAAATTCTTGTCTTTGTTTATTGAAGTGTCTGAACACAACAACAACAACAGCAACATACAGTATTTATACGGCGCTGAATCTTGATATAAATCAAATCAAAGCGCACACACACGTTAGCATTCATAGCGCATTCAAACAAAAATGCAATACAAAGCGAACACACATGTATGACATAAATGGTATGCAGCAGAAAAAGACCTAAAGGCAAGAGAGAGAAGAGAGTGGAGCCTCAATGACGGGGGAACAGGTGGGTTTTGAGGTTAGATTTGAAAGCAGAGAGGGTCGGTCGCTGACGGAGGGAAAGAGGAAGTTTGTTCCAAGATGTCGGTCCTGAGACAGCAAAAGAGCGCCGACCAACAGTTGAAAGCTTATACCTAGGGATCTGGAGAGAAAGAGGGTCAGAAACTGAACATAATGTGCGAGCTGGTGTATAAATGGAAATAATTATTATTGCAGAGGTAAGCTTTATGGATAGATTTATAGCAAAGGGTGCTTAATTTATACTTAATTCTGTTTGCGACAGGAAGCCAGTGCAAAGAACGGAGACGAGGGCTAACATGGTCGAACTTTTTCTTCCTAAGAACAAGATGACCCCCCCCCCCACACACACACACACACACACGCACACGCACACGCACACGCACACACACACACACACACACACTCTCTCTCTCTCTCTCTGTCTCTCTCTGGAGATGCTACATCGATAACAGCAACATAATCACATATAACAAAGATAATCACTTTTTTTAAAACTATAAATTAATCCTGAAGAAATAATTTAGTTATCATATTGTTAGAAATCAAAGGTTTGAAAAAACAGTTGTTAGGATTTATTATAATAGACTATACAGTATCTTCATATTCATATCGCAATTGCAGCAGAAAGATTCAGTCTCCATAAAAAAGTCATGTGTAACAAAGAGTTAGGGGTCAAGTTCAGTATTCCAACAAGTGAGGCCGTTCATTGTTCGCTGACATAATGGAGGAAGCTGTTAAATGTCAGCATGTACACGTATGTCCTTAATATAATAAAGGTGGACCTTGACGGATGAGTTTTTGCAAGGAACACGTTGAGATAACCAGAAAGACAGCCTTTTCAAAGATCTGAACACTCGCGTTGCTCTGGTTTCCTAGAAATCACAAAACGGCGATTCCTCCTTGGCAAAGGAGACGGCACACGCCTTCTGTTTCAGTGAAATAATTTGACTTCCAGCACCTCCGCCAAGGATGAATCGCCGATTTGACGGTTTGATTTCTAGGAAATCAGAGCAAAGTGAGTGTTGCGATCTTTGTTAATGGTATTTTCATGGTGATCTCGATGTGTTTCTTGCAAAAACTCATCCGTCAGGGTCCACCTTTAAAACACAAGGACATTATAATACGCTGACCACAGCTTACACACGTACACCATAAAACAACGCATCGCTGACAGTTTCATGGGGTTATGCAGTAGCGCTGTGCCCTCGTCCCTGCGTGTCTCCGTATCTATGTATCCCCGTTTCTATTTATCCCCTCTCTATGTGTCTCCATCTCTATCTGTTTCTATTATGTCCCCGTCTCTATGTGTCCCCGTCTCTAAAGATATCCGTCTCTATGTGTCCCAGTCTCTAAAATATCCCCGTCTCTATGTGTCTCGATGTGTACCCGTCTCTTTATGTCTCCGTCTCTATGCATCCCCGTCTCTGTATCTCCGTCTCTATGTGTCCCCATCTCTGTATGTCTCCGTCTCTCCCCGTCTCTGTGTGTCCCCGTCTCTATATGTCTCTGTCTCTATGTATCCCCGTCTCTATATGTCTCCGTCTCTATGTGTCCCCGTCTCTATGTATCTCCGTCTCTATGTGTCCCCATCTCTGTATGTCTCCGTCTCTGTATGTCCCCGTCTCTATGTATCCCCGTCTCTATATGTCTCCGTCTTTATGTGTCCCCGTCTCTATGTATCCCCGTCTCTATGTGTCCCCGTCTCTATATGCCTCTGTCTCTATGTGTCCCCGTCTCTATATGTCTCCGTCTCTATGTATCCCCGTCTCTATATGTCTCTGTCTCTATGTATCCCCGTCTCTATATGCCTCTATCT
>CM065680.1:10527802-10542802 GCA_017654935.2 Phymorhynchus buccinoides | reverse complement strand
CATAAAGGTAGCACCTTTGTACATATACGAACATAGGGAGAGATAGAGAGAGAGAGAGAGAGAGAGAGAGGGAGAGAGAGAGAGAGAGAGAGAGAGAGAGAGAGAGAATGGACGGATGGATTGAATAAAATACGTTTTAGGTATACACATGTTTGCGCCAAATAGCAAGGAAAATACTATCACTTTGCAGTAAACCTTTCCACAAATGCAATATCTTTGTTAAACACAATATCAAAAGCTCATGGAACCTAAAGATCAAGATTACAAATTAATTTCCTTGCTAAATTATAAAACAAAGACCTCTTCACATTTACATCCACAAATACATTCTAATCACGACACAAAATATATTGGGGAAAATTTTGTTTTAATTTAGACAAGATCCAAAGGACAAGGGAAGGATATTGAGACAAAAAAATGTATTCCAATATGCACAAAATGGCTTCCAGTCAACTCGCCTCAAATGCCAAATCGCCACAGCAAACTCGCCCCATTACCAACTCCATCCCCAATGACCAGCTCGCCCCAGCAAATTCCTCGTACCACGACGACCAACTCGCCAATCTCCAACTCGCCCCATTACCAACTCGCCCCCAGTGACCAACTTACATCCAACAACTAGGAACCAAATAATTGAAGTATGATTACCTGGTGCTGATTAGCTTTAAATTTTAAAATAATCAACCAGATCAATACATTAAAAAACATCAATGGGGCATAGATGCATATCCATATATATAAGCATAATGAAATAAGACCAATTGGCCAAGGGCCCATAATTATGTGCTCTTCTGGACTCAAGTCTTTAAGCTTTTTTCAGATAGCCAGTGTTGATACTGAGATTTGCAGAAGAAGAAGAATACGAATAAGAAGAAGAAGAAGAAGAAGAAGAAGAAGAAGAAGAAGAAGAAGAAGAAGAAGAAGAAGAACCCCCCAGATGTTTTAACAGATTCGTGTACGGGGGATTACAAATACGGTGAACAAAACTAGCAGGATTTCATCATATTCATTTCTAAGACAGAACTTCACGAGAATCATGCCTCACAAATGTCACAATCGGATCGCATTCGGATTGAATCGTATTCAGTGGGTCGGCTCCTTTAAAGGGGCACACTGAAGGATGAGTTTTTGCAAGAAACACGTCGAGATCACCAGGAAAAACCCCTTTACAGAGATCGCAACACTCACTTTGCTCTGGTTTCTTAGAAATAAAACCGTCAAATCGGCGATTCCTCCTTGGCGGAGGTGCTGGAAGTCAGATTCTTTCAGTGAAAGATGCGCCTTCTCTTTTCTAATTGCCGCCTGAGTCGCTTAGACCAAATCACGAAATCTCCACAATACAAGCCTTTTTATTTAGTTTACCAAAAGGAGGTTCGCTCACAACAAAGGAAATAGCTCCTTTTTTATACTGCATAACAAAGAAGAAAAAGCTTCACCCAATCTGAATGGCTTCCACCCACCCCGTCCAAAACGGCTTCTCTCTCCGGCAACTCCGCCAAGGAGGAATTGCCGTTTTGACAGTTTAATTTCTAGGAAACCAGAACAAAGTGAGTGTTCCGATCCTTGAAAAGGCTGTCTTTCTGGTGATCTCGACGCGTTTCTTGCAAAATCTCATCCGTCAGGGTGCCCCTTTAAGGGAAAAAAGGGTTTTATGAGAAGAATGTGTGCCTTTCTATCAAGGGGAATGCAATAACAAAAAAAGAGACAAATAAAAGCGGAGTGGGAGGGAACGTTTTTTTAATTAAAGGGAGAGAACTACTTCAAAGCGCACAGTTTCAGCACTGGGTCTTCTCCCCCTACAGCGAACACTCTGCCTTCGTCCGAGGAATCGAGGGCCATGACTGGCCGGGTCATCTTGACGCTGCCCAGATGCTGCAACAATCGTCATCGTCATTATTATAATCATCGTCTTCGTCGTCGTCACATCATCATCGGTATCATCGCGTCGTCGACAGCATCATCATCATCATTTCAATCGTCATGATCACCGTCATGATTTTCGTCGTCCTCATCATTACTGTATTCATCAACATCATTATCATCGATGTCAACATCGTCATGAACATCATCATCATTATCGTAGTCGCCTCAGTCGTCAACATAATGCTATATGCAATAAAATAGGTTGTTCGATTTTTCAATTTAAAAAAAGCCACTGACAAACGGCAACGTTTAACGTATTTTCTTTTCCTTTTTTTTTGAAAGACAACGTGATATAATTCAAATTTTTTAAACGTTTAAAAAAACAAAACCGAGAAATTAAAGATTTATTATTGATATTGTGCTTTTGCCTTTTAGTAAGGGAAAAGACAACCGGGTTCTATTTGCAAATGAAACAAACAAAAGCAAAGCAAAAAGAAAAGTACCGATAAAACGTTAACATCTTTTTTTAAAAACGTATACAGTTGCACCAATTTGACTGCATTTATCAAAGAGGTCAGTATGTATTGCTCTGGTCCTCTGGTCATCTCTATCAATGACCTCCACAGATATCATACATTTTGTTGCATATTTTCTATGCGTTTTGTAATGTTCTCATTTGGTCATTTCAGTGAATGGCTTCCACACAGAACTGTTGCCTCTGCCTCAACACACAACAGCAACAACAACAACAGCCGATAACAATCCTCATAATGTTCTGTCTGACCTTCATGTCATCTCGGTCGATGACCTCCACGGAGTTGGTGCCGCTGCCTCCGGCCACCACAATGTCGTCATCAGCGTACTGGGCGCAGTACAGGAAGGCGCCGTCCTTGCAAGGGAAGGGCAGGTCCCGAATCAGCTTGCCCTCCCCGTAGTGGAACTCCTGGAGGGCGTGGTTGGCGCACCACGAACCCGTCAGTATGGTGTGACCCTAACAATACAAACAACACACAATACTGTCAATAATGTACAGGGCTCCCAATTGTCCCGCAAAACAAGGGGTCCCAGGGACTCCTTCACTTACAGTATAGAGGGTCCTAGAGGCGGGATAGAGGGTCCCAGTGGCATAGCGAACGCTAATAAGAATTGTTCTAGTGCATCCCTGGGACCTCCTGCATTCTTTTGGAGGGTCCTGTAGAATTTAAGCGCTTCATAGACCCCCTGGGACTTTCAGCTTGCCCTCCCTCGTATAGTCAGGGCTGCTAGTCATAATTTATGAGTGATCGAAACTGTTTTAAAATCTTCTTGACACGTTCTCCACCGAGTAAAGTGCACTGTGATTTATTTATAATAATCACAGGGTCGCGTGACCCTGATACTGGCCACAGACTTGTTTGGGGCCGACTCTAGGTTGTATCAGTGGGTTGTAAAGAATCGCCGCAGAAAGTTTGGAACTTTTGTCCAGCAAGATCGAAAGCCATGAAATGTTGGGATTAGTGTCCCCTACTAGTAATGGAAAGCTTGCTCCTGTAAAGTGTGGTTGGCGCACCACGAGCCAGTCATTATCGTGTGACCCTGCACAATTAGCATGATGATGATAATGATGTCTGTTGCACGTCCATGACACATTCAATCGTATCCTTAGATAGTATCTACTATTACGCAAAGCTAGATCCATCATATATGATAGCACACACCCAGCCAACCGTCTGTTTCAATCTCTCCCTTTTGGTAAAAAGTTCTGTTCTTTTAAGTGCAGATCTAGCCGCCTGAAGAACAGCGCTTACCCCTCTGCTGTCAGAGCCATCAATACTCAGTAGGCTCACCCCCCTAGGGGAAGTCTTTATCTTATTCCGCTCAGTTATACTTGGTATGTGCGCGCGCGCGCGCGTGCGTGTGTGTGTGTGTGTGTGTGTGTGTGTGCGTGTGCGTGCGTGCGCTCGCATGTTGGGATAAATGTGTATGCACACGTGTATATGTGTGTATTGGTGTATGCGTAGATGTGTGTCTGAGAGCAGGAGATAATCTGAGGGAGAAATACATGATTATATAAGCTGATTTTGCTACCATATATTCGTTTTCTCTTTTATTGGTTGTCCATCCATGTGCATGTTTTCGTTGTTGTTGGATCGTGTCTTGTGCAAAACCAAAACGATTTCCTTTGTACACTGATGCATTGGCTAATTAAATAATCTTGAATCTTGAAAATAGCACATTTAATACCAAAGTGCTAAGCTACTTACATTGATGTCCATGGCATCCCCGCATACATGTGGCCCGTGGATCTGTCTCTTGATGCCGTCATTGGTACGTGAGTCCCAAATCTGAAAGAAACACACGCACAAAGCACATGAACATTACTGTAAAATAGACCACAACGACCATGCGCAGAAGAACCGCTTTTTAAACCATAATCTAAGCTGACAAAAAGTCAATAAAACAAAGATGTAAACAACACTCTCTATTGGCCACTGCAACTAGGGTTATTAACGCCCTTGACGGCAAGAGTTAAGCCCTTGTTGATCGGTTTCCAAAAGGGCATTCACTCTTGCAAAAGGCAGCCATTAAGTGGCCTCAAATAGGGTTATTGGCGAGAGTTAATCCCTTGTTTGGTCAGTACTCAACCATCTTCCCCCACCCACCAAGGGCATTCACTCTTGCAAAAGGTGTTCTTTGCAGTAGCCAATACATACAAAGCGCATAACTATATGACACCAACACCCAATTTTGTTCTCACCCAGAACATAACAAGACAGAAAGAAATTTGCATAATATAAAATTAACGGTAACTAAAGAATGAAGTATGCTTGTATTCTTGAATACTCAATACTCAAAAAAGTAACCTACATTTTTTTGTTAGTTACTCGTTAACAGATTTATTTCTCATCTTCGGCATTTCTATCTCCGTCTGTCTGTCTGTCTTTCTCTGTCTCTCTCTTTCTGTCTCTCTCTCACCTTGATGTGGTTGTCCCATCCTGAAGTGAGGAAGATGTTCTCATTGTCAGGGTGGAACTTGAGGCAGTACACCCTCATGGTGTTCCCTGCCTCCAGGTTTTGGTCCTCTTCGTTGTTAGTCTGTCTGTCTGTCTTTCTCTGTCTCTCTCTGTCTTTATGTCTCTCTTTCTCTCTCACCTTGATGTGGTTGTCCCATCCTGAAGTGAGGAAGATGTTCTCAGTGTCAGGGTGGAACTTGAGGTAGTACACCCTCATAGTGTTCCCTGCCTCCAGGTTTTGGTCCTCTTCGTTGTTAGTCTGTCTGTCTGTCTTTCTCTGTCTCTCTCTGTCTTTATGTCTCTCTTTCTCTCTCACCTTGATGTGGTTGTCCCATCCTGAAGTGAGGAAGATGTTCTCAGTGTCAGGGTGGAACTTGAGGTAGTACACCCTCATAGTGTTCCCTGCCTCCAGGTTTTGGTCCTCTTCGTTGTTAGTCTGTCTGTCTGTCTTTCTCTGTCTCTCTCTGTCTTTATGTCTCTCTTTCTCTCTCACCTTGATGTGGTTGTCCCATCCTGAAGTGAGGAAGATGTTCTCAGTGTCAGGGTGGAACTTGAGGTAGTACACCCTCATAGTGTTCCCTGCCTCCAGGTTTTGGTCCTCTTCGTTGTTAGTCTGTCTGTCTGTCTTTCTCTGTCTCTCTCTGTCTTTATGTCTCTCTTTCTTTCTCACCTTGATGTGGTTGTCCCATCCTGAAGTGAGGAAGATGTTCTCAGTGTCAGGGTGGAACTTGAGGTAGTACACCCTCATAGTGTTCCCTGCCTCCAGGTTTTGGTCCTCTTCGTTGTTAGTCTGTCTGTCTGTCTTCTCTCTGTCTCTCTCTGTCTTTATGTCTCTCTTTCTTTCTCACCTTGATGTGGTTGTCCCATCCTGAAGTGAGGAAGATGTTCTCAGTGTCAGGGTGGAACTTGAGGTAGTACACCCTCATAGTGTTCCCTGCCTCCAGGTTTTGGTCCTCTTCGTTGTTAGTCTGTCTGTCTGTCTTTCTCTCTTTCTTCCTTTCTTTCTCTTCTCACCTTGATGTTGTTGTTTTTGCTGTCCCATCTTTTGGGCCGTACAGTGGCGTTGCTTCCACGGCGCTCATTCCGAGTCCCAACTCGCAGCCACAACTCCGCACGTTCATGTCGCAGAATCCGAGACCAGCAGTCCAAGGGGAGGTAATCTAAGTTAGGCCGTCAGGAGGCAACCAACCGAGGAGACACTGCACTGCTGCTGAGTCACTTCGGTGGACTTCAGTGGAGCCTGTTCAGGACACCACCTACTAAGCCCCCTACTGACGACACTATTCTCTTAGTCGCGGAGCCAGCGTGAGTGAGGTCCTCCTCCGAGGGCGCCACCACGACCGTCCACCGACAGCTCCCCAGAACATACTGCTCCCCATGACTTTGACCCGAACGCACCAAGGCATAGACTGGATTGGAAACCGAAACTGAGGTCACCATGAGAGCAGGGCTTGCAAAGCCACATACTTTGAGACATTTTTCTTTTTAAAGATTGATGGAAATGAGGCAGATGACTATGATGATGATGATGATGATGATGCTATGAAGTTCCGTATCGGTCTGAGACTGCATGACAGGACTGTATTCTACGCTTCCTTTCATAATGATATCCCGGCGTTAACCAGGCCCGAGAACTACAGGCATCTGCAGTGTTGGTCGTGAAATTAGAGCAACACTCTCAGACTCACATCCGTTAAGCGGATGAAGCTCGACTGTGTGGTTTCAGTCTTCCCATTGAGCCCATAGCCACCACCTTGATGTGATTGTCCCATCCTGAAGTGAGGAAGATGTTCTTATTGTCAGGGTGGAACTTGAGGGAGTACACCCTCATAGTGGTCCCTGCCTCCAGGTTTTGATACTCTGTCTTTCCTTTCTTTCTTTCTATCTTTTCTTTCTTTATTTTGTCTTTCTTTCTTCCATTATTTATATTATGCCTAGATGTGATTCTCCCATCCAGAAGTGAGGAAGATGTTCCCGTTGTCAGGGTGGTACCCTCATGCGTTTCCTGACTCCAGATTTTGGTGGTCATCTACTTTGTTCTTCTGTCTTTCTTTCGTCTCTTTCTTTCTTTCTCTCTCACCTTGATGTGACTGTCCCAGCCTGAAGTAAGGAAGATGTTCTGACGATCACGCTGGAACCCTTATGTGTTTCCTGACTCCCGAGTTTTGATCTCTATTTTGTTATTCTTTCTTTCTTTCTTCCAGGTTTTTTTTCTTTCTTTCTTTTCACCTTGATGTGATTGTCCCATCCTGAAGTGAGGAAGATGTTCTCAGTGTCAGGGTGGAACTTGAGGGAGTACACCCTCATAGTGTTCCATGCCTCCAGGTGTTCATACTCGTCGTTGTTAATCTGTCTGTCCTTTCTTTCTTTTCCTTTCTGTTTTCTTTCTTTCTTCCTTTATGTATTTCTTGCCTAGATGTGATTGTCCCATCCAGAAGTGAGGAAGATGTTCTCATCGTCAGGGTGGTACCCTCATGCGCTTCCTGACTCCAGATGTTGGTCCTCTACTTTGTTTGTCTGTCGTTCGTTTGTCCCTTTCTGTCTTTCTGTCTCTCTTTCTCACCTTGATGTGGTTGTCCCAGCCTGAAGTGAGGAAGATGTTCTCGTTGTCAGGGTGGAACTTGAGGCAGTACACCCTCATGGTGTTCCCTGCCTCCAGGTTCTGGTCCTCAGGACTGACGTTGGCCCCGTACCCTATGTACGTCTTCTTCTCCTGTGGTATGCACAAACACGACACTGGGTTGAGATGTGTTAGAGAGAGAGAGAGAGAGAGAGAGAGAGAGAGAGAGAGAGAGAGAGAGAGAGAGAGAGAGAGAGAGAGAGAGAGAGAGAGAGAGAGAGAGAGACAGAGAGAGAGAGAGAGAGAGAGAGAGGGAGAGAGAGAGAGAGAGAGAGAGAGAGAGAGAGAGAGAGAGAGAGAGAGAGAGAGAGAGAGAGAGAGAGAGAGAGAGAGAGAGAGAGAGAGAGGGGTAAGAATGAACTAATGAATTCATAAATAAATAAATTAAATTCATCTATGTATTCATTCATAAGAGAGAGAGAGAGAGGAGGGGAGGGGAAGGGGAGAAACAGAGAGTACGAAACACACAGACACAGAGTACTATGAGTCTGATCTGTCTTCAGATCCATTTCAAAGAATGAATAATATGCACCCACAGAGCATAGCATGTAAGGGGGAAAGCAGAACAGAACACGATGGTTTTAGAAGCAGAAACAGAGAAAGAGAGGGCAAAGAAAAAGAGGGGACAGGGATAGACAGCGAGACAGAGAGAAGGGGGATGGGAAGACAGACAGACAGACACACACATTGTGTGTCTTGGTATGATAGTCAAGTCTTTCACACACACACACACACACACACACACACACACACACACACACACACACACACACACACACACACACACACACACACACACACAAAGACACACACACACACACACACAGACACACACACACACACACACACACACAGACACACACACACACACACACACACACACACACACGCACGCAGACACACACACACACACACACACACACGTACGCAGACACGCAGACACTCATACACACACATACACACACACACACACACACACACACACACACACACACACACACACACACACACACACACACACACACACACACACAGTACCTTGTGTGTCTTGCCATCATAGACCCTGACAGCCAGGTCCTTGCCGCACGTGCAAAAGTCGAAGCCGTCCACGCTGAAATCCATGGTGTTGATCTCGTTCTTGTCCTCTGCCACACGAAACATCAGCGAAACTAACAATCTGTCCTTTTACAACAACACAAATATCGAGAGAAAGACAAACATTGTGGAATATTTGCATCAAATGTGGTTTTTGCTTTCACAAAATGGAGCTAAGATTCTTGATAAACAATTGAAAACAAAATGTTAATATCGAAGCTAGTTTTTATTTTACAGCCATTTGAAGCTTGATATCCCAGACAAGCCATGTGCAGAAATTTCACACACAGGAGAAGCTATTGGCTCTTTGTTGCGATTGAATCGTTTTCAATAATCAGCAAATAAACACAGAAACTATTCTAATTTAGAATTCGTTCTTCGAGCATGGCTATAATTCATAAAAATAGAGACAGACATGCCCTAATCAGAAAGTTAATATTTTGGTAGGTGTTAGCTAATTTCAGTTCCTATTTCTAAATCATGCTTTGCGATTAGTGTCGGTTTTTTTCTCATACATAAACATGGCGAAACGTTTTCTTCTTCTTCTTCTTCTGCGTTCACAGGCCATATGGCCATAATGGGTAAGGTACGTACGTGTCCGGTTTTCAGTTTTCACTGATCTCCCCGCTGGGTACAGCCGACACATTCCGATTTCGGAGGAGCGCAAAGGATAAAAATTATTTTGAAGATTTTTTTTTTTAAAAAGGCAGTAGAATGGGCCAATAAGTCAGAAAGATAGTAGATGATAGAAAGCAAATGGAAAAGGCAGAGTCAAAGAGAGTGGCAGATTAGAGGAAGTTACAAGCACAGAACTTCCAGAAGGTGGGGGAACTATTTTTTATGAAAGATCCCCCGGTATCCCCACGGGGAGTGGCGAAACTAAAACGTCGTTCTTAACTTCTGTAACTGTGTACTTTGACACCCGTTGTTGTTGTTTTCTATTAATGCTATGAACATAATGTTGCATAATGTGGGCAAACTTGGGGGTTACTCCCTCCCTTTCTTCCCACATAGCAGGGGAGGCACCCGGGATTCCAAAAATCACTGAGAGTCACGTAGGCCTAATGCCTTCAACTTTGAGGATCATAAACATTCAACAACACACTCAGTTGTAAAATCGTTCTTCATTGCAATCGAGAAAAACAATCAATTGTTATACAACTCTCCTTTTCACCCTACTATTGGCCCCGACTTCAGGCTAATGTCCACCAATCCCCATTTGAGTCAAAGACCCACCAGATCACGTGTCAAAATCACGGGTTTCACGTGTCTTCCATCTTATAGCTGGAAAGAAATCTTGTTTTGACCAGGGCTCACTCCCATACACATACCCCCAAATTCAAACCAAACATAATTTTAAAGAGCAGCATCAATTTGAAGTTGGTGACATTGTATGTGGGTCACAGCAACCCAGAAAAAAACCCAAGCGACTTACTCGTGGTGCGTCAGTGTGTCTTTAATGCCTTTGAGTGTATATGTAATGATATCTAGTTGCTAACAATGAAACCATAGTATGGCACAAAAACATCACAGTGCTACAAAACCCCCACAACGAAAACAGAAAATAATGAACAAAAAAACAACCCACCACCAACAACGAAAAATGAAGTTTCGTTCTTTAATAGGACTTCGTGGAAGATGCCATCAATGAAATGACAATGGATTTGTCCGAAGACAGCTCGGGGCACCACAACTGTCAGAATCACGCCTCTCAGAATCACTGCTGTCAGAGGAACGAATGTCAGAGCCAGCCGTCTAGATCCTGCTCCCCCTCACCTTTGATAATGGCCTTGTTCCCGCCCTCCCCGGTGTCCGTGTTGCAGAGGTACACGTAGCCCTCGGCCGTGGCCACGTAGAGCAGGTGAGGGGTGGTGGGGTGCCAGCGCAGACACATGACCGGGTAGCCCCCGTGACGGTGGGGCCGCAGCTCCTTCAGCTTCTCGCCCGTCAACGGGTTGTACAGCTGTACACAGTACAAGTGTATGTCAGCCCGTCAACGGGTTGTACAGCTGTACACAGTACAAGTGTATGTCAGCCCGTCAACGGGTTGTACACAGTACAAGTGTATGTCAGCCTGTCAACGGGTTGTACAGCTGTACAAGTGTATGTCAGCCCGTCAACGGGTTGTACAGCTGTACACAGTACAAGTGTATGTCCGCCAGTCAACGGGTTGTACAGCTGTACACAGTACAAGTGTATGTCAGCCCGTCAACGGGTTGTACACAGTACAAGTGTATGTCAGCCTGTCAACGGGATGTACAGCTGTACACAGTACAAGTGTATGTCCGCCAGTCAACGGGTTGTACAGCTGTACACAGTACAAGTGTATGTCAGCCCGTCAACGGGTTGTACAGCTGTACACAGTACAAGTGTATGTCAGCCCGTCAACGGGTTGTACAGCTGTACACAGTACAAGTGTATGTCAGCCCGTCAACGGGTTGTACAGCTGTACACAGTACAAGTGTATGTCAGCCCGTCAACGGATTGTACAGCTGTACACAGTACAAGTGTATGTCCGCCAGTCAACGGGTTGTACAGCTGTACACAGTACAAGTGTATGTCAGCCCGTCAACGGGTTGTACAGCTGTACACAGTACAAGTGTATGTCAGCCCGTCAACGGGTTGTACAGCTGTACACAGTACAAGTGTATGTCAGCCCGTCAACGGATTGTACAGCTGTACACAGTACAAGTGTATGTCCGCCAGTCAACGGGTTGTACAGCTGTACACAGTACAAGTGTATGTCAGCCCGTCAACGGGTTGTACAGCTGTACACAGTACAAGTGTATGTCAGCCCGTCAACGGGTTGTACAGCTGTACACAGTACAAGTGTATGTCAGCCCGTCAACGGGTTGTACAGCTGTACACAGTACAAGTGTATGTCAGCCAGTCAACGGGTTGTACAGCTGTACACAGTACAAGTGTATGTCAGCCCGTCAACGGGTTGTACAGCTGTACACAGTACAAGTGTATGTCAGCCCGTCAACGGATTGTACAGCTGTACACAGTACAAGTGTATGTCAGCCCGTCAACGGGTTGTACAGCTGTACACAGTACAAGTGTATGTCAGCCCGTCAACGGGTTGTACAGCTGTACACAGTACAAGTGTATGTCAGCCAGTCAACGGGTTGTACAGCTGTACACAGTACAAGTGTATGTCAGCCCGTCAACGGGTTGTACAGCTGTACACAGTACAAGTGTATGTCAGCCAGTCAACGGGTTGTACAGCTGTACACAGTACAAGTGTATGTCAGCCCGTCAACGGGTTGTACAGCTGTACACAGTACAAGTGTATGTCAGCCCGTCAACGGGTTGTACAGCTGTACACAGTACAAGTGTATGTCAGCCCGTCAACGGGTTGTACAGCTGTACACAGTACAAGTGTATGTCAGCCCGTCAACGGGTTGTACAGCTGTACACAGTACAAGTGTATGTCAGCCCGTCAACGGGTTGTACAGCTGTACACAGTACAAGTGTATGTCAGCCAGTCAACGGGTTGTACAGCTGTACACAGTACAAGTGTATGTCAGCCCGTCAACGGGTTGTACAGCTGTACACAGTACAAGTGTATGTCAGCCAGTCAACGGGTTGTACAGCTGTACACAGTACAAGTGTATGTCAGCCCGTCAACGGGTTGTACAGCTGTACACAGTACAAGTGTATGTCAGCCCGTCAACGGGTTGTACAGCTGTACACAGTACAAGTGTATGTCAGCCCGTCAACGGGTTGTACAGCTGTACACAGTACAAGTGTATGTCAGCCAGTCAACGGGTTGTACAGCTGTACACAGTACAAGTGTATGTCAGCCAGTCAACGGGTTGTACAGCTGTACACAGTACAAGTGTATGTCAGCCCGTCAACGGGTTGTACAGCTGTACACAGTACAAGTGTATGTCAGCCAGTCAACGGGTTGTACAGCTGTACACAGTACAAGTGTATGTCAGCCCGTCAACGGGTTGTACAGCTGTACACAGTACAAGTGTATGTCAGCCAGTCAACGGGTTGTACAGCTGTACACAGTACAAGTGTATGTCAGCCAGTCAACGGGTTGCACAGCTGTACACAGTACAAGTGTATGTCAGCCCGTCAACGGGTTGTACAGCTGTACACAGTACAAGTGTATGTCAGCCAGTCAACGGGTTGTACAGCTGTACACAGTACAAGTGTATGTCAGCCCGTCAACGGGTTGTACAGCTGTACACAGTACAAGTGTATGTCAGCCCGTCAACGGGTTGTACAGCTGTACACAGTACAAGTGTATGTCAGCCCGTCAACGGGTTGTACAGCTGTACACAGTACAAGTGTATGTCAGCCAGTCAACGGGTTGTACAGCTGTACACAGCACACGTCGCATATGTCAGTCTCTCGTTCCCGACTACGACTTCCAGATAGCAGAGGAGGCAGCTATATGCTAATCTGGAAAGCTGGGCTAAAAGTGTGTTTATTCTGGAGATAATAATAGTACATGTATATAGCGCTTTACCTCAGATGAGGCCAAAGCGTTTTACAATCAATTATTCATCAACAGACAACAAAAACAGCATTCAAGAATGACACCAACCAGCAACAACGCATATACAAACAACTCTCTATCTCTCTAACACACACACACACGCGCGCGCACGCACACACACACACACACACACATTTATCGACGCCAACTCGTTCATACCCCATTCGTAAGCCACAGCAACCGAGCCGTACGGACTGACCACATACACCAACACACATACACAAACACCCTCACACACAACGTACGCACGCAGACAGACACACACACAGACACGCACACAGACACACACACACACACATATGCGTGCCCACACAACCCACAAAACAAACAAAAAACACATGTATGCACACATGCATGCTCACACACACACACACACACACACACACACACACACACACACACACACTCACACGCGCACACACACACACACACACACACACACACACACACACACACACACACACTCACTCACCACAAAACACAGCACAAACCTCTTATTCAATCTTCCCTCCCGTGCACACAACGATAGACAACTGATCAAATATTTAGGGTGCAGCAGGAAAAAGATGGGTTTTAAGAGAGGTTTTGAATGAGGAGACTGAGTTGGAGTGTCGGAGAGGAGAAGACAGAGAATTCCACAGAGATGGTGTCTGACAAGAAAAAGAACGTTGGACAGCAGATTTGAGACGGATGGAGGGAAGGGAACCAACCCTGCACAGGATTGGTTAGGTTAGGTTAGGTACATTATAGTCACAGAGGCTTCTCTGTGAAATTCGGGTTGCTTCCACCTGGAGAGCGCGTCGCAGCCAGAGGCACGCCACCCAATTTTTTTAATATTTTTTTTGCATGCGGTTTTTGTGTGACTGATGAGGAAGGAAGGGAGGGGGGGGGGGGGGGGGTACATTTTGACCAAATGACAACTTTTTCGTTGCCATTGGGTTTAACGTGTGCTAAGTGCATGGGCATACGGGACCTCGGTTTATCGTCTCATCCGAAAGACTCCACGTTCAGACCGCAAGGCCTAGTGCAAAGTGAAAGGAAAAATTCCCTGTACCCCTGTGGCGTTGGGGAAGGTCCCCAAAGACCAGCTAATCATGTTGACAGCAGCATTTAACATTAATAATAAACTGAGCAACAGAACTCAGTCAAACAAGCGACTAATTAAAGACAAACAGCGTGCGTACAATGACACCTCCACCCCCAAAGCCAGCCGCCAGGATGGACCCGTCGTAGTTGTACTGCAGGGAGTAGGTGCCCTTGTAGTGGGCATCATACTCCACCGTCGTCAGACTCAGGACCTCATGCAGCTTGTGTTTTGCCCCTGCGTGCAGACACACAGACAGAAAATTCACAATTCACAAAGTTAACTGATCCAGGACTTCTGCCCATCATGTCAGACGGGTGGGGGTTACAAAAGGACACACAACAATCACAACAAATCATCAGAAACAGACAGACAGAAAGGCAGAGAGAGAGAGACATATACAGACAGACAAAGATGGAGGGAGAAAGAGAGAAAGACGGGGGCAGAGAGAAGGAAGTATTTATTAGGAATTTTTGTGTTTTGTATTATTATTGCATACACGGGTCGTGTTTAAGAAATATACTTTAAAAAAATAATTGACGAGAAGACACGAGAATACGATCATGAAAATTAAGACTTATGAATGATTCCACTTTCCCCCTACAAAACAGGGACAGGGGAAATTGATAAGACAATAGGATTACAAGTGATATATTAGCACACCTTACTACACAAACACACCCTATAGACACAACATGTTCCCGATGCAAGCACAAACACACACATAGGTAACCAATTTCACACAAACATACACGCAAGGAATCATACATACACACACACAGACACACATACACACACACAGACACACATACACACACACAGACACACAAAA
>CM065680.1:10477802-10507802 GCA_017654935.2 Phymorhynchus buccinoides | reverse complement strand
TATAGGTTTGTGGCTTGAGCCACAAACAAAAAGAGGCACAGTTCTTTTGGTGTGCGTAGACGAAGCATTACGCTTAGCTTTTGTGTTTTCGTCGACACCCAAAGCAAAGTGAAACACAACATGACAGAATCTATTTGCAGTAGAAAGGATTGTGTCCTGCACTAGTACAGTAAGTAAACGATTAGATTACCTACCCCCTTACCCTAAAGGAACGGCTTTTTATTCAACGATTGATACAAGCAAATACTAGACTTTTGAATACCTTGCGGCCAAAAACCGACGGAGAGCTGTATTCTGAATGATCAATGACGTCATTGAGCCGCCTGGTTGTAAAGGCAAGTTTTGCCATTAGCAAAATAAACTACCAGAAAAATCAATTAAAAAAATATATGGTTTTTTTCGTGACATTACTTAGAAGAACTTGCCTGAAGGTCCCTCACTGAGTGAAGATCAGTCGGCAATAGAACACCATATCGCGGGCAAACGTTCCACTTTGGAAACCATGGAAATGTGCCCGTGTAAGCATGGAAACCAACTTCTGGACATACACTCCTCTTCGTTCTGCTATCCATCTGTTGATGGCGACAATTTGATGCGGCGACAAAAAACGTCGCCCCCCCCCCCCCCCCCCCCCACCCATAGTCAAAACATCAAATATTGTCTGTTTTTAAATTTGTTATGTATGGGCAATATCACGTATTGACTATCTTTGTTTTTCTTTTTCGTAATGGCCGTTCAGTTATATTTTTCTCTTTCGCCCCCCCTCGCAGTCCCATCTGCTGTGTGTAATGATCCAAAGTTTATCAAAATAGATACCACAATAGTGTCTTCGATAGATAATCGCCAACACTTTCGGACAGACACAAACTTTCGATTATATTAATCTTCGTCAGTAACTTTTTGTTATTGTAAAAATGGCAGCTATGCTCAACGATAGCACCCAAACATAGGCGTACACCTAAAAACATACACATATATTCCCACTCGTATATTCACACACATACACACACACACGCACGCACGCACGCACGCACGCACACGCACGCACGCGCACGCACGCGCGCGCACGCGCACGCGCACGCACACACACACACACACACACACACACACTCTCTCGTTCCCACTTTTATTATGTTTGGTTACACACAGGCAGAAATGAAACAGCAAACATAGTGTGCATCAAATTAAGAGAAGTCTTTGGCAATGTCAACAATGAATACGGTAATAATATATTCATGGTGTGTAGCGATATTCTGTGATATGGTGGTCTTGGTTGATATTGTAGTCTTGGTTAGAATGCTCATAATCTGATCCCATGTATATTAATAATTATTAGGCCTATGTTATTATGCTTATGTTGATTGCGTTGCTGAATGCTATAAATAATTGTTCCTAATTTAATCCTATGTGTCTTAAAGTTATCGTGCTTTCTGCGATTGTTTTGTGATATGTTTTAAAAATGATTTGACGTTGCACATGAATGTACTTTCTCAGCTGAGATAATAAAGTGTACTTGATTTGACTTCATCCTGGCCATTTCCTGTATTACTTATGCTACACCTTCCAAAAACTCACCGCAATCATAAAATCAATTGATGATCGAGTCCGGTAAATGTTTGTCACCAGCGACAACGTTTGACGACGCGACGTTTGGAGGGGCCTCCCGGGTATGCACTTGAAACTGGCGGAGGGATATTATAATTTATACTGCTCACAATTTGCTAAGGATATTATCTTAAAGGTGAACCCGGGCGGATGAGTTTTGTAAAAAAACACGTCGAGATCGCCAGAAAGACAGCATTTTCAAGGTTCGGAACACTCACTTTGCTCTGGTTTCCTAGAAATTAAACCGTCAAAACGGCGATTCCTCCTTGGCGGGGATGCCGGAAAGAGTAGCCATTTTGGATGGGGTGGGTGGAGGTCATTCATTGTGGTTGAGGCGTTTTCTTTTTTTGTAGTGCAGTAAAAAAACAAAACCGGAGCTATTTCCTTTGTTGTGAACGAAACTCCTTTAGATAAACTGCATACAATTAAACAAAAATAATGAAAAGGCTTGTATTGCACACGCCTTCTCTTTGGGTGAAAGAATGTGACTTCCAGCACCTCCGCCAAGGAGGAATCGTCGATTTGACGGTTTGATTTCTAGGAAACCAGAGCAAAGTGAGTGTTGCAATCTCTGTAAAGGGTGTTTTCCTGGTGATCTCGACGTGTTTCTTACAAAAACTCATCCGTCAGTGTGCCCCTTTAAGCATACAAAATTATCAAAGATAAACATAAAGACATTACGTTTTTCTTATTCAGTTTAATTAACATGTCGTCTTCACATTTTGATAGAAAACAAGGTCTGAGAAAGATTTTATTGGCTTATATCAACGAACGTTTGTGATACCCCTTCAAAATGCATGAAACGGAGCGGATGGAGCGAATTTTTCATTTTCATAATTTTTGTTTCTTGTGGCAAAAAAAGTCATGGATAAGCACGTGCGAGACCCCCTCACTGCAATTCCAGCTTGGAAACGCCATTTGTGTTCTGGATGAGCTTTTGAAGCTCCTGCTGATCCAGGGTGTTCCACTCCTCTAACAAACACTGTTCTGGGTCCTTTAGACTTCTGAGCTGCTGTAGACGGCTTCTAACGGCCTTTTCAGCGAAATGACACTTTTGGGGGGTGGCATGCGAAAATCACGTGACGCACGTGAACAGGAAGTTGGATAAAACACGCTTGAGTGAGTTGATGATTGCTCTTTCCGGTCATATAATTTTTATTGCTTATAACTACACCGCCTTTTAGCAATCAAGGTAATAAAAGTCTATCCTTGGCCAATGTTGACCAGTGTAATATTATACCGACATTATCCACCCACGTGCAGCAAGTGTCAGGAATCGATCCAAATGGGATTGAGTCCTGTATCCAATGTTATCACTGCATGACGTAACTTGCACAAGTGTGCACACAAATCGGATCTTTTAAAAAATGCCACTCCTGGTGAGCTTAACGATGTTTGATTAGTTGTTTCAGTCTCTCACGGAGATTGTGCAGATAAAGAATAAAAACTGAGCTTTTGCGAATGTTTACAATAATATAATCTGCTGCAAAATTCGTGATACGTCGGTATTTCCAAAACCGAGAAGACAATCTGTTTACAGACCCCCCACACACACCCACCCCAAACGTCACGTGTCACATTCCCTCTTATGCTAGGAAGATTTCTTAAGATTTCTTACCAGCTATAAGAGGGAAAACACGTGAAAACCGTGATTTTGACACGTGACGTGGTGGGTCTTTAACGTCCTCCGAGATGAGGACATGTACGTACATGACATTTATATTTACACAACTAGTGGGTCGATCCTGGAGGCAATGCAATACCAGGAAAGACCCGTTAGTAATGGAGCTACTGCTTATTCGAAACACTAACCTTCTCCACATTCCACCCGCACTCTCAGAGTGTAGAGTGGTACAGAGGTAACGCGTTCGCCTTATGTCAAGTAAATCCGAGTTCGAACCTGGGTACAGGGTTTTTCCCCCTCTCACTCTGCACTAGGCCTTACGGTCTGAACGTGGAGTCTTTCGGATGAGACAATAAACCGAGGTCCAATGTGCCCATGCACTTAGCACGCGTTAATCCCAGTAGCAACGAAAAGGTTGTCATTTGGTCAAAATGTACCCACCCACCCTTTTTTCCCTCATCAGTCACACAGAAATCGCATGCCAATAAAACAACGTTGCTGGCCTCAGTAAAGGGGCAGACCCACTGCATTACGATTCAATCCAAATGCGATCCGATTGTGACATTTGTGAAGCATGATTCTCGTCAAGTGAAATCCTACTAGTTTTGTTCACTAGATGTGTAGTCCCACCCACACGAATCTGAAGAAATATCTGTATTTTGTGTGCATAACAACCATAGATTTGGCCTGATGAAAAGTGAGCAATTCACTTAACATTTTCCAACAAATGATATGATGGGCGTTTGTGTTTTTTGTTTAGTCTTGTATATATATTTAGCTTTATCAGACATTTTATTTTATTCGTGTTTTGGGGTCTGCGTGAGAATAGCGAATCAAAACGGTAGAATTATTTTTAGACGGAAGTATTTCACGTGAATCATGACTGACAGACATCGTCACAATCGGATTGTATTTGGGTTGAATAGTATGCAGTGTGTCGGTCGGGCCCCTTCACCTTTATGGCATAATATTTACAGCTGTGGTGAAGGACGTTACCCCACACACAGTCACTCAGAAGTCGTGGACTACCGGCAAAACAAACGGCCATTATGTCCCTTACGACAATGAAAACAAAGCACTCTCGACCCACACCACCCGTTTTCCCTTACGTTTGTTTTACAACCGTGTACCAGTACCACACACACACACGCACACACACACACATACACGCACACACATGTGCACACACACACACACGCACACACACACACACACACACACACACACACACACACACACACACACACACACACACACACACACACACACACACACACACACACACACACACACACACGTGTCTGAATCACGTTTAGTGGAAGGACGTTAAATTGAGTAACACACTCTCTCTGTCTCTCTCTGTCTCTCTCTGTCTCTCTCTCTCTCTCTCTCTCTCTCTTACCAAACCACACAGGTGGCAGAGACTCAAGGTCGGGTTTTGTCCTAACAGCAATCACTAAGATCGAAAGCGCAGCATTGTACCTTGGGCAAACAAATGTTGGCCCAACCGTCCAGAATAGTCAACTGCCCTCTCTGCTATATGATAGTCATAGTCGAAAACGACAGACTGGTAAACAAAACAAAAGTCGAAAGCGCTTTCAATGTTTGATTGAAAGACGAGTCACAGAGTCGTCTCTGTGAAATTCGGGTTGCTCCCACCTAGAGAGCGCGTTGCAGTTAGTGCTACGCCACCTCTTTTTTCGTGGGTGGACATCAGTGTGACTTGAATGGGACATCAGTGCGACATGTCTGCATCAGCATACACGCACATTCACTCACGTTGGTAATGCTACCCCGGCGAATGTGAACAAGAAAATCATCATATAGTAAAAAGCCAAGTGTCCGTCCGTGTGTGTGTGTGTCTGTGTGAAACACAAAACCGGCCTTATAACTCCGCCGTTTTTCGACCGAATCGCTTCCAATTTGCTGTGAGCCCTAACGGGGCGATGGCAACGGCAACCGAGGCGGCCGTGTCATTTGCGCGGTTTCGCAAATGCGCCAAACGCGCATCCGCCGGCCTCTCGGCGCCCGTATCTCCGGCGTTTCTGGACCGATTGCCTTCGAATTTGGCAGGTACATGACCGGGTACGGTGACTATCGGTGTGCACAAACCGGAAGCGAATCGGTTCACAAACGTGTGCGCTATACGCTGCTTTACCTTTTCACGAATAAGTCCGCCGTTTCTTAACCGAATCGCCTCAAATTGGCTGTCAGCCTTGCTATGGCCTGGGCAAAGCCTAGCAGCAAATTGGAAGACAATCGGGAGAGCGCGTCACTCTCACAGCAGCGCCAACGTCAAACAGGGCCTTATAACTCCGCCGTTTCTTAACCGAATCGCTTCAAATTTGCTGTACTCAGCGTTACCAGTACTTGGCTTTACCGTTACTAGGCGTTACCAGTACGGTGCATTGCCAGTACTAGGCGTTGCGCTAGTATTAAATAAAGACTGCTGTACAACATATAAGTATGTTCCTCCCTTTCTCTGAATCGCTCACCCCTAGATTTTTGTTCATAAAAAAGAAGTAAGCAACCCCAATAAAAAAATAAAACATGTTTATTTTTTCCCCCGCGATTTGTCGCACATTGCGACATATTACGATAGTGCGACATATCGCACATTGCGACATATTACGATAGTGCGACATATCGCGACCTAACACACTCACTTAAGAGTAATCATACTAATCAACTCGCTGACGTGCTAATTGCCTGCATTGGCAAGGTTTCATATACCTCACATGTTGACAATCGACATGAATGTATGGGATCTGATATATGATCTAAAATTATATTCATAAGAATCACATCGATAGTGTCATAATCATAACAATTTTCATATCATTTTGACTGGAGACAAAAATGGTAGAATGGGGAAACTCACCAGGGTTTGTGTTTGGTGATCAAGGTAGAAAAAGGGAAGAAGCAAGCTTTGCGCTCGTAGAGCTTTCATCAGAGTGGGGGTTAGTGAGAGAGAGAGAGAGGAGAGAGAGAGAGAGAGAGAGAGAGAGAGAGAGAGAGAGAGAGAGAGAGAGAGAGAGAGAGAGAGAGAGAGAGAGTGAGAGAGAGAGAGAGAGAGAGAGAGAGGAGAGAGAGAGAGAGAGAGAGAGAGAGAGAGAGAGGGAGAGAGAGAGGAGAGAGAGAGAGGAGAGAGAGAGAGAGAGAGAGAGAGATTGGAGAGAGATGGAGAGAGAGAGAGAGAGAGAGAGAGAGAGAGAGAGAGAGAGAGAGAGAGAGAGAGAGAGAGAGAGAGAGAGAGAGAGAGAGAGAGAGAGAGAGAGAGAGAGAGAGAGAGAGAGAGAGAGAGAGAGAGAGAGAGAGAGAGAGAGAGAGTTTAAAAGCAATATGACAGCAAAAAGCTGAATAGAGCTCAGAATGAAAAGAGAGGGTTAATTGATTGTGATTATTAATTTTCATTTGACACCTTACGTTCTCTAAGTTAGACAGACTGCCAACGAGCGTGGAATACACAACATAATTATTTGAATGTATGTGACGGGAAATTTTGGAATCCGGGAAAATTGGGAATCTTCCCGGGAAAAATTGGAATTTCCCATATTTCCCGTGAAGGTTCCGAATTTTCCCAACATCGGGAAGATCAATGGGTATTAATTAATCGTGGTGGATTTCCAACCCTTTTTCTAACTCTGCACTCACGCGCGCGCGCATACACACATCTACACACGTGAGTGCGCGCGCGCACACACACACATACACATCTACACACGTGAGCGCGAGCACACACACACACACACACACACACACACACATACACACACACACACACACACACACACGCGCGCGCGCGCGCATGTCAAGCATACGATCGCCTATATTACTTTTGAAAAAGTAAAGAAATGTAACAACAATCAAAGGCATGCAATAGTTTATGTGTGTCCGTGTATAAGCGCACGCGTGTACATGTGTGTGTGTGTGTGTGTGTGTGTGTGTGTGCGTGCGTGCGCGTGCGTGCGTGCGTGCGTGCGTGTGTGTGTGTGTGCGTGTGCGTGTGTGCGTGCGCGCGTGTGCGCGTGCGCGTGCGTGCGTGTGTTGTTTGTATGTGTGTGTGTGTGTGTGTGAGTGCGTGTGTGTGTGTATATACACATGTGTGTGCTTAAGTATGTTTGTGTGTGCATGTGTCTGTTAGTGTGTGCGTGCGTGCATGTGTGTATTTGGGTTTGTGTGTATGTCATAAATTGAGAGAAGGAGAGGGCAGGATAGGAGGCGGAGGTATTACATCTAGCCTATTATCTTGGGGCTGTTGTGCCAGTTAGTAGTTAATGTCCCTCCCCCTCTCCCCCTGTCTAATATTTCTTCCAGTACCTTGATCTAAATCCGCAGACGTGCCAAATAAAATACTACAGGAGTGGATTACGAACATGTGCAGACCGGTTTGGTAAGGGTGACTAGAGGGTTGGGGGATTCGAGAGAGGCTAAGGTAGGAGGAACAGGGACATTGCGGTACGGAGTACGGGTAAATCTCTTTGGTAGGAATAGCAAGTATTAAGGGTTGGAGGTGTTGTACACTTCCAGCATTCATCCATGTTTTTTGTGTTTTTTTACCGAATTCTCTTCTACTTATTTTCATCGTCTTCGGTATATTATATAAAACATCTCTTAGTTTGTACTGGTGTTCCTCGTTTTAGGCCCGACATTCCTTATAAGACATAACCATTTTGTGTGTGTGTTTAAATCATTAAACGTATGTTGTGAAATTTCAATATTTACCAGGCCGCAAGTGACGTCAAAACTTGAGAGAAAGAGCGGCACAGAGAGAGAGGGGGGGGGGGGAGAGGAGAGAGAGAGAGAGAGAGAGAGAGAGAGAGAGAGAGAGAGAGAGAGAGAGAGAGAGAGAGAGAGAGAGAGAGAGAGAGAGAGAGAGAGAGAGAGAGGCAGACATACAGACAGAGACTGAGAGATAATATGTTATAGTTTTTCAGTGTGCGTGTGCACGCGTGTGTATGTGTGTGTGTGTGCGTGCGCGCGCACACGTGTGCATGTGTGTGTCTGTGTCTCTGTGTGTGTCTGTGTGTGTCTGTGTATGTCTGAAGTGAGTCTGTACTGCAGTTCACAAGACATTTCCTGGGCAGAGAAAGAACCTCCCCCCCCCCCCCCCCCCCCTCAAATTTCCGCTGTGAAATTGTTCAGAGAAGCAGCATTCTGCCATCCCCATTAAAAATATCAGCCAATGATTATTTTCATAAAACTGAAGAAGCAGACTTTGAGATTGAGGGTCGTAAACATGAGAGGGTGTCTAAAGTACAAGGACCGCCAAGAAATAGATACACGCTGAACGATCACATTAAAATTACAATAGCTGTAGATATGAATATTTGAACTTTAAATATAATTCAAAATATCTTTATTTTTATTTTGTAGGCCTATTTGTATCTGTATTCAATGGGGTTTGGGGGAAATTTGTGTGTTCTCCCTGTAGCGCTTATCGACTTATATTTGCCGTGGGAGTTTTACGTGTGTAAAACGCAGGGGCCAGACTTGTTTCAAAGACCCATCCGAAGGACTCCGCGTTCGGTTAGATTATTCCCCGTCAAAGCGCAAAGTAGGGACGAGGGCCAGATCCAGATCCGAACCCGAGTCACTCGTGCAATGAATTGGCAGGCGAACGCGTGAGTGGGGTGGGGGGGGGGGGGGGGGGGGGGGGGTGCATACTCAAGTGATAGCCATACTGGTTTGTGATATTGTTAATGTGGCACGTGTTATCATTATTACTGTGATGTCATTATTACATGTGATTATTACTTTCAGCCTCTAAAGGGGATTGATCATTGGATGCTCAGTGTACTTGTTCAGGTGTGTGTGTGTGTGTGTGTGTGTGTGTGTGTGTGTGTGTGTGTGTGTGTGTGTGTGTGTGTGTTTGATAACGATGTTTTATGTACATTACATGTGCTTTTATGTTATTTTACAAATGTCTCTTCTGTTAGGTTATAACAATGTCTTATTTTGTCTTCATTTTTATGTGCATGCCGAAAAACAAATTTCTTCACTTGTTTGGAGACAATTAAATTGGTGAATTGAATTGAATTGAATTAACCACCCTGCCCCTTTCCTCCCTGTTCATAAAGTGTGAAAATGTACTATCGTAGTATATTAGCCACGCCTTGATAGCGGTTTAAAAAAATAAGAAGTTTATAACAATGTGTCAGTACTAGTCTCTTTACTTCTCCTAGCGGGTGGGGTTCAGTTTGGTTTGGTATGGGGAGGCTTACACCAACACGACGCATTCCAGTGAAATTCAAACTGATAGCGGAAAATCAATAAATGTTAGGCCGTGTACACACATAAGCGGATATTCCATGCGGAAACCCGTGCGCAATCCACAAATAAGTGGAACAAAGAAGGGAAAAGATTTGCGCACGTGTCCGAATTTCCCCTATATGCATAAACCTTTATCCTTCTTTCTTCCACATATTTAGGGTTTTCCGTACGGAACTTATGCGTCTAATGTGAACCCGGCCTTCACATATCGAAGGTTTGTGCCTGGAAAACCTTGGTTTTTCTACACAGAAGTGAACGGGTATTTCACTAGGCTCCAGAAATGTTATATATAGGCGGTTGGGTAGAGCACGCTAAGCCTGTACGGGTATGTCAAAGGCGAAACAACAAGTTCGCTGCCCCCAACAGGGCATTCCACAAGCCAGCAGTTCTCTGGTACTTTCAGTCAGGTGTGAATTCCTTTGTGCTATTTCCACAGACCCGCACGACCCTTTACTCACGCGGCTTGTATTATTGGTTGACAGTAGCCGTAGATGGGGCCCATAGTAGAGCGAGAGCTGCGCAATAGGTTTAGATGTGCCACCCCCCCTACCTATCTCGGTTAATTGTATTTTTCCGTTATTGCCTTTCTTACCATACATAAAGCTGTATTTTAGGAACATTTTTAGCTAATAACCTTTTTGGAATACTAACCCTAACCCTAACCCTAGCCCTAACCCTAACCCTACCCCCCACCGTATAAGACGGAAAAACGCAACGAACCACAACTGTGACAAATCGCGGTGTACTGCAGTACATAGTGGGGGGTAGGGTTAGGTTTAGGGGTAGGGTTAGGGTTAGTATTCCAAGAAGGTAATTAGCTAAAAATGTTCCTAAAATACAGCTTTATGTATGGTAAGAAAGGCAAAAACGGAAAAATACAATTAACCGAGAAATGCATGGGGGGTGGCACATCTTTACCTTTACTCAAACAAGGGGACATTATTTTGTACTGACTCCTTAGTGCTGCAGCCGAAGGATTTGGTTGGCCCTTGGGGACCGAGAGAGTGGGGATGTACTCTAGGCAAGGCATCTCTATTTTAGCCCAACTATCCAGAACAGCAGTTGCCTCCTCTGCTATCTGGCAGTCATAGTCGGAAACGACAGACTTGCGTGTTTTTATAGCGGCGCTTAACGCTAACGCACGGCCCGTAAAAGACATTAGGGCAAAGTGGCAAACGTGCAGGCAGTAGGCATAAAATGTATAATAATGTGTAATAACTATGGGGTTATTTACGGTGTGGGCTTGCGCGTACTAGTAGGTTTTACTGACCACAAAATGTTTTGCCGCTGTTAGTAAGTAACGTTATTGAACCAAAATGTGTGTGTGTGTGCGTGTGCGTGCGTGCGTGCGTGCGTGCGTGTGTGTGTGTGTGTGTGTGTGTGTGTGTGTGTGTGTGTGTGTGTGTGATGTGTGTGAGAGAGAGAAGCTTACCTGTTATCTTATACACTAAGTCTTGGTCCTTTACTGGCCTTAGTACTTGCCGAACACTGATAAGAACCTTACAACACACTAACAATACTCAAAATCAGTTAAATATAAGCTTACAACTTGATCACACACTTTCCACAGATAATAATAGTTTCAGTTCGATCGTTTCAACTATCTCTCTCATTTGCCAATCTTTGTCTTTTTTATGGGTCTTTTTTTGGGGATTAATTCAATTTGAACTTTCTGAACTTTTGTTGTTAATTGGGACTCCAATTCTTTTTTTTAACTGCTTTGTCTGTGCCTGCAAATCTCTTTACTTGCTTAGTTTCTATAACCCCTGCAGCTTAAGCACAAACTATCGATGACTTGTTATCGAGAGAACAACACCACACACCAATAATCAATCAATCAATCACATTCGTGAGAATGGGAATAAGTACTTTAGTACTCACCTAAAGTCGCGAAGCTTGCAGTGCAAAGAAACTTCTGCGCGTTGTTGACGTCCACTCGGCTTAGAAAGATCGAACACAAACTGAGGAAGCAATAAACACTACTTCAACAAATCCCCACGAGAACATTTCTTACTCGACTGAATGAAGTGTTTGTCGAAGAAAAAGACTGAAGAAATAGCAGAAGTTGGTTGACCCGCTTGGGTTGCCTTTCGTTGGCAGAAGTTTGCCTGTCGCTCAGCGAGTGGGGAAGTGTCGTCTGCTTTGTCCCCTGCGGCTGGTTGTGGGTTCTCCCCCTTTGGCATGTTCCGGCTTGTTTTTATGCAGATTAGATGGGTTCCACAGGTGTAGACTATTAAGTAAGTGTAGGAGGGTTGTGGTGGTGGTGGTGGTGATTGATAGTTGATTGCTAAGTAGAAAGAGCGAGAAGGGAGGGTGGAGGGATATATAGAAAGAGAGTGAGGCAGAAGGATATATGTGTGTGTGCGCGCGCGTGTGTGTGTGTACGCGCACGTGTGCGCGTGAGCGCACAATGAGAGTAAAACCGGCGCCACACACGCGTATAATCGTATGGGGATGCGATGCGATTGTGTCAGGTGAGTCATGATTCACGTGAAATACTTCCGTCTAAAAATAATTCTTCTATTTTCAAGTAGACCCAATACACGAATTCCACATGAATCATGACTCACATCGTCAAAATCGCATCGCATTCAGATCCGAATCGCATGTGTGTAACAGGCTCTTAAAGACCCACCAGATCATGTGTCAAAATCACGGGTTTCATGTGTTTTCCCTCTTATAGCTGGTAAGAAATCTTGTTTTGACCAGGTTTGACTCCCATACAAATGCCCCCAAATTCGAAACGAAACATCATTTTAAAGAGCAGCCTCAATTAAAAGTTGGGGACATTTGTATGTGGGTCACAGCTACCCAGAAAAAAAACAAGGGACTTAATCGTGGTGGGTCAGTGTGTCTTTAAGGTAGAATATAAATTATGCGCATGAGCACACGTGCAATCTTTTCATAGACGCTTACGTTAGCAAATAAAACCAATGAAGATTTTATGCAAACAACTTCTAAGGAACGAAAGCGATAAAAAAAAAAGGGCGTCGCCGAGCGGCAGACATGTCCGTCACCAGCAATGCCACGCACTTGCGACACCCCGTAGTATACTCTTACTGTCACATCCTGACACAAAATTGGAAGGGATTTTGTCTTCTAGTTCACGAGATACAGCTTCAAAAAGAAACATATAGCGCAAAGAAGGAAATTTCAGTTTCCAAGGTCACACTTCAAGGTCAAGATCAGCATGGTGATAATTTATGCTGGGATGTGTTCTTCTCTAGGGTATACAGTACCACACACAATCTGAAGTGCTTCTGTCAAGTACAAATGTGGAAAATATGGCTTAAAACCCAATTTGTAGACCCCTACCACTTTCAAGGCCTACCGATCTCCCGGACCGTGACCTTGACCTTGATCGGTATGCCATCATCAGAACGGGCATAAGCCAAAGTACCTACATGCCAACTTTGAAGACTCTAACACCAACGGCGTGGGAGTTATGGCCCCTTAAAGATTTTCGGTTTTCAAGGTCGTACGCCAAGGTCAAGGTCACGACGGCAAATGTTTTTGCGCGGATGCCTTTCTCTCATGGTGACACACCAGCACACACAATTTGACGTGATTCGGTCAACCCGTTCGAAAGATATCCTTGGGACAGATAGAAGGAGAAAAAATGACCCTCTGATTTCCAGGCTCCAGCGATCTTTTTGACCTTGACTTTGACCTTGATCGGTATGCCATCATCAGAACGGGCATAAGCCAAACCACCTTCATACCAAGTTTCAACATCCTATGTCGATCGGTGCCCGAGATATGGCTAAAAATAGATTTTCGGTTTTCAAGGTCATATGTCAAGGTCAAGGTCACGACGGCGAAATGGTTTGCGCGGATCTCTTCCTATTAAGGTGGCACACCTGCACACAAAATTTGAAGCGATTCTGCCAACTCGTTCGGAAGATATCCTTGGGAGAGACAGAAAACAACACACACACACACACAAAAACAATACAAACCAGCCCATCGCAAAGTCCGATCACCTTAAGGTGACGGACAAAAAGCTGGAAAAAGAGAGGTATTGAGGAGTGCAGACAGATTGACAGTATGCTTAATGGGGTATTGGGAATGAAGATAGTGCAGATAACGTCATGCGAAAGGAGAATGGAAGCGTGAGTAAATGGTGCATTGGTTTACATTGACTCGGAGTTGCAAGGAAATATCATATTTCCGACATTCTATAATTCATGCATAGGCCTACCCCACGTATGATGTCAACATTTGACGAGCTTACAATAAGCGGCACTCCCCTGCTGAATTTCAAAACTTTCGAAGAGTATATTTATGCATAGCTTGTGTGTGTGTGTGTGTGTGTGTGTGTGTGTGTGTGTGTGTGTGTGTGTGTGTGCGTGTGTGTGCGTGTGCGTGTGCGTGCGTGTGTGCGTGTGCGTGCGTGCGTGCGTGTGCGTGTGCGTGTGCGTGTGTGTGCGTGCGTGCGTGTGTGTGCGTGCGTGCGTGCCTACGTGCGTGCGTGCGTGCGTGTGTGCGTGAGTCTGTGTGTGCGTGCGTGTGTATATGTGTGTGTGTTAAAAAAGATTGTAGTTCGTCTAAAGCAAACCAGCAGGCAAGCAACAATCAATCAAGCAAGCAAGCAAGCGTGTGTGTGCGTGCGTGTGTGTGTGTGTGTGTGTGCGTGTGTGTGTGTGTGTGTGTGTGTGCGTGTGCGTGTGCGTGTGCGTGTGCGCGTGTGTGTGCATGCACGCGTGTGTGGATATGTGTTAAAAAAAAAAGCTGTAGTTATTGTGAACATTTTCTTCAAGTAAACTAGCACTCATATCCACAGCACAGTTTACCTATGAAATTAGACAATGAAATATTAAGTAAACGCAGTCGTCAAAATAATTGAACTGATTGTTCTTACTCTGTTTGGGAATGTCACCCCCTTGATAACTAAGCTATAACAGCATCATTCAGAACTAATTGAAACGATTCTTCTAAGTTCTATCATGATCGGTTACAAAACTTTAGGCATTGGGAATCAGTATATCAATCTGCTTACAGACACATAACCCCACCCCCCACCCACACCTCTGTGTGGGGTGGGGTGGGTGTCTTTTGCACAAATAGTCCCCCTCCTTCTGGAAGTTCAGCGCTTATTTTGACTCTGCCTTTTCCCTTTGCTTACTTTCATCTGCTATCTTTCTTGCATTACTGGTCCATTCTCCTGACTTTATTCTAGAAATGTACAAAGATTTTCCCTTCAGCCGAAGTCGGATATGCTGGGCTTAACGATTTCTTAGTTTGGCGCATATCGGCAGCACGACGCATCTGCGCTCATATGACAGGAAACTGTCTGAACGATCGACGAAGAAGAAGACAGACCCACAGACCTACAATCGCAGAGGTCCTCTTAAATTGGCATAATACTTTTTTTTATTGAGCTCAGGACGCAAAAACATGACGCAGACAAAACAAAACATTCAATAGCTTTGCCTTGAATGACTCAGACGTTTGCCAGCGGAATCCATACATTATGACGGTCATAAATACTCTGATTATTGAGCATCGATCCGGGAACAAAGAAGAATAAAAAGAAGAGTATCGATCAATTAGGCTTAGTTTTCTTTTTCTTTTTGAATGAATGCGGTCCTTAAAGTTGCCTGCTTGTCTGGTTATGTATCCCTCAGCTTATCTTCCTTCTTTCACATATCCTATTACATTTTATCGCTTCACACAAAATTTGTATGCATGAAGGATTCATGTTTTTGCTTAACGTTGTTGCTTGAAGGCTGGTAGGTTCATTGTGTTCTTTTCTTCAACGGGATTTAAGAGAATTATTGAATACAATGAAAGCACGCGTGAGGGCGTAAGCTGAGAAGCACCCAGCAGAAGAGTGCCCATGTTTTCGGAGAAGCACCCAGCAGACGAGTGTCAATGTTTTCGGAGAAGCACCCAGCAGAAGAGTGTCAATGATTTCGGAGAAGCACCCAGCAGAAGAGTGCCCATGTTTTCGGAGAAGCACCCATCAGAAGAGTGTCCATATTTTCGGAGAAGCACCCAGCAGAAGAGTGTCAATGTTTTCGGAGAAGCACCCAGCAGAAGAGTGTCCATGTTTTCGGAGAAGCACCCAGCAGAAGAGTGTCCATGTTTTCGGAGAAGCACCCAGCAGAAGTGTCAATGATTTCGGAGAAGCACCCAGCAGAAGAGTGTCAATGATTTCGGAGAAGCACCCAGCAGAAGAGTGTCAATGTTTTCGGAGAAGCACCCAGCAGAAGAGTGTCCATGTTTTCGGAGAATCACCCAGCAGAAGAGTGTCAATGATTTCGGAGAAGCACCCAGCAGAAGAGTGTCAATGATTTCGGAGATTCACCCAGCAGACGAGTGTCAATGATTTCGGAGAATCACCCAGCAGAAGAGTGTCCATGTTTTCGGTGAGGCACACACACAGACACACACACACACACACACACACACACACACTTGCATGTGCATGCATACATGTGTAAATTTGTTTTCGGAGAATAGCAGAAGAGTTTAGTAATTAATAAACTGAGTGTCAATGATTTCTCACCCAGCCGAGTGTCAATGATTTCGGAGAATCACCCAGCAGAAGAGTGTCCATGTTCTCGGTGAAGCACACACACACACACTCTCTCTCTCACACACACTTGCATGTGCATGCATACATGTGTAAATTTCTCTCTCTGACTCTCTCTCTCTCTCTCTCTCTCTCTCTCTCTCTCTCTCTCTCTCTCTCTCTCTCTCTCTCTCTCTCTCTCTCTCTCTCTCTCTCTCTCTCTCTCTCTCTCTCTCTCTCTCTCTCCTTGTCTCTGTCTCTCTCTCTCTCTCCCTTCTTTAGTTATTGTTCTTCTTCTTTCTTTGTCTCCCCCTCTTTCTCTTCCATCCACGGCCTTTCTTCTATATATATATATATATACTAGCGCAACGCCCCGTACCGGTAACGCCTAGTACCGGTAACGCCTTGCACAGGTAACGCCAAGTACCGGTACCGCTGAGTACCGGTTTCGCCGGGTCCGCAAAATATTATATTTTTACTTTTGTGGCTGAAAATACAATTTTTTGACCCCTACCACTTTGAAGGCCTACCGATCTCCATGACCTTGACCTTGACCTTGATCGGTATGCAATCATCAGAACAACCATAAGCCAAAGTACCTACATGCCAAGTTTGAAGTCCCTAAGACCAACGGTGTGGACGTTATAGCCCCTTAAAGATTTTCGGTGTTCAAGGTCATACACCAACGTGAAGGTCATGACGGCGATAATTTATGCGCGGATGCCTTCTCTCATGGTGACACGCCACCACACAAAACTGGAAACGAAAACAAACAAACAAAAAAAGGAAACAAACCCGAACAGCTCGGATTTACTAACCGCAAGTGCGTGTGGAGCTCTGTGTGGTCCCCCCCCCCCCTCCCCACGACCCCTTGGCGGAGGTTTCCGAAACGTAAGGATGGCATGACCTTCGGAGGGTGCCAAGGATGCTTGATGCCAAATTTGGTGTTGATCGGTTGAGAACTGTGGCCCCCTCCAGCCCACCCCCCTGAAACCCCCCCCCCCACACACACACACAGACCATCCCACCCCTCCCCCCTCCAGCCCCCCCTCCCCCCAGCCCCCCTCATCCCCTCCCTCCTCCCCTCAACCCCCTCCCCCCCTCCCTGTCGGAGTGCATTTTAGATGTGTCAATGTACCATTATCAACAATCAGAAATTTAAAAGCAATTAGTTTGTCCTATTTTATCTTTCTTCCCACACTAAAGCGTCCGCCTGGCTTCCTCAGCGCTTGGAGTTCAGTCGGTGAGATGAACTCACAACGTGTGACTGAATAAGGGAGTTGTAGACTGCTGGCAAGACGTGTCTGCCCCTGTCCCTGTTCAGTGTGGGTTTGGTGGCCGCGATATGAATGGCCTCCTTCACTCCTCGGCGGAACCAGTTCGTCGCGCGTTCCAGCACCGAGACGCTGTCTTCAGAGAAGTCATGCTTTGCCCGGTCAAGATGTTCGCCTACCGGGGACGACTCCCGTCGGTGCTCCCCCAGTCTTGTCTTTACAGGTCTTTCCCCCCACAGAACTCTTTGATGTTGAGTTGGCTGCAGTTGTCACAACCTATGCGGTACACGACACTGGACTGGTCTAGTTTGCTTTGTCCTTTGGGGCGACGAGCATGCTGCGTGTGGTGTTCCATGGTTTAGTGTGAACAATGACTCCACACTTACGAATTTTGCGATTCAGCACCTCTGTGATGCCACGGACATAGAGGATGGTCACGTGTCCGCGGCGTGGTGTGGTTTGCTCAGAGGACGGGTGGGGAGATATCTCCTTGCTCCCAGGTACTTCCCAGGCCCATCTGATGTAGCCTGAGATGCTGAGGACTTCTTTGAGGTGTTGTTCCTCCTCCGCCAGAGCTTCGTCAATGGAGCTGATGGTCTTGGCTCTGTGGCGGAGAGTGCGGATGACCCCCTGTGTGTGCTCCAGAGGCTGGTGATTATCAAACTGGAGGTACTGGTCTGTAGACATGAGAGAATTATTGCATAAATCAAGATTCAGATGATAGAGCTAAAATTCTTATAAAGCTACACAAAACAGAAGTCGAATAGCTTTTCTAGTTTTGATTTTATAATCATCTTAAATTTTACTTCTTTGGTACATCAATTGCGCATAATCGAGGAAACCAGGCGCAATTGATGCACATGCCCAGAAAGGCGCAAACGAATAATGTTGAAGTGGGCGCTATATATAACCAATGTTTTCTGAGGATAGGTTAGGTAATAAGGGGTGAGGGTGTGTGTGTGTGAAAAGAGACAGTTACGATAAGATATTGCTACCTCTTATAATGCTGGTATGATGGTCAGAAAGGATAGGTACACTAGATAACATTTGACACTAAATAACAAGACATGTTTGTTTGTTTTTAATGATAGCGTCGTTAGACAGCGAGTGAGTGTGTGAGCGCGCGCCCGCGCTTGTGTGTGTTCGCGCGAGAGAGAGAGAGAGAGAGAGAGTGTGAGAGAGAGAGAGAGAGAGAGTGTGTGTGAGAGAGAGCTGAGAGAGAGAGAGAGAGAGAGAGAGAGAGAGAGAGAGAGAGAGAGAGAGAGAGAGAGAGAGAGAGAGAGAGAGAGAGAGAGAGAGAGAGAGAGAGAGAGAGAGAGAGAGAGAGAGAGAGAGAGAGAGAGAGAGAGAGAGAGAGAGAGAGAGAGAGAGAGAGAGAGAGAGAGAGAGAGAGAGAGAGAGAGAGAGAGAGAGAGAGAGAGAGAGAGAGAGAGAGAGAGAGAGAGAGAGAGAGACAGAGAGAGACAGAGAGAGAAAGCGAGAGAGAGAGAGGGAGAGAGAGAGAGAGAGAGAGAGAGAGAGAGAGAGAGAGAGAGAGAGAGAGAGAGAGAGAGAGAGAGAGAGAGAGAGAGAGAGAGAGAGAGAGAGAGAGAGAGAGAGAGAGAGAGAGAGAGAGAGAGAGAGAGAGAGAGAGAGAGAGAGAGACAGAGAGAGAGAGAGAGAGAGATTCGTTCTTCTTGTTGTGTTGTGTTGTTCCTGTTGATGATGATCATGATGTAGTTGCTGCTATTCTTGTTGTTGTTGTTGTTGTTGTTGTTGTCATTGTTGTTGTCATTGTTGTTGTCATTGTTGTTGTCCATAGTCCACACACTGTTCCTAACCCTTTACGCTGATCTCCAGTCATGACACAACACAGGCCATTCTTACGCCCTGGTCTCAGTAAGCAGCCCAGTGCCTAATTCGGATTAGCTCTTAGACTAATCGGATTACTTTCACACAGTCTGGAAGGACGTGGGACAAGGAATACCAGTGGGAGTAAGAAACGTGTTTGAGAAAATATTGACTACTTTTCGCTCCCCCCCCCCCCCCCCCTTTGTTTTTATTCAACATGTATGACTACATTACATGGACAAGATATAGTAAACAAGTGGAATTATACAGGGTAAAAACTCAAGATGTTGTGTTCGTTTGTTTGTTTCTTTGTTTGTTTGTTTATTTATTTATTTATTTATTTATTTATGTATTCCATTGCCTCAAAATTGGAACGATTGAGATCAGATGAAGTGTTCTTAGGAAAGGACTAGGATTGATGTGTGTGTGTGTGTGTGTGTGTGTGATGTGTGTGTGTGTTCTCTGTGTGTAACTCTGTGTGTGACTCTGTGTGTAACTGTGTGTGTGTGTGTGTGTGTGTGTGTGTGTGTGTGTGTGTGTGTGTGTGTGTGTGTGTGTGTGTGTGTGTGTGTGTGTGTGTGTGTGTGTGTGTGTGTGTGTGTGTGTGTGTGTGTGTGTGTGTGTGTGTGTGTGTGTGTGACTCTGTGTGTAACTCTGTGTGTGACTCTGTGTGTAACTGTGTGTGTGTGTGTGTGTGTGTGTGTATGTGTGTGTGTGTGTGACTCTGTGTGTAACTCTGTGTGTGACTCTGTGTGTAACTGTGTGTGTGTGTGTGTGTGTGTGTGTGTGTATGTGTGTGTGTGTGTGACTCTGTGTATAACTGTGTGTGTGTGTGCTTTGATACGAAATAGCTCAGTATGCAGGTACAGGTTACTCCTATATACCACTCAATAAAATATATGGACCAGTTTTTCAAGGGCACGCTGAAACAAAGGCAACTGAACACAATCATTTTACAGTTCGAAGATAGACATCTAATCGTACAATGATTGATATTCAAGAGTTTTATATTGCATTACATTTTCTTTTTTTTTAAGCTAAATCTCAACAAACGACGCAATTTCTGAAGAAAAAACACCAAATCAATAACTTTTGCTGAGTAGGCTATTTTAGACGACACATACATGAGACCATCTCTCCATAGACAGGTTATGCAAATGTGGAGGTCAAGTGGTGATACATAAAAACAAAAGACAAACAATCATAGTGAAGAAACCGCCTTTTCAGACCAAATGGCATAAGCTAGAACACCAAGGCTACATCAAAATTTTGTTATGTTCTGTGTAGTTATGCGGGGATTGTCTTTAGCCATGACAAGCTTCTAGCATAACATCGTCAGTCTCCAAAATCCTCCGAGGTTGGATTGTGGCTGCCCACGTGGCGGGGTAATCAAAAACGGTCACACACGTAATGTTCTCATCCCTAGCTGGTGCATTTGTACCATAGTGTACAAGTTTCTTCTGCTGCTTTTGGGATGATCCCTGGAGTCTTTTAGCCAGGGTATGACAACAACAACAACAACAACGACATAGTGAAGAAGACGTGGACTTCTTTGTATCCTTTTTGTCACCCCCCGTCATCTCTTTCTCTTTCTTCTCCATTTATCCCTCCTTTGCCTACTCTTTGGCTTCTTCCTTTGCCTACTCTTTGGCTTCTTCCTTTGCCTACTCTTTGGCTTCTTCCTTTGCCTACTCTTTGGCTTCTTCCTTTGCCTACTCTTTGGCTTCTTCCTTTGCCTACTCTTTGGCTTCTTCCTTTGCCTACTCTTTGGCTTCTTCCTTTGCCTACTCTTTGGCTTCTTCCTTTGCCTACTCTTTGGCTTCTTCCTTTGCCTACTCTTTGGCTTCTTCCTTTTCAGTCTTTTTCTTGATCTTGTCTATCATGTTCTTCTTGATTGTTTTGCAATCGTTCCTTTGCCTACTGTTGCTGTTGCTGCTTCCTTTGCCTACTCTTTGGCTTTTTGCTGCTGCACATTTTTCTCTGCTTCGTTTTTGCTGTTTGCTGCTGCTGCCACCCCCCCCCCCCCCCCCCCCTTCTTCTTATTTTGTTCCGTTTCATTTTCTCCTTCCTATTCTCCTTATATGGTATTTGGTATTTAATATATTCTAGTCACAAAGACTTATCTATGTGACATTCGGGCTACTCTCCCCCAGGACAAGCTTCTAGCATAACATCGTCAGTCTCCAAAATCTTTCGAGGTTGGATTGTGGCTGCACACGTGGCGGGGTAATCAAAAACGGTCACACACGTAATGTTCTCATCCCTAGCTGGTGCATTTGTACGCAGCGCCTATCCATTTAAAAAAAAAAAAAAATTTGGGGGGGGGAGTGATTTTGATGAGGGGAAGGGGCAGACTTCGGAAACCTATCAATCAATTTGGTCATGCCAGGCAGCGGGATTTCTCCATTCGCTTACCGACTTTTAACTGTCGTGAGATATTTTTACGTGCGTAACGCGCACGGGTCAGACTAGCTTTAAGTCCCAATCCGAAAGACTCGACGTTCAGTTCGATTTTCCTGTCGAACTAGAAAGTCACGCATCGAAATCGGCAGGCGAACGTTTTAACCACTCTATCACTTTCCTTCCTTTTGCTCTCTTTCTCTTTGTTACTAGAGAATATTTTAAAACTTTTTTTTTTATCTGGATTATTTGAACTTGTAAATTCATGAAACTTCATGTGTTCGTTAAGGAGGCCTTCCCGAACGTGTATTGCATAATATCACTTTGCTATACCACGTAGTTGCAAAGCCTGTTCGGTTCTAAGTTAACACAGGTAACAAAGAGCGACTGTTCCAAGGCAAATTATTATGTAGGATGGTGTTTTTGCCTCTTGTTTTTCTTTATGTTACTCACGTCTACCTTCTTGTTCAATTTCTTCTGTCCCCATTTTTCGTTCATCCAGTTTTTGTATTCGTTCTTCTTAATATTCGTATTATACGTTCCTCCTCCTCCTCCTCCTTCTACTCCTCCTCCTCCTTTCCCCCCTCCTCATTTTCCCCCTCCTCCTTTTCCCCCTCCTCCTCCTGCTCCTCCTCAACCTCCACCTCCTTCTCCTCCTCCTCCTTCTCCTCCTCCTCCTGCTCCTCCTCCTTCTCTTCCTCCTCCTCCTCCTTCTCCTCCCCCTCCTCCTCCTTCTCCTCCTCCTCCTCCTTCTCCTCCTCCTTCTCCTCCTCCTCCTCCTTATCCTCCCCTCATCCTCCTTCTTCTCCTCCTCCTACCCCTCCTGCTCCTCCTCCTCCCTCCTCCTCCTCCTTCTCCTCCTCCTCCTCATTCTCCTCCTCCTCCCTCCTCCTCCTCCTCCTCCTCCTCCTCCTCCTTCTCCTCCTCCTCCTCCTTCTCCTCCTCCTTCTGCTCCTCCTTCTCCTCCTACCCCTCCTGCTCCTCCTTCTCCTTCTCCTCCTCCTCCTCCTTCTCCTCCTCCTCCTCCTCCTCCTCCTCCTTCTCCTCCTCCTCCTCCTTCTCCTCCTTTCCTCCTCCTCCTCCTTCCTCCTCCTCCTCCTCCTCCTCCTCCTCCTCCTCCTCCTCCTCCTTCTCCTCCTCCTCCTCCTCCTCCTCCTCCTCCTCCTTCTCCTCCTCCTCCTCCTCCTCCTCCTCCTCCTCCTTCTCCTCCTCCTCCTCCTCCTCCTCCTTCTCCTCCTCCTCCTTCTCCTCCCTCTCCTCCTCCTCCTCCTTTCCCCCTCCTCCTCCTCTTTCGCCTCATCCTTCCTCTCTTCCTCCTTCTCCTCCTCGTCCTCCTCCTCCTTCTCCCCCTCCTCCTCCTTCTCCTCCTCCTCCTCCTCTTCCTCCTTCTCCTTCTCGTCCTTCTTCTTCTTCTTGGGTTACTGGCGGTAAGCTTACTTATGCTCTGACTGAATAATGCATGCATAAAATGGCCAAGAGTCCCTTCTTTCAGCATACACAATCTAAAGTCACAGTAATGTCCCGTATGACTTTGCCGAGAGGACGTCAAACTTGACCTTTGATTGATTCTTTCAGCTCTTTTATAGGTGTATTGGTGATCACCGGTGTTGCATTTCACTACCAGGTAGGTGGAACATCTGATAGCAGAATAGGAAATTAGTGGTGCTATTTAGCCACTTGGGGGCAAGGAGAGGAAGAGAGAGAGAGAGAGAGAGAGAGAGAGAGAGAGAGAGAGAGAGAGAGAGAGAGAGAGAGAGAGAGAGAGAGAGAGAGAGAGAGAGAGAGAGAGAGAGAGAGAGAGAGAGAGAGAGAGAGAGAGAGAGAGAGAGAGAGAGAGAGAGAGAGAGAGAGAGAGAGAGAGAGAGAGAGAGAGAGAGAGAGAGAGAGAGAGAGAGAGAGAGAGAGAGAGAGAGAGAGAGAGAGAGAGAGAGAGAGAGAGAGAGAGAGAGAGAGAGAGAGACGATTATAGTCGTAGATATAACGCGGTTTTTTTGGTTCTTTTCATAGAACAGTTTGTCGGATCTCACAACGCATCGCTTAACTCAGGGACAGCGTTTTCTCTACGAAATTTGCTATCTGAATAATTAGGCAGTATAATTATAGTGCGTTATAGCAACAACGGTGGTACCATAGCCGATGAGGTTTAACCGAGGCGTGGTTACTGCTACTCATATCTGTATTATTAAAAAATCGGGACTTTACTGGTTTAGCACTGCCTCCGGGCATTGCGTCCAGTATTGTTCCCACCATCTTTGTATTTACAAATGCCCCACATGGCCGAAAGGCCGAAGAGGGCGTAAAACCCTATGTTCATCACCTTTCATCAACAACGCACTCGCTCATTTAATTCTAGGATTGAAAGTTTTGTGTCAGTATTATTACTGACGTTGGCGTCGTGAGACCCACGGCCCAAATAGTCAATTAACATGGCGCGCGTGTACGTGTGTGTGTGTGTGCATGCATGCGTGCGCACACGCACATGCATGCATGTATTTATACTTTGTAGCTGCGTGTGCATAGTATTGTGTACACAATCTGGCATTTAGATCTAACCCCTAAAACACAAAGCGAGTGAGCCTTGACGGCTTTGCTTCTTGTTTGTTAATCTATAACGTTTAATCAACATTTACATATGAATGAGAACTTATTAATATAATATGAGAACGTCTTGTGCAAGGGGAACCTACACTACACTTCAGTGGATCTTCTGCCAATAAAATGGAAATGTTCCAGACACATTTTGGGTATAAGCAAACAAATTGATATTGTTCATATCAAGCGAAGGGGAATGGTGTGTGTGTGTGTGCGCGTGCGTGCGCGTGTGTGTGTGTGTGTGTGCGTGTGTGCGTGTGTGTCTCTCTCTGTCTCTCTGTGTGTGTGTGTGTGTGTGTGTGTGTGTGTGTGTGTGTGTGTGTGTGTGTGTGTCTGTGTGTGTATGTGTGTGTGTGTGTGTGTGTCTGTCTGTGTGTGTGTTACCGTGTGTGTGTGTATGTGTATGTGTGTATGCTGCTAGTAAGTAACGTTATTGAACCAAAATGTGTGTGTGTGTGTGTGTGTGTGTGTGTGTGTGTGTGTGTGTGTGTGTGTGTGTGTGTGTGTGTGTGTGTGTGTGTGTGTGTGTGTGTGTGTGTGTGTGTGTGTGTGTGTGTGTGTGCGTGTGTGCGTGCGTGTGTGTGTGTGTGTCTGCGTGTATGTGTCCCATCTTCTGAGCAGCACAGTGTCGTTGCTACCACGCCCCTCATTCTTAGTCCCAACTCACAGCCACACTCAGGTGTCTTAGGTCGCAAAATCCAAAATCAGCAGTCCAAGGGGAGCAAACCTATGTTAGGTCGTCGATAGGCAGCCACCAGAGGAGACACTGCACTGCTGCTGAGTCACTTCGGTTGAAGCCTGTTCTGATAATACGCAGGACATCATCTAATAAGTCCTCTACAGACAACAATAAGGTTTCAGGCAAAACGCCAGCGTGAGTGAGGTCCTCCTCCGAGGGAGAAAAACAGCAGGCGGGTATGCGCATATGGGTACCACAGTACACGAATACTGCTCATTCTGGCTCCTTTCAGTTTTCCACAGAGAGCTATTTGTTTCAAGTTATTTCTTTTAACAGAGGCAAATATTCTTATCATTGATTTTGGCTAGGGATAGGAAAAGACCTTACAAGTGGCATACCACCATAAAACAATGTAAGCCTAATAGGCATGGACTGAAAGGAGCTGAGAAAAGCTACTGTGGGCCGGGCACTCTCAAAGATTTGCCAATAGGGCATTTGCCACGAGTGTTCGTTCACTATGCCAGACTACTAATTTGCCCGTGCTCGTTCTGCCCGAGTTACGCTGACCTTTCTAATTCAACTCTCTAAATTCAACTCGGTGAAATTCAAGGTCGCCGGCGCGTGGCAAATGCCCTATTCTTATGGCCACTGAGTCAAGGGCAGATTAGAATGCACTTCAGTTTGCTTAATGTATTGCATGTTTGTGCTTACACAACGCATTAAATACTTGTAGCTTATTAAATACTTGTAGCGGTGCCATAGCCGATGAGGTTTAACCGAGGCGTGGTTACCGCTACACCTATCTGTATTAATCCAAAAAATCGGGACTTTACTGGTTTCGTACTGCCTCCGGGCATTGCCTCCAGTATTGTTCCCACCATAATTGTATTTACAAATGTCCCATATGTGTCTGATTCAGACCAAGAGGTGTAAAACACCATTTTCGTCGTCGTTACACAACGCAGGTTTCCGAAGTTGGCGTAGGGATGCTCTTGTGTTGGTGGGACAGGTGGTATTAGTGCGTCTCTGGTATTCTTTGTATTTGGTATATTCTAGTCACAGACTTATCTATGTGAAATTCGAGCTGCTTTCCCACGGAGAGCGCGTCGGCGCAAGCGCAGGGTCTATTAAAAAAACCAAAACAATTTGGGAGGACAGGTTGAGGAGGAGGTAGGGGCAGACTTGGGACATCTAGCTGTCAATTTGGTCATGCCAGGCAGCGGGATTTATCCCTGCTCTTACCGACTTTTAACTGCCGTGCGAGTTTTACGTGCGGGTCAGACTAACTTCAAATCCCCGTCCGAAGGACTCGACGTTCAGTTCGATTTTCCCGTCGAACTAGAAAGGAGAAAGGGCGAGTTACATCGGGATTCGAACGCGGGTCACTCGCGCTGTAGTCACGCATTGAAATCGGCAGGCGACAATCTTAACCACTCTGCCACCTTCCTTCCTTCTGAACCCCATTAACACCTTGGTGGACGTCTCTCTCTCTCTCTCTCTCTCTCTCTCTCTCTCTCTCTCTCTCTCTCTCTCTCTCTCTCTCTCTCTCTCTCTCTCTCTCTCTCTCTCTCTCTCTCTCTCTCTCTCTCTCTCTCTCTCTCATCTCTCTCTCTCTCTCTCTCTCTCTCAGTTCATGATGCTAGCGTACCTCCACAGTGTCCATTCTTGTGCACCCAGTATTTCCCTTACAAAAAGGCTTGTGCCCGAGGCAACCACCACGTTCACTGGGAGAACAGAGACACGAAAGCACTTCAAACAGATGAGTAGCTGTAGTAGAACTCGTATTTCTGCTAATAAGGCTTTTAAGTTCGGTCCTTGTATTGCTACCTTTGATACTTTAGCTCTTGAAATTCTATGAGACATGTTGTTATAATGGCATTTTCTGGTCGGGTTATTCGATTTATGGCAATCTTCAATCAAAACGCAGACTTTCTTGTGGGTGAGTCAGTGCAACAGGACAGACATTTAAAAACACCCACTTTGTATCAGTGTTGAATGAAACAATGCAATTCATACAAAAAAACGGGTGCATCCCATAAGAGCGCGTTTCACACCTTTTTTAAAAGCGGAAGTCTGAAAACTGAAGCTAGAAACAGCGCAGTTTTGTGTTCGATAAGCGCGCATCTTTGGAATTTAAGAAAATTCTAGAATGTCAGAAAGAGCGCGTTGTGAAATGTGACGTGAAAGTTTATCGTAAGTTTATAGAAAGACCAATAGTCATATCAATGGCTTAGAGTCAAAGTCAACTATCTCCAGATAATCGATTGACTTATTATTGACCTTATTGCAAAAACCAAGAAACCAAGAACCAAGTAGTAAACAAGTCAGTAACTAATATACGATAGGGATTAGGTTGCTTATATTTCCGCAGTCTTATTTTTGAACAAGTTATTAGTTTTTGCAATCAGGTCAATATAAGTCAATTGACTCTCACACAAAGGCACAGAAACACAAATATATGTACATACAATCCTCTCTCTCCCCCACACACATACACACTCACACACATATACACACACATGCGCACACATGTAGCGATGGCTTTCCTTTGTTTGTTGTGGTCAACGATACAGTGTCATCAACACCAGCCATATCGTATGCTTCTTTATTCAAAACAACAAGAAGACTGAATGTAAACAAACAGACGGGTGTTTGAAACTCACATGAATATCTGGTAAATTTCTGGTGACAACGACCCACGGGATCTCACATATACAAACAAACGAGTCTTTAAAAACATGAACTCATGTCGATGACAACGATCTCACCAATGCGCTCTTATTAGCACAAAACACACACATAAATGTCTTGCCTTGTCTGTATGTTCGTTTCCCTCGGTCTCGGTCTCTCTCTGCTCTCTCTGTGTCTGTCTCTCTCCGTCTCTGTTTGTCTGTCTGTCTGTCTGTCTGTCCGTGTCTGTCTGTCACGTGCGCTCTTTTTGGCATGAACACGCGCTCTTATTAGCATGCGAAATGCGCTGTTATAGACGCGCGCTTATTAGCGATGCGCTCTTTTCGATGTCTCCGGAAAAAACCCACCTCCTACAAAAACCAAGCGAAAGGGCAATCGCGTAAACACATTCTCAGTAGCCAAGTTATTATTGCATGTAATAATACAATTCATGCAAAAGAGCAACCTGCTACAGAAATCAAGCGAAACGGCAATCGCGTAAACAACTTTTCAGTAGCCAAGTTATGTAATAATACAATTCATGCAAAAGAGCAACCTGCTACAGAAATCAAGCGAAACGGCAATCGCGTAAACAACTTTTCAGTAGCCAAGTTATGTAATAATACAATTCATGCAAAAGAGCAACCTGCTACAGAAATCAAGCGAAACGGCAATCGCGTAAACAACTTTTCAGTAGCCAAGTTATGTAATAATACAAATCATACAAAAGACCAACCTGCTACAGAAATCAAGCGAAACGGCAATCGCGTAAACAACTTTTCAGTAGCCAAGTTATGTAATAATACAAATCATACAAAAGACCAACCTGCTACAGAAATCAAGCGAAACGGCAATCGCGTAAACAACTTTTCAGTAGCCAAGTTATGTAATAATACAAATCATACAAAAGACCAACCTGCTACAGAAATCAAGCGAAACGGCAATCGCGTAAACAACTTTTCAGTAGCCAAGTTATGTAATAATACAAATCATACAAAAGACCAACCTGCTACAGAAATCAAGCGAAACGGCAATCGCGTAAACAACTTTTCAGTAGCCAAGTTATGTAATAATACAAATCATACAAAAGACCAACCTGCTACAGAAATCAAGCGAAACGGCAATCGCGTAAACAACTTTTCAGTAGCCAAGTTATGTAATAATACAATTCATGCAAAAGACCAACCTGCTACAGAAATCAAGCGAAATGGCAATCACGTAAACAAATCCTCAGTAGCCAAGTTATACACGATGCTAGGTAACATAAAAGCTCTGAAAGAAACGCACACACACTGCCATTGTTTCTTGATTGTTACAGGACGCTATAACTTAGAATCATTATGTGGTTCGTTGGTCATACAGAAACAAACATGCGAACAATGACCAAATAAAAACAGCCACACAACCTTGCATAGAGATCATCAACATTTTGTATTCAGATTTAATGTCCCTTACATTGGATCGTAGATGTTGCTGTTGTTGGTGTACCCTGGCTAAAAGACTCCAGGGATCATCCCAACGGCGGAAGCACTTGGACAGTCTATGGTACAAGTGCATCAGCTACGGATGAGAACATTACGTGTGTGGCCGGTTTTTTAATTACCCCGCCACGTGAGCAGCCACACTCCGTCTTCGGGAGAATTGGATCGTAGATGATTTGAAACAGAATTCTGCCCGTTTTTATCATGACGTAGTAGGCTACTTAACGATACGAAAAAGATTGAAATTCTTTGAAAATGTTGTAACACGGACACAGAAATTCAGTTATTTTTCTGATTCTAGAGTAGGCCTACCCTTGTTCTTGTCAAAATGACGACCAGATAGTTCAATAAAATGTAAAACATCATGTGAAATGGGGGTCTGTTGTCCACGTGTCTTAAAATGGTAGGCTATGCGCACGTACACAGTATATCCGGAATTTCCGCGCGGGAATAATTAATAAGTAAAAGAAAACTTTTGTTCATTGTTTTCTCTCTCTCTCTCTCCCCGCCTCTCTCTCTCTCTCTCTCTCTCTCTCTCTCTCTCTCTCTCTCTCTCTCTCTCTCTCTCTCTCTCTCTCTCTCTCTCTCTCTCTCTCTCTCTCTCTCTCTCTCTCTCTCTCTTCTCTTCTCTTTTCCTTTCTCCAAAGAACACCCGTTCTAATCATGTCTCGTTCTAACACAGAACAATGGTGTCACACGGTTGATTACGAATGCTATAGAACTCAATGTCCACATGCCTATGAATACTGATCACCACATTTACACAATTTATTTTTTCGTTAGAACCGCGAATTGTCATAGATTGGCTAGAATGGAATGGAAAAAAGGTGTAGATCAATAGTCGATGATCAACGATCAGTGATCAATATGACCGTTGCAGAGACTCCGGTCCTGTCATTGAATGATTGATGCTTTTGCTGGTCAAAGAGAGTATTTAGGCAAGAGTCTGAACTGAACTTTGGAAACAATGGAATACTACTACTACTACTACTACTACTACTACTACTACTACTACTACTACTACTACTACTACTACTACTACTACTACTACTACT
>CM065680.1:10450302-10452802 GCA_017654935.2 Phymorhynchus buccinoides | reverse complement strand
CAGTTTTGTTGTTGGGGTATTCATTTCTATGTTTCTGTTTGCTCACATTTCAAGTTCTAGCTATGAGGTTCAGACAGGCATCGTACTTAGTCGCACGAAATTATGTTCTAGCTATGAGGTTCAGACAGGCATCGTACTTAGTCGCACGAAATTATGTTCTAGCTATGAGGTTCAGACAGGCATCGTACTTAGTCGCACGAAATTATGTTCTAGCTATGAGGTTCAGACAGGCATCGTACTTAGTCGCACGAAATTATGTTCTAGCTATGAGGTTCAGACAGGCATCGTACTTAGTCGCACGAAATTATGTTCTAGCTATGAGGTTCAGACAGGCATCGTACTTAGTCGCACGAAATTATGTTCTAGCTATGAGGTTCAGACAGGCATCGTACTTAGTCGCACGAAATTATGTTCTAGCTATGAGGTTCAGACAGGCATCGTACTTAGTCGCACGAAATTATGTTCTAGCTATGAGGTTCAGACAGGCATCGTACTTAGTCGCACGAAATTATGTTCTAGCTATGAGGTTCAGACAGGCATCGTACTTAGTCGCACGAAATTATGTTCTAGCTATGAGGTTCAGACAGGCATCGTACTTAGTCGCACGAAATTATGTTCTAGCTATGAGGTTCAGACAGGCATCGTACTTAGTCGCACGAAATTATGTTCTAGCTATGAGGTTCAGACAGGCATCGTACTTAGTCGCACGAAATTATATACAAAATTATTGCAAACAATGAATGCAATACCGTGCATGGGTTGCTCTACTTTAGGATGGGACTGCTTGTAATCGTTATGCAACGATCATAATCCACATATTTTATATTTTTTATTAAATAGGAAGGAGAGTTTGTAAATAAGTGTATATTTATATGTACATACTGTTTTTCTTTTAAATAAGACCTTTCACGATTATTTTTTGATTAATAAAATTCATTGTTTTTGTTTTGAAAACGTGGTCCTGAAATCTTACTTTGGTGAGGATTGCTCAGGGAAGGCCACATATCAAGCGATAATGTGTTTTAACATACCTTTTATCTTAACCCAACGTATCACAAAGATACGCTTTGCATGAACAAAACAATTTCCAACATGACCTTATAATTATCAGAATATTTAAAAAAGAAATCACATGCAATAGCCAGTCTGCTTTGTCTGTCTGTCTGTCTGTCTGTCTGTCTGTCTGTCTTGTGTCGTATTGTTTGTCAGTTTGTCTTCATTTTCCCCTCCCTACCCACCCACATCTATATATTATGAATACAAATGTCCCACATGTGTCCTCCCTGGCCGAGAGGACGGAACATTAAAAAAACAAAACAAAAACCCGCTATGCATGTACAATGTCCCTCTTACTATTGCATAATCACGAACCGATTTGCTGTTAATCTAATTACCCCTTCACTGCCAGAAGAAAAATAAGAAAATATAGATGTTTCAATTATAAAGTTTGAACCAAACCTCTTACACTCAATCTCAGAAAATGGTATAGAGATATACCTTTCCTGGCTTATTTAAACCAAGAACCATAATTCTAGGTCTATAACATAAAACGTTATGACATGATGTTATCAACTACGAGCGTTACTCGTAGTGGGCGGTGAAGGGGGTTAATACTATAATAATGGTTCTCTGTGTAGCGATTCAAAACTCAAACTCAAACACAGCTTTATTATCTCTGATAAGAGAAATTGCAAGTGGCAACGACTGCGATTTTTACATTAAAACTAAAGACAACATTATAAAGCATTTACAACTGCTACACAGTAGATACAAAAGATATAGGCCTACCCGGCTGCACATAAAACACCTCATAATATAATGTCAAAAACCATGCTAAAATATAAAACATTGCGTAATATAATCACGTCACACAATAATAAAATAATATATAATGAAACAATATTTTCAAACAAATGAAGTTCTTGAGATAAGAAAGGAATAATCATTGTTGTTTTTTCTGATTTAAGTGTTGGGACCCTGTGTATTGCTATATCTGATTTATGATACCTTTGTTTTTTTCTTAAAATCTCCCCCCCCCCCCTCATTTCTGTAGGGATATGACGAAAATTGACTTCATATTATATCACCTACATATGAATAATTATTGTCTAAAATTATGTGGTAAACTTTATGACTATGCTTGCTTGTGAAAGTTATTTGTTATGAAATGCTTTTTTTTAAAAGTACATGTACCACAATCAAAATTGAACAAAGGGGAGAACTCTCTTTCTAATTAACTCCCCTCCACCAAAGTTGATTACGATACCAATCATCTAGCAATGCGTGGATCAGATCAGAGCCAAAAGGATGCTTTGCTTGCCTCCCTTTGGCTCTGATCCACGCATTGCTAGATGATTGGCATCGTAGTCAACTTTGGTGGAGGGGAGTTAATTAGAAAGAGAGTTCTCCCCTTTGTTCAATTTCGTTATCTCCTCTCTCGTCCTCACTATTTCATTCTTTGTACCACAATCGTTGTCACTCCCGAAGATTGCAGATGAAT
>CM065680.1:10412802-10422802 GCA_017654935.2 Phymorhynchus buccinoides | reverse complement strand
ATAAGGCCCGTTTTGTGTTTCACACAGACAGACAGACAGACAGACAGACAGACAGACACACACACACACACACACACACACACACACACACACACACACACACACACACACACACACACACACACACACACACACACACACACACACACACACACACACACACACACACACACACACACACACACACACATTTGCCTTTTTAGTATATGATAAGAACCATTCTTGTAACGTTTCCCGTTTTAGAGTTATGAGCATTTAAAATTAGTAGGGTGATTGTCAGCCATTTTGAGAAATAACAGTCTGAAGTTTAGTCTAGCTACAGAAAATGCATCAACATACCCATTTAAAGCACTTTTTGGAGTATTTAGAAACCATAATAAAGATTGTCCTTTATCACTATGAAAGACAAGATGTCAGAGAACACGAAAATACCCATTTCTCAAAATTGACAAAAAATGAGATTTTTGACTTTCCAAGCCTGTTGACTAGCCCAGCGACGTAATGTTCCTTTTGTGGTGCTGAAGCATGCCCATGCGGAGCAGATGTCATGGACACAGGGCACCTACTTCAACACTGTAGACATTGTAGACCCCATGATGCCCCCAGACACTCAATGTGGCCACAGGGGAAATCTCTAAAGGAAAAGCTCTATGGTAACCTGAGGAATCTTCAGACGACTGCTGCATTCGTGCAGGCAACTGACATCTCTGTCTAAAGTGATCGACGATGAAGAAGAAGCGAGGGGGTTTGACAGGCATGTTCAGATCCAGTTTATCTATACATGTACACCTGTCAAACGATGTGTGATCTATGGCGAAGTAGACAAACATTCTCAGCTCTGTTATTTGATGTGTCGATCTTGGTGTTGCCTTTTTGAAGGTGCAAGACCATTTGTTGTATGCAAAAGCAAACATTATTAGTTTGGGAACGTATGAAGGAGAAACTGTCACTTTAGTTACAAAACTTCAATGTGATTTGTGTGAAAATGAATTTCGGCAAATGGAAACAGGCTTAGTTGTGGGAAAGAGCACCTTTTCCTATCAGTTTTCCTTCAACACATGTTTTCAAAATGAAACATGATTGGATCTCAAAAGAAATCAAAAGTAAGAATAGGAGACTTGCACTTTTCTGTTGCCGTCATTTTTCTTTCTTTTGTCTGTATTTTCTTAATGAAAGAAGTTTGCCTTTTAGTATAAACTCGTTGTAAGTTTGTTCTCATGGCCTCGCTAGTCTATCTAATTTTCTTTGTTTGTTTGTGTTTGTGTTGAATACGACTTGTTGTCCCCATCTTGTGTTGTTCCCATTCTGCCATGTCATGTGAAGTGGGTATAGTGTGCGTGTCGTCGACCTTCCGTACAAAGGCTTCCTTGTCATTTCCAACAAACCTCTGATCTGAGCATCATCGTCTTCCTCCTACGTTTCTGTTTACTAGCCGCAGAGCGAAGGTGGTAACGTTTTCAGGCTTTTTCCAACAACACAGTTAGAAACAGATCTTTTTGGTGTCCAAGCACCACACATCTGGAACAAAAAATCCCTTTCTCTCTCTGCAGCTCTCCATCTCTGTCTTCTTTCACAACTGGCCTGAAGACGCATCTTTTCAGAAAACATCTCTGTTAATTTCTGTCTGTACATCCACTGTCAATCAACCCTGTAAAGAGTTTTAAAATAATAATTTTTTTTAAATAAAATAATTCGTGTTTTATGTAGGTATTTTAAATGTGAGTTGTGTGAGTGTGATAAAGTGATTGCTTAGAGAGAGAGAGAGAGAGAGAGAGAGAGAGAGAGAGAGAGAGAGAGAGAGAGAGAGAGAGAGAGAGAGAGAGAGAGAGAGAGAGAGAGAGAGAGAGAGAGAGAGAGAGAGAAAGAGACAGACAGACAGACAGACAGACAGACAGACAGACAGACAGACAGACAAACGGAGACACAGAGAGAAAGTGGTATTATTCACTTAGATTTCCAGTGACAGAGAGAGAGAGAGAGAGAGAGAGAGAGAGAGAGAGAGAGAGAGAGAGAGAGAGAGAGAGAGAGAGAGAGAGAGAGAGAGAGAGAGAGACAGACAGACAGACAGACAGACAGACAGACAGACAGACAGACAGACAGACAAACGGAGACACAGAGAGAAAGTGGTATTATTCACTTAGATTTCCAGCGTCCATGTAGACTATTATCAAATCGCCCCATATCACAGTGACTGTCCGCATGGGAGCAGGCCTTCCTCCCAATATAGACCTGCTGTCTGTAATACTCAGCAAGACGTGCGTCTTCTTGTTGCTATTTTCCCTCTTGTTGGCATTATTTCGATGGCTTAGAGTCAAAACGGACTATCCTTAGATAGTCCATCTTTAGATAGTCCATTGACTTATTATTGATGTTATTGAAAACCCTCACTAAGAACTTGTATTTAAAAAGAATGCAAATATTACAGCATGGGGAGTATGCTTTTTATATTTCTGCAGTCTTTTTTTTATGCAAGTTATTAGTTTTTGCAATAGGTTCAATAATACGTCAATGGACTATCTAAAGATAGTCCGCATTGACTCCAAGCCATCGAATTTTTGTTGTTGTTGTTGTCATTGTCCTTGCCTTTGCTCTAATTGTTGAGGTTGTCGTCAAACAACCCTCTTTGCACAACAGCAAGGAGAGTGACCTCTCGTAAGGCCACCAGAAGAACTCTTTGTTGAAGTCTCTTTTTGGGGTTTTGGGGTAAACGATTGTAGGAAATAAAGTCACAGGAAAACAAAAGTCATCGTGGAAGAAAAGTCACACAAATCGATTGGTGAAAGAGTCACGGGATAAAAAGTCACGGAAGAAAGTAATTTTCTGCAAAGGTGTCGCCGAGCAGCAGATATGGCCTTCGACTCTTTCGTCCCCTGCCTACCCCCCCCCCCCCCCCCCCCCCCCCCCCACCTCCCCCCAACCCCTTACAGCTTCCCCCCCGCCCTCTTTGTGTCCTTTGATTGATACACACACGTACAAGTCATTCCGCCTAGCGGTTCAGGAGATACAGCCTGGTCCGACAGAAAAAGACCCAAAGGTCAAGATCAAGAAATTCAACATGTGTAAAAAACAAAAAAAGAGAGTGATGCTGATCAAGGATATATTATAGTTAAGATTATCTACAGCTTCCCCCACCGGAACCCACCTCCCCCAACCAAGCTCTTGTAACACCCACCCCCCACCCACCCCCAACCCCCCTCCGTGACTGACTGACCTGCGCTCTCCGCCCTCAACCCCGGAAGGGGGGAAGGGGGAGGGGGGAAGAGTGAGGGGAGACCTGCGTCTCTAATTTGTCTACCTTCCCACAGCACATAAGTTACTTTTTTTTCTGTAATTTGTTTTCCCGTTACTTTATTTCCAGTCACCTTGTAAACACAGTTGACATGATTGTGGTGGTCACTCGTGGTCTTCTTCTTCTTCTTCTTCTTCTTCTTCTTCTTCTTCTTCTTCTTTCTACTTCTTCTTCTTCTTCTTCTTCTTCTTCTTCTTCTTCTTCTTCTTCTACTTCTTCTTCTTCTTCTTCTTCTTCTTCTTCTTCTTCTTCTTCTTCTTCTTTCTTCTTCTTCTTCTTCTTCTTCTTCTTCTTCTTCTTCTTCTTCTTCTTCTTCGTTCTTCTTCTTCTTCTTCTTCTTCTTCTTCTTCGTCTTCTTCTTCTTCTTCTTTCTTCTTCTTCTTCTTCTTCTTCTTCTTCTTCTTCTTCATTCTTCGATCGCTCGGCAGTTATGCGCTGTCAATTATGAGCGCAGATGCGTCATGCTGCCGTTATGCGCCTAAATAAGACATGGTTAGACCCAGCAAGTCCGACTTCGGCTGGATAAATTCTTTTTGAAAGTGTTTGGTTTAAACAAATCTTGATTCATTTGAAAACGATCAAACAGAAAGACAATTAGAGCAACAACAAGCTCGAAGCTTATACCGTGCTCCTTAAATTAACTTCATAATTGCACAATTGATTGAACAGATGGAGACTGCATTTAAACCAAGTAATATAAACAACTGTGAATACAAAAGAAGAGTTTAAGAGTGAACCCCAAATAATAATAATAATAATAATAATAATAATAATAATAATAATAATAATAATAATAATAATAATAATAATAATAATAATAATAATAAATAATCAATATAAATTTACAATTTGTGAATTTGGGAGAGACCAAGGGGAAACAAAACAAAAAAATGATCCATAGCACAACATGAAATGTGAATCAGCTAGTAAAAGCATTGGAGAAGCGCGCACAATTCATACACGTTTTCGATCATACAGACAATAATAATTGCTTTCAAAACTTCAATAATAAGAAAAGAAAGAAATAAGAAAGAAAGAAAGAAAGAAAGAAAGAAAGAAAGAAAGAAAGGAAGAAAGAAAGAAAGAAAGAAAGAAAGAAATACAAACATGACTTTGGAAAGTGTTTCTTGGAGAGAAGAAGAAGAAAAAAAAGGCAGGAGAATGGACCGGTAAGGCAGAAAGATAGTAGATGACAGTAAGCAAAGGGAAAAGGCAGAGTCAAAGAGAGTGACAGATTAGAGGAAGTTACAAGCACAGAACTTCCAGAAGGTGGGGGAAACTATTTATGCAAAAGACCCCCCGGTATCCCCACGAGGTGGGGGGGGGGGGGGGGGTTATTTTCCGTGTCAAGGACCCTGAAGTTTTCATGAACCACAAGCTCCTCTTGTCTTAACCCTTTTCGCCGCCAATGTCGCATTTATGCACCACAATGGTTTAAACCCTTTCACCGCCAATGTCGCATTTATGCACCACAATGGTTTAACAAACCCCTTTCACCGCCAATGTCGCATTTATGCACCACAATGGTTTAACCCTTTCACCGCCAATGTCGCATTTATGCACCACAATGGTTTAACCTTTTCACCGCCAATGTCGCATTTATGCACCACAATGGTTTAACCCTTTCACCGCCAGCCATTTTTCACCCACAAATCTCCATTAAAGGTTGCTGCGTAGAGAACAAAATCCATCTGCAGTATTTGGGGATTATTCTGTGACATATAAAATAAGGTCTATCCTTACTTCCCAAAACTAAGACAATAGGGTCTTTAAATAATAGACCCCAATTTGATGCCTTTTAATGGCATAGGTCTTAAATCAGTGTGGTGCTAAAATGCGACTTTGGCGGTGAAAGGGTTAACACCCATGTCACTAAAAGGCGTCAAGTCACGGCCTGTTATCTGAAGGCCCTATTTTTCTTAATTTTGGGAGGTAAGGATAGGCCTAATGTTATGCATGTCACAGAGGAATTCCCAATATTGCACATACATTTTTTTTCTCTACCCACTTAAAGTTAATGATATTTTTTTGCTGAAAAAAAGGCTGGCGGCGAAAGGGTTAATTACATTGAATTCTTAACAGCATGACTAAACTGTCTTCTACTGGAATCTACCAGACGTAAGACAAGTATAAAACGTGTATAAAACGTGTATACGTTTTTGAAAGAAGATAGTAGTGGCCTTGTAGAAGTGGGACAACTTGTAACACTGATGTAACGCCTTCCTGGGATTGGCCTCTGTCCTTATCTTGAATCAATGGACTCTCTCTCTCTCTCTCTCTCTCTCTCTCTCTCTCTCTCGTCTCTCTCTCTCGCTCTCTCTCTCGCTCTCTCTCTCTCTCTCTCTCTCTCTCTCTCTCTCTCTCTCTCTCTCTCTCTCTCTCTCTCTCTCTCTCTCCTCTCTCCTCTCTCTCTCTCTCTCTCTCTCGTCTCTCTCTCTCTCTCTCTCTCTCTCTCCTCTCTCTCATCGTCTCTCTCTCTCTCTCTGGCTGGGTGGAAAAAAAGCATGTAACTTGCTTATCTCATGTTCGCTGGTTAAATACAATTTCGTGTTCGTGTGTTCGTTTTCGTTCTCTCTCTCTCTCTCTCTCTCTCTCTCTCTCTCTCTCTCTCCCTCTCTCTCTCTCTCTCTCTCTCTCTCTCTCTCTCTCTCTCTCTCTCTCTCTCTCTCTCTCTCTCTCTCTCTCCTCTCTCTCTCTCTCTCTCTCTCTCTCTCCTCGCTCTCTCTCTCTCTCTCTCTCTCTCTCTCTCTCTCTCTCTCTCTCTCTCTCTCTCTCTCGCTCTCTCTCTCTCTCTCTCTCTCTCTCTCTCTCTCTCTCTCTCTCTCTCTCTCTCTCTCTCTCTCTCTCTCTCTCTCTCTCTCTCTCTCTCTCTGGCTGCTGGGTGGATAAAAGCATGTAACTTGCTTATCTCATGTTCGCTGGTTAAATAAAATTTCGTGTTCGTGTTTGTTTTCGTTCTCTCTCTCTCTCTCTCTCTCTCTCTCTCTCTCTCTCTCTCTCTCTCTCTCTCTCTCTCTCTCTCTCTCTCTCTCTCTCTCTCTCTCTCTCTCTCTCTCTCTCTCTCTCTCTCTCTCTCTCTCTCTCTCTCTCTCTCTCTCTCTCTCTCCTCTCTCTCTCTCTCTCTATCTCTCTCCTCTCTCTCTCTCTCTCTCTCTCTGTTCTCTCTCTCTGTATGTGTGCGCAAGAAAAATAATGTTTGTCTCATGACTGTTTTATTTTGTATCTATTTCAATTCAAACCACCAATTCAGATTCACCGTTGCTCATTTGTTCACATTCGCCTTTAATCCATTTCTTTTTCTTTTTCAATTATTTCATGTGCTCATTTTTATGATCTTTTTCCCCCATTTGCTTGACTTGTTTGATTGACTGCTGTTGCTGTTGTTCTTTAATTTTTATCTCAAATTTTCTTCGCTTGATGAATGGTGTGAGTGTGAGTGGGAGAGAGGGCATGGGGAAAAGAAGCTATTGTAGCTTTTCCATTTTACACTCAATAAAACATTCGTATTCGTCTCTCTAGAGAGAGAATACGAATACGAATACGAATGTTTTACGAATACGAATGTGTTTTTTTATGTTTTTGTTTTTAATGTATACTTGTTTCATATGTTGTATCCTGTATTATTGTTTCTTTTTTCCTGTTTGCAAAAATGACATGTTGGTTGACAAAAAAAACTACAACATTCGTATTCGTATTCGTATTCTCTCTCTCTGGAGATAGAGATAGGCGTGTTGTTGTTAATTTAGGTCAATAGGATAGATCAGAGGGATAGATAAGCAAGCTGCGTGCGTCACACTTCCGGTGAGATTGAAATTTGGATCAGCTTATGCTGAAACTTGTATGACTCTTTACAAAGTGGCTTTGATTCAAAGTTGAAAACTAGACTATAGCATTCTACCATTCCCTCAAGAACCTTGTCTTGTATTTGTTGACACCCCCCCCCCCCCCCCCCCCCCCCCCCCCCCCCCCCCCGTGGTGATACCAGGGGTATTTTGTATAAATAGTTCCCCCACCTTCTGGAAGTTCTGTGCTTGCAACTTCCTCTAATATGTCGCTCTCTTTGACTCTGCCTTTTCCCTTTGCTTCTGTTATCTACTATCTTTCTGCCTAACCGGTCCATTCTCCTGCCTTTTTTGACAAAACACTTTCAAAAACATTTCCTCCAGCCGAAGTCAGACTTGCTGGGCTTAACTATTTCTTAGTTAGCGCATAACGGCAGCATGACGCACCTGCGCTCATAATTGACAGGAAACTGAGCGATCGAAGAAGAAGAAGATTAAGAAGAAGAAGAAGTATTTGTTGACGAAGCAACGTCCATCAGTTTGGCTTACACCTCTATGTTGTTGTTATTTGTAGACATGTGTGTGTTATGGTGTGTGTGTGTTTGTGAGTATGTGTGTATGTGTGTGTGTGTTAGTGTTATGGTGTGTGTGTGTGTGTGTGCGTGCGCGCGCGCGCGTGTGTGTGATTAATGCTATCTCAGTTTTGTTTGACAAATAGGCCTATAATTATTTCAAGATGTTTCACGAATGGCCGTTTTGCAACTATTTGAAAATTCCAAGTTTGATGCATGAATATCCGTGTGTACCTAAGCAAACATGGATGTGCTTTACACACATGCGCTTTAGATGTGCTTTACCTATCCTGCAATGAACCCGGTAGGCCCATTCTAATTTTCTATGTTCTCTTTTAGTGCTGGTTTAACTAAAAGACCTTCGGCTGTCACCTCAACAAACGAAGAGGTCGACTTCTCATCTACATGGCTTTTTCGTAGCCCTAATGTCAATGAAAAGAAAACCATGTCGCATGATTACATTATAAAGAGAACCAATAAGCATACGCCAGTGTCCTTCCAAATTGTAATATGTCGACGGTGTGAGATTAAAACTTATTAAAACAAAGATAGAAATAGTGAGGCAAGGAGAGAGGATAATAAATATAGTAAAGTAAAGAAAGGTAACTCCCTCTGTAATTAACTCCCTTCACCAAAGTTATTTACGGCACCAATTCGCCTAGCAAAGCATAAACAACAGTCACATTGAGACAGAACAAGGCTGTTGTTTATGCTTTGCTAGGCGAATTGGTGCCGTAAATAACTTTGGTGAAGGGAGTTAATTACAGAGGGAGTTACCCTTTTTACTTTATTAAAACAAAGTCGAAATTGAAACCCAAAACAACATATTTAATCACACAAACAAAACAAGTCACGACGCTTCGGGTTCAACCCGCTGTCACGTGAAGCCAGCAGCCATCTTCGTTTCTTCAAATACCCAACTTGTTGATCCTGCTTATTCTTTTAATTGCAGTATCAACACAGACAGAAACCTAATAATGGCTAAAATAGCGCATCCTTTCATACAAATACATTTTATTAGACTTCTCGTAGCAAAGTCAGTCAGTAACAAGCGGAAAACGCCATCTCAAAATCAAACTAAAGTAACCTTTAACTTAAAGTGCATTGCGATGTCTAAGAAGAGTTTGATCACTGAGACGAAGAAGACGCCTTTCTTATTCTATTTGTGGAAACAGATTGTGTAAACACAGGCATCTCAAATCAGGGTTGGAGGCAACAGCGCTGAGGCAAACTTGGAAGCCAACATCTTCATTTCACACACTCGTCTGTTTGCTTCCGCGACACCTGCTGAACGCTGCGGCTAGCTTGCCGTATCGAGCTTGTTTCAACATCCCCTGCCCAGTTTGAGTCAGTAATGGAGATTCCATTTTCAACCTCTTTCACCTTCCGTGGAAGGGAAGGGCAAGGGAAGGGATGAGGAGGGTATTAGGTATTAGGTACTTCATAGTCACGGAGGCGTCTCTGTGAAATTCGGGTTGCTCCCACCTGGAGAGCGCGTCGCAGCCTAAGGTGCGCCACCCAATTTATAAAAAAAAATCCGATTTTTGTGTTTGCAGGGGGGGGGGGGGGGGGGGGAGGGGGGGGGGGGGGGGGGGGGGGGGGGGGGGGGGGGGGGGGTGGGGGGGGGGGGGGGGGGGGGGGGGGGGGGGGGGGTACATTTTGACCAAATGACAACTTTTTCGTTGCCACTGGGTTTAGCGTATGCTAAGTGCATGGACACACGGGACCTCGGTTTGTCGTCTCATCCGAAAGACTCCACGCTCATACCGTAAGGCCTAGTGCAAAGTGAAAAATCCCCTGTATCCAGGTTCGAACTAGCGTTTACTTGACACGAAGCGAACGAGCTACCGCTGTGCCACTTTGCACCGACCAATGTGCCACTCTAGGGGGTGGTGGGGGTGTAGAGGGGGGGGGGGGGGGACATAGTCTATCTTGTAATTCCTACACAGGTTTGCTTAGTGGCCTTAAAAGGGTCTCTGACCGATTGGACGCTAATCGCACCACCATCACCCCACCCACACACACACACACACACACACACACACACACACACACACACACACACACACATACACACACTGACACGCGCGCACGCACGCACACGCACACGCACACGCACACGCACACGCACACGCACACGCACACGCACGCACGCACGCACGCACGCACGCACGCACGCACGCACACACACACACACACACACACATACACACTGACACGCGCGCACGCACGCACAGGCACACACGCGCACGCACGCACACGCACACGCACGCACGCACACGCACACACACACACACACACACACACACACACACACACACACTCACACACACACATACACACACACACACACACAC
>CM065680.1:10402802-10405302 GCA_017654935.2 Phymorhynchus buccinoides | reverse complement strand
CATTAGCACAGACTATTATTTTAATTTTTCCCTATTGACGTGTTTTTTTCCTTACCAAATTTGATAGTCCTTTAATTTAAGGAAAAAAAGACATTGAAACACGATTATGTTTTTGTCCTCTTTTTGTTCCCCTTTCTTCCTTTGATACTCCTTGTCTACTTGTCACACACACGCGCGCGCGCGCGCACGCACACACACAACACAGACACACACACACACAGAGGCATACACGCATACACATACACACGCACACACACAAGCCACACACACTACACACACACACACACACACTCTCACACACACACACACACACACACACACACACACACACACGCGCGCACACGCACACATACACGTATGGCACGCACGGTCACACACACCACACACACACACACACACACACACACACACACACACACACATACATACAGATAGATTATATATAATATAGAGAGAGAGCGAGACAGAGACAGACAGAACGAGAGAGAGAGACATGGGGGGGGACAGAAATACATCGCAGTGTCGTCTCGTCTCTCTCTCTCTCTCTCTCTCTCTCTCTTCTCATCTTCTCTCTCTCTCACTCTCTATTCACATAATTTGATGGAAGAGAGAAGAGAGAGAGAGAGAGAGAGAGAGAGAGAGAGGATCGAGAGAGAGAGAGGAGGGAGAGAGAGGAGAGAGAGAGATCGTAGAGAGAGAGATGAGACAGAGAGATATAGAGAGAGAGAGACCACTTGGAAACTTGAAAACTTGAACTTTATTTTTCAAGGATAAAGATTTTAGGCAACGCCTAGTCTTCCAATCTGTCCCTTGGTATATATGCGAACATAGAATACAAGACATGGCAAGGCATGATATTACACATACAGATTTGAACATAAAACAGATTTGAACATAAAGGGAGAGAGAGAGAGACAGACAAACAGAACAGACCATATGTATCTAAAGCTGGAGACAGACTATGCGACTGCCTCATATGATTCGATCAGGTCGTGACGTAGACCAAATTTTGTTTCCCGCACAGAAGAGGTCACAAGCCATCTGACTCGATCAGTGAAATTTAGAACCCGCCCTGTTCGGCCCTGTCACCTGACTGGGCCCGACTGAGTCAGACTGATCGAGAATGATAGTATGCAAATGAGGTGAAACGTCACGACCTGATCGAGTCACATGAGGCAGTCACATAGTCTGTCGCCAGCTTCCTCAAAAGAGCTCGAACTGCGTACAAGACCAAACCTGCAAACAAATCTCTAAAGACTAACCAATAATCCACAAACTCGCCTTACTAATAAACTCTACACGCCACAAACATGCATAAATATCAATATGGTTAGAATCCGAGCACAATGCCTACAGCCTTGTGGTTGTTGCCTGAGCACGTGGGCGAGAGATTAAGGATTATAGATAGCCTGTGTTATAAATATCTCGTACTGTTGTTGGGAAAAGATGTCGGTCGCAGATCGATAGAATTGATGATGGTTTTCGCGGGTCAATTCTTCGTGCTAACGCGTCTAACCTTGTAAGAAAAGATGTGAGTGTGAGAAGAATGGAGGGGTGGGGGGTGGGGGTTAAAAAGGTTGATGAGGTGAGAAACGATAGATATTTGGGAAAGAACCTGCAGAATAAAATGAAGGTTTATTATATACGGACAAGATTTTTCGGCAAAGGTAAAGATGTGCCACTCTCCCTGCATTTCTCGGTTTAATTCCATTTTTCCGTTTTTTTGCCTTTCTTACCAAACATGAAGTTGTATTTTTATGACAATTTTTAGCTAATTATCTAACCCTCCCCCCCCTCCCCCCCCCCCCCCCCTATGTACTGCAGTACACCGCCGCATTTGTCACAGTCGTGGTTCATTGCGTTTTTCCCGTCCCTTATAGAGAGGGGGGGGGGGGGGGGGGGGGGGAGGGGGGGGAGGGTTAGTGATAGGATTAGGGTCATTATTCTAAAAGCTGAAAAGGTTTATAAAATACAGCTTTATGTTTGGTAAGAAAGGCAAAAACGTAAAATTGCAATTAACCGAGAAATGCAGGGGGGGGGGGGGGGTGGCACATCTTTACAGACAATGTGGATTTATCAATAGAAAAGAAAAATCAAAGTAATAACTGCATAAACTGTAATAATAGAATGAATAACACACACTTCTTCTTCTTCGATCACTCAGATAGTCTCAGGCCGTAATATGCGCGTAGATGCGTCGTGCTGCCGCTATGCGCCTTGCTAAGAAATGATTAGGCCCGGTAGAGTTATGTCCATCTTCGACAGGAGAAAACAGTTGCAAGAATTTCTAGAACACAGGCAGGAGAATGGGGAACCAGCAAAAGGCAGAAAGATAGTAGATGACAGTAAGCAAAGGGAAAAGACTGAGTCAAAGAGTGATAGATCATAGGAAGCTACAAGCACAGACCTTCCAGAAGGCGTGGAACTATTTGTACGAAAGACACCCCCCACCCATCCCGGGTAACCCTACGGGGGAGAGGAATAACGCATTCAAAAGAGA
>CM065680.1:10377802-10387802 GCA_017654935.2 Phymorhynchus buccinoides | reverse complement strand
GTGTCCCTCATCCTGCAGGTGCTGGCTGGCATGACGTGCACGATGATGGCGGCCATTGCCATCCTTGAAAATGAAATCCGCGCCAAAGATGCCTGTGATGGGGTGGACTGTGGGGTAGATAATCTCGTACCAATATCTGTCTACCGAAAAGGTGTTGTTTCCCATAACAAACAAGTCAGTTTTGCCTTACATTGAAATGCCACTCTACACCAAGATTGACTCTCCGCCACAGCAGCCATGATGACTGATGATGTTTGGATGGAATGGTTCATCCGGGCATCATTACACCCTCTAAAGTTAATCCATCACATCAAAACCAAAACCGGACTCATCACTGAAATACAACGGTCTTATTTGCACCGTTCAAAGTATGATGCTTTTTCTTTACTCGACAGCTTTTATCATGCGATCCGTAGCGAGTGTTGCTATGTATACGATGGGGAGAGAGAGAGAGAGAGAGAGAGAGAGAGAGAGAGAGAGAGAGAGAGAGAGAGAGAGAGAGAGAGAGAGAGAGAGAGAGAGAGAGAGAGAGAGAGAGAGAGAGAGAGAGAGAGAGATATCAACGATCAACGACGATCAACGAACATTTAATGATCAAGGCCATCTGCCCATGTCATATAGGGAAAAGGGGGAGGGGAATACATTTTTGTAAAGAAGACAAAAAGCAATAAATAGCATACATATAAGTTATCAAAACGGTTATCAAATCAAAAAAAATATTACCAAACATGAAACAACATTACACCATTGCAGTAACAACAGTCTACAAACACACAAATGTGCGGAATGGACAACTTCGTGAATAAGAATAACCGTGTATTACGTTAAATAGAGTGGAAGGGAGTTGAAAGGGAGGGGTAAAGATGGACATTCTAAGTTCACATGCTTTGGAAATAAAACTTGCAAGACTAAACGTGTGTTTAGGGCTTGCTAAAAGCATCGACATTTTAAATTTCGTGGGATTAGTGAAAACGTTCTTGGGCAAGAACAGCTTTCGTAGAGCATTATATTTGGGACAAATAAGGAGAGAGAGAGAGAGAGAGAGAGAGAGAGAGAGAGAGAGAGAGAGAGAGAGAGAGAGAGAGAGAGAGGGAGAGAGAGAGAGAGAGAGAGAGAGAGAGAGAGAGAGAGAGAGAGAGAGAGAGAGAGAGAGAGAGAGAGAGAGAGAGAGAGAGAGAGAATACGAATACGAATACGAATGTTTAATGAGGGTAAACGGATAAGCTCAAGCTTCTTTACACCATGCCCTCGAGGGGAGAAAAGAAAAGCCAAATAACAAGAAAAGGAAAACAAAAAGAAAGTATAAAATGCATAAAAAGAATAGAAAATAACAACAGGCATGTTCACAGTAAATTGCAGAACATGCGAAAAAATTCAAGCTCAAACGAACAGCTCGTTCACGTACTCGCACACACACAAAAACATACAGTATATCCTATAACTAAACCAAGACATGCATACCTAGTCTCTTGTGGTGTGTTCGAACACACAGGTGCAAATAAGCTCATGATCCAATGAGAGAGAGAGAGAGAGAGAGAGAGAGAGAGAGAGAGAGAGAGAGAGAGAGAGAGAGAGAGAGAGAGAGAGAGAGAGAGAGAGAGAGAGAGAGAGAGAGAGAGAGAGAGAGAGAGAGAGATCGAGAGAGAGAGAGAGAGAGAGAGAGAGAGAGAGAGAGAGAGACACAGAGAGAGAGAGACATAGAGAGAGAGAGAGAGACAGAGACAGAGAGAGAGAGAGAGAGAGAGAGAGAGAGAGAGAGAGAGAGAGAGAGAGAGAGAGAGAGAGAGAGAGAGAGAGAGAAGTCGAAGTCGAAAATATTAATGAATAGGCCTTTCTGCCCGTATAATATGGAGGGGTGGGGAAGGGGGAACACAATAAATCAAACTAACAGTTCTAACAAAATCATACATCCATTGAAAATCCTAACACAACCATGCAGCAAAAAAGCACACATGCAATAATAAATAAATAAATAAAATATGCATTACTAGCAAAAACTATTAACCAATCAATTCATGCAACACATTGAAGCACAATATTCACCAACCCATCAGCAACTATTAAACAGCTTTTAAATGGCTCAGAATATTATATAATTAATCGATGAGCTGTAAATAAGTAAATGTTACTGTAAATCAATCTGTCATTGTTAATCCCTTAATGTTGCAATCAATGAGGAATTACTAATAATCATATGATATATAAATCATACTACAGTTACTACTAGCCATCTGATATGTACATCATACTACAGTTACTACTAGCCATCTGATATATACATCATACTACAGTTACTACTAGCCATCTGATATATAAATCAAACTACAGTTACTACTAGCCATCTGATATATACATCATACTACAGTTACTACTAGCCATCTGATATATACATCATACTACAGTTACTACTAGCCATCTGATATATACATCATACTACAGTTACTACTAGCCATCTGATATATAAATCATACTACAGTTACTACTAGCCATCTGATATATACATCATACTACAGTTACTACTAGCCATCTGATATATAAATCATACTACAGTTACTACTAGCCATCTGATATATACATCATACTACAGTTACTACTAGCCATCTGATATATACATCATACTACAGTTACTACTAGCCATCTGATATATACATCATACTACAGTTACTACTAGCCATCTGATATATACATCATACTACAGTTACTACTAGCCATCTGATATATACATCATACTACAGTTACTACTAGCCATCTGATATATACATCATACTACAGTTACTACTAGCCATCTGATATATACATCATACTACAGTTACTACTAGCCATCTGATATATACATCATACTACAGTTACTACTAGCCATCTGATATATACATCATACTACAGTTACTACTAACCATCTGATATATAAATCAAAGGAGTGAGAGAGAGAGAGAGAGAGAGAGAGAGAAAAGAGAGAGAGAGAGAGAGAGAGAGAGAGAGAGAGAGAGAGAGAGAGAGAGACAGACAGACAGACAGACAGACAGACAGACAGATAATTATGTATCTAAGAGAGATCCTTCCTCAAAAGGGCTCGGATTTCGCACAAAACCAAACCTGCAAACCAATGTCGAAAGACTAACCAATATGGCCACAAACTCGCCTTACTAATAAACTCTACACGCCACAAACATGCATACATATCAATGTGGTTAGAATCCGAGTACAATGCCTACAGCCTTGTGGTTGCTGCCTGAGAATAATTCAAAGAAACAGAACAAAGGAAAGAAGATTGTAATTTAATTAGGTTCTGTTTCCGCGTGTGAAAGTTAAATAAAATGACACAGCTTCGCGTGAAATAAGATAGAGAGAAGGGAATGAGATAGTGGTGAATAAATAAATGAGTGAGAGAACAAAGACAAAAAAAAGAGACGGCCAAAAAATAACCACAGTGAAAATGACAAATTATATCATTACTAAGCCATCGTGAGTCGTAAGAATTGAAGAGGGGAAAAAAACTGCCAGAGAATCATTATATTATGTAGGCTCACATTTCTCAGTTTGGAAAAGGGACCAGAAAATAAAAGAGACTAAGTATGAAATGATGGGGGGAAACCAGGGTGAAGAGAGAGAGAGAGAGACAGAATCATGCAGAGACAGAGACAAAGCGTAGGCGGGGGCAAAACGGCAGCCAAGGAGGTCAGAAGCAAGAGTAAACAAGTCCCTCTCACTCACCCCTCACCCCACCCCCACCTCTCCATCATGTTCTCTTTCTTTCAGGCAATGGATGCGGGGGCGGGTGTTTTGCTGCCACTAACGTCACACACACACACACACACACACACATACAAAAAACCCAGCACACACACAAAAATCGATATCTCGTTCACGGAAACACCCGAACATAGCCTCCCCCTTCCCCCCACCTCTCTACCGGGAATAGCCGACACGCGCTGAAACTGAAACAGCGCATGCGTGAGCGTAGTAGTTGTTTTTGTCTTCCTCCTCCCAGCTGTTACCGTCATCCTGCTGGTTGCTTTTATAGGTAGACTTTCGTTTCTTTCTTTTCTATAGAGGGACAGGCTCGCTATTATTTGCAAGGCTCGTGAATTCCGAAAAATGTACGTCACGAGTATCGACCTGTTTACGGGACGAACTGTTGCAACCGTCTTTTTATTTATTTTTGGAGCGAAGTATTAAAGACAGCATACCATGTGGGTGTGTAAAGCAGTAGTAGAGGGGGAGAGGGGGGGAGGGGAGGAAGGGTGGCGATGGACAGGGGGGGTGGGGGGCAGGGTGTAAAAAAAGCCCATTAGGAGAATCAGGATTCCAAATCGAGATGGACGGAAGGGGCAATTTATAACTTTTGCGTGGGTTGAAGTGGTGTTTAGGGTCGAGGCCAGAATCTCTTAGAGTTCCGAAAATAGCACGCGGTTGTTGTCTAAAATTGCGCGTAGTTGGCCCGGGCTAGTATTTGGGCGACGTCTCGCCCCCCCCCCCCCCCCTCCCCTCCCACCCTTACCCTCTCCACCCTGGGTCTTCCTCCTCTTCCCACCCTCATTGGTGCTTTTCAAGTAGGACAGGGGGACTGGGGGTGGGGTGGGGCGAGTTGGGATTAAAAAGGTCAATCGGAAAGGGTGGGGGTGGTGTGGGTGAGGGGGTAAGAATGCCCAGTGCCAATTTTGTATTCCAGTTTCTTAAGAAAGTCGGAGCATTTTGCGCGGGAAAGATGGGATGTTCTGCTTTTCCGTCTGTCTGTAGGCATACCACCAGTCTGTCAGTCTTTGTGGGATAAAAAAAAAGAAAGCGTAAAGAAACATGTTTTCTGTCGTTTCTGTTTTAAAAGTGGACTGATGTTGATAAAAAAAAAAAACCACGGGAAAACGTGTCTTGGTGTGACCATTTTATGTCCACATTGGCAAAATAAACACATTTTTAATGAATGAATCACCGAAAACGAACGTGTCAGGTTTTCAACTGGTAGTGGTATTTGGCATTTGGTACTTTATAGTCACAGAGGCGTCTCTGTGAAATTCGGGTTGCTCCCAACTGGAGAGAGCGTCGCGGCCAGAGGCGCGCCACCCATTTTTGGTTTCTTAAAATGCTGATCTTACGCAGCATGATTAATGGCTGAGCTTTCCCTGCCCGACATTTTGGCTAATATGAAATCTCGGTTTGATTCTTACAACTGCAGAATCGGGTGTTAAAGGACTCTTCTGGGTGACGTCTGAATTATGGTATCCTGTTTCTTAGCTTTTGTAGATTATAGCAGAAAATAGAAACGAACAGCTAGCCATCGAGGTTCTCCAGCCAAACCTCAAGAAAGACTTGGACAACAGAAAGTCTCAATTAAAACAGACCTGAAAAAATAGAACAGTTTAGAGAAGAACCCCTTAGAGATACACTGACGCACCACGATTAAGTCCCTTGGGTTTTTTTGGGGGTAGCTGTGACCCACATACACATGTTCCCAACTTCAAATTGAGGCTGCACTTTAAAATGATGTTTTGGTTTGAATTTGGGGGGCATTTGTATGGGAGTGAGACCTGGTCCAAAACAAGATTTTTTTCGAGCTATAAGAGGAAAATCCCGTGAAACCCGTTATTTTGATACGTGATCTGGTGGATCTTTAAGAAACTAGATAGCAGAAGGTATAGGAAAGGGGGGAAAACCCTGAGGGAATAGTTGATGGCCGAATGTCTATGAAGAAGCTGGGAGCTGAGAGTGTTCAGAGAAGAAACTCTAAGAAGAAAGAACTAACTGGATAGCTGGAGTGTCTTCATACAAAAGCGCCGAGATTATAGAAACAAATACAAAATTGGTCGGCAGGTCTTTGAAGAGAAGAAGCGTCACAGAGAGAGATGGACAGCAGAAGGTGTTCAGAGTGGGCACACTCCGATAACTAGCAGTAGGTGGTCAGAAAAGACACCAGAGGGAGATGGACAGCAGAAGGTGTTCAGAGTGGGCACACTCCGATAACTAGCAGTAGGTGGTCAGAAAAGACACCAGAGGGAGATGGACAGCAGAAGGTGTTCAGAGTGGGCACACTCCGATAACTAGCAGTAGGTGGTCAGAAAAGACACCAGAGGGAGATGGACAGCAGAAGGTGTTCAGAGTGGGCACACTCCGATAACTAGCAGTAGGTGGTCAGAAAAGACACCAGAGGGAGATGGACAGCAGAAGGTGTTCAGAGTGGGCACACTCCGATAACTAGCAGTAGATGGTCAGAAAAGACACCAGAGGGAGATGGACAGCAGAAGGTGTTCAGAGTGGGCACACTCCGATAACTAGCAGTAGATGGTCAGAAAAGAAACCAGAGGGAGATGGACAGCAGAAGGTGTTCAGAGTGGGCACACTCCGATAACTAGCAGTAGGTGGTCAGAAAAGACACCAGAGGGAGATGGACAGCAGAAGGTGTTCAGAGTGGGCACACTCCGATAACTAGCAGTAGGTGGTCAGAAAAGAAACCAGAGGGAGATATGGACAGCAGACTGTGCTAGAGAAGACTGTTATGAGGTGGACAGGGCTAGGGGACAGGGGGTGGGGGTGGGTGTTGCTGGAAAACAATAACTGTAGGGAAAGCAGGAAGCAGTTGTAATAATGGTCAGAACTGACATTGACAACTATATTGGAAGAAGAAGAAGAAGAAGAAGAAGAAGAAGAAGTGTCCATAAAATATCTGGGCTCTGACTTAGACTGCAAAAGCTGCAAGGCTACATCACTGAATGTGTTTGATGTACCTCTGGCATCATCCACAAACAGGCGCATCCACGCGCGCGCGCGCACTCACGCACACACACGCACACACACGCACGCACGCACAAACACACACACACACACACACACACACACACACACACACACACACACACACACACACACACACACACACACACACACACACACACACACACACACACACATAAAGTGTTGTTTAAACTCCCGATCATGGAAGTCTCAGAAAGGAGATTCCTTAGTAAATTATGTATTTCTTAATAGAAATGTAAACAAACATCCAAGACGCCGTACAAAGTTTGTTTCACTACTTTATTGACTTAAGCTAAATGCTTTTAAAACTAAATTCATTAAAAACAAATATTCAATGTGTATGCGGTGCTATTGATAATTGTACAATAACACACATTCTATATTATTGCCCTTATTTTGAATCGGCCCTATCAGAATTCAGAAAAGATTAATCCAAATGTATATTCCAAGATACCGTATCTCTTTTGAATTTTGTACAAACTTTAATGTTAAGTCCATTTGGCTCGTTTCTATGATTGCTGTTTTGTTTTTTATAGAATGTTTGCATTTTGATTTTATAATACTTCAATTCTGGAGTGGGGTTTTTAAAATTTTGTGTTAAAACTGTTTTATTTTAGCATATATCCCCTAATGTTACATATAAATATGCACTTTAAGCACACACAGATACACATGCACATACCCGCGCGCGCACACTCACACACTCACTTTCATGTCTAATATCACTTTTAAGTGAAAAGACGTTAAATTAAAGAACAACAACACACACACGCACTCACGCACGCACGCACGCACATACACACAGACATACACACGCACGCACGCACGCATACACACGCATACACACACACACACACACACACACACACACACACACACACATACATACACACCATTTCCGTTTACCCATATTTTTCGATAGTTGGTGCCAAAACCAGATGGATTGTAAAAGTTTACAAAATCCATTTACATTATTAGGGGAAGACGGGGTAAAAAGCGCATGGGCGGGTAAGAAGCCCACCCCAATTATCTCATGAAGTAAAGAAAATTTCAGTCAAATTTGCCCATGAGACGAATGCTAGACATTAACGCTCGTCTCATGGGCAAAATGAGGCTGAAATTTGCTTCATTTCATGAGATAATTGGGGTGGGCTTCTTACCCGCCCATGCGCTTCATTTCATGAGATAATTGGGGTGGGCTTCTTACCCGCCCATGCGCTTTTTACCCCGTCTTCCCCTATGCACGTTGTATGTACTCTATAATATATTAATCAGCTTCACGAAATAACTTGTGTAGAAACGAGGAGAAAAATACGACCTGGATAGGGAGTCTGGATTTAGTAGGAAGAGAAGCAGAGGAGGGCGGGGGGGGGGGGGGGGGTAAGCTAAAGGGGTGGGATGGGAAAGGGGGATAATCAGGTCTTAGTTATGATGGTGGGCGTGGGCGATTGAGGGGGGGTGGGGGTGGAAAACAAATAAAGGAAAAGAAAAGAGAAGAGAAACCTAGGGATGGGCTGGGGAGGGTGGGGTAGCTTGGAGTTGAGGATGGGGGGGGAGACAAGATTGATGAGTCTAAAGAAGCAGGGACATTGATTCTAAAGACACATTAACAGTCCGAGTCTAGTAGTGGCCACACTAACTTACTTGGGTGACTGTTTTAAAGATACACTGACGCACCACGATTAAGTCCCTTGGGTTTTTTTCTGGGTAGCTGTGACCCACATACACATGTCCCCGACTTCAAATTGAGGCTGCTTTTTTAAATAATGTTTCGGTTTGAATTTGGGGGCATTTGTATGGGAGTGAGACCTGGTCACAACAAGATTTATTTCCAGCTGTAAGAGGGAAAGCACGTGAAACCCGTGAATTTGACACGTGATCTGGTGGGTCTTTAAGGAGAGGGAGGTCTAAAAATATTTCCTGTGGGAAGCTTCCCTCTGTCTGTCTTTGTCTCTGTTTCTCTGTCTGTCTGTCTTTCTCTCTCTCTCTCTCTCTCTCTCTCTCTCTCTCTCTCTCTCTCTCTCTCTCTCTCTCTCTCTCTCTCTCTCTCTCTCTCTCTCTCTCTCTCTCTCTCTCTCATCATTACCTCGTATTAACTCTATGTGTATGTGTATCCGCGCGTGTGTTTATATGCATGAGTGCGTACGTATGTGTGTGTGTATATTTGTGTAACGTATTTATGCGCAGTTTGTACGCGTGTGCGCGCGCGCGTGCCTGTGTGTCTGCGCGCACATACGCGTGTTTTTGTTCGTATGTTTGTCCGTGCTGTAAGTGTCTGTGTGTTTGCAAATATACGAAGTGCTAGTTTCGTAGGATGACAGGTAGTACTTCGGTAGACAGGTAGACAGTCAGGAAAGTACTTCGCGACAACTTCAAAATCCTGCAGAATGACCCTAAGCTTGAACAAACATTCTCGCAGCCACCTATGATTGCCTTCCGAAGGGATACCAGTCTCCGTGACATTCTGGTGCGGAGTTCTGTCCGAACAGCCCCACACACCTCTCCTGGCCCCTCTGGAAACCAACCGTGTCAAAAGAAAAACTGAAAAACGTGCCCCTTCATCCGCTCCGCCACCACATTCACTGGGACTTGTGGACAATTCTCAACCCGCACACTGTTCACCTGCCAATCCTCAAATGTGTTCTACATTAATTGAATGCCTTCTCTGCCACAAGCTGTATGTGGGTGAAACGTACCGAACGCTTAACGAACGGTTCACAGAGCACCTGCGGTCATTGCGCCTGGGGTACCAAGACCCAATCGGCCTGCGCTTCAATAGCCCTGGACACTCCCTAACCCATGCTACTGTGGCCGCAGTGAGGCAAAACAGGGGAGGCATATGGTTCATCGGAAATTTCGAGAATCCTGGCTGATCAAACGGCTTGGAACTACAACACCAGCTGGCTTGAATTCAAAACAGTAATTCAAGATGTACTGACTCTTTGGATGGCACTATTTGGAGATCTTTGGGGGACGATGATGGTGGTGGTGGTGATGGTGATGGTGATGGTGGTGATGATGGTGGTGATGGTGATGATGATTGTGATGGTGGTGATGATGGACGGTGGTGATGGTGATGATGATGATGATGATGATGGTGATGATGGTAATGGTGATGGTGGTGATGAGAATGACGGTGATGATTAATTTATGAGGATGATTTAGCCCGAGGGAAGTAAACCATGTCCTTGATGTGTAGATGTGCTTTTGTGTATGTGGATTTGTGCATGTATGTTTGCAAATGTGTGCTTGTGTG
>CM065680.1:10352802-10372802 GCA_017654935.2 Phymorhynchus buccinoides | reverse complement strand
GAGAGAGAGAGAGAGAGAGAGAGAGAGGCAAGACGGGCAGATAACAAGATTGAAGGATAGATAGGTAGATAGATAGGTGGGCTAGATAACAATTAATGGGAAGAGCTAAGGGCAAGGCATGATCTATCGCTATCGCTGAGGACACTCGGTTTCGTTACATAGTTGGGGTATAGCCTGTCACGCACGGGATGTGACCGACATTTTGGACCAACGAACCAATCAAAACGACGTGTTGTCTTGTGTGCGCCATTGAAGCTCTTTAAAAAAAAAGAAGAGAAAAACAAATGTCTGCGTGTGACGCACTTGGTTGGCCTGCCATTGACGCAGTGACAAATTAATACTGTGGTTTTTTGTTTGTGGCTCAAGCCACAAACCTATAACTCACTTTGTCGGGTCGGTCTGTCTGTCGGTCTGTCGTTCCAAAATTGTCGCACATTTTGACAAAATTGTCACTTCAAATCGAGGCTGGATGGAAGTTCAGTTTAACGTCGCGTATCGGCTTTCGCCATGTACGACGGGCTGAACAAACCAACCAGGGTATAAAGAAAAATTTATATTCCTGAATCACTGTCTTAGTCAAAAGGCAGAGAAGCGATCAGAATATACGAATCGAGGCTACACTTGTGGCCGCTCTTTAAAATGATGTATTTTAAAAGCGTACAAAATAATAAACATATGTAATACAGACACTAGAACAGACACAACGAGTATGCGTTGCTTCTTTCGATGAGTATAAGTAGGATACATAGTTATAAATGTTTTCCAAAAGATATAAAAAGTTACGAAATGGTGCAGAGATAACATTCTGGTTTACAGATTAAAATTATTGAAAAGCCAGGGGAGGTAACTCATGATTGGAGTGGTAAAAATAGACCGCGTGCCACAAACTATTGCGATTTCGCGCTTGTTTTTGTCATGTCGCTATCATAAACCCGCATCGCTGAGCGTAATGAAACGATTATTAAACGAACCCATTAAAAACACACTGACGCACCACGATTAAGTCCCTGGTTTTTTTCTGGGTAGCTGTGACCCACATACAAATGTCCCCAACTTCAAATTGAGGCTGGTCTTTAAAATGATGTTTCGGTTTGAATTTTTTTTTTTTTTTTTGGGGGGGGGGGGGGGTTTGTACGGGAGTGAGACCTGGTCAAAACAAGATTTCTTACCAGTTATAAGAGGGAAAACACGTGAAACCCGTGATTTTGACACGTGATCTGGTGGGTCTTTAAGTTGGGTGTTTGAATTAAATAAATGAAGGACGTTCCAGTATGCCTAAAATGAAAGATAACAACAAACAAACACAACAACGATTCTTCAGTTTTGTACTGAAAAAGCAACATGTCACTGGTACTAACGTATCGAAAAGTCTTCTTGTGTCCTATCTCATAACTGATCTTCTTTTTTTTTTATCTGACCATGAAAATAAAATGCTATATAAACCCAGCATATCGTAGACAAGAGTACTAATAGAAATAAAAGTTGTTAAAAATAAAATGTTGTCAAGATTGCCTACAAACCAAAAGCAAAAACAAAAGGGGGGTAGTTCGTTATTTAAACTACTCTTTCACGATTTCTTTTCGTATGAGTTATTAATTTAACCCTTTCACCGCCAATGTCGCATTTAAGCACCACAATGGTTTAACACCCATGTCACTAAAAGCATCAAATCAGGGCCTGTTATCTGAAGACCCTATTTTCTTAATATTAGGAGGTAAGGATAGACCTAATGTTATACATGTTACAGACGAATTCGCAACATTGCAGATATTTGTTTTTCTCTACCCTGGCAAGTTTAATGGTATTTTTTAGCTGCAAAACAAATGGCTGGTGGCGAAAGGGTTAAGTACAGAACGTGAAATTACTCCTATCTCCCCGCTTTCTAACTTTTTGTCTTCGTACTAACCACCCCGCCCCACCGACCCTAGATACTAACCCATTTCCCCCCCCCCCCCCCCCCCCCCCCCCCCCCCCCCCCCCCCCCCCCCCCCCCCCCTCCCCAAAGTGCAGGAGAATCTTCAGCCTGATGAAGTTGGTTGCCTGGGTCAAAGAAGAAGAAGTAGGCCCCGTACTAATGACCTCTCCTACCAATAGATTCACCATATTTAAGACAAGCGCGAATTCGCAATAGTTTGTGGCACGCGGTCTATTTTTACCACTCCAATCATGAGTCGCCTCCCCTGGATTTTCAATAATTTTAATCTGTGCACCAGAATGTTATCTCTGCACCATTTCGTAACTTTTTATATCTTGTGGAAAACATTTAAAACTATGTATCCTACTTATACTCATCGAAAGAAGCACTCGTTGTGTCTGTTGTAGTGTCTGTATTACGTATGTTTATTATTTTGTACGCTTTAAAATACATCATTTTAAAGAGCGGCCTCAATTTGAAGTGCAGCCTCTACTACACATGTGGCGGTGCCATAGCCGATGAGGTTTAACCGAGGCATGGTTACCGCTACACCTATTGTATTAATAAAAAAAACATCGGGACTTTACTGGTTTCGTACTGCCTCCGGGCATTGCCTCCAGTATTGTTCTCACCATATTTGTATTTACAAATGTCCCATATGTTTTTGATTCAGACCAAGAGGACGTAAAACACCATTTTTCGTCGTCGCCTCGATTTGAAGTGCGACAATTTTGTCAATATGTGCGACAATTTTGGACAGACTGACCGACCGACAAAGTGAGTTATAGGTTTGTGGCTTGAGCCACAAACAAAACAATTCAGATGTAATTTGTTCCTTGACCAATGCATCACTCCTTATTCACCACACCACGATCGCTTACCCATAACGACACAATGGATGCTGGATTCAGCATTAATTGAGTTGAGAAGCTGGGAAAATGCAGCTCTTGATTGAGGAATAGGGGGTGGGGGGGGGGGGGGGGGGGGGGGGGGGGGGAGAGAGAGAGAAAGACGATGGAAAGTGAGACATGGTAACACAAAAACATGAAACCGACTATAGCGAATTATTAGGTCGATCTACGTAGGTTATGAAACATGATCGTCATTGTCGCTGTGGGGGGGGGGGGGGGGGGGGGTAATTAGTTTTGTGGGAGAATGAGTGACAACTGGTGGCAGGGGGAAGGGGGGGAGGGAGGAATGAGACGCATACGGTGAATTAGAACGGTGAATCTCAATTGCGCCTATTTTTAATCTACCCCTATACTGAACTGCGCATGTGTCACTTTGCGCCCGTTGAAATTGTTCTTGAGAAAACTAGACGCAGTGGGATTTTTGCTTAAAGTATGAACATTTTTTTCAGGAGGTAGAAGAAAAACAAGCGCGAAATCGCAATAGTTTGTGGCACGCGGTCTATTTTTACCACTCCAATCATGAGTTACCTCCCCTGGCTTTTCAATAATTTTAATCTGTAAACCAGAATGTTATCTCTGCACCATTTCGTAACTTTTTATATCTTTTGGAAAACATTTAAAACTATGTATCCTACTTATGCTCATCGAAAGAAGCACCGCATACTCGTCGTGTCTGTTGTAGTGTCTGTATTACGTATGTTTATTATTTTGTACGCTTTTAAAATACATCATTTTAAAGAGCGGCCAGAAGTGTAGCCTCCATTTGAAGTGCGACAATTTTATCAAGATGTGCGACAATTTTGGAACGACAGACCGACAGACCGACCGACAGACCGACCAACCGACCGACCGACAAAGTGAGTTATAGGTTTGTGGCTTGAGCCACAAACAAAAAGACTGAAGAGGGGAAGTATTGTTGTGTTGTCTATGTTGTTTGAAAAAGACATTTTTGTTGAACTGTTACACGTTCTGTTTTATCTCGTCAATAAACTAACGTCACTCTGCACTTGTTGTGTGTGTGGGGGGGACTTCAGAAGGTAGAGCTAACGGAAAACAGAATCTAAAGAATTTCTAGTTTTGATGTTATAGTCATCTGGTCCTGTAGTCAGGAGTCTAAGACGCATTCATGACTACCGGGCCTGAAGGTTTTTTTTAACTTGTAAGATACATGAATTGCGGAAACCAAGCGTTATTCATGTAGGCTTACATATCCGGATAGGCGCAATTGAATACTGGTAATTTTCAAATGGGTGCAATTGAGTACCGGTAATGTTCGCATAGGTGCAATTGAGTATCGGTAATTTTCAAATAGGCGCAATTGAGTGGTAGCCGTGAAGACAGTGTGTTGATGAATGGTGATTGGGTGACAAGGGGGGACCTGTCACGTGATGGGAGGCCATAATGAGGGTAAGGAGACCTGATGTTTCATGAGATACTGAGGAGGAGGATTCGGGGAAGGGTTAGATTTCACTGCAATGTCAGCGTTTTGTTGTTCAGCAAGACAGCGTGGACCTCACAGATATAAATCTGCATGTGTGCAGTCGCATGCAGATCCACACGCGCACACGCACGTATACACGCACACGCGCGCGCGCACGCACGCACGCACACGCACGCACGCACGCACGCACACACACACACACACACACACACACACACACACACACACACACACACACACACACACACACACACACACACACACACACACACACACACACAGACAGACAGACAGACAGACACACGCACGCACGTACGCACGCACGCACGCACACGCACACGCACACACACACACACACACACACTGGACTGGACTGGAACCAATTTCATTGTCAGATTAACTACAACAGTTGTACTGACATTGAAAATAAATGTATAACAAAAAATGAAATACATAAAGAAATTGAACAAGAATGCAAATGTAAACTAAAACATCTCTCTCTCTCTCTCTCTCTCTCTCTCTCTCTCTCTCTCTCTCTCTCTCTCTCTCTCTCTCTCTCTCTCTCTCTCTCTCTCTCTCTCTCTCACCCTCTCACACACACACACACACACGCACGCGCGCGCGCGCGCGCGCGCGCGCACACATATGCGCGCGCTCATTCACACACGCATGCGCGCACATACACACGCACACACACATCGCATGTAAACAGACGTCCGTAACTCTACATACACACGGACGCGCACATTCGTTTGCATACATGCATGTAAGAGCACACACACAGACACACGCGTACACACAGAGACACGCTTACACACATACATTACGTGCATACACAACATAGGCCTACACACCTACACGCTCACGCACGCACGCAGAGATACAAGAAGAAGAAGAAGAAGAAGAAGAAGAAGAAGAAGAAGAACAAGAAGAAGAAGAAGAACAAGAACAAGAAGAACAAGAAGAAGAAGAAGAACAAGAAGAAGAAGAAGAAGAAGAAGAAGAAGAAGAAGAAGAAGAAGAAGAAGAAGAAGAAGAAGAAGAAGAAGAACAAGAAGAAGAAGAACAAGAAGAAGAAGAACAAGAAGAAGAAGAACAAGAAGAAGAACAAGAAGAAGAAGAACAAGAAGAAGAAGAACAAGAAGAAGAAGAAGAAGCATATCTAAATGTTATCAATCTAGAACAATGCAATATTCCCATTTACGTAAAACTAAGTTCCATTCATCCTGAAGACTCAAGTCTTAGATAAGGCCGAGGCTTAAATGAACAGAGAAAAGCAGATATTAAGAAGAAGAAGAAGAAAAAGAGAGATTACCGACATTTCTCAAGTTCAAGACCGTGCACTGTTTCATAAACAAGCGCGAAATCGCAATAGTTTGTGGCACGCGGTCTATTTTTACCACTCCAATCATGAGTCACCTCCCCTGGCTTTTCAATAATTTTAATCTGTAAACCAGAATGTTATCTCTGCACCATTTCGTAACTTTTTATATCTTTTGGAAAACATTTAAAACTATGTATCCTACTTATGCTCATCAAAAGAAGCACCGCATACTCGTCGTGTCTGTTGTAGTGTCTGTATTACGTATGTTTATTATTTTGTACGCTTTTAAAATACATCATTTTAAAGAGCGGCCTCAATTTGAAGTGTAGCCTCGATTTGAAGTGCGACAATTTTGTCAAAATGTGCGACAATTTTGGACCGACCGACAGACAGACAGACAGACCGACCGACCGACAAAGTGAGTTATAGGTTTGTGGCTTGAGCCACAAACAATAAAGTGACCTTATAACCATATGTAGCCCTAATGCTTAAGCTTGCAGAAATGATTGAATTGTTGTTGTAGTTTATTTGTTTTACATAAAAGTTGATTGAATTAAAGGAGAGTAGAAGTAACAAAGCAGTGTTTTGCTGTTGCTGTTGTTATTGTTTTAGAAGAAAATGAGTTTAACGTCATCCTACCTGGTACAGGTAGGCCTACATATGGGACGTTTGTAAGTGTACAGATTGGGGATCGATCCTGGAGGTACTGCAATACCAGGAAAGTATCGCTGTATGGCAACATATCTACCTCTTCTTCCACTTAACCTTGTTCGTGTTTATTTCTTTTTCCCACTCAAAATGGGCTGGTGTTTACCTTTCTTTTCTTTCTTTTCTTTCGGGAATATGACGTAGGCCTACCCACGCATATATTATAATCAAGATCGTTCTTCATCACGAATAGTCAAACGGTGTGTTGTTGTTCATTTGATTGTTTTTTGGGGGTTTTGTTCTTCTTGACTGTACGTGGCCACAATCAACACTTTGATTATTATGCCACGGAACCGGGGAGGTTCAGACCACTTTTGCGGGAAGAAAGGCTCAAGGCCTGAGAAGAAATAAAACAACAGAGAGAGCACAGATACAAGAAACTAGGAAACTGTTGATCCGTTGGGTTGTTGGAAGAGGGGAGGAGGGGGTGGGGGAAGAGGGGGGGACCAAAGGGGGGGATGGGAGGGGGGTGGGAAGAGGGGGGGGCTGTTGGTGCTTGTTAGTCTGACGACCCCAAGTGGGGCCATCAGCCATGCCGGCTGCAGCAGGAGGTTTTCCAGTCAGGTGCTCCCAGACTCTAGTCGCAAAGCTCTCTGGAGTTCTGGCCTCAACTGCTGCTGAAGGTGGTAAAAAGGAACTCTGTCGGTATTGTGTTCGACATTGGGGGACAAGGAATTGCAGTGTGTGTCCTCTGCGCTGCCGCTCTGGTTGGGGGACAAGTCTATTCTTATTGACGCTCAACATGTCATTTTGTATTTTATGCAACATGGTGAGTCTTGTCACCTGGCGGCGTTGCTGCAGGGAGCTCCAGTCAAGCCTCTGGAGCATTGCTGTGACGCTGGCTGTCCTACGGTACTGATTGAGGACGAATCTTGCTGCTCTCCGTTGGATCAGCTCCACTCTGTCGATGTTTTTCTGAGTGGAGGGGTCCCACGGAGAAAGCCGAGCGTCTGACTGGCTTTAGCTGTGATGGCACTCAGATGGATGTCCCAGCTGCCGTTTGCCTGGAGGGTGACGCCCAGGTACTTTGCCGACTGCACTGTGTCCAGGGTGTGACCATGAAGTTGGTAGGAGAAATGTGAGGGCTTCCTGCTTCGCGTGACGGGCAAGGTTTGACATTTCCCATGGTGAAACTGCATGTCCCATTTCTTCTCCCATTCCTCGAGGCGCTGGAGGTCTTGCTGTAAATGGGCATGGCCTTCCCCTGAGAAGATGAGTCGGTAGACTGCAGTGTCATCCGCGAACAGTCTTGCGTTGGATGACAGCTTTTCTGGCAGGTCGTTGATGTACACCAGAAATAAGCAAGGGCCGAGTACTGAGCCTTGTGGTACCCCCGACTGAACATTCACGTAGCCTGATTGGGTGCCCTCCAGCACGACCGCCTGGCGTCGACCGCATAGAAAGTCCGCCACCCATCTGTTCACGTCACCTCGTATGCCATAGGTGTAGAGCTTATGCAGCAAAAGGCTATGGTTGACCTTGTCGAAAGCCTTCGCAAAGACCAGAACAAGGATGTCCGTCTGCTGTCCGGCCTCAAGGCTCTCTGTGATCTCTTCCATGAGCTCAATCAACTACGTCTCACAGCTACGTTTTGATCTGAAGCCTTGCTGCTGGGGAGACAAGATGTTGTTCAGTTCCAGATGCTTCATTATGGAGCTGACGATGACATGCTCCAGTAATTTACATGCTATGCAGGTCAAGGAGACTGGTCTGTATTTCGCAGGGTCGTAGTGCTCTCCCTTTTTGAAAATCGGAGAGACCAGAGCATCCTTCCAGTCTGCTGGCACTTGACCGCTGCTTATGGAGGACTGGTAGATCCTTGTTTTCCCATAAAGCGTGTTGTTATAATTATTGGCCTACAGATTATTCAGTAAAAATCAAAACATGAACGGCAACTATACATATCCATTTTATCTTAAAGACCCACCAGATCACGTGTCAAAATCACGCGTTTCACATGTTTTCCCTCTTATAGCTGGTAAAAAATCTTGTTTTGACCAGATTTGACTCCCATACAAATGTCCCCAAATTGAAAACGAAACATCATTTAGAAGAGCAGCCTCAATTTGAAGTTGAGGACATTTGTATGTGGGTCACAGCTACCCAGAAAAAAAACAAGGGACTTAATCGTTGTGCGTCAGTGTGTCTTTAACTTTGTTAGTAGCACATTCTAGCGTATTCTTTGAGTTCGTTCAAGATTCTGCCACGATCATAGCTAGGCCAACCGTTAACCCCACGAAGGCAAAACGAATGTTGGGTTGGGTTGGTACTTGTCTTTTACTATACATTTATTTTACCCCCAGTTCTGTAAGAACAGGAGTACCTAGCAATGGACACGAGGGCCCGTGTGTGTAGGCATATGTGTATATGAGTGTGTGAAATGGACATTTTCTTCCTCTTCTGAGCGCGAAACATCTTAAAGACCCACCACGTCACGTGTCAAAATCATGGTTTTCACGTGTTTTCCATCTTATAGCTGGTAAGAAATCTTAAGAAATCTTCCAAGCATAAGAGGGAATGTGACACGTGACGTGGGGGGGTCTTAAACAGAACTGAGACGAAATTTGGTAGAATTAGTTTAGGACCTTTAAAACTACTTTGTACGCGTGATTTAATTGATTGTATTTGGTATTTGGTTCTTTACAGTCACGGAGGCGTCTCTGTGAAATTCGGGTTGCTCCCACATGGAGAGCGCGTCGCAGCCAGAGGCGCACCACATATTTTTTTAAATATAATTTGCATGCGATGTTTGTGTGACTGATGAGGAAAGAGAGAGGGGGGCGGGGGGTAAATTTGGACCAAATGACAACTTTTTTCGTTGCCAATGCAATAAACGTGTGCTAAGTGCATGGGCACACAGCACCTCGGTTTATCGTCTCATCCGAAAGACTCCACGTTCAGACAGTAAGGCCTAGTGCAGAATGAGAGGAAAAGTCCCCTGCGCCCAGGTTCCAACTCGGGTTTATTGTATACGAGGCGAACGCATTACCTCTGTGTCACTCTACACCTAGAAAATCCGATTGACGTCCTCCGGCCTGAAACAGGCACATGTGGGACATTAATAGACATAAAGATGGTGGGACGATCCTGGAGGCACTGCAATACCGGGAAAGTCCCGAGTTTTTAGACAATAAATAATATAACACAGACCCCTATATGACCCATGATAACTAGTCATATCACTGTAATCCCAGTGAACCTGATTTGAATATTTCAAAAACACCGGGGTTTTTGTGTGTGTTGTTTTTACAAAAGATAATGGACGGATTTTAACCAAAGTTCGCACAGTTAAAAAATGTTATCCAAGGACGTTTTGGGCTATAGTATGATAGTTGTTCGGTTCAAGCAGGGCCGGATCACAGACTTTTGAAGGGGGGGTCCAGGGGCAAAGCCCTGGTAGGGGGTCCAGGGGGGTGAAGCCCCCCGGCCGAAAACGAGTTTTCAACATTTTTAAACTGTTTTGTGGCATCTCCTGTGAGCTCAGAACAGAACTTCTTAAGAGCGTTTTATCAGTTTTGCACCTTGCTTAGCTTCAGTCATAACATACAAAAGACAATCAAACATTATCACCTTATTGCAAGAGCATCTCCTTTTCTTTATTTTTTGACAGCCGAGGGCGGGGGGTGCTGCAGCACCCAAAGCACCCCCCCTAGATCCGGCCCTGGGTTGTGTGTGTGTGTGTGTGTGTGTGTGTGTGTTGCGTCCATAGTCTAATCTCCAAACTTTAAAGTTGGCATTTTCTCGGGAAATAGAAGGCATACATTGTTCAAACTTTGCACACATATAGATGTCTATGCAAGCTTTCAATCAATAATGATTTGAATAATTAAATACTTAAAACAACACTGTAAACAGATAACAAACAGATAACATTTTAGATTAGTGGGGTAGAGAGTATTCAACAGGCAACATGAGTTAAGAAACTCATCAACATTGAAAGCCTCGACAGCTCATTGGTAGAGTGTCTGTCTGTCATGCCAATGGTTCCGGGTCCGATTCTCGGCACGGGCACTTTTTTTTAATTTTAATTTTTAGTTGTATCCATTAACGATAGTTTTATTTGTACCTTAAAATTGTATTGCAATCTTGTACTTTAGACTCCCCCTCCCTCAATCTTTGTTTGTTGTTGTCCCACATGTTCCTGTTCGAGTGAGCCTTGAAGACTTTGCCTCTTGTTTTGTATAATAACAAGCGCGAAATCGCAATAGTTTGTGGCACGCGGTCTATTTTTACCACTCCAATCATGAGTTACCTCCCCTGGCTTTTCAATAATTTTAATCTGTAAACCAGAATGTTATCTCTGCACCACTTCGTAACTTTTTGAAAACATTTAAAACTATGTATCCTACTTATACTCATCAAAAGAAGCACCGCATACTCGTCGTGTCTGTTGTAGTGTCTGTATTACATATGTTTATTATTTTGTACGCTTTTAAAATACATCATTTTAAAGAGCGGCCAGAAGTGTAGCCTCGATTTGAAGTGCGACAATTTTGTCAAAATGTGCGACAATTTTGGACCGACAGACCGACCGACCAACAAAGTGAGTTATAGGTTTGTGGCTTGAGCCACAAACAATAAACTTCTGGGTATTGTCATACCGAGACAGGAATTTCCAAACACAAAAAACAACGACCCATGAGTACAAAAAAAAAGTTATCTCCCTTGCTTTGCAACAGTTACGAGCTGGAAGTGCAGTCTATTATGGCACTGGCATCGTGTTCTTCTTGTTGGTTTCTATCTTAGTGGAGGTCTCAAGGCTTATTATGCCAGAGGGTACTAGATACCACCAATGGCCTCGGTGTTTAGCACTGCTTGACATTAACCTGAAGAAAGGGACAATAGTAAAGAGAGCGGTGCTGTATATGAGTTTCTACAGCATTGGAATATCATGGTACGGCTTAGTCTTTCGTGGAAGACTGTGACTCTCTAGCTAGGGGACAGCAAGGGACAATAGTATATGAGAGCTGCGCTATATATGAGTTTCTACAGCATTGGAATATCATGGTACGGCTTAGTCTTTCGTGGAAGACTGTGACTCTCTAGCTAGGGGACAGCAAGGGACAATAGTATATGAGAGCTGCGCTATATATGAGTTTCTACAGCATTGGAATATCATGGTACGGCTTAGTCTTTCGTGGAAGACTATGACTCTAACTAGGGGGGTATTTGCACTGCCGGCTCTAGTGCTGCAGACAATTGGGATTGGTTGGCCTCTGGGGACCTTCCCCAACGCCAACTCTCGTTCTCGATTCCCCTTTGGCCGAGGAAGTGGGGATGTACCCTGGGCAAGGCTACTCGATCCACTACAAACAAATTGTAGCCCAGCCCGCCGGAATAGCAGCTGCCCTCTCTGCTATCTGTGACAAAAGAAGACTGAAAGTATAGAAAGACAGAAACCAAAACAACAACAAAACTGTAAAGGGTTTCCAAATTTGTTCGATTTTTTAAAAACTTTTTTAGATCCAATATGATAGAAACTTGTGGTGGTACCGTAGCCGATAAGGTTTAACCGAGGCGTGGTTACCGCTACACCTATCTGTATTGTTAAAAAAATCGGGACTTTACTGGAGTTGCACTGCCTCCGGGCATTGCCTCCAGTATTGTTCCCACCATCTTTGTATTTACAAATGTCCCATATGTGTCTGTTCCAGACCGAGAGGACGTAAAGCACCATTTTTCATTCTTAATCTTTATCAGTTTGCTATAAGACGTACATGAAATAAAAACCCTCTGTAGGTCAGAAATAAAAGTCGCGTTCCTTATAGTTGTCTACATTAAGGGCCCGACTCACACAACCCATTTCAGTTGTACGACTATCCAACTGTGACGCCGTCTGTGAGGCATGCTTCTCGTGGAAATACTACAGTCTAATTAATGATTCTGCCGAAATCTGACTATTTTCGTTCACTGAGTGGTAAAATATCTGATACAGAAACACGGATAATTCTTCGAAATTGTGTTCGGGGAACTACAAATAATAATAGTAATAATAATAATAATAATTAATAATAATAATAATAATAATAATAATAATAATATGGTGAACGAAACAATGGTATTTCATGAGATTCATCAAGACAGTAGCATTTCATGAGAATCCTACCTCACAAATGTCACAGTTGGCTAGATCAGAGCTAGTGTATATAATTATATATATATACTATAGGTCGAACACGAAGGCAGCATTGTCATGTTGGACACTCTCATAACAAGAAATGGGGACAGCCTCTCCTTCAGTGTGCACTGCAAGAAGACCCACACAGACCAGTACCTCCCGTTTGACAGTCACCAGCCTCTCCTTCAGTGTGCACTGCAAGAAAACCCACACAGACCAGTACCTCCAGTTTGATAGTCACCAGCCTCTCCTTCAGTGTGCACTGCAAGAAGTCCCACACAGACCAGTACCTCCAGTTTGACAGTCACCAGCCTCTCCTTCAGTGTGCACTGCAAGAAGACCCACACAGACCAGTACCTCCAGTTTGACAGTCACCAGCCTCTCCTTCAGTGTGTACTGCAAGAAGACCCACACAGACCAGTACCTCCAGTTTGATAGTCACCAGCCTCTCCTTCAGTGTGTACCAGCAAGAAGTACCCACACAGACCAGTACCTCCAGTTTGACAGTCACCAGCCTCTCCTTCAGCGTGTACCGCAAGAAGACCCACACAGACCAGTACCTCCAGTTTGACAGTCACCAGCCTCTCCTTCAGTGTGTACCGCAAGAAGACCCACACAGACCAGTACCTCCAGTTTGACAGTCACCAGCCTCTCCTTCAACTGCAAGAACCCACACAGACCAGTACCTCCAGTTTGACAGTCACCAGCCTCTCCTTCAGTGTGCACTGCAAGAAGACCCACACAGACCAGTACCTCCAGTTTGACAGTCACCAGCCTCTCCTTCAGTGTGCACTGCAAGAAGACCCACACAGACCAGTACCTCCAGTTTGATAGTCACCAGCCTCTCCTTCAGTGTGCACTGCAAGAAGACCCACACAGACCAGTACCTCCAGTTTGACAGTCACCAGCCTCTCCTTCAGTGTGCAAGAAGACCCACACACAGTACCTCCAGTTTGATAGTCACCAGCCTCTCCTTCAGTGTGTACTGCAAGAAGACCCACACAGACCAGTACCTCCAGTTTGATAGTCACCAGCCTCTCCTTCAGTGTGCACTGCAAGAAGACCCACACAGACCAGTACCTCCAGTTTGATAGTCACCAGCCTCTCCTTCAGTGTGCACTGCAAGAAGACCCACACAGACCAGTACCTCCAGTTTGACAGTCACCAGCCTCTCCTTCAGCGTGTACTGCAAGAAGACCCACACAGACCAGTACCTCCAGTTTGATAGTCACCAGCCTCTCCTTCAGTGTGCACTGCAAGAAGACCCACACAGACCAGTACCTCCAGTTTGATAGTCACCAGCCTCTCCTTCAGTGTGCACTGCAAGAAGACCCACACAGACCAGTACCTCCAGTTTGATAGTCACCAGCCTCTCCTTCCTTCAGTGTGTGCACTGCAAGAAGTCCCACACAGTACCTCCAGTGTCACCACAGTGTGCAAGAAGACCCACACAGACCAGTACCTCCAGTTTGATAGTCACCAGCCTCTCCTTCAGTGTGTACCGCAAGAAGACCCACACAGACCAGTACCTCCAGTTTGACAGTCACCAGCCTCTCCTTCAGCGTGTACTGCAAGAAGACCCACACAGACCAGTACCTCCAGTTTGACAGTCACCAGCCTCTCCTTCAGCGTGTACCGCAAGAAGACCCACACAGACCAGTACCTCCAGTTTGACAGTCACCAGCCTCTCCTTCAGCGTGTACTGCAAGAAGACCCACACAGACCAGTACCTCCAGTTTGACAGTCACCAGCCTCTCCTTCAGCGTGTACTGCAAGAAGTCCCACACAGACCAGTACCTCCAGTTTGATAGTCACCAGCCTCTCCTTCAGTGTGCACTGCAAGAAGACCCACACAGACCAGTACCTCCAGTTTGATAGTCACCAGCCTCTCCTTCAGTGTGCACTGCAAGAAGACCCACACAGACCAGTACCTCCAGTTTGACAGTCACCAGCCTCTCCTTCAGTGTGCACTGCAAGAAGACCCACACAGACCAGTACCTCCAGTTTGATAGTCACCAGCCTCTCCTTCAGTGTGCACTGCAAGAAGACCCACACAGACCAGTACCTCCAGTTTGATAGTCACCAGCCTCTCCTTCAGTGTGCACTGCAAGAAGACCCACACAGACCAGTACCTCCAGTGTGATAGTCACGAGCCTCTCCTCCAGTGTGCACTGCAAGAAGACCCACACAGACCAGTACCTCCAGGTTGATAGTCACCAGCCTCTCCTTCAGTGTGTACCGCAAGAAGACCCACACAGACCAGTACCTCCAGTGTGATAGTCACCAGCCTCTCCTTCAGTGTGCACTGCAAGAAGACCCACACAGACCAGTACCTCCAGTTTGACAGTCACCAGCCTCTCCTTCAGCGTGTACCGCAAGAAGACCCACACAGACCAGTACCTCCAGTTTGACAGTCACCAGCCTCTGGAGCACACACTGGGGGTCATCCGCACTCTCCGACACAGAGCCAAGACCATCTGCTCCACTGACGAAGCGCTGGCTGAGGAATAATAATAATAATAGTAATGATAATTAGCATTTATAGCGCCTAATCTTAAAAAAGCCCTAAGCGCTTACAATAATAAATGAATAAACAGCACCTCAAGGAAGTCCTCAGCATCTCAGGCTACACCAGATGGGCCTGGGAAATACCTGGGAGCAAGAAGATCTCTCCCCACCCGTCCTCTGAGCAAACCACACCACGCCGCGGACATGTTGCCATCCCCTATGTCCGTGGCATCACAGAGGTGCTGAATCGATAAATTCGTAAGTGTGGAGTCGTTGTTCACACTAAACCATGCAACACCACACGCCGCATGCTCGTCGCCCCCAAGGACAAAACAGACAAACTAGACCAGTCCAGTGTCGTGTACCGCAAAGATTGTGACAACTGCAGCCAACTCAACATCAAAGAGTTCTATGTGGGAGAAACTGAAAGACCTGTGAAGACAAGACTGGGGGAGCACTGACGGGAGTCGTCCCCGGTAGGCGAACATCTTGACCGGGCGAAGCATGACTTCTCTGAAGACAGCGTCTCGGTGCTGGAACGCGAGACGAACTGGTTCCGCCGAGGAGTGAAGGAGGCCATTCGTATCGCGGCCACCAAACCCACACTGAACAGGGACAGGGGCAGACACGTCTTGCCAGCAGTCTCTACAACTCCCTTAGTCAGTCACACGTCGTGAGTTCATCTCACCGACTGATTTCCAAGTCTCCACCTTCAGTGTGCAAGCGCTGAGGAAGCCAGGCGGACGCTTGGTGAAAGGTACGAGTGAGTAGAAACTGTATGGGTTGAGAGACTAAGCTTACAATTTCTTCGTTATATATAATTATATATTTTGGATAGATGTTCGACTGGAGTTGGGCAAGGGAGTCGACCTTTAACTCTGACGTAGGTTGGAAATGACGGGGGCAACTGTCAGCACGTGATGCTTCTCATCAGGGCACCCAGTCTGTCCTTTCACTGGTGGTTGTAGTTTACGGCTTTCCCCTATAGGAACAGCCTCCGCATCCTCTATCGATTGATTGGAAAAAGCAATCATTTTTAGCCAGTCTGTGTCCTTGTCACTTGTCTGTCCACCTGTCTGTCTGCTTTGTGCGCATGCCTCTGTCTCTTTGTTTCTGTCTCTCCCGCTCTCTCTTTCTCCCCCCCCCTCTCTCTCTCTCTCTCTCTCTCTCTCTCTCTCTCTCTCTCTCTCTCTCTTTCTTTCTCTCTCCCTCCCTCCTCTCTCTCTCTCTCTCTCTCTCTCTCTCTCTCTCTCTCTCTCTCTCTCTCTCTCTCTCTCTCTCTCTCTCTCTCTCTCTCTCTCTCTCATATACGATTATGCTTGATTTTGCTATCTTACTATACATAACTGTGTTTTGTATGCCATATAGGCCTATATTGTTTTGTTTGTCCTTTTTTATTAGTTTTTAAGAGGGCTGGATGTTAAAAAAAAAGCATGTACTGTATGCTTATTCTATTACCGTCTATAAATAAAATTCATACAATTCAATTCATATATATCTCTATCTCTCTCTCTCCCTCTCCCTCTCTCTCTCTCTCTCTCTCTCTCTCTCTCTCTCTCTCTCTCTCTCAACAGCATCAGATAATAAACCATCATCATGCAAAATTTGAAACACACACACACACACATGCACACATACAACACACACACAACACACACACACACACACACACACACACACCACACACACACACACACACACACACACACACACACACACACACACACACACACACACACACACACACACAGCGTGCGCGCGCGCGAAAGAATACTGAAACGAGAGAGTCAAAAACCATCTTGAATGCGGAAAGAAATAGTAAAGGTTTATTCAGAACAGAGAATACAAACAAAAGTACACATGCTACAGACGAAACTTACAAATCAGAATCAAAATCTATGATTAGACAAAGAAATCGGGACTTTCCTGGCATTGCAGTACCTCCAGGATCGTCCTGCTATCTTTATTTATAAACAATGTCCTAATATGTACCTGTTTCAGGTCGGAGGACGTCAAAGACCCACCAGGTCGCGTGTCAAAATCACGGGTTTCATGTCTTTTCCCTCTTAAGCTGGAGACAGACTATGCGACTGCCTCATATGACTCGATCAGGTCGTGACGTTGACCAAATTTTGTTTCCCGCACAGAAGAGGTCACAAGCCATCTGACTCGATCAGACTCGATCAGTGAAATTTAGAACCCGCCCTATCACCTGACTGGGCCCGACTGAGTCAGACTGATCGAGCAGCATGGTATGCAAATGAGATGAAACGTCACGACCTGATCGAGTAACATGAGGCAGTCACATAGTCTGTCGCCAGCTTTATAGCTGGTAAGACATTTTGTTTTGACCAGGTTTGACTCCCATATAAATGTCCCCAAACGAAAACGAAACATAATTTTAAAGAGCAGCCTCAATTTGAAGTTCGGGACATTTGTATGTGGGTCACAGTTACCCAGAAAAAAACAAGGGACTTAACCGTGGTGGGTCAGTGGGTCTTTAAACGGACTTTCACTGAAAAGATGAAACTGCAAGATCAGCTACTATTATATAGGGCCTACTAGTATGGCCGTCGATCTTACGAACCCAGCAACAACAATGCACAAGACATCAAATATGCTATCCATTTGACAATAAGAACACAAGAGAGATTCCATAAAATCGACATAGGAAGCCTGAAGGCTATTCTTAGCCCCATGCTAAAAGCTCCAGAGGCCTTTATGATTTCTTAGTCTTTTTTTTTAACCCTGAGTGGTAAGGTAGTATGGCCGCGTTCCAGACATCAACAAAGACAGAAACCGTCACGTGGAGGTGACATGTCGACCTTGTATCGACCTCTTCCCACCCCCACCCCACCCCCCTACCCTCCCTCCTCTTGATTTCTTTTCCCTGATTCAGCGACCCCCGCATCACATCTGTATGTAGCGTTAACGTAGAGTCCCTGGCTGTCTGTGAATGAACGCGGTGATGCGGTCCCAACACACGCCGCGGAAAGAAAGTAGCGCTCGCCACACTGTCCTTTTCTGCCTGAACTTGCATACTGTAGGTTCTAATCTCCCCTTTTGTATGATTTAAATCCCACGTAGTAAAAATCGAATCTATTTCGTTCATATCTTGGCCGAATTTGTTAATTTAGGGCGAGGAGATAGCGTAAGGATCGGGTTTATGAATATTCACAAGGTGCCCGGTGTGTATTTAGCCGCTGTTTGGGTGCGTGGGATCGATACATCGCTGAAAGCACTGCTGGCGAGCGGATCGGGGGTTCAACTACTACTACTTTACTACTTCGCTACCTCTGCAGCTTTTGTTTTGATCTGCATAGTGTGAAACTTTCTTTCCCCATGTTTCGTTTGACACAGAGTCCAAGTTGTAGTCAGAACTGATCCAGGCAACTTGTCGAAGGATGATGTTGTGAACTGCTTTCGCGTGAAAATCTAACTAACGGTAAGTGATGACATTTTTTCCCACTTCTCCTTGTTGGCATTTTTTTGTTTACTTTTTTTAATTTTTGTTGTTTTTGTAAGAGGTGGCCTTATTAGCAGGTTCAGCAATATGTTTATGATGCAACACTTTCTCAGCATTCCTGCTTTTCGTTTTAATTCGTTTTTGTGTGTGCAAAATGTGATCATTTGTTATTCATAGTTTTGGCGTTGCTTCCTTTTTGATTAAAACGTAACCTTAGATTTTCAACGGCAAATGTAGCAGGCAACTCTTATCATCTGTTGCCTATGTCCATATGGTAGGCAGTGAGTCTGTGTCAGCCAGAAGTACATATGAATAGTGTATTTGTCAGTACACATTTGTCGGACATAGCATTGTCTATATATGCGATGAATTGCAATTGTTGAGAGAAAAAAAGACGATTTACCTTGATCGTGAACGGGATAGGGTTAGGATCAGGTTAGGGTTAGTTTCATGAATTGGTGATTTTTAAAAAACCGATGCATAAAGATATCTTTCGACCATTTCATTTGTGAAAACAGTACAGGTTGAAGTTTATCATTGTGATTGTGATTGTATTACTACATTGCTATTTTTCACCTACGACATTTGTTGTTGTGGGGGTGGTTTTTTTAATGACGCCTTTAAAGACCCACCACGTCACGTGTCCAAATCGTGGTTTTCACGGGTTTTCCCTCTTATAGCTGGTAAGAAATCTTCCTAGCATAAGAGGGAATGTGATACGTGACGAGGGGGTCTTTAATGCGGTACGTTTCATCAGAGAGATACAGTCTGTGATTTCATATCGTTTCGTGAATACTAACAGAGATTTATAACATAGGCCTACTACTCAGTTTTCCCTCTCTGGAAAACGTCATTTTTTTCCAGTTCTGATGCTCCCAAAAAATAAGAAAATAGACTCTGTGATGCAAATCCTTTAGGGGAAGAAAGGGAGGGAGGAGGGGGGGTATATTGAGGGGAGGGAAAACTGAAATACTATTTACCCAATTGCCCCCTTCGTTTCCTATTGAGCCAGCATTTTTCAACTGAATCGAATTTCTGGAACGCCGTTCTTACTCAACTTTTACCCTGCTTTCTTCAAAACAGCTGAGAAAGGGGAGATAATCCGAGCGAAACTGAGCCAGTCTGTGCTGTGCCACAGTTAGGCAGCGGGGGGGGGGGGGGGGGAGAGAGAGAGAGAGAGAGAGAGAGAGAGAGAGAGAGAGAGGGGGAGAGGGAGGGGGTCAATAATGACGCAGTCACATACGTCAGAGCGAGTTATTTCGGTCCGCTAAAGGGTTTAGGGGTTCTTTTGCGGTCTGCCAGTTCATTCTTTGGGCGAAACCCATCATCAACAGTAGGCTATACCAGCTACTAGTCCCAAAGAGAGATAAAAACAAAACAAACAGTAGCTTTTCTTCTGGGAAGAGAGGAAGAGGAAAGTTAAAAGCGGAGGCTTGTTGACTTTTCATTTATTTCAGTTGAGGTTTGTGTTGTGGGTGTTTTCGGAGGTGTTTCCCAGTCTCTGATATTGTTTAACTAACAGGTAGGCGTTGGTTTCTTTTAGTATCACGTAGGTCCTATTTTTAGAAGCAGGTTTGTGTGTGTGTTTTTTCCCTTAAAAAACGGTAAA
>CM065680.1:10325302-10337802 GCA_017654935.2 Phymorhynchus buccinoides | reverse complement strand
TCACTCACCACTCACTCACGCACTCACTCACTCACTATCAAGGAAACTGTAAATGACAAACTCAAAGAAACCTTTTTCGACTGGCACCTATATCCATGGACATTTCTTCTTTTTTTTAAGGGGTAAAAAAAAATCTTCCTACCGCAGGGAGGGGGTGGGGGTGGGGGGGGGGGGCAAAAGTCCTATGGGGAGGCACCACGATGCCTGGCCCCCCGCCTGCACGCAGTCGAGTCAGACATTGATTGCACGTCATCGGTCACGCGGAGCACGTTGCCAAGGGCCGCTAAATATACCTCCAGGCCGGAAGAGCGAAGCCATTGATTGGTTGTTTCGGTCTCCACGGAATTCAGTCCCTTTTCTCTTGGCTTTTCCTGGACTTTTCATTTGGTAATTCTGTTCTTTCTAGTGATTTCAATCGTTCTGCTCTTCTATTATTAGTTCTCCTTTTTCTTCTTCTGCGTTCCCAGGCCATAAGGCCACACTGGGGTAAAGGGGTAAAGGTCAAGATGTGCCACCCCCTCCTACTATCTCGGTTAATTCTATTTTTCCGTTATTGCCTTTCTTACCATACATAAAGCTGTATTTTAGGAACATTTTTAGCTAATAACCTTTTTGGAATACTAACCCTATCCCTAACCCTAGCCCTAACCCTAACCCTACCCCCCACCCTATAAGACGGGAAAACGCAACGAACCACAACTGTGACAAATCGCGGTGCACTGCAGTGCATAGTGGGGGGTAGGGTTAGGTTTAGGGCTAGGGTTTTTGTATTAGTTAGGGTTAGGGATAGGGTTAGTTTATTCCAAAAAGGTTATTAGCTAAAAATGTTCCTAAAATACAGCTTTATGTATGATGGTAAGAAAGGCAAAAACGGAACAATAGAATTAACCGAGAAATGCAGGGGAGGTGGCACATCTTCACCTTTACCCACAATAGTTTTCACTGGTCTCATCGCTGCAGTCAGCGAACACATTCCGATTTCGGAGGAGCTTAAATAAGAAAACTATATGGAAGATTGGGGTTTTTTTGAGAGAGAGAAAGGTGCAGGAGAATGGGCCAAAAAGTCAGAAAGATGGTAGATGACAATGCAAGGAAAAAGGCAGAGTCAAAGTGACAGATAAGAGGAAGTTACAAGCACAGAACTTCCAGAAGGTGGGGGAACTATTTGTACGGAAGACACGCCTAACTAAGAAATAATTAGGCCCAGCATGTCCGACTTCGGCTGGATGAAATCTTTTTTTTTAAAGTGTTTCTAGGAAGAAACAGAAAGGCAGGAGAATGGATCGGAAAGGCAGAAAGATGATAGACGACCTCTGTAAGCAAAGGGGAAAAGCAGAGTCAAAGAGAGTGACAGATCAGAGGAAGTTACAAGCACAGAACTTCCAGAAGGTGGGGGAACTATTTATGCAAAAGACCCCCTCCCCCGGTATCCCCACGGGGGTGGGGTGGGGCCGGGCCGTGGGGTGCCCAACCCCACCCTCCTTTCCCTTTTGCCTTTGTGCTTACTTTGGTAACTTTTAAGATTAGGTTACTACGACTTGACATTCTAGCATAATGTCAAAGAGATTTGGGTATAACAGCAAGTGCCTCCAAGAAATGTACATAATGGTTCCAGCATTATTTCTTACCGTTTATCCTATTATTGCATTTCTGAGGGGTGTAGGCGAGAACATTGGCACACATTTCCTTACAGTTTGTTTGAAAGCAGCAGTTACAATTTTCTTGTACGGTCTGCCTTTCTCGTCCTCTCTCTCTCTCTCTCTCCTCTCTCCTCTCTCTCTCTCTCTCCCTCTCCTGCCACTCTGGTCTCTCCTCTCACTCACCTCATCTCTTTCTCTCTTCCGCATACACCTCCTCTCTCTGCCTCTCTCTTCCTCTCATCTCTCGCTTCGTCTCCCTCCGTTCCTTCTCTCGTCTTTCTCTCTCTCTCTGTCTCTCTCTGTCCTCTCCTCTTCCTCACCTCATCTATTCGATCCTCTCTCGTCGTCGGATCTCTCTCCTCTCATCCTCAAAGTCTCTCTCTCTCTCGTCTTCTCTCCTCTCTCTCTCTCTCTCTCTCTCTCCACTACTCTCCTCTCCTCCGTCTCTCTTCTCCTTCCTCTCTCTCTCTCTCTCTCTCTCAATCTCTCTCTCTCTCTCTATCTCTCTCTCTCTCTCTCTCTCTCTCTCTCTCTCTCTCTCTCTCTCTCTCTCTCTCTCTAACATCTCTCTCTCTCTCTCTCCTCTCATGTCTCTCTCTCTCTCATCTCTTCTTCTCTCTCTCTTCTCTCTCTCTCGGTCCTCTCGTCTCATGCTCTCTCTCTCTCTCCTCTCTCTCATTCTCTCTCCCCTCTCACCTCGCTCCCTCTCTCCTCTCTCTCTCTCTCTCTCAATTCCTCTCTCTCTCTCTCTCCCTTCTCTCTCTCTCTCTCTCTCTCCTCTGCTCTCTCTGTGTGTGTGTTGTGTGTGTGTGTGTGTGTGAGACGAGAGAGAGAGAAAAAAATAGATAGGGAGGGAGAGAGAGCTCTCAGACGGAGAGTGACGAGATGAAGAGAGAGAGAGAGAGAGAGAGAGAGAGAGAGAGAGAGAGAGAGAGAGAGAGAGAGAGAGAGAGAGAGGGGGGGGGGGGGGGGGGTATCATTCAATCCTTCAAAACCACTCGTTGACCTCTGCGTACTCTGCCCTGATGCGACCTGAAATGAACCGACCTCAAATATTGACACAGTCTGCCTCATTTGGGATGGGAGCGGTCACAAGACACCGACTTTTTAACGAGTTGGTGAGATATTAGGCCTCTGGCGTCCATGTTTAGTGACACCTCGCCTCTCCATGGACGTGTCTCCGTGTTTGATTGTCCTCAGCGCAGAATATGAAACTTTGAACCAGTAACCTTCTGTGTACGAAATAAAACAGCAACTCCAATGTGTGTTCCTGGGAAGCGGGATAGTTGAAGTTTTCAGACAGGTAGTTGATGAACTCAATGGTGACGATGATTTTTATTTTTTTATTTTTAGCTCTGGTGATATAGCTCCCTAATTAAGAACGAGACGATGCTCTTAGATATTTCCTTAAGTACTAAAAATTGAAGATGTTTTTTTTTTCTCTCTGAAAGGAACGAATATTGATATTGTCAGGTGTGGGAACTTATAATTTTAATAACATATACAATGCCATGTGCATGTAGGTCTAATTATATGACCGTGCTGATGTAGCCAATGATACAAAAAAAGAAAATAATTATGATAGCAGCTATGCAATGCTTCATTAAATAAAAGTTTTAAAAAGGCAAGGTACAAATCTAACCCAAAAAAAGTTTAAATTGTTTGATACAATAAAAAAAATTTAAGCAGGCAATATAATATTTTTAAAAGAATCAAATATAATAATAAAGCAATCATCCCACTAGCCTATAATTATGTAGAATCCCTAGTCTCAGACTTTACCCTGATTGAACCCTTTAAAACTTCACCCCCTCCGAAGCCACACCGCTGGGAAACTATTTCGTGTGATGGAGAATGCACGGAATTTGAGCGTTCCCTCGCTGGCTGGGATTTGAGGGATGTTTGCGATAAGGGTCCTTAGACACCTTCCTCCTCCAGCCTTTAAAATAGCATCCCCCGAAATAAAAATAGTCGAGCCCCTGGCTTGTTGCATTGGCTTCCCGAAATAGTACCACAGGTGGCAGCAAACAAGATGGGGGTGGGGGAGGGGGTGGGTTGCTATTCTTGTTAACTTAGAAACGCATGGATGGGAGTGTTGGCTAGTTCGTCGGGTGCGGTTGCCCAGTAGCACGCGCTTTGTTTTCTCTGGGTACGAACACGAATGCGCGTACAAAGGCGTGGACACGTACATGCATGAATTGTTACCGTATTTACAGTATATGTATGTATCGCCTGAAATGATGTACCGGTTCTGCAATTTGTAGCAGTCGTGAGAGAGACAGGGACAGAGAGTATCATACAGACAGAGAGAGAGAGAGAGAGAGAGAGAGAGAGAGAGAGAGAGAGAGAGAGAGAGAGAGAGAGAGAGAGAGAGAGAGAGAGAGAGAGAGAGAGAGAGAGATGGAGACAGAGAAAGTCAAACCTCATCATTGACTCTGCGAATTAAGAAGAGATAGGAACACACACACACTGGTCACAATCCACGTTGCTATTTTTTGCTTTCCCCCCATAGAACACAGCGATACGATAGTAATAATAATAATGACTCGCACATTTACTGTGTTGTGCCATGGGACAAGAGCGGAAAATAGTAACGTGGATTTTGACCATAACTTTTAGTAGGAGTTGAAAGTTTCTTTTCCTTTTTTCATAAGTTTCCTAGGTTGTTGGGTTTTTGTTTTGTTTTTTAGGTGTTCAACTTCGTGATAGCTTCAAGGTTATGAATAGAATGGCATTGTTAAGATGGAGACAGAAAGAATGATCAAGAACCTTAGCATCCATCAATTCCTCTCACGTGTCGATACACTTGATATGGGAGGGGTTTGCCTTCGTGTCTTTGTATCTAACTTTTTTTTAAAATCTGTCTGTGTGTCTACGTCTGCTGGTTGTCTCTCTGTCCCTTCTGTCTGTCTGTCTGTCTGTCTGTCTGTCTGTCTGTCTCTCTCTCTCTCTCTCTCTCTCTCTCTCTCTCTCTCTCTCTCTCTCTCTCTCTCTCTCTCTCTCTCTCTCTCCATTTTCCATCCAAGAGCAAAATAAGTATAGAAAAGAGATACAGAGACCATTTTTTAACAGATGACACAATCACATCTGTACATATAGAAGGGGGGAATATAGCTTATTGACCAACGTAGGGCTCTTGGCAACAACACCCCATCTATACATTATAGAAATAAAATAGACTATCGACCATAAGGCTCGTAACAACATAATCACAAATGTACATAACGGTAGAGGGAAAATAGCTTATTGATAAATGATGCTGAGCCAATATCGGCTGAAATGTATCATTCTGTAATATATAGTATAGTGAAGTGTGCTCAGCGTACGCCTGGATTTTATTCATGGTGGCTTGGTATTAGTGAAGCCTACTAAATCTGCCAAGTAACAGATGTACACTGGATAAGTATGTACATACATCACACGCATACGTCCACCCACATAAGCACCCACACACATAAGCACACGCGTGCTTGTGCGCACGCGTGCTTGTGCGCACGTGCGTATATGCATATAGGGATAGGAACACACGCATACGCATGCGCTCTCTCCCTCTTTCTCTCCCCCCCCCCCTCTCTCTCTCTCTCTCTCTCTCTCTGTCTGTCTGTCTGACTGTCTCTGTCTGTCTGACTGTCTCTCTCTCTCTCTCTCTCATATCTCTCTCGTATTCTCTCTCTCTCTCTCTCTCTCTCTCTCTCTCTCTCTCTCTCTCTCTCTCTCTCTCTCTCTTCTCTTTTTATCTTTCGTCCTCTTCTCTCTTCTCTCTCTCTCTCTCTATCTCTCTCTCCTCTCTCTCTCTCTCTCTCTCTCTCTCTCTCTCTCTCTCTCTCTCTCTCTCTCTCTCTCTCTCTCTCTCTCCCTCTCTCTCTCTCTCTCTCTCTCTCTCTCTCTCTCTCTCTCTCTCTCTCTCTCTCTCGTCCTTTTCAACACGCATACACATATAAACACACACACACGCACACACACGTATGCGCACATTCACTTTAGACGCACGAAAAGCACGTGCGCAGGCACACTTTCAACAGTGACATTCACCAATACAGTATGTGGCATCTTATTAAAGAAACAATAGACTCGAAAACTGCATTTCTGTTCTTTTCCCCACTTCTAATAAACACGCGCGCGCGCTCACTGACACGCACACACGCACACACACTCGCGCGAATGCACGCATGCAAGCGCACACTCACGTACGCACGCACGCATGCAAGCGCACACTCAAGCACGCAACGCACACAGACACACACATACCCAGTGTGTTTATTTACGATTTCTATCTCCTGTCGTTATCTGAGGGCTTATTAGCTGGACACGATGTATCTACATGACGGTATATTAACTGGTGGTAGTAAATACTCCAGGCTACAACCGTTTAGTTTCTATCTAGATGACATGCAGGCGTGTATGTTCGTACGTAGATAGATACGTGCGCAACAGCTCGCATGCATGCATACACGCGTGTGCACACACACACATAAAGACATGCGCACACGCATTCGCTTTAATTCACACACAAACACACACACACACACACACACACACACACACACACACACACACACACACACACACACACACACACAGACACACGCACGCACGCACGCGCACACACACGCGCACACACACACACACCACACACACATGCACGCACGCACGTACGCACACGCACGTACGCACACACACGTACACGAACACACACGCGCGCGCGCGCGCACGCTCTCTCTCCATGATCTCTCCATGGTCTCTTCATGATCTCTTTATCATCTCTTCTTTATCTCCATGATCTCGTCATAATCTCTTCGTGATCTCTTCATGATCTATTCATGATCCATTCATGATCTATTCATGATCTATTCATGATCTCTTCATCATCTCTTCATCATCTCTTCATCATATCTTCATAATCTCTTCGTGATCTCTTCACGATCTCTTCATGATCTATTCATGTTCTCTTCATGATCTCTTCATGATCTCTTCACGATCTCTTCACGTTCTCTTCGTGATCTCTTCACGATCTCTTCATGTTCTCTTCATGTTCTCTTCACGATCTCTTCACGATCTCTTCATGATCTCTTCATGCTCTCTTCATGATCTCTTCATGATCTCTGTATCAACTCTTCATGATCTCTTCATGATCTCTTCACGATCTCTTCATGTTCTCTTCATGATCTCTTCATGATCTCTTCATGATCTCTTCATGATCTCTTCACGATCTCTTCATGTTCTCTTCGTCATCTCTTCATCATCTCTTCATGATCTCTGTATCAACTCTTCATGATCTCTTCATGATCTCTTCATCAACTCTTCGTGATCTCTTCATGAACTCTTCATGATCTCTTCGTGGTCTCTTCATCATCTCTTCATCATCTCTTTGTGATCTCTTCGTGACCCATCCATGATCTCTTCATGATCTCTTCATGAACGGAAGCATGATACGCATACAGTTGTTGTCTATTTATTTGTGTGGCTAAACTCATACAAACGTACGTGCAACGGTTGCCACAAATTCAGTCTACTGCATCAAATGCAAATAAGTCTACATGGTTCACGTATATAATATAATTATGTATATCCTTTTCTTTTAATTGACAAGCCGTCCGTAGCCTATAGAGAGCTTGAACGTTAACTGTATGCATGATCTTGCTGAGTAGGCAGATTTTTTTATGCGATCAAATGTGGATAAAGGGGGAAAAAAACTAGGAACAAAAAAAAGCTATGTAGCGTCACAGCAGGGCCTATAAATGCTGAGTGTGATGTGGGTTTTAAAAGGGCGTCAGCTGGCTCCCTTGATCGATGAGAGTGGAGGGGGAGAGGGAGGGGGGGGGGGGGGGGGGCGGGGAGGGGAGAGAGAGAGAGAGAGAGAGAGAGAGAGAGAGCTGTGAACAGCGAACCACAGCACACCGATATGGAATACTCCTCTAAGAACACTCGCCACTCCCTGGTTTGGCTTTCCTCCGTTTGTCTCTCTTTATCTGTCTCTGTCTCTCAGTCTCTGTCTCCCTTTGTCTGTGTCTGTGTCTCTCTTTGACTATGTCTGTCTTTCTCTCTGCCTCTGTCTCTTGCCTGTTTGTCTCTTGTCTATCTGTATCTATTTTATTTCTCTCTCTTTCTCTCTCTCTCTCTCTCTCTCTCTCTCTCTCTCTCTCTCTCTCTCTCTCTCTCTCTCTCTCTCTCTCTCTCTCTCTCTCTCTCTATCTCTCTCTCTCTCTCTCTCCTCCTCTCTCTCTCTCTCTCTCTCTCTCTCTCTCTCTCTTTCTCGATCTGTGCGCACACACACTGAACCATTAACATATTTAAGCATACTAACAAATATAAGATCGCAAACCGTTATTTTGAATTTGTCATATTGCTTTATGCGTGCAGGTTTTGCCCAGCGCGAGCTGACTCCAACACTAGCAACTGCGTGAAGACTCGCCCACCTTTCACTACAACCAGAACATCCATCCACCCATCTCACCCTCACCTACCACAAGTTTCGCTTCAAAAACTCCACACTTCAATCCACGATATAACAACCATCCAACCATGCACGTGGAGATCAGCGTGGCGCTCAACTTCCTCATCTCCTACCTCTACAACAAGCTGCCCAGGCGGAGGGTGGACCTGTTCGGGGAAGAGCTGGAGAAGGGTCTGAAGAAGAAGTTCGAGGGCCACTGGTACCCGGACAAGCCCTTCAAGGGCTCGGGGTTCCGCTGCGTGCGCTGCAGCGGCGAGAACGTGGACCCCGTCATCGTTAAGGCCGTGTACAGCGCCGGCCTGGACCTGCTGGAGGTCAAGAACTACATCCCCGAGGAGCTGACCCTATGGATCGACCCTTCCGAGGTGAGCTACCGCATCTGCGAGAAGAGCCCCATCAAGGTGCTGTACACGGACCGGCAGGAGGACGAGGCCTGCGACACAATGGATCGGGAGGTGCAGGCCGCCAACCACACCTTCAACCCCGAAGCCCTCTCCTTCCAGCCCATCGACTCCATCTCCTCCTCCCTCAGCAACATCTCCCTCTCCCCCTCCTCCCCCGTCCCCTCCGCCGGCACGTGGAGCAGCAACGTGTCTCCCTCCTCCGCCCTCTTCTCCTCCCCCCTCCCCCAGCAGCCCCCCGCCGTCCCCCACCACCACCCGGTCAGCTCCTTCCACAGCCCGGTCACCGCCCCCCCCGCCCCGGCGGCAGCTCCCCCGGTGTTCATGGGCAAGTCGCTGTTGCTGTCCTCGGCCCCCACGCCCCAGTTCACCGCAGCCTCCTTCGCCGCCACCAAGTTCGGGTCCACCAAGCTGAAGAGTCAGGCCAAGCGCCCCACGCGCTTGTCGCCCACCGAGCTGGGCAACTACTTCAGGCAGCAGCAGCGCACCGGCTTCAGCGTGGCCGCCTCCTCCGCCGCCGCCTCCTCCTCCCCGCAGAGACCCCGCTCCCTGTCGCCCCGGGACCCCCGCCTGGAGTTCCTGATGGACAAGCAGACCCGCCTGTACACCCTCCCCGGCCAGCTGTCCCCGCAGGGCCAGCAGAGCTTCAGCCACAGCATCCAGCAGCAGCAGCAGCAGCAGTCCATGGGGTTCCCGCCCGCCCCCCAGGGCTCCATGTCCCCTAACGGACCCCTCCCCTTCCCCATGGGAGGAGGGGCAGGAGGAGGAGGAGAGTCGGCTCACCACCACTCCTCTCCTCACCTTTCGCCCAACAACGGGATGCTCGCCTTCCCAGAGATGCTGGCTCACGGCTCGGCTCCCCCCCCTGCCGCCACCCTCCCGTCCCCGGCCAACTCCCTGTCCCCGGAAGGCCACACGTCGTTCCTGGACGGTCTGCAGCAGTTCCACCACCAGGGCTACCCCAGCTACCCCAGCTACCCCAGCCACCTGCAGCACTTGCTGGTGGCCAACTGAGCCCCTCCCGCCACTTTTGCTGCTGCTGCTGTTGCACTCTTTCTATGCTATCTGCTGCCGCTTCTTGGGGGTTCTGTTGTCGTCGTCGCCTTGGGTCTGTCCGCGAACCTGCCGGGGCTTGGGGACCCTCCCTGCTGCACAAGACAAGGGCTGAGCTGCTGAACTGGGGATCAGCTACCCTCCTCCTCCTCCTCCTTTCCCTCCTCCTCCTCTTCCTCTTTCTGCTCCCTGGCTGATTGAAGACACGGAGCTTCCTTCAGCTGGCTACCGTATTTGACAATTTTGTATATTTTCTTTTATATATAAAACAAAGGGGGGAGGGTTTTGGGGGCGTGAAAGAGACTTACTAAATGGAGACAGAAATTTTGTTGATTCCATTGAAAATACGAGTATGAACTGAAGATTTCGGATTGTACCCCCCTCCCTGCTTGGCCATTGAAACAGACGTTGATCTTAAGAATGGTCTGGACATTGGTTACTATCCATGGTCAACGCCCAACTGTCCACTGTTTTGGGGAAAATGACTAAATTCCCCGATATTTTGACAAAACATATTCCAGCTCTTTTGTTTATTATATTCTAATATCCAAACAAATTGTGATTGTTTTTCTATTTTGGTTTTCAAAAAAAACAAAAACTTACGGTAGTGTTCATAAATCTAGTTTTGCGATATTTTCTTACTTATTTTGTATTGGTGTCGAGAGAATTATATGGGTTGTGGATTCAGTAGCTTTTGTTTAGTTTGAACTTGTGGTTATTTACCAACATTTCCAACATAGTAGCTTTTGTTTTTGGTGTCTTAACTTTAGTTGTTTGGGATCAGCTTCCCTGGAAAGATTGTCACTGGATTGATTTTGTTAGTTGTTTTTGTTTGTATTTTATACCGAGATTGTTGAATCAGATTGATTCATAAAATTTGTGTGTTTGAGAGCTCTGACAATGAAGAGTTATATATGAGAAAGATTTGGTGTGTTTTTTTAGCGTGGTCTGAGGATTTTGGAAACGCAATGATTGTTACGCTCTTTTGAGTTCCATTTACAAAAGACCGCACAAATACACACATCTTTTGTCTGTCTCTCTGTCTGTATGTGTCTGTCTCTGTCACCGTCTCTGTCTCAGACTCTCTTCACACAAAGCATAGCTGTATGGTCTGTACAGTAGCACAACACAAACAAACACACACACACACACACACACACACACACACACACACACACACACACACACACACACACACACACACACATCAATGGAACATTGTTCAAATGCCTCGACTATCATGTTTAATAAAAGGGCAGTTGATGTGATGATTTGATTTCGATGACGATACGGGTGTATTTGGGAGCGTTGTGCTCAATACCATTACGATGATACAGTGTGCTTGGCTCTTCCCGCATCAACCGTTGAAGCTATGTTTTGCTGTTGAAATTGTTACAAACAGGGGTGTTCTCGGTGGTTTCAAATATGAAACGTTATGTACATGTTGTCACCGTGCAGTTGAGAATATTGTACCTTCTGGTAATGGAATCTAATACTTTGAAAATAGCATTTTTATGTATTAGTACCGAAGATTAGTTTTTAGCCAGACTGAAGCGATCCTTGCGCCAAGGATCCTTGTCAGTCCAATGTCGCCGCCCCCCCTTTGCTTAACAATTTAGGCTAAGACATCAATCCAAGAACCACAATTGTCTTTCTATTTCGGATCTGGCTTAATTAGGTTTTTTGCATGAAAGACAGCCTTGTCAAGGATCGGAACACTCACTTTGCTCTGATTTCCTAGAAATCAAACCGTCAAAACGGCGATTCCTCCTTGTCGGAGTTGCCGGAGAGATAAGCCATTTTGGGCGGGGTGGGTGGAGGACACTCAGAGTGGTTGAAGCTTTTTTTTCTTTGTAGTGCAGTAAAACAAAAATTGGATCTATCTCATTTGTTGTGAACGAAATTCCTTTTGGTAAACTGTAAATAAAAAGGCTTGTATTGTGGACATTTTGTGTGATTTGGTCTAAGCGACTCAGGCGGCCATTAGAAAAGAGAAGGCACATGCCTTATCTTTCACTGAAAGAATCTGACTTCCAGCACCTCCGCCAAGGAGGAATCGCCGATTTGACGGTTTGAGTTCTAGGAAACCAGAGCAAAGTGAGTGTTGCGATCTCTATAAAGGGTGTTTTCCTGGTGATCTCGACGTGTTTCTCGCAAAACTTCATCCGTCAGGGTGGCCCTTTAAGGCGTTTTTATTTTCTCAATGAATTGAAACACACCAAAAGAATTCCTTGGTCACAACATAATTGTTTCGCTTTAGGCAAGAACAACAAAAAAGAAATGGCCTGCAAATGATTTGACAGAAAATGAAAATGAACACTTTTAATGATCAACAGCAGTAATCAACGTCCTTTTAAAACAAAATAGCTTCAACGTTTCGTGTGAGGAGCCATTAACTGGTGAAGAATTGTCTCCGACGGAAAGATGGGCATGCTGTTTATAGTTATGTTCACTCGATATGTGTCTTGGTCCCCGCTGGTGGGAGTTTGCACGCTTCGCATCTGTTGGGCCAGATGATGATAATGATGATGATGATGATTCTACTTTTTTACGGTGACGTGTGATAAATGATGAATACGTTGCTCTATCAGTCACTGTTGTTGTGGTGGGTTTTTTAATTGGCTGTTTCTCTGATTGACAAATTGGAAGCTCCTTGCTGTCTTTCGTGTCCCGTTACCCACTCCATCGCTCTCAGATTTGTTGCACATTTGACTTCTGTTCTTTTCACTACCCTCACCCTTTGCACCCTTTCCAATACTACCCCCACCCCTGTCCCGCCCCTTCCATCTCCATTTTCCACATTCGTTTCCACGCCGTCTCGCCATTACCACATATTTGACTTCCCATTCTTGCTCACGAAGCACACAATAGAAATGACCGCAGCCCTGCAATCATGTGTCCACCTTGTCTCCTCCTGCCACCCCCACCCCCCCTATCTGCCCTTCCACCCCG
>CM065680.1:10315302-10320302 GCA_017654935.2 Phymorhynchus buccinoides | reverse complement strand
GCAGAGGCGTGGCTGGGAGTTGGGACTCGGAATGAGCGGCGTGGGAGCAACGCCACTGTACGGCCCAGAAAATGGGAGAGCAAAAAAAAAAGGGTTCTTCCATCATTTGAAAGAAGCTTGTCTGAAGATTTCAAATGTATAATTTTTCTAGAATGGTCAGTTTGACACTTAATGTCCCTTTCGTGGTGCTGGGTCACCCCGTCACTTATCACCATCATGGTCTTTGTCCACCATAAACAGTTCGCTGCCGTCTCTTCGCCTCTGTGTGTGTGTGTCGGGGGGGGGGGGGGGGGGGGGGGGTACGTGCGTGCGTGCGTGCGTGGGTTCTCTCTCTCTCTCTCTCTCTCTCTCTCTCTCTCTCTCTCTCTCTCTCTCTCTCTCTCTTCTCTCTCTCTCTCTCTCTCTCTCTCTCTCTCTCTCTCTCTATCCTCTCTCTCTCCTCTCTCTCTCTCTCTCTCTCTCTCTCTCTCTCTCTCTCTCTCTCTCTCTCTCTCTCTCTCTCTCTCTCTCTCTCTCTCTCTCTCTCTCTCTCTCTCTCTCTCTCTCTCTCTCTCTCTCCTCTCTCTCTCTCTCTCTCTCTCCCTCTCTCTCTCTCTCTCTCTCTCTCTCTCTCTCTCTCTCTCTCTCTCTCTCTCTCTCTCCTCTCTCTCTCTCTCTCTCTCTCTCTCTCTCTCTCTCTCTCTCTCTCTCTCTCTCTCTCTCTCTCTCTCTCTCTCTCTCTCTCTCTCTCTCTCTCTCTCTCTCTCTCTCTCTCTCTCTCTCTCTCTCTCTCTCATCCATATAGAGCACTAACAGGCCCCATTAAAATCGTAGAGATTGTAGAGAAATCACGTCATGCTTGCGTCGTTGTTTGCGTCATTTTGAAGGGTACGCAACTCGCCTTGGTACTCTGATATTTTCCTAAGAATGATGGCTATAAACGTGGATCTATCTGCACAATTAAGATCAGTAATGACACGTAGTGGGCTTGTCTTTGTCTCAAGTTTTAAAGCTTTATTGATAAGAACGATATTGTTGTAGACATTAGTGCACGAGTCTTGTTTTTGAAAAGTCCAAAGTTCTTTGACATTTCATCCCTAATGTACATGTATCTGACATTATAAGATGGTGGACGTGTGTGTGTAAGCGTGTGTGCGTGTGTGTGTGTGTGTGCGTGCGTGCGTGTGCGTGCGCGTGCGTGTATGTGTGTGTCACTGTGCGTGCGCAAAACTCCTCTACCGGGTTCTTCAATGTGCGTGTGTGCGCGCGCGCGCGCGCGTGTGTGTGTGTTTGTGTGCGCGCGCGTGTGCGTGCGTGCATGTGTGTATGTGTGTGTGTGTCACTGTGCGTGCGCAAAACCCCACTACCGGGTTCTTCAATATAATAAACTTAGTAAGCAGTGGGCTTACAAAATTACTAGATCTAAAACTTTGGACCCTGGATTTTGTAAGTGTGTGTGTGTGTGTGTGTGCGTGTGCGTGTGCGTGTTGCATGCGCTGTAGGATAGTAGATGGGGTTGGTGGCTGGAAGGGGAGAGAGGTAGGCCTACATCTAGGGATTTTCCTAACTTTTTGTAATATTACAAAAGGACCAACCACGCTTTTTGTGCTTTATCCAAGTCCATCTTCTTCTTCTTTTTCTTTCTCTCTTTTGTCTTTCAGAATTCTACAGAAGGTGTTCAACCTTCAGAAGTATCTTTCAACGTTAGAAACAGGATGCCAATATTGGCTTCGCCACCTCGTGACATTCTACCTCGTATTGATACCTCCTCGCCCCACCCCCCTGTCCTCTCTCGCAGAACGTTTGTCACTTGACAAGGGCTTTGGCAGCAATTAACTCCTTGGTGAAAATGGCAAATCAATGACAGCAAAGATCAGCTTTTGTTGTTGTTGTTGTTCTTGTTGTTACCCCTTTTTTGAGAAAGTTTCAGTTCTCTTTTCTTTTCATTTTATGTCCTTTTTGTTTGTGGCTCAAGCCACAAACCTATAACTCGCTTTGTCGGTCTGTCTGTCTGTCGGTCCAAAATTGTCGCACATATTGACAAAATTGTCGCACATATTGTAAAAGAGAAAAAGATACTTGGGCATAAAGTAACATTTCAGTTGTCATATCTACATATCTACAGTCCTAACGTATGGAAAGAATTATATACTGAACAGAACACATGAATCTTCATTTTAAAGCGTACAAAATAATAAACATACGTAATACAGACACTACAACAGACACGACGAGTATGCGGGGCTTCTTTCAATGAGTATAAGTAGGATAAATAGTTTTAAATGTTTTCCAAAAGATATAAAAAGTTACGAAATGGTGCAGAGATAACATTCTGGTTTACAGATGAAAATTATTGAAAAGCCAGGGGAGGCGACTCGGGATTGGAGTGGTAAAAATAGACCGCTGCCACAAACGATTGCGAATCCGCGCTTGTTTTATTTCCTTCTGATTCTGAAGTTTAGGTGGGCACAAAATAGCACGTGCTCTTTCTGTCGTCGTTTATACTTGACGTAAATGTTAGTTGTGATATTATCTTTGAATGGACGCGGTAATCCAAACGATTTGTGTGTTTTTGTGTGTGTGTTCTTGGAGCAACAAGAGTTTAAATGTTTCAACAGTGTAATGTAGAAAGGGTGGAGGTTTTAAGAGGGTTTTTTCCACGTCTTTCTCTTTCTCCTTCTTGCTTACGGTGTTGTTCTTCTTGCTCCCCCCGTGAGGATACCGGGGGGGGGGGGGAGGATCTTTTGTATAAATATTCCCCCCACCTTCTGGAAGTTTTGTGCTTGTAACGTCCTCTAATCTGTCACTCTCTTTGACTCTGCCTTTTCCTTTTGCTTACTGCCATCTACTATCTTTCTACTATCTTTCTGCCTTACCGGTCCATTCTCCTGCCTTTTTTTCTTCCACGAAACACTTTCAAAACCATTTCCTCCAGCCGAAGTCGGACTTGCTGGGCCTAACTATTTCTTAGTTAGGCGCATAACTGCAGCATGACGCATCTGCGCTGATAATTGACAGGAAACTGAGCGATCAAAGAAGAGGACGTTCTTCTTGTTCTTGTTCTTTATGAGGTGGAACATGCATTTCTGAAATAAATGCATGTCAGTCATATTTATTGTTCCATATTTAAAATAATAAATCAGCAGCTTTGCTCTTAACAGTTCCTGAATGATTCTGTCTAAAGCCGGCGACAGACTATGTGACTGCCTCATATGACGCAATCACGTCGTGACGTAGATCAAATTTTGTTTCCCGCACAGAAGACGTCACAAGTCATCTGACTCGATCAGACTCGATCAGTGAAATTTAGAACCCGCCCTATTCGGCTCTGTCACCTGACTGGGCCCGACTGAGTCAGACTGATCGAGTTAGATGGCATGCAAATGAGGTGAAACGTCACGACCTGATCGAGTCACATGAGGCAGCCACATAGTCTGTCGCCGCCTTAAAACAGTCGGGTCCGGTTTCGATAACAATCTTTCCACCCACGACTCTTTCCGTTGAAAAGTTGTGAAATACTCAGAAACTTTCCTGTTTGCAAGCGATTATACCAGGATCCGCGCGCAACGTATGCATTATATTACACGGATTAAGACTCCTATTCCTGTTTTATTTCCAAAGAGTAGGCGACGATGATTGTGACAGAGAGAATCGAGATAAATAACAATCGCATGCGATGGTTTTGCTTCGGGATCATGTCAATGAAAATTGAAAGGAAAAGATGAAGATGTGAAAAAGCGGAAGGAAAACGTGAGAGAGAAAAAGAGAGTAGAACAAAAGAAACTTGTGATTAACTGTACTGTGAGAATGGAAACGTTAGACAATAGATCCCGTCCTACACGGACAGACCAGTCCATGGTAGTGCATTCGTCAAAGGGGTCTTAACCCTTTCAACGCCAGCCATATTTCAGCCAACAAAATGCCATTAAGTTTAACAACAAAATACACTACTCACTGATCACTATATTGGGCTCCTGATTATTTCTCAGTCAAGCCAAATTGTTATGAATTCTTGTTCAGCTGTAAATAAGGTCGTGATCCTATTTGAGCTTGGCAGCAAAAGAAAAAGCGGAAACCGAAAAAGGACCTTGTTTTGGATCGTTCTGCATGAACACATTGCACAAGCCAGATGGAAAAACCATTATGCACGTGCAAGCACTGCTGTTTATGTGTGAGATGGTCTTGCTTGGATAATAGACATACCACCAATTTGATTTGACAATGCCTTTTGAGCGAGTTGGTGACATAGGTGTTTAGAATCGACTTCTGTCGGTCATTGTGACTGAAAATGCGACTTTGGGCGAAGTGAAAAGTGAAGATCGTCTTATTGAACGACAAGTGAACACCCTTGATTCGAAGGATGAGGCTACTAACATTCAGCAGCAGAATACACGCCTTCGAGATCACCAGCCCATAGGGCAGCACGCCGCGCCTTCTGCAGACGTCAAGGTGGACACGTCAGCAATGGTCCCAGGTCCTGTTCAGTGATGAATCACGCTTCACCCTGAACCACAACGACGGCCGACTGAGGGTCTGGAGGCGCCCAGGGGAACGCTTTATTGACGCCACTGTCCAAGAAAAGGTGGCCTTTGGTGGAGGTTCTGTAATGGTCTGGGGGGCCTTCCTAGAACAAATGTACAGGGTAACCTGACTGGCCTCCGATACCGGGATGAGATCCTTCGACCGCTGGCTGTTTTGCAGCAGATGGGACCGCCGGCTGTCTACCAGGATGGGCCCCCACAGGGCAAGGGTGGTCAACGGCAGCACAGGGTGAAGGAGCATGGTCCCGTGTGGAACCTCTGGGATGACTTGGATGCCCAAACCCTAGGCTGAGTATCAGAGGATTCACCACCCTGGCCATACTCGCTGCGTCGAGTGCCAGAACAGCCATGGCGGATACACGCATTACTGAACTTTTGGGAGCATCAGAATGCCCTGTTTTGTGATTGCAATGGGACTTTGGGAAATCAAATTTCGTGCTTTGTAAATGTACGCAAACGGCTCGTCAGTTATCACTAGCA
>CM065680.1:10305302-10307802 GCA_017654935.2 Phymorhynchus buccinoides | reverse complement strand
GAGACACAGAGAGACAGAGAGAGACAGAGACAGAGAGAGAAGCAGAGACAGAGACAGGCAGACAGAAAGAGGGAGAAACAGACAATTAGAGACAAATATTCAACACAAAAGTAATGAAGCATGCACAAATGAGAAAGAGAGAGAGAGACAGAGGGCGAGAGAAAGAGGAATAAAAACAACAACACCGAGACGGAGAGACACAAACAGAGACAGAGAGACAAACGGATACAGACAGAGAGAGAGAGAGAGAGAGAGAGAGAGAGAGAGAGAGAGAGAGAGAGAGAGAGAGAGAGAGAGAGAGAATGAGAGAGAGAGAGAGAGAGAGAGAGAGAGGAGAGAGAGAGAGAGAAAGAGAGAGAAGAGAGAGAGACAGAGACAGACAGACAGAGAGAGACAAAGAGACAGAGAGAGACAGAGAGAGAGAGAGAGAGAGAGACGAAGAGAGAGAGAGAGAGAGAGAGAGAGAGAAGAGAAAGAGAGAAGAGAGACATATAGAGAAACGGAGAGAGACAGACAGACAGACAGAGAGAGAGAGACAGAGAGAGACAGAGAGAGACAGACAGACAGACAGAGAGACAGACAGACAGACAGACAGAGAGACAGCGAGAGTGGCTAAGACTGAAAAGGACATAGAAAAAAAACCCCACTAAAATATATATAAAACTAGTAGTAGGAAGAAAATAAGCGGACTTTGAATGCAGATCGATTGTAGGGTTGACGTCATTCGCGGGCGGAAAGGAACTATTTCTGTCCGCAACACAGCCAGATTGAGCACTGACGTCGGACCCTGTTTACAACGACGACGACGGATCGAAGAAAAAAAGAAACAAACACTGGATATAAAAAGGAGAAAGCAAAAGAAAGAAGGAAAGAAAGAGTGGGCAGTACTGAAAGAGATAGAGAGAAAGGGGGGTTGTTGAGGGAGGGGGGGGGGTGGAAAAAAAAGTCGGGGGAGGGGGGGGGGGGCAACTTCATGAATGAATGGAATGGTAGCAGAAATTTTACGAAGTGTTTATTATGAACAAGGACAGGAAAAAGAAGTGGGGGGAGGGGTGAGAGGAGAGAGAGAGAGAGAGAGAGAGAGAGAGAGAGAGACGAGAGAAGAGACGAGAGAGAGAGAGAGAGAGAGAGACAGACAGACAGGACAGACAGACAGACAGAGAGACACTAGTAGACAGGACAGAGAGACACAGAGAGAGACAGACAGACAGACAGGGATAGAACACAGACAGAGACAGGACAGAGAGGGGGGGGGGGGTAACAGGAGTAAAAGAATGTATGAATGAATAGGAGCAGTGTGAGGGGGGGGGGGGGGGGGAAGGGTAAGAGAAAGAGACAGATGGGGAGAGAGAGTGGGAGGTAGGGAGGGAGAGATCTAGGCAGATGAATTGATGAATGAGGGGTATCAGGAATCAGCATAATAATAATTATGGGAGAAATAGGAATTGTGGTTGGACGGATGGGGAGAGAGAGAGAGTTTATTAATGAGTGGTTGCATAACTCTGGGTAAAATGGGGAGAGATAGGGGGATATAGACAGATAGGTAGACAGGCAGCTAGAGAGAGAAAGTGATAGAGACAGAGACAGTGAAATAGAGAACCGGAGAAAGAGATATAGAAGGAGACAGATAGAGAGAGAGAAGGAGACAGATAGAGAGAAGCTGGTAGATACAGAGAGAGACACACAGAAAGACAGGCATTAGAGAGTGGTAGAGAAAGAGAGAGGGGGGGGAGAGAGACAGACTGGACAGACAGAAAGATAGAGACAGACAGACAGAGACCAACGAACCAGAAGAAACAGAGAGACAAAGAGAAAGGGATAGATAGGCAGAAGTAGAGAGAAGGAGAAGGACGTGGGGGTGGGGGTGGGGGTTGCGAGAGAGAAGAACTTATGAATGAACAGCATCAGTAAAAATCAGAAGGGGAAGGGGAGAGAAAGCGAATGAAGAAAAGCGGGTTGTGTGAGGGGGGTGGAGTGGGGGGGGGGGGGAATGGCGCGGAGGGGAGGTGTGAGGTTATGGACTATGGATATCTGGAACAAAAAATATTGGTTGGGAAGTTGTGAATGAATTGCTTGCTGTATGCCCTATTCTGGAGCAAAGGCAGGAGGCTGTGATAGATTGTGTGTGTGGGAGGGGGGGGGGGAGTTGCGTGGGGGTGCGTGCGTGCGTGCGTGCGTCTGTTCTTGTGTCTGTGTCTGTACGCGCGCGCGCGCATGCTTTTGTGCTAGGTCTTGTTTCAATCGATGCATCGGTTGTAGTTGTCACGCAGATTTGTTGATTGTGGCTAAAATTAAACTGCCTCTAATTGATTCAACCAAAGACTCTAAGAGGGTAAGATGGACTACTTACGAGTTACGGCGAGCCGGGCTGATAGAATTATTGTTAGTGAGGTAGTTATCCAAAGTATAACTGACTCATGAAAAGATAACTCATGTTTGAAAAAAAGAGTTAATGTAACCTAAATGTTTCACGTTTAAAAGGGACATAACCAGTGTTTCT
>CM065680.1:10297802-10300302 GCA_017654935.2 Phymorhynchus buccinoides | reverse complement strand
CATAACAACATTTTGATGTAGCCTTGGTGTTCTAACCTATGTCACTTGGTCTGCTGACACAGCCTTAATAATAATTCCTTCAGCCATGGCATGAGCATAGTTTCTGTTTGTGCTTTGAATGAACAAAAAGATTCACTTCCATCGCCACTCTCGCCTCTTGGCACCACAATGATTGAACACCCACGTCACTAAAAGGCATCATCAAATGAAGGTCTGGTATCCAGTGACCTTATGTTATTAATTATGGGAGGTAAGGACAGACCCTATTTTACGCATGTCACAGAGAAACCCCCAATATTGCATACATAATCTTTTCTCTACCCAGGTAAGTTTGATTAAACGTTTTAACTGAAAAATGGCTGGCGTTGAAAGGATTAATAATTTGAACAGATGTTATGACTTCTGGTGTAGTTTCCAAAGAATAATCCAATAACATTTTTCAGTTAATTTTGAATGTTATCGTATGTAGGTTTTATTCAATACTTTTCTATTCATTGTTTCCTTTTTTCTTGAATATCGCACGACAAATGATGTTGATGCAATTGGTAGAACAATTAGAGTCAGCTGTATCATATAAGAAATCGTGCGTAAAGTCTCGGACTCTGAAAGTTAATCTGCGCGATCATTAAAACAGACATTTTTGTGTATACAGTTGTGACCCCGCACCACGGAAGGGACATTAAGTCGCTGGGATAGTTTTCTCACAACAGGCTTGGAAAGTCAAACATCTTATTTTTTGTCAATTTTGAGTTATGGGTATTTTCGTGTTCTCGATATTTATAAAGGACAATCTTTAATATGGTCTCTTAATGGTCTTATAATTGCTTTTTAAAACGAGTAGGTTAATGCACTATCTTCAGCTAGGCTTGACTTTAGACTGTGTTTTCTCAAAATGGCCAACGCTCACCCTACTAACTTTAGATGCTCATAACTCTGGAACGGATACAGATACAAGAATGGTTCTTGTATTAGTAGAAAGAGAATTGTCTGCAGTTTTCAAATGTATAATTCTCTCAGAATGGTCAGTTTGACACTTAATGTCCCTTTCGTGGTGCGGGGCCACATTTGTGTATTGACACTCTTGTCTGTAATTTAATTTAAAAAGATCCATGAAAGAAGGGCTGTCAAACAAAGTGTGTATATTGTAATAATTACAATAGCGCATGGGCTAAGAAACAGTAGGGGAAGACTGAGTTGAATTTAGAGAGTTGGTAGAAAAACTCGGGCGCATGGGCAAAGTTAGGGTAAGAAGCCCACCCCAATTATCTCATGAAATGAAGCCAATTTCAGTCTCATTTTGCCCATGAGACGAGCGTTAATGTCTAGCATTCGTCTCATGGGCACATTTGACTGAAATTTTCTTTATTTCATGAGATAATTGGGGTGGGCTTCTTACCCGCCCATGCGCTTTTTACCCCGTCTTCCCCTATCACAAGAGCACAGAGGTGTAACAGTAAGTCGCAGCTGACTCCCAGGCAACAAACATCGATGGATGTTATCTGAATGAATGATGGTTGGTTGATGGTTCATCCCATATGTGCTGGTTTGCAGCCGAGTGGACGTAAAACCTAACTTTCACTCACCCAGCTCTGGTCAAAATAAGAGTCAGAGATGACAGAAAATCTATGGCGTAAAACTAAGACACGTATACTTAACCCCAAAACGTCACCACTACTATTTATAACAAAGACTGTCCAAGCTGTATCTAAGCTTTCTGTTTGTAATAAACATAACAAAAATGAATAAATAGCTCTCCGTGGGGATACCGGGGGGGGGGGGGGGCTCTTTTGTAAAAAATAGTTCCCCCACCTTCTGAAAGTTATGTGCTTGTAATGTCCTCTAATCTGCCACTCTCTTTGACTCTGCCTTTTCCCTTTGCTTTCTATCATCCACTATCTTTCTGACTTATTGGCCCATTCCCCTGCCTTTTTTTCCAAAAAATCTTCAAAATAGTTCTTCTCCTTTGAACTCCTCTGAAATCAGAATGTGTCGGCTGTACGCAGCGGGGAGACCAGTGAAAACTGAAAACCGGACACATACGTACCTTACCCATTATGACCATATGGCCTGGGAACACAGAAGAAGAAGAAGAATAAATAGTAAACTTACATAAAGCATAATATTAATCACCACATGTCACCACACGTAATTTGAAATCATCGGATCATGTAATAAAACAACAACCAATATATAATCAAATAACCAATACATTTATTTTTGTTGTTGTTCAGTGTTTGGGATTTCCCCAACCCACCACTTTATTTTTAAATTATCGGATCATGGTTTTAGTTCAACGTCAAATATATGCTTTCCTTTATTCTCTCAATTTTAAACTGGCATTTTTTTTAAACAGATGCTATTAGAGATGGCTGGGCTGGAATTTATTTATAGTGGAGATTTCATTGTGTAAAGCTAGAAAAACAATGATAAAAACAAAACCTGACCACCACCACCTCCTTTTTTGACAATACGAAAGAAGTATTCACGTGGGGTACCGTGT
>CM065680.1:10277802-10290302 GCA_017654935.2 Phymorhynchus buccinoides | reverse complement strand
CATCAATTAAACACAGTAAACACCATAATGAATCAACTTTATCTCCCCCTTTACTCCATCAATTAAACACAGTAAACACCATAATGAATCAACTTTATCTCCCCCTTTACTCCATCAATTAAACACAGTAAACACCATAATGAATCAACTTTATCTCCCCCTTTACTCCATCAATTAAACACAGTAAACACCATAATGAATCAACTTTATCTCCCCCTTTACTCCATCAATTAAACACAGTAAACACCATAATGAATCAACTTTATCTCCCCCTTTACTCCATCAATTAAACACAGTAAACACCATAATGAATCAACTTTATCTCCCCCTTTACTCCATCAATTAAACACAGTAAACACCATAATGAATCAACTTTATCTCCCCCTTTACTCCATCAATTAAACACAGTAAACACCATAATGAATCAACTTTATCTCCCCCTTTACTCCATCAATTAAACACAGTAAACACCATAATGAATCAACTTTATCTCCCCCTTTACTCCATCAATTAAACACAGTAAACACCATAATGAATCAACTTTATCTCCCCTTTACTCCATCAATCAAACACAGTAAACACCATAATGAATCAACTTTATCCCCCCCTTTACTCCATCAATTAAACACAGTAAACACCATAATGAATCAACTTTATCTCCCCCTTTACTCCATCAATTAAACACAGTAAACACCATAATGAATCAACTTTATCTCCCCCTTTACTCCATCAATTAAACACAGTAAACACCATAATGAATCAACTTTCTCCTCCCCCTTTACTCCATCAATTAAACACAGTAAACACCATAATGAATCAACTTTATCTCCCCCTTTACTCCATCAATTAAACACAGTAAACACCATAATGAATCAACTTTATCTCCCCCTTTACTCCATCAATCAAACACAGTAAACACCATAATTAATCAACTTTATCCCCCCCTTTACTCCATCAATTAAACACAGTAAACACCATAATGAATCAACTTTATCTCCCCCTTTACTCCATCAATTAAACACAGTAAACACCATAATGAATCAACTTTATCTCCCCCTTTACTCCATCAATTAAACACAGTAAACACCATAATGAATCAACTTTATCTCCCCCTTTACTCCATCAATTAAACACAGTAAACACCATAATGAATCAACTTTATATCTCCCTTTACTCCATCAATTAAACACAGTAAACACCATAATGAATCAACTTTATCTCCCCCTTTACTCCATCAATTAAACACAGTAAACACCATAATGAATCAACTTTATCTCCCCCCTTTACTCCATCAATTAAACACAGTAAACACCATAATGAATCAACTTTATCTCCCCCTTTACTCCATCAATTAAACACAAAGATGAACAAGATGGCAAAGCCATGTAAGCGTCCTCTCAGTTCTGTATTGGGCCTTATTTATTTATTTTATTTTTTTCCATTATAGTCCCGTCAACAGCTACGGTCATCTCAGGACTGTCACCGCGTAAAGTTCAACCACTTAGTACAAAACACTCATCAATATATCTTACCAACGTTCAACAACCTGTAAACAACAAAACATCCAGTGCAATTCATAACATGACACCTCCATCATTGCACCCTATAGCACATAAGTCCACACAGTGCTGGAAACGTTGAGCCACTCTACTCTATTTATCGGATCCAGACATGTGCACATGCTTACTTTTAGATTTGTTTTGTTAGTTGAGTGTATAAAAATTATTTGTTTGACATTTAAAAAAACAGTAAAAAAGGATAACAAATACATACTAGTAAGCTAAAATACATTTTTAAAAAAAGGCTATATAAGCAAATATGCACTGCAGAATGAACAACAGGTGCCCACTCAAGTGCGTAAGATATCACGTGTGGACGCCAGTGTACAATAAACAAAAAACCTGGCATGTCATAAATTGTAAAAAGGAAAAACGTGGAAGGGTTTTATAGAAAAAATGCAGGTGAATGGACCAGAGTCAAAGAGAGTGATAGAGTAGGGGAAGTTACTAGCATAGAACTTCCAGAAGAAGGGGAAACTATTTCTGCTGAAAGACCCCCCGATATCCCCACGGGAGGGCCTTTACCCCATAAGCCAGCCTAAGCCGTTGCCCGCCTCCTACGACGAGGACGTGTGGTTGGACTTTAGGAGGCTGCTGGACTACTCTCCGTAAGCCCCCCACCATGATAGGTGGAAGCCCGCCGGGGGAAGTATTGGGCCTTCTTGAGTAGGCCTATATACTAGAGCGAAAGTAGTAGAATTATTTCTTAGACGGAAGTATTTCATGCGAATCATGACTCGCGCCGTCACAATCGCATCGCATTGACAGCGACTCGCGTGTAGAGTAGCAGGCCTTTAAATCGGGCAGTCTAGATTGAAGCATAATGTCCGTTTCCAGAACCAACAGAGTAGACCCAGGAGAATCACATTTGTCTCTTCACCAATCTCGATGATAAGCTGGGTGTCTCCTGCACTGCCAACCCTGTTGGATCATTACACTTTATCTCTGTCCGTCATGATACATTATTGCAATGCTTAAAACAAAAAGGTGTAAAAGGTAAATTTCTAGTTGCACTCGGGGCCATGTACGATTCTTTATTATCTTGTGTGAGGGCTAATAATCAAATGTCAGAAATGTTTGAAACACCTATTGGAGTAAGGCAGGGGTGTGTGATGAGCCCCACTTTATTCTCAATTGTTTATTCTATTATTTGCAGATGACATAGCTCTTTTGTCAACCACACCTAGTGGTCTGCAAAATCAATTAAATGTACTTAAAACATGCTGTAATAACATGAAGATGTCTGTAAACATAAATAAAACGAAAGTCATGGTATTTCGAAAGGGTGGATACTTAGGGAAATATGAAAAGTGGTTCTATGACGGTAGCAGATTAGATGTTGTAAATGAATATTGTTATTTAGGTTTCAACTTTACAACTATGATTAGTCCAAAAAGGGGTACTTTACATTTAGCAACTAAGGGTAAAAAAGCTACAATTCAATTTAACAGAATATTCAACAAATATAAAGATATGAATGTAACAACTTTCTTTAAAATCTTCGATACAAAAATCCAGCCTATTTTGCTATACGCATCTGAAATTTGGGGGCTAAATAGATTAGAACATATAGAAAGAGTACACATGCTAGCCTGTAAAAGGTGTCTCGGTGTTCCAAGCAAAACTCCTAACAAAATGGTGTATGGGGATTTAGGCAGGTATCCACTTTACGTTAATTCTAGTGTTGCTTCTTTACGATTCTGGTTTAGATTACTTCAAATGGATGTTGGTAGATTGCCATACAAAGCGTATTTGATGTTGTTAGAATTAGATAGATCTGGTAAGCAATGTTGGGTTTCTAAGATTAGAGAGATTCTGTGCATGACAGGCTTTAACTTTCTTTGGTTACAGCAAGGGGTAGGTGATGTAAAGTCTTTTCTAAATATATTTAAACAGCGACTTATTGACATGTTTATCCAGGAATGGTCTGGCACCATTAGAAACCGACAAAGATATGAAAATTATAGAGATTTCAAGATTATTTTTGAAAAAGATAGATATATCTCCAATATAAGCTCATATTGTTTTCGTGTTGCTATAACTCAATTACGATTCAATGTTCTGCCTCTAAACAACAATGTCCATCGTTATAGTACAGTCGACAAAGAAAAGACGTGTCCATCTTGTAGTAATCAAATTGAAAATGAACTACATTTTCTATTGAAATGTCCTCAGTTTCAAGATCTCAGAAACAAGTTTCTTAAAGATATAAACCAGTTGCCTATTCAAGTCCTTTTGAAAGCAGATAATGATCATCACATATATAAAGTCTCCAGATATGTGTTTCATGCTATGAATAGAAGGCAAAGAGGAATATTATAAATACATGGACTGTATTTCGTTCTTTATCACTGCATATAGTAAATCGAAACTTGCCTTTTTAGGTATATTCTGCGTAAAGTTAGTATTGTCGTTCTTGTTGTAATGTAAACGCATTGATTACTTTAATATTTGATAATTCATTCATCACTTATGTTTGATGGTCATATGGTTTGTTTATCATCTTTTTGTTGCAGGTTTTATGCCTTGGATTATTTTTCACTCCCCCAACCAGTCCATTTCATTGTATTGTGGTCAATGGCCGATGTACAATTAAAATCTTTCAGTGTTCAGTGTTCAGTGTTCTCTCTCTCTCTCTCTCTCTCTCTCTCTCTCTCTCTCTCTCTCTCTCTCTCTCTCTCTCTCTCTCTCTCTCTCTCACTCTCTGTATGCGTAATTTTATGCCTCGCCATGTTTGTTTTCTATGTTTGTATATGTACCAAGGACAGATTGGAAGACTAGGCGTTGCCTAAAATCTTTATCCTTGAAAAAAATAAAGTTAAAGTCTCTCTCTCTCTCTCTCTCTCTCTCTCTCTCTCTCTCTCTCTCTCTCTCTCTCTCTCTCTCTCTCTCTCTCTCTCTCCTCTCTCTCTCTCTCTCTCTCTCTCTGTATGTGTAATATCATGCCTTGCCATGTTTGTATTCTGTGTTTGTATATGTACCAAGGACAGATTGGAAGACTAGGCGTTGCCTAAACTCTTTATCCTTGAAAAATAAAGTTAAAGTTTTCAAGTTTTCAAGTTTCCTCTCTCTCTTGTTTTGGTGCTTCTGAAATCAAAACTTATTATTACAGAAACAGACAACATACGGAAACAGATCTTACTTGTCTAGTGCTTAGTGTTCAGTGTTCTCTCTCTCTCTCTCTCTCTCTCTCTCTCTCTCTCTCTCTCTCTCTCTCTCTCTCTCTCTCTCTCTCTCTCTCTCTCTCTCTCTCTCTCTCTCTCTCTCTCTCTTGTTTTGGTGCTTCTGAAATCAAAACTTATTATTACAGAAACAGACAACATACGGAAACAGATCTTACTTGTCCAAGGACAGATCTTACTTGTCCAATGTGTATGCAAACTTGTTAAATAAAGTTTTCTAGTGCTTAGTGTTCAGTGTTCTCTCTCTCTCTCTCTCTCTCTCTCTCTCTCTCTCTCTCTCTCTCTCTCTCTCTCTCTCTCTCTCTCTCTCTCTCTCTCTCTCTCTCTCTCTCTCTCTCTCTCTCTCTCTCTCTCTCTCTCTCCTTCTTTCTCGTTTTGGTGTTTCTGAAATCAAAACTTATTATTACAGATACAGACAACATACGGATCTTACTTGTCCAATGTGTATGCAAACTTGTTAAATAAAGTTTTTTCAGTGTTGAGTGTTCTCTCTCTCTCCCTCTCTCTCTCTCTCTCTCTCTCTCTCTCTCTCTCTCTCTCTCTCTCTCTCTCTCTCTCTCTCTCTCTCTCTCTCTCTCTCTCTCGTTTTGGTGTTTCTGAAATCAAAACTCATTATTACAGATACAAACAACATACAGAAACTGATCTTACTTGTCCAATGTGTAATATGCAAACGGAGAAGAAAAATGAAATAGATTTTGTATTCTGTTGTCCAGATTTGGAGAATCTACGTCAACAGCTTATCCCAGTTAAATTATAAATACCCTTACTTCTTTGTTCTAAGAAGCATAGAAATGTTATTAAGAATGTTGCTATGTTTTTGTCTAAAGCATTCAAACTAAGAGAAATACTTACATCATAGTTCCAATTGTTGTTTGTCCAGTTATTTTCATTGTTACATATTTATTGTTCCCCCCTTCACAGGGGCCATAAGCCTGTTTGAATACATTCCCGTGCTCTCTCTCTCTCTCTCTCTCTCTCTCTCTCTCTCTCTCTCTCTCTCTCTCTCTCTCTCTCTCTCTCTCTCTCTCTCTCTCTCTCTCATACTTTTCAAATTCCTTATATTGTCTGTCTGTTGTCCTTAGCTCGTCTCCCTCTTACATCAATGCTATTTGTCCGTCACCGAAGGTGAACGGACATTGCGATGGGCTGGTTTGTATTTTTTTTTTTTTTCTTTTTTTTTCTGTCTGTCCCAAGGATATCTCCCGAACCGCTTGACCGAATCGCGTCATATTTTGTGTGAAGGTGTGCCTCCTTAATAGAAAGAGATCGGCGCAAACCATTTTGCCGCCGTGACCTTGACCTTGACGTACGACCTTGAAAACCGAAAATCTATTTTTAGCCATATCTCGGGCACCGATCGACATAGGATGTTGAAACTTGGTATGAAGGTGGTTTGGCTTATGCCCGTTCTGTTGATGGCATACCGATCAAGGTCAACGTCAAGGTCAAAAAGATCGCTGGAGCCTGAAAATCGGAGGGTCATTTTTTTCTCCTTCTGTCTGTCCCAAGGATATCTTTCGAACGGGTTGACAGAATCACGTCAAATGTTGTGTGCTGGTGTGTCACCATGAGAGGAAGGCATCCACGCAAACCATTTTGCCGTCGTGACCTTGACCTTGGCGTACGACCTTGAAAACCCGAAAACATTTCAGGGGCCATAACTCCCACACCGTTAGTGTTAGAGTCTTCAAATGTGGCATGAAGGTACTTTGGCTTATGCCCGTTCTGATGGTGGCATACCGATCAAGGTCAAGGTCACGGTTCGGGCGATCAGTAGGCCTTGAAAGTGGTAGGGGTCTACACATTGGGTTCTAAGCCATATTTTCCATATTGGTACTTGACAGAAGCGCTTCAGATTGTGTGTGGTACTGTATACCCTAGAGAAGAAAACATCCGACCATAAATTATCACCATGCTGACCTTGACCTTGAAGTGTGACCTTGAAAACCGAAATTTCCTTCTTTGCGCTATATATTTCTTCTTCAAGCTGTATCTCGTGAACTAGAAGACAGAATCCCTTCCAATTTTGTGTCAGGATGTGACACTCTACGGGGTGTCGCAAGTGCGTGGCATTGCTGGTGACGGACATGTCTGCCGCTCGGCGACGCCCTTGTTTGTATCTATTGTTATTCTTGATGATGGTTTGAAGGATTGCTTTGATGCCTATGTTACTTTATAATGTTTTTGCATTACTTATTTGTTGGTCTGTTAGTTTTCTTGTTTGGCCACAGGGCTGAGTGTAAGAAAGCAATGCTTATATCATTACCCTGTATAAATAAAAATTCGTTTCGTTTCGTTTCGTTCCGCTCCGTCTCTCTCTCTCTCTCTCTCTCTCTCTCTCTCTCTCTCTCTCTCTCTCTCTCTCTCTCTCTCTCTCTCACACCCCACACCCAACACTCCCTACCCTAAGCAAACAAACATTTCCAAGAAAGTTGTCGATTGTTGACGATTTTATAGATCCTACTGCGTTCTCCAGCTATTTTTAGGAGAGATTGCTCCAGATTTAGCAGCAGGTTGCTTGCTTGATTAAAACTTCCGAAGAAGGAGAGAGAAAAAATGTGAGAAAAGAAATGTGAGAAAAGAATATTATGTCACTTTTCTAAGTTCTGGTGGAAGAAATCAATCACTCTTGGGGGGAAAAAAAATTTTTTAGGAGAAATTGCTCCAGATTTAACTTAACTGGGTAGAGAAAATAAAATATCTGCAATATTGCGAATTCCTCTGTGACATATACAACATTAGGCCGATCCTTACCTCCCAGAATTAAGAAAATATGGTCTTTGGATAACAGGCCCTGATTTGATGCCTTTTAGTGACATGGATATTAAACCATTGTGGTGCTAAAATGCGATATTGGCGGTGAAAAGGTTAACATTTCCGAAGTCAGAAGGAGAAAAGAAAAGTTAGAACGCTTTTTCTAAGTTCTGGTGCAATAAATAAATGACTCTTGGGTAAAAATATGAAGATTAGAAAGATATACTTACATGTTTATGCAGATTTGTGTATTCGTTTAATGTCTATTCTTGAAAGGAGAGTGGGAGGAAGAGGGAGGGGGGAAGGTTAGAAGTACGAAGGCATAGCTTACAAACGTTGTCATACTATTATCATGTGTACGTGTATTGATTGTTGATGACGAGATGCATTCCAATTTTTGTTATCTGATGGATTGCTTCAACTTAATAATGGTTATTGATCTATGTTTGTTCACTTCCCCTTCATAAGGGGCCTTGGGCTATTTCAACAAATCACTCACTTTTGCATTCTCCCTCTCTCTCTCTCTCTCTCTCTCTCTCTCTCTCTCTCTCTCTCTCTCTCTCTCTCTCTCTCTCTCTCTCTCTCTCTCATTGTCTGTCTGTCTGTGTGTGTGTGTGTGTGTGTATGTGCGTGCGCGCGTTTGTGTGGGTGTGTGCGTGCGTGTGCGTGCGCGCGTTTGTGTGTGTGTGTGTGTTTTAAATGTGCACATTTCTAAGTTGATGTAATGAATTTGAATGGTAGTTATTTGGTTAGCATAATTTCGTTTCACACGTTTGATTAATGTTCTTTCAGTTATGTTGTGTTCCTGTCATGTTGTTGCACCTAACCTGAATTTCTCTTTGGGAGATATTAAAGTATATACTTGAACTTGAACCTGAACTTCATATCGTTGTCGTCGTTCATGGTTGGTTTTACGTCTAATTAGGCGTTGCCTCCTATAGACAATAGTCCTGAAGACCGGGTCTTCCCGGTGAGATGGAGATGATGAAGACGTTGGTGATGATGAGACAGGAGTCTTGACGTGGCAGCTGTCGTGGATGATTCCAGAACACGTAGCACACCCCTGACACGTGAAGATGCACCATCAACTTTATATCGATGTGCCCGCGGTTTTATGCGCAGGCCCCCGTCTCTGTGCTTCCTGGGATTAGGGATAGGGCTGAGAAGAGGGTAAAGATGCAGATCAACACCCCCTGTCACAGTCTCGGTTCATTGCGTTCTTTCCTTTATCTTCTACTATTACTGAATGCAACTTTCAATGGTCAACCTAGCTCGCGAATTTGACCGCCAGGTGGCAGCCAACTCAATAGGGGCTTATCTCGTGATATATTTGGTTGGGGTAGAGGAAGAGAGAGAGGGGGAGGGACTCATCTCCCTCTCTCTCTCTCTCTCTCTCTCTCTCTCTCTCTCTCTCTCTCTCTCTCTCTCTCTCTCTCTCTCTCTCTCTCTCTCTCTCTCTCTCTTTATCCACAATTAAGAACATACAGAGGATTAGCCCCACTCGAGCGTTATGACACCTGGCGGTCAAAACAGCCAGCTAAGCCGCACATTGTGTAAACGGATGAAAATTAACGTTAAATATAGAAAACGATAGAGGATTTTAAGTTCTCAATCTGCAGTAAGAAAGGCAAAATTGGGAGAGAGAGAGAGAGAGAGAGAGAGAGAGAGAGAGAGAGAGAGAGAGAGAGAGAGAGAGAGAGAGAGAGAGAGAGAGAGAGAGAGAGAGAGAGAGAGAGAGAGAGAGAGAGAGAGAGAGAGAGAGAGAGAGAGAGAGAGAAAAGCCGAAAAGAACCGAGAAATGGAGGAGAGGGTGTTGATCTGCATCTTTACCGAGGATAGTGATGGGGGTAGAGAAAGACAAAGAGACAAAGATATAAGATGGGGACACTTTAACACGGGGACACTTAGAGACGGGGACACATAGAGAAGGGGACACATCGATGGCTTAGAGTCAAAACGGACTATCTTTAGATAGTCCATTGATTTATTAGTGATGTTATTGCAAAAACTAAGAACTTGTATTAAGAAAGACTGCAGCTAGTATAAAATGGGGATTATGCTTTTTATATTTCTGCAGTCTTTTTTTTAAAAAACAAGTTATTAGTTTTCACAATTAAAGACAATATGATGTTCAATAATACGTCAATGGACTATCTAAAGATAGTCCGTTTTGACTCCAAGCCATCGACATAGCCTAGAGTCGGGGGAGGAGAAATTTGTAAAACAGATCCGGGGACACATAGACGAAATTTGTGAAACAGATGTGGGGACACATAGAGACGAAATTTGTGAAACAGATGTGGGGACACATAGAGACGAAATTTGTGAAACAGATGTGGGGACACATAGAAACGAAATTTGTGAAACAGATGTGGGGACACATAGAGACGAAATTTGTGAAACAGATACGAGGACACATAGAGACGAAATTTGTGAAACAGATGTGGGGACACATAGAGACGAAATTTGTGAAACATGTGGGGACACATAGAGACGAAATTTGTGAAACAGATGTGGGGACACATAGAGACGGGCCCGCATCGCTACGTAGCTGTCACGGGAAATATTGGAATCCGGGAAAATTCCGATTTTTCCCGGGGAAATTCCGAATTGTCCCGAGTTTGGGAAAATTCGGAATCTTCTTTTCATGAAACGGAGAGAACGAGACATTGAAATGGAATGCTAAGACTCCTCCGAAAACGGAATGTGTCGGCTGTGAGCAGCGGGGAGACCCGTGAAAACTGAAAACGGACACATACGTACTTTACTGAGAAGGTCCTTTTGACCTGGGAACGCAGAAGAAGAAAAAGAAGAAGAAGAAGAAGAAGAAGAAGAAGAAGAAGAAGAAGAAGAAGAAGAAGAAGAAGAAGAAGAAGAAGAAGAAGAAGAAGAAGAAGAAGAAGAAGAAGAAGAAGAAGAAGAAGAAGAAGAAGAAGAAGAAGAAGAAGAAGAAGAAGAAGAAGAAGAAGAAGAAGAAGAAGAAGAAGAAGAAGAAGAAGAAGAAGAAGAAGAAGAAGAAGAAGAAGAAGAAGAAGAAGACAACAAAAAAGAAGAAGAAGAAGAAGAAGAAGAAGAAGAAGAAGAAGAAGAAGAAGAAGAAGAAGAAGAAGAAGAAGAAGAAGAAGAAGAAGAAGAAAGAAGAAAAAAGAAAAAGAAGAAGAAGAAGAAGAAGAAGAAGAAGAAGAAGAAGAAGAAGAAGAAGAAGAAGAAGAAGAAGAAGAAGAAGAAGAAGAAGAAGAAGACAAAAAGAAGAAGAAGAAGAAGAAGAAGAAGAAGAAGAAGAAGAAGAAGAAGAAGAAGAAGAAGAAGAAGAAGAAGAAGGGGGAAAAAGAGAAAAGAAGAAGAAGAAGAAGAAGAAGAAGAAGAAGAAGAAGAAGAAGAAGAAGAAGAAGAAGAAAGCCAAGAACATGAAGGGGTCCCTAAACTACAACTGTTTTCTTTTCTAGAGGATTGAATATTCAGCGAGTTAGATCAAGGCATGCTGTAAATGTAGAGCAGCAGCTTAGGCCCTTTTTTCAGCCTTTGTTTCCCCCCTGAGGGTGCCAGAAGGATCAATTTAATGATCGTGGGCCCCAACCAGAAGAAGAAGAAATGCATACCTGTGCGATTTTCAAACAAGCATAGGGTAAGACGGGGTAAAAAGCCCATGGGCGGGTAAGAAGCCCATGCCAATTATCTCATGAAAAAAACCATTAACATTCGTCTCATGGGGCAAATTTGACTGCAATTTGCTTTATTTCATGAGATAATTGGCATGGGCTTCTTACCCGCCCATGGGCTTTTTACCCCGTCTTCATCTACTTTACCGAAAATGGCCTTTTGGCCTGGGAACGCAAAAGCAGAAGAAGAAGAAGAAGAAGAAGAAGAAAGCCAAGAACACGAAGTAGAACTGTTTTATTTTATTTTCTAGAGGATTGAATACTCAGCGAGTTAGATCAATGCATGCTGTAAATGCATACCTGTGCGATTTTCAAACAAGCATACTAATCCATTATCTCATTATTAATCAAGTAAACAAGAAACTATCAATAATCAACGATCCATAAAACACGCAGAGGGGGACAAAATGTGTTCTAATTCGGGGCAGGCTAAATCGAAACGCGATCTCTATTTCCGGAACAAAAGTGATGAAGGAGATTTGAGCGGAAAATCGCATTTGTCTTTTCACCGATATCGCTGACAACCTGACATCCTTTTCAACGCCCCCCCCCCCCCCCCCTCCTCCCCCCCCCCTTCCCTCCCTACATCTTCTCCTCTGCGTTTAGTTTCCCTCACCATCACCCACCCCCACCCCCTTCCTCCTCAGGATCTTTCAAAAAACCTTTTTCCGTTCTTCAAGATGTCATCGATCTTGGTCCCAGTTTTCAGCCAATTGTTCGGAGTGACGTTTTCCCGAGCATCACATTTTCAGCGTCGTGTGCTTGATTTGAAGTTCTGAAAAGAGAGAGAGAGAGAGAGAGAGAGAGAGAGAGAGAGAGAGAGAGAGAGAGAGAGAGAGAGAGAGAGAGAGAGAGAGAGAGAGAGAGAGAGAGACAGAGAGAGAGAGAGAGAGAGAGAGAGAGAGAGAGAGAGAGAGAGAGAGAGAGAGAGAGAGAGAGAGAGAGAGAGACAGACAGACAGACAGACAGACAGACAGACAAATCATTTCTTTTTCTAGACGCGGAAGAAACCAGTTTCGAGGCAGGCGAGACATCAAGAGAGAGAAAGTGGGAGATGGAAGAGAGAGAGGGAAAGAGACAGAGAGTAATGGGGTGGGGGTGGGGGTGGGAGAGAGAGAGAAAGAGCGTGTGGGATAGGGAGAGATGCAGAAGCGTATTTCTCCACTATAAAATACTAACCCAGCCCACCAGAATAGCATCTGCCCCCTCTGCTATCTGACAGTCATGGTCGACAACAACTGACTGGCATGAACATGTTTCAAGGGTTTAAAAAATATTAGTAGCGTCCACTCAGCGTTAAATTTGATTGAGTTAAACATACCCTAATTTGACATGGAAATCGT
>CM065680.1:10265302-10267802 GCA_017654935.2 Phymorhynchus buccinoides | reverse complement strand
GCATAAAACTGATATATAAACATTCACTTAACATATAGCATACATATAACATGTAGTAGTACGCAAGGCAATAGATAAGTTATACAGTATGAGTTCAACATCACACATGATTTAAGCAGGGCTGTAAATTATGTTTGCCCGCACCATCTTTTTGTATCGTGAGATGGAAGGGCATAACTGAATGGCAGAGGGGAAGGGAATTCCAAATTAAGGAACCTGAGAAGGAAAAACTTGATTTGTATTTGTCTATTCTAGTGTTTGGCAAAATGTAGTTACTGGAACCATAACGATGTGATGCCGGGGTAACTAATGATTTTATATATTGTGGGGCTAAGTCATTATGCACTTTGTACATGAGAATTGCTTTGTTGTACTTTAGTTGTGAATCTAACGGAAGGATGTTTAATTTTGCTTGTTTTTCTGATGTGGTGAGGTTTGGGTCAGGAAGAATAATTTCAGCTGCTCTTTTGTAGATAGAATTGAGTTTTAATAGGTGACATTTGACGGCAGAATCCCAAACTACAGATGCGTAGTTGACGTGAGAGAGACAGTGGGCATGAAAGAACATTTGTGCGTTCCTCTGTATCTATGAATGGTTTCAGTTTTTTTTAGTAGGAATAGGCTACGCGCAAGCTTGTGTGCTACCTTCTCAATATGGGTCTGCCACTTCAGTTCTTCATCTATGATCACACCCAGGACGCGGTGCTCTTTTACTTGGTCAATGATGTTATCCTTTAAATAAACTTTGAGAATTAGAGGTTCGTTTTGATGTTTCTGTCTTGAAGTAATTACCATGCTTTTGGTTTTTGTAGGGTGGATGACCATCAGGTTTTGGTCACACCAGGCAGAAACATCATTTAAAGCTGTTTGTAATGATGTTTGAATGGAGGATACATAAGCTGCACTAGAGTGGACGGAGAGAGAGAGAGAGAGAGAGAGAGAGAGAGAGAGAGAGAGAGAGAGAGAGAGAGAGAGAGAGAGACATACAGAGAGAGAGAGAGAGAGAGAGAGAGAGAGAGAGAGAGAGAGAGAGAGAGAGAGAGAGAGAGAGACATACAGAGAGAGAGAGAGACGCACATTAACACACACTCACACACACAACTGTCTACTTTGATGTGTTGTATGCTTGCAGTGCAATGACATAATTCATTGGATGAACAAACAGTTATGATGGTATTCAAAAGAAACAAAATGGCATGACAAAGGGAAGGGTGCATGCGTGTGCATGACTGTGTGTGTGCAAGCGTGCGTGTGTCCGTGCGTGCGTGTGTGTGCGTGCATGCGTGGGTGCGTGCGTGCGTGCGTGTGTGTGTGTGTGTGTGCATGTGTGTGTGCGATCGTGTGTGTGTCCGTGCGTGCGTGCGTGCGTGCGCGTGTGTGTGTGCGTGTGTTTGCGTGCATGCGTGGGTGCGTGCATGCCTGCGTGCGTGCGTGTGTGTGTGTGTGTGTGTGTGTGTGTGTGTGTGTGTGTGTGTGTGCGGTCGTGTGTGTGTGTGTGCGTGCGTACGTGTGTGCGTGCGAGCGTGTGTGTGTGTATGCGTGCGTGCGTGCATGCATGCGTGCGTGCGTGCGTGCGTGCGTGCGTGTGTGCGTATGTACAAAATACGTACAAATTGCCCCACTCCTCCAAGAAGAATAAAACGTGTTTAACGTCCTCCGACCTAGCACAGGTACTATGGGACGTTTGTTTAGGCACACACAGTGGGTTGATCCTGGAGGTATTGTGATACCAGGAAAGACCCCCTCCTCCAAGCGCACTATTCTCTTACATGTGTTACGCCCAATCCGTGAAATTGCCTATCATGAAATGGGCAAAATGCTTAGCCCAATTTTTGAAATGGACAATGTATATATAATCACATTTTTGAATCCCCATTCACGCAGGTATTGATTAAGATTGATTCAATGGTATCACACTTTTCTACATTGTATTTGCACCCCCATCCTGCCCCCCAACTCCACCAGATGCTACGCTGGGGCATGCCTGAGCCACATGTTGGATCAAACGTTTTATCAAATGAAGTCTGAATAAAATCATTTTAACTTATCTACAGATGATATTTCGCAGTCGTTTGAACCAGTTCGTGATCTATGTGTGCTAATGAACAAAAACTATTTTTCATTCATATTGCTTTTCTCAATTGCAAGTTATATAATTGGTTATTTCACGAACTGGGCAAACCATTTTGCCCATTTCATGAAACGAGCAATTTTATGGATTGAGCGTAACATATGCACCACATTTCCAGCACCCAACCATTCACCTTCCCACAAGATACGGGCAGAAAGGACTATTCATTTAACTCTTCTAGTAGCTTACCATGGGCGAATACATTCGCCCAAGACATCACTCCCACCAAACGCAAACACATTCATTGCCAAGTGCTCTGCCGTGTGTTTGTTTGTCTGTCTATTTTAAGAGCTTTAAACGACTGTTTCCTCCGTTAAAGAAACACATGCACACTAAAAATTAAAAAAAGAGTTACTTCCCTCTTGTCGT
>CM065680.1:10250302-10260302 GCA_017654935.2 Phymorhynchus buccinoides | reverse complement strand
CTCCCCCCCCCCCCCCCGGTGTCCCCATAGGGAGAGGCTCGGGGTGGTGGGGGGGGGGGGGGGAGTCCTCCAGAAAAAGTTGGCTTTGGGGGAACCTCCCTCAACGCCAACTGTCTTTTTCAGTGATTTTGGCCGAGAGACCGGGAATGTGCCCTGGGTGAAGCTCACTACAAACACATTTTAGCCCATCCATCCAAAATAGCAGCTGTCTACTTTAATATCGGGAGTTCACAGTCGAAAAAGACAGACTGGCGTGCATACAATTGAATATATTTTGGAGTCAAATTATACCAATATTGGATTTTCTTTCAGAAATTTCTAACTTCTTTCTTTCTTTCTTATTTCTGTTTTGATTAAATAAACAACCCAAAAGATGACAATATAACGTGTATTTAACCCCTTGACTGCCGTATAACGTATCACGTACTGACTTGATGACATCACTGATGACGTCATCAGATGAAGAGGAATAACTGTGATATGCTGGTTTTTGCTCTAACACAGTCAAGAGAGTTATATCCCCAGACCATTTTGCCAGATTGGCCCTTATCAGTTGTCTTTTTCATGGCATGGTTTGTACAATGATTTTTTTTCTTTCATTTTCTCTGGCAGTCAAGGGGTTAATGTATTGTGGTCATGAACAAACAAAAGACACTGAAGGATTTGTGCCCATTTTTCCTTCTTCTTTTTTCTTATTATCTTTATTAATTTTTGTTTGACTAAGCTGAAATTACATTATTGAGCATTGCGAAAAGTTTGGTGGGTTTTTTATTTTATTTTGTTGTTGTTTGTTTGTTTGTTTTTCTCTCTTCTTTTCTGTCTTTTTGAATTTGACTGTTCAGATATTTTCAACCCGTATTCCATCAAGAAATATATATAAAAAAAATGGCCTGGTAATTCAGATTTTAAAAAATGACTTCTTCAGTGGTGAATTTGCTGAGTTTCTTTCTTTTTATCTATTCATTTATATAGCAAGGTTATATAGAACTTGCTCTTTAAGCTTTAAGCGCTTTGCAACACTAAGTTTATACCAAGACCTTTACACGTATGCAAAAACACCCGCCCCTTTCACTATCCTTCCAATTATCACGCTCGAACACCCAGAATTATATAAACTATTCCCAAAGGAAACAGTATGTACAGGCATTCCAAAATGTACACATTAGTCAAACTCTTTCGCATAGTCGATGCCTTCCTTGTTAAAAGAAACATTTGGTTTAAACAAATCTTTATTCACTCACTCGGAAACGATCAAACAAAAAGACCATTAGAGCAACAACAAGCTCGAAGCTTATACCGTGCTCCTTAAATTAACATCATAATTGCACAATTGATTGAACAGATGGAGACTGCGTTTAAACCAATATAAACTGTGAAACATTTACACCTGTTGTTGTTGTTGTTGTTGTTGTTGTTGTTGTTGTTGTTGTTGTTGTTGTTGTTGTTGCTGCTGCTGCTGCTGCTGTTGTTGTTGTTGTTGTTGTTGTTGTTGTTGTTAATTATTGTCGGCTTTGCTTTTCTGATGCTATTTCAACTTCCAAGTCTCTTTGGAGGCGCAACCTTGCTCCAATTTGGTTTTAACCCTTTCACCGCCAAAGTCGCATTTTAGCACCACAGTGATTCACCTATGTCACTAAAAGGCATCCAATTGGGGACCCTATTGTCTTAGTTTTGGGAATTAAGCAAGGGATATACCTTATTTTATATATGTCACAGAAGAATCCCCAATACTACAGATGGATTTTGTTCTCTACCCAGGTAATTTTAATGGACATTTTAGGCTGAAATATAGGTGGCTGTGAAAGGGTTAACGCCCGCCCTACCAAGTCTATCTTCACTTTCCCACCCACTCCCTACCCTCCCTCAAGCAACCCCAACACCTTTATCCCCTAACGATAATCCAGTAGAGAAAGCAAAGGTGGGTTTTTCTCTCCATTTGGAGACCCAGTGACACGGCTTATGATTAGAGTAAGGGCCCCAAAAGTCCGGAAGCAAAATGAATCTGTCAAAAGCTTCAAAATAAATAACGCGACACTAATTTCAAAACCTGCACTGAATAGAGAATACAGTTTTCTATGTCCCTGCTAATTGTGGTCTCATATTTATTTAAAAAAATCAAAAGTTATTCGACTTTTTAAAAAATACAAAAAACGTGTCCGACATTATGCCCCATGGAGTCCAAAGTTCAGACAGTGACACGTACTTCTGGAAAGCTTAAAATTAGAGAAAATTGACGACTAGTTGAGGTCAACCAATAGCAATGAGAAAAAATGAAGAAGGCATTAAATCACTGCATCTTCTTTATCAGAAAAAAACATTCTTATTCTTTGCAAACAAAAGACTCAAAATAGAACCAAAAGTACGTAAATTTCATTTGCATTATTTAGTGTTAGAAGCTTTAATTTGGAACATTATTAATAGTTTTCACTAGAAGCCTTTCTAAGCCATGATTGTTTACTCATGAACTCATATTATAAGGCTGCATTATTAGAAGGCATCATTTGGGCACAGTAGCCTACTTCGCCTTTTAACTCATTCGTATAGCAATGACTTTGAATTATTAAAAACAAATCCAGCCATACACACAAACAAAACAGACATAAACAAAAAAGAGAAATGAAAGAAGATTACAGGTTTTTACTTCAGGTTTAGACATAGGGAAGTGGTAGATCAGACTTGTGTATATAAATAGACTTTATGTAGAAAAACTCCCTACAGCAATTAGTTACCCCAATTAGTTACCCCACTTCAAACCACTACAAACGCAAAGTAAGAGGCAAAAGTGTGGTCATACGTGTGTGTTCGCTTTGTATTGCATTTTTGTTTGAATGCGTTATGAATGCTAACGTGTGTGTGCGCTTTGATTTGATTTATATCAAGATTCAGCGCCGTATAAATACTGTATGTTTTGTTGTTAATGAAGCGAGTTTAGAAGTGACCAAAGTGTGGTGTGCACACATATTTACTTCCCTTGAAACAAATTCATCAAATTGACAGCTTTATATTAATTCCGGACATATATGGGTGAAACGACTTGAATGAGTTAGAAAAAACCGGGAGCCGTCCGACATTTGGGTGCCTTCCTCTACTGCCTCCTCCACGTTTGCTTACTTCTCTTCTTATTCAATGATTTATGGATGCAACAGCATCCCTAATAACATTTCCACATTGTCATTGTTTCTAGAGATATTATATCTGGAGCTCTGTGAGTAAACTTTTTCAGACAAAAACACTCCCACGCGAACATACGAAACAATCTCGGTCATTAAAGAAAACAGCAAAAAGAAAAAAGAAGAAGAAGAAAAAGGGGAGGGGGTTTATAAGATAAGAATATGTCAATCTCTTGGTGACCTTCAAAGAGCACCAAGATTTAGCTACAAAATCAAAGTATGCCTGTCTACGCAATATCATATGAGTCACTGTCACGGAGAAAAAATGTGCGAGGTATCCAAGAATTGGGTATTGCAGATCTTTCTTTTTATTATTATTATTATTATTCCATTTTGACTAAGTCAACAGAATATTGTATTAATAAACTAAAACAAGGGAAATTTTCATGCATATGTTACCAGCAGTGGTTTAGGCGATATACATAGATACACGTAGACTACACATTTCTTACACAGAACATGAGTTATCCAGACGTATTTTGGTATTCGGTATATTCTGATTATCTCTGTGAAATTTGGGCTACTCTCCTACCCAATTGTTTTGTTGTTGGTGGTGTTGTTGTTTTTTGGGGGCACAGGGTGAGGAGGGTGTGTGGGTACATTTGGAAAACCTAGCTATCAATTTGGCCATACCAGGCAGCGGGGTTTCTCCCTGCTCTTACCGACTTTCAGCTGCCGTGGGAATTTTACGTGCGTAAAACGCACGGGTCAGACTAGCTTTAAGTCCCCATCCGAAGGACTCGACGTTCAGTTCGATTTTCCTGTCAAACTAGAAAGAAAGGGCGAGGCCGGGATTCGAACCCGGGTCACTCACGCTCCAGTCACGCATTGCATTTGGCAGGCGAACGTCTTAACCACTCTGCCACCTTTCTCCCTCGTGGCGGTAGACAAGAACGAAGAGTGTTAAGGCCGAGATCCACACCTCCAATTTCTGTAGTACGATGCTTCCAACTATGATGACGTCTGTGAGGAATGAATGTGATGAAATACTAGTCTACATGAATCTGATGAAATACTACTGTCTAGATGAATCTGATTAAATACTACTGTCTACATGAATCTGATGAAATACTACTGTCTAGATGAATCTGATGAAATACTTCTGTCTACATGACTCTGATGAAACCCTACTGTCTACATGATTCTGATGAAATACTACTGTCAACATGAATCTGATGAAATACTACTGTCAACATGAATCTGATGAAATACTACTGTCTACATGAATCTGATGAAATACTACGATTTTCTTTTCACTATATTCACGTAGACACCAATCGACACAGATCTGATGAAGATCTCTACAGACATTTCTTAGCATACGTGTATGGGAGGAGTCTACAAGCAGAATGAACAAAATGAGGAGTTTATCGGATTCATTTTAGAAAGCAGCATTTTAGCTATTCTTTTTCAGTAAACTTTGTTTTTCGTTCATTCGTTTTTAGTGATTCATTTTCAGATTCGTGCCTTAAGGTCTGTGTGCACGTTAACACTATTCACAAGATATTCTATATTTCCCCATGGCAACACAGTGAGCTGTAAGTCATACAAAGAGTGGGCTATTACTGTGTTGCCATGGGGAAAAAAGAATTATATCGTGAGTAATGTTAACGTGTACACAGACCTTTACAGATGTACACAGTTGGATGGTCTGTGCGACTACAATGCGAGTGGATCTGGGCCTTTAGCGTCTGACATGCATCATTCTACTGGCAGAAGAGCACGGTTTCCATCGATCTGTCGCTGTCAGTACAGGAAGTTCAATTAAGATCATTTGCATCTCCGAACTTGAGTCGAATACCGGTTCCCAATTCGGGGTGTTTGCTGAAGATTTGTGTGATGCCAAGGTCTGATTTTGACAAATTCATGGTCTTGCATGGTAGTTGTTGTTGTCGTCCGAAGACCATAATAGTGATGTAGTCTGCCTAAAAATATCGGTTTAACCCTTTCATGCCACTGTCGCCTCTTGGCACCACAAATGATTTGACACCCTATTTCGGACCAACAAAATACCACGCAATACCACGAATTTGTAAAAAAAATCAGACCGTGAGCATCAACACAAATCCTCAGCAAACAACCCGAATTGGAATCGGTTATTCGACTCAAGTTCGGAGATGCAAAATGATCTTAATTGAACTTCCTGTACTGACAGGGAACAGATCGATGGAAACCGTGCTCTGCTGCCAGTAGAAATGATGCATGTCAGACGCTAAAGGCCCAGATCCACGTCTCATTGTAGTCGCCCAGACCATCCAACTGTGTACATCTGTAAAGGTCTGTGTACACGTTAACACTATTCACACGATATTTTCTATTTCCCCATGGCAACACAGTGATAAGCGCACTCTTAATATGACTTACAGCTCACAGTGTTGCCACGGGGAAATAGAAATATATCGTGAATAATGTTAACGTGTACACAGACGTTAAGGCACGAATCTGAAAATGAATCACTAAAAACGAATGAACGAAAAACAAAGTTTACTGAAAACGAATAGCTAAAATGCTGCTTTCTAAAATGAATCCGATAAACTCCTCATTTTGTTCATTCTGCTTGTAGACTCCTCCCACGCACGTATGCTAAGAAATGTCTGTAGAGATCTTCATCCGATCTGTGTCGATTGGTGTCTCCCCCCCCCCCCCCCCCCCTCCTTCCCCCCCCCCCCCCCCTCCCCCCCCCCGCCCCCCCCCCCCCCCCCCCCCCCCCCCCCCCCCCCCCCCCCCCCCCCCCCCCCCCCTCCCCCCGCCCCCCTTTTTTTTTTCCTTTCCCCTCCCCCCCCCCCTCTTTTTTTCCCCCCCCTCCCCCCTTTTTCCCCCCCCCTTTTCTTATTCCCCGTTTAATATTAGTTTTTGAAAACGAAAAACTCGCTCAGCTTATTTCACTCCCAGATTCATGTATACATTAGTATTTCATCAGAATCATGATACATTAGTAGTTTTTCATCAGATTCATGTTTGAACGTAGGTATTCTCCATCATCCTAGATTCACGTATTTTGGACAGTAGTATCTCTCATCAGGGTAGTTTGATGTGGACAGTAGTATTTCATCAGTTTATTTTGATGTAGGACAGTAGTTCACTTTGTCACTTTTATTATTTTGTTTACTTTTCATGTTAGACAGTAGTGTTTCATGAGATTCATGTAGACAGTAGTATTTTCATCAGATTCATGTAGACAGTAGGTATTTTCATCAGATTCATGTAGACAGTAGTATTTAAGCACATGTCATTACGCACAGGACTGTCATCATATTTGGGAAATACATCAGTAGTTTTAACCGACCTTAATTGCCCGGCTTTGGTGTGGAGCTCGGCTTCCTTTATACAATCTTTTAGTTACTGTTCTGTATCACACGCACAACAAGACCGGCGAGCACAAGGTCTGCAGCCAGCTGGTCTAATCGACGCTCTCGCCCCTGCCACATTAATGCACTGCGTGACTGGTATGCTTTGCTTTTGTTTTGTTGTGACACTTCCTGGTGCCGTATTAACCACCTGGCCTCTCTTCGTCGCCTCCTTCTCTCCTGTTCTAGCCCCCTCTGCACAGGATTATATTATAGACTCTCTTTTTCTTCCTTGAACGTTCGTACATATCACAACCGGGGCGCGGTTTCTCACACCCCACTCCTTCCGGACTGGTGGCAACTGTCACAAGTCTAGTCTGACCCTTGCGCTTTACGCGCGTAAAATTCTCCACGGCATTTGTAAAGTGCAGGTGTTCCCTTTTAAGAGAACAGGTGTAGAATACCTACACGCGTGTGCTTTGGTTCACTCCTTTTTTTTTTTTCTCCCTTCCCCCCTCCTCCCTTCCTTCTCCCCTCACTCGGCCAAATTGATAGACTTCTACGGTGTTACCACACTGGTGTAAACCACACCCTTCCCCCTCTTCCCCTACCTCCTGCTTGTTCCCCCCATAAACAATTAAAACCATACCACAACCCACAACTAATTATAATTCCCTTCGTGGTTATGTTGGAGATTTGTTCTGTACCGTCTCCAAAACATTTCCTGTTATTACTACCCCGACTTATTCCTGAATATACTCAGTTATTATTTACTACCGAATATTACACACAAATTCACCGCCTGCGCAGTATACTTACATGTTCTGGCGTGTACAGACCAATGTGTGCTCATACCCCGTCGCCCAACTTCATCCTATTTCGTCTACTCATCTGCCATCCCTATTCCCTACTTCACCATCTCCCCTGTCATCACAACTCGTCTTCCTAACTCCCCCCTCCTTTTGCCTCCTTTCATCCGATTTACTTACTGTCCTCAACACCCCCCACACACACCTTCTACACCTCCCCCCCGCTGTCTCCCGAACTTTTACGTTTACATAACTCCCCACCAGGCCCCAACTGCCTTTCCCTTTAATGTATATTATATTCACACTCCATTAGTAAATCTTTACCCCATGCCCATAAGCTCTTTGTCCACACTAATCCCAATTCTTCGGATATCTAGCACATTTTTTCCCCGTGACAAGTTGATCCTAATATCGATATTGACCCGTAGAAAGGCACATACTTTTGATTTTTGTATGCCTAAATCTTTTTTGGTGCTCACCTCTCGAAAGGTCACCCAACGATCTAGACCTAGGTTATTGTACCCAATTCGTATCTTATAACCTCCCCCCACCCCTTGCTTCTTCTTCTTCGTTTTTTCTTTTTGCGTGTTTTCTTTAATGACCAGAGATTGTTTCGTATGTTCGCGTGGGAGTGTTTTTTGTCTGAAAAAGTTTACTCCCAGAGCTCCAGATATAATATCTCTAGAAAACATGACAATGTGGAAATGTTATATAGGGATGCTGTTGCATCCATAAATCATTGAATTAAGAAGAGAAGTACGCACACGTGTAGGAGGCAGTAGAGGAAAGCACCCAAATGGCGGACGGCTCCCGGGTTTTTTTTAACTCATTCAAGTCGTTCCATCCATATTATGTGCGGAATTAATACAAAGCTGTCAGGTTGATGAATTTGCTTCAATGGAAGTTAATTTGTGTGCACACCACCACACATTGGTCACTTCTAAACTCGCTTCATTAACAAAAAACATACAGTATTTATAAGGCGGTGAATCTTGATAGAAATCAAATCAAAACACTCCACACACATCGTTAGCATTCATAACGCATTCAAACCCAAAAATGCAATACAAAGCGAACACACACGTAAGGCCACATTTTTGCCTCTTACTTTGTGTTTGTAGTGGGTGTGAATGCTGGGGTAATCTAATTGGGGGTAACTAATTGCTGTAGGGACCTTTTCTATATAAAGTCTCTCTATAACACAAGTCTGATCTACCACTTCCCTCCCATATGTCTAAACCCGAAGTAAAAACATGTAATATTCTTTTATCTCTCTTTTTTGTTTTTGTCTGTTTTGGTTGTGTGTTAATGGCTGGATTGATTTGTGAGTTTTTTTAATAATTCAAAGTCATTGCTATACGAATGAGTTAAAAGGCGAAGTAGGCTACTGTGGCCAAATGATGCCTTCTAATAATGCAGCCTTATAATATGAGTTCATGAGTAAAACATCATGACTTAGAAAGGCTTCTAGCGAAAGCTATTAATAATGTTCCAAATTAAAGCTTCTAACACTAAATAATGCAAATGAAATTTACGTACTTTTGGTTCTATTCTTTGACCTGCCCTCTTTCCCCTTCCATGTTTGCAAAGAATAAGCAATGTTTTTTTCTGGGGGGGGGGGGATAAAGAAGAGTTGCAGTGATTTAATGCCTTCTTCATTTTTTCTCATTGCTATTGGTTGACCTCAACTAGTCGTCAATTTTCTCTAAGTTTTAACGCTTTCCAGCGAAGTACGTGTATTCACTGTCTGAGAGCTTTGGACTCCATGGGTGTCATTTTTTAATGTCGGACACGTTTTTTGTATTTTTTTAAAAATTGTTTTTTAAGTCGAATAACTTTTGATTTTTTTAAATAAATATGAGACCACCAATTAGCAGGGACATAGAAAACTGTATTCTCTATTCAGTGCAGGTTTTGAAATTACGTGTCGCGTTATTTATTTTGAAGCTTTTGACAGATTCATTTTGCTTCCGGACTTTTGGGGCCCTTACTCTAATCATAAGCCGTGTCACTGGGTCTCCAAATGGAGAGAAAAACCCACCTTTGCTTTCTCTACTGGATTATCGTTAGGGGATAAAGGTGTTGGGGTTGCTTGAGGGAGGGTAGGGAGTGGGTGGGAAAGTGAAGATAGACTTGGTAGGGCGGGCGTTAACCCTTTCACCAGGCCACCTATATTTCAGCCTAAAAATGTCCATTAAAATTACCTGGGTAGAGAACAAAATCCATCTGTAGTTTTGGGGATTCTTCTGTGACATATTATACAAAATAAGGTCTATCCTTGCTTAATTCGCCACCGAAAACTAAGACAATAGGGTCCCCAATTGGATGCCTTTTTAGTGACATAAGGTGAATCACTGTGGTGCTAAAATGCGACCTTTGGCGGTGAAAGGGTTTTGTTAAAACCAAATTGGAGCAAGGTTGCGCCTCCAAAGCTAGACTTGGAAGTTGAAATAGCATCAGAAAAGCAAAGCCGACAATAATTAACAACAACAACAACAACAACAACAACAACAACAGCAGCAGCAGCCAAAGCAGCCAAACGCAACAACCACAAACAACAAACAACAACAACAACAACACAAAACAACAACAGGTGTAAATGTTTCACAGTTTATATTGGTTTAAACGCAGATCTCCATCTGTTCAATCAATTGTGCAATTATGATGTTAATTTAAGGAGCACTGTATAAGCTTCGAGCTTGTTGTTGCTCTAATGGTCTTTTTGTTTGATCGT
>CM065680.1:10237802-10245302 GCA_017654935.2 Phymorhynchus buccinoides | reverse complement strand
TATTTTTCCAGCCATTACGCATTCCTACTTTATTGAAGTCGTCGCCAAACGATAGATTTATATGGACATTGTGACATTCAAACTTTTAAAGGTTCTTTCTCTCTTTGTTTGAAAAAAAGTGACTTGGAACCATCCCATAATTAATTGTGACAAAAAAGTCACAATGTTTTGGACAGTTATAAGTTGTGTGTGTGAGTGTGTGTGGTGTGTGTTGCTGTGTGTGTGTGTGTGTGGTGTGTGTGTGTGTGTGTGTGTGTGTGTGTGTGTGTATATGTGTAGTGTGTGTGTGTGTGTGTGTGTGTGTGTGTGTGGTGTAGGCGTTCAAGACTGCACTTGGTCATCTCCAAACATGGAACACTCAATTTTTTAGTAAAGTTTTCACTTTTTGTGTGTATTTGACGGTTTTAAGGTTTTGGTTAGGGTTAGGGAAATAGGGTTAGGGTTAGTCGGGCTAGAGTCATTTTATAATTATAAAATTGAACGGTTAAAAATGTCAAATACACATTCGAAAGTTTTGCTGAAAACCGACATTGTCACGCGAATGGCGTCACTTTACATATTTGGAGATGACCAAGTGCAGCATTGAACGTCGTGTGTGTGTGTGTTGTGTGTGTGTGAAAAAAAAAAAAAAAAAAAAAAAATGTGACGTGTGTGTGTGTGCGTGTGCTTGTGTGTGTGGAGACGAGAGGCGAGAGAGGAGAGAGAGTGAAGTGACGGACGAGAATCGAGTCGAGAGATTGAGGTGAGAGAGAGAGACAGAGCAGAGACAGAGAGACAGAGAACAGAGGGGACAGACTAGAGGTGTGTCTTGTGCGGCGCGCAATCGCGGGCTTTTGTGTGTGTTTGTGCGTACGCGCTGAACCAAAAAAAAAAGTTATACGTACGCGTGGTCCAGTAATCGAGTGGACGAGCTTTGTAGCATTAATTATTCTCTATTAATCTTCAACCACTATTATCTTTGGGGATCAAAGATCAAACATAAGCTATCAATGACATCATCACCCTTGATAGGAAAACTAATAGGCCTATAAACTAATTGTAAACTGGAAGCATCATATGATCTCTTTTGTTGGGTTTTACAAAAATCAAACTCCACATGATGACGTCATAGCATGTAGTGGACGTCAAGACCAGCGCTTGTCTGAGCAGCCAATTTACCTACTGTGTTCGATGTGTACGAGACGGAACAAGCCACATTTGACTCTCAAAGACACGAACTGCGATCATGGATTATTTGTAGCTTTATAATACTCACGGAGGCCTAACATGACAGTGACAGCAAAAACCGTCGCAAACAGTTTAACACTTCTAGCGCCCATGGGACAGCTTATTTTGTGATGTGCTTAGCTGTCCGTTGTATCTCAACAGACAAGAGGGAAGTAACTCTTTTTTTAATTTTTAGTGTGCATGTGTTTCTTTAACGGAGGAAACAGTCGTTTAAAGCTCTTAAAATAGACAGACAAACAAACACACGCAGAAGCACTTGGCACCTATGAATGTGTTTGCGTTTGGTGGGAGGTGTTGACACACACATCACTGTTTAGTGATGCATCTTGGGCGAATGTATTCGCCCATGAAGTACAGATACTAGAAGAGTTAAAATGAATAGTCCTTTCTGCCCGTCAATCTTGGATGGAAGGTGAATGGCTTGTGGTGTGTGCTGCGAATGTGGTGCATATGTTACGCTCAATCCTATGAAATTGCCTATTTCACCATGAACTGGGCAAAATGGTTTGCCTAGTTCATGAAATAGCCAATTTATAACTTGCAATTGAGAAAAGCATATGAATGAAAAATAGTTTTTGTCCATTTAGCACACATAGATCAAGAATTGGTTCAAACGAATGAGAAATCTCATCTGTAGATAAATTAAAATTATTTTATTCAGACTTAATTTGAATAAAACGTTTGATTCAACATGTGGCTCAGGCATGCCCCAGCGTAGCATCTGGTCGAGTTGGGGGGCAGGATAGGGGTGCAAATACAATGTAGAAAAGTGTGATACCATTGAATCAATCTTAATCAATACCTGCGTGAATGGGGATTCAAAAATGTGATTATATATACATTGTCCATTTAAAAAAAAAAAAAAATTGGGCAAAGCCATTTTTGCCCATTTCATGAAATAGGCTAAATTTTCAGTCCGGATTGGGCGTAAACACATGTAAAGAGAATAGTGCGCTTGGAGGAGGGGGGTCTTTCCTGGTATCACAATACCTCATGGATCGCTACCCACTGTGTGTGGCTCACTAAACAAACGTCCCATAGTACCTGTGCTAGGTCGGAGCTGGACGTTTAAACACGTTTTATTCTTCGTTTGGAGGAGTGGGGCAATTTGTATGTATTCTTGTACATACGCACACAGCACCGCACGCATCGAACGCACGCACGCACGCATGCATGCACGCACGCTATACACACAACAGCCATTCGCTCGCACCATGCACACTGTTCGTACGCACGACACACACACACACAGAGCGACTCGCACACACACATGCACACACACACTGCAACACACACACACACGCACGCAGGCATGCACGCACCTCACACATGGCCACGCATACACACACGCACACACACACGCGCAACGCACAGCATCGCAACGCAGGGGACACACACACGATCGAACACACACATTGCTGTACATGATACACAACACACACACGCACGCAGCACGCACGCACCCACCGCATGCACGCACACACACGCGTACGCACGGACACGACGCACGCTTGCACACACACAGTCATGCACACGCATGCACCCTTCCCTTGTCATGCACATTTTGTGTTCTTTTGAATACCATCTTAACTGTTTGTTCATCCAATGGAATTATGTCATTGCACTGCAAGCATTATACAACACATCAAAGTAGACAGTTGTGTGTGTGAACGTGTGTGTTAATGTGCGTCTCTCTCTCTCTCTGGTATCGTTCAGGTCTCTCTCCTCTCTCTCTCTCTCTCTCTCTAGTATCTCTCTTCTCTGTTCTCTCTCTCTCTCTCTCTCTGTTGTGTGTAATGGGTCTCTCTCTCTCTCTCTCTCTCTCTCTCTCTCTCTCTCTCTTCTCTCTTGCTCTCTCTCTCCGTCCACTCTAGTGCAGCTTATGTATCCTCCCATTCAAACATCATTACAAACAGCTTTAAATGATGTTTCTGCCTGGTGTGACCAAAACCTGATGGTCATCCACCCTACAAAAACCAAAAGCATGGTAATTACTTCAAGACAAAAACATCAGAACGAACCTCTAAATCTCAAAGTTTATTTAAAGGATAACATCATTGACCAAGTAAAAGAGCACCGCGTCCCTGGGTGTGATCATAGATGAAGAAACTGAAGTGGCAGACCCATATTGAGAAGGTAGCACACAAGCTTGCACGTAGCCTATTCCTACTAAAAAAACTTAGACCTTTCATAGATACAGAGGAACGCACAATATTCTTTCATGCCCACTGTCTCTCTCACGTCAACTACGCATCTGTAGTTTGGGATTCTACCGCCAAATGTCACCTATTAAAACTCAATTCTATCTACAAAAGAGCAGCTAAAATTATTCTTCCTGACCGCAAACCTCACCACATCAGAAAAAACAAGCAAAATTAAACATCCTTCCGTTAGATTCACAATTAAAGTACAACAAAGCAATTCTCATGTACAAAGTGCATAATGACTTAGCTCCCACAATATATAAAATCATTAGTTACCCCGGCATCATCATCGTTATGGTTCCAGTAACTACATTTTGCCAAACACTAGAATAGACAAATACAAATCAAGTTTTTCCTTCTCAGGTTCCTCAATTTGGAATTCCCTTCCCTCTGCCATTCAGTTATGCCCTTCCATCTCACGATACAAAAAGATGGTGCGGGCAAACATAATTTACAGCCCTGCTTAAATCATGTGTGATGATTTGAACTCATACTGTATAACTTATCTATTGCCTTGCGTACTACTACATGTTATATGTATGCTATATGTTAAGTGAATGTTTACATATCAGTTTTATGCTTTGTTTATTGGTTTGCCTTTTAACTACTTGTTAAATATGTTTGGATCGATGTTGCTTTCACCTCCTACATGTAATCAATTATTTGTTTCACTATGTGCATTTTTGTTAATGTTTCTTTGGTCGCCAGACAATGCATCTGTGTGTGGTGTGAGGAGAGAGAGAGATGAGAGAGAGAGAGATGAGAGGAGAGAGAGAATGAGAGAGAGACGAGAGAGAGAGAGGAGAGAGAGAGAGAGAGAGGAGAGAGAGAGAGAGAGAGGAGCGAGAGAGAGAGAGAGAGAGAGAGAGACGTTCGTGTTTTCAAATGCGTTTCTTGTTAGTAGTGATTTTTTTAAAAACTTTCATGTTACTAGTAAATTTTAGTTGTTTTTGTTATTAAATTTGTGTTTTTTTGGTCCCAAGGACAGATTGGAAGAATAGGCATCGTCTAAATTTTTTTATCCTTGTCAAATAAAGTTTTTCCAGAGTCCAGTGTCCAGTCTCTCTCTAGTCCCCCTTTCTCTCTCTCTCTCTCTCTCAGAAAAGTATTATAACAATCCTTCTATGTTTAATTTTGGGTTATTACTTTCTTGTACAAACAAAATTATTGTAAGAAAAGTGGCTGTTTTTATCCTTAAAGCTTTGAGAGTTAGGCAAGATTTACGTAATGGTTTGTACTGTCAAGTTAATAATGTAATGTATGTTTTGTTGTTGTTGTCACACTCACTCCAGTTGTATGGGCATGGCCTAACAATAGAACAGGTCCGATCTCTGACTCTCTTTCTCTCTGTGTCTCTCTCCTGGGCTGAGTGAAAAAAGCATTGTATTTGCTTAGGGAGATAGGAGAGAGGGAGAGAGAGGAGGGAGAGAGAGAGGGAGAGAGGGGAGAGAGGAGAGAGTCCTCTGAGAGAAACTCTCGAGCGAGAGAGAAGAGGAGAGAAGAGGAGAGAGAGATAGAGGGGAGAGAGAGAGATAAGAGAGAGAGAGAGAGAGCGAGAGAGAGGAGAGAGAATCTTTGTCTCATATCAATTAGAATCAAATAATATCTTTTTTTTTTTTATCAGAGTGAGAGAGATAGAGAGTAGAGCGGGGGGGGGGGATTGAGTATGATGGATAGATTCCTTTTCTTGGTGTTTTTTTTTTTTTTTTTTAGCATGAGAGAGATCGTTTTTTTTTTTCCTCTCTTTTCTTGTTCATTATTTGAAGTTTTAGGGATGTTTTTCTTCTTTTTTTTCGAGGGATAGATGAGAGCGAGCCGAGAGAGAGCTTATTCTTTTCCCTCATTCTCAAGAGACAAGTTTCAGGAGAGAGAGAGAGAGTGATGGAGGGAGGGAGAGAGAGAGATAGGATTTTAGGGAGAGAGAGAGAGAGAAAAAAAAAAAAAAGAAAGAGAGAGAGATAGAGAGAGATTAGGAGAGAGAGTCGTAGCGAGCGGATTTAGAAGAGATAGAGGGGAGCGTCTGAAGAGGGAAGGGGAGAGAGAGTCTTATTTCAGAGATAGATAGACAAGAAGATGCTCATCAGGGGGGATTGGATAGAGAGAGGGAGAGAGAGAGAGGTAGAGAGAGGGATAGAGAGAGAGAGAGTGAGAGAGAGATAGAGAGCGAGAGATAGAGAAGGAGAGATAGAGAGAGAGAAGGAGAGAGAGAGAGAGGAGAGAGGGAGAGAGGGAGAGAGGAGGAGGAGAGAGAGAGAGAGGGAGAGAGATAGGAGAGATAGGGAGAGAGAGAGAGAGAAAGGGAGCGGGAGAGAGAGGGGAGAGAGAGGAAGTAGGGGAGGAGGAAGAGAGGTGGAGGATGATAGCACAGAGCTGAGTGCTTTATCTGCTCGATATGATTGTATCTGCTATATGATCTCGTCTAGAGAGAGAGAGAGTATAGAGTATTTTGTCCATATCAAATTAGAAATCAGAATCTCATTTTTATTTTTTGTTGTGGCCCAGAATAGAGATCTCTCTCTCTCTCTTCTCTCTCTCTCTCTCTCTCTCTCTCATTCATTCTCTCTCTCTCTCTCTCTCTCCTGTCTCTCTCTCTCTCTCGGGTCTCTCTCTCTCCTCTCTCTCTCTCTCTCTCTCCTCTCTCTCTCTCTCTCTCTCTCTCTCTCTCTCTCTCTCTCTGTCTCTCTCTGCGCGCTCGTTCGTGTGTGTATGTGCGTGTAACTAACGCGTCTATGCTACGGCGATAATGTGTGTGTGTGTGTGTGCCTGCATGCGCTTGTGTTTTGAACGCACACGAGTTAAGGGCCAGCCACACGTCAGCTAAAGTCGTACGACTGTGCGATACGATTCGATCACGTGATCTCGAAGAGCGAATCATATTTGTTCTTGGAGACCAAGTGATCGAATCGCATCGTACAGTTGTACGATTTTACCGGACGTGTGGCTGGCCCTTAAAGACACACTGACGCACCACGATTAAGTCCCTTGTTTTTTTTCTGGGTAGCTGTGACCCACATACAGATGTCCCCAACTTCAAATTGAGGCTGCTCTTTAAAATGATGATTTTTTTTTCATTGAAGCGCGCCATATACTCTTTATTATTATTATTATTATTATTATTATTATTATTATTATTATTATTTCCGATTTCTATTATATGATGATGATGATGATGATATCATCATCATCATTATTATATATATTATTATTATATTATTATTATTATTATTATTATTATTATTATTATTATAAGAGGGGGAGAGAGCGAGAGAGAGAGAGAGAGAAGAGAGAGAGAGAGAGAGAGAGAGAGAGAGAGAGAGAGAGAGAGAGAGAGAGAGAGAGAGAGAGAGAATAGTGAGAGAAGAAGGTGAGAGTAGAGAAATGTGTGCTTGTGGCGTGCGTGTGGGTCCGAGCGTGCGTGCATAACTGTGTGTTTATGGGTGTAAAACTGTTTGTGTGTGTGTGTAATTTTTTTATATTTTTGTCGAAACACTTACTGACTACATATTATATAAGGTTCTGTCAAGGTATGGGAATAATAAACCTTTCCATAAATGTCAAGTGTGAAGAGTGCGTACTACTAACTATAGTACACCACAACTGTTTTAGACGGCTCCTTTTAGTCACTTATGGTCGTTATGAGAAAATATTATCCGATAGAAAGACGAGGGGTAATGGTCAACTTAGGACGATGATTTGAACGCCAGGGGGCAGTCAAACCAGTAGGGGCTTAGTCCGCGCGATATTCTTAGTTGAGGCGTAGAGAGAGAGAGAGAGAGAGAGAGAGAGAGAGAGAGAGAGAGAGAGAGCGGGGGGGGGGGGAGGATGCGCGCGCTAAGCCCCTACTGTTTGACTGCCCCCCTGGCGGTCAAATGCGCGTCCTAAGTTGCTCAATGCCTAAACGTGTTATCACAAGAGGAATAAAGGAGGGTGATAACACGCTTAGGCAACTACCCCTCGATTAATAAAGCATTCATGTGTGTGTGTGTGTGAGTGTGTGGTGTGTGTGTGTGTGTTTGTGTGTGTGTGTGTGTGTGTGTGTGTGTGTGTGTGTGTGTGTACACGTTTTGCC
>CM065680.1:10234434-10237302 GCA_017654935.2 Phymorhynchus buccinoides | reverse complement strand
GACCGCGGCCTTCATCAACCAAACCGCGGACTGAGCATCTGAAGAAGAAGAGGAAGAAGAAGAAGAAGAAGAAGAGGAAGTCCTGGGTTAAGGTGTAGTGTCTTGTGGGGGCCCAGGGGGCGAAGCCCCCGGAAAAGTTTGCAATGTAGTGATTATTAAAGCAAACATTGAGCCACGTCCTTACCTTTTATCTCGGTATAAGGAAACACACTTGGAGCAATGGGGGGGAGGGGGGGGGGGGTCCAGAAACCCTAGAAACCCCCTGAGATGAACCTTTATAACGCTGTATATTTGATTTTGTTTTTAATTCAAGTGTGTGTCTCTTTGTCTTTTACTTTGTCCGCTTCTCTCTCCCACGTCAGCTCTTTGTGTTTCCTCTTCACCACTTCTTGTTCTTCTTGTTTGTCTTTCTATCTTCCTTTCTTTTCTTCGTTTGTATTTGTTTGTTCTTTCTTTCTTTTCTTCCTTTTATTTTTTATTTTCCCCTTTCTATCTTGGTCTGTGTAGAGTGGCTGAGCCCACCTATCTGTTTCCCCCACTCCATTTATTTAAAAATTTTGATGTCTGACTTTTTCATCCAGGTCCTCTGCCTGTCTGTCTGTCTGTCTCTCTCTGTCTCTCTCTCTCTCTTCTCTCTCTCTCTCTCTCTCTCTCTCTCTCCCTCTCTCTCTCTCATCTCTCTCTCTCTCTCTCTCTCTCTCTCACTCTCTCTCTCTCTCTCTCTCTCTCTCTCTCTCTCTCTCTCTCTCTCTCTCTCTCTCTCTCTCTCTCTCTCTCTCTCTCTCTCTCTCTCTCTCTCTCTCTCTCTCTCTCTCTCTCTCTCTCTCTCTGTTTGCCTGTGAGGGCTAAGTGTAAAAACATGTATGTTTATCCCACTACCCTTTACAAATAACATAAATAACATTTTGTTATCTCTCTCTCTCTCTCTCTCTCTCTCTATCTCTCTCTCCCTCCCTCCCTCCTCTCTCTCCCTCCCTCCTCCCTCCCCCTCTCCCTCTCTCTCACTTTATCTCTCTCTCTCTCTCTGTGTCTCTCTCTCTCTCTCTCCCTCCCTCCTCCCTCCCCCCACTCTCTCTCTCTCCCTCCCTCCCTCCCTCCCCCTCTCCCTATCTATTTCTCTCTCTCTCTCTCTCTCTCTCTCTCTCTCTCTCTCTCTCTCTCTCTCTCTCTCTCCCTCCTCTCTCTCTCTTTCCTTCTCTCTCTGTATCCTATCTTGTCTCCTTGCATCCTGAGACCTCTCCAGGCACGTGTTCCCAGCGAGGAGTTCAATGATGGTCATTAGGAGGTCTAACTAAGTCCATTTAGCGGGCTTGAAAGAGTCTTGTTAGTTAGTCACTAATGTGTTGCATTTCCTCCTAATTCTTTCTCCCTTTACAGTCGTCTTTACCCCCACCTACCTCTTACTTCTGTCTTTAGCACTTTTACTACCTTCCGTATTCATCTCTGTACCACTGGTCAGTTCTTTTGGTGCACTCAGGTTTCTTAGAATGTGACCATTTTTGTCAAGTCAAGTCAAAATGACCTTTATTGACGATAAAAGAATAAGCTTGATAAAGCTTTTTTTTCCCCATCCTGTCGTCATGAATTAATAAGAACAACAATTAAGGCAAAAAACACACAAAACATAAAGTGGAGAAAAATCAACCACAATCAATAATCATGGGGAAAATACATGGACTTCATACAAGCACAATACAATGATTATGTATAAATATGGACACATGTACTCATAGTAGCAAAATAAAAGGAAGGAGGAAGAGGGAGTTGGGGAAAAAAAGAATACAAGGGCGTCGCCGAGCGGCAGACATGTCCGTCACCAGCAATGCCACGCACTTGCGACACCCCGTAGCATAATTTAGGCACCAACATGATTCTTCCGTTTGTGTAGGCCAAGGGTAGGCCAACGCAACTCTCTCTCTCTCTCTCTCTCTCTCTCTCTCTCTCTCTCTCTCTCTCTCTCTCTCTCTCTCTCTCTCTGCGCAAAGAAGGAAATTTCAGTTTTCAAGGTCACACTTCAAGGTCAAGATCAGCATGGTGATAATTTATGCTCGGATGTGTTCTTCTCTAGGGTATACAGTACCACACACAATCTGAAGCGCTTCTGTCAAGTACAAATGTGGACAATATGGCTTAAAACCCAATTTGTAGACCCCTACCACTTTCAAGGCCTACCGATCTCCCGGACAGTGACCTTGACCTTGATCGGTATGCCACCATCAGAACGGGCATAAGCCAAAGTACCTACATGACACATTTGAAGACTCTAACACCAACGGTGTGGGAGTTATGGCCCATTAAAATTTCGGTTTTCAAGGTCGTACGCCAAGGTCAAGGTCACGACGGCAAAATGTTTTGAGCGGATGCCTTCCTCTCATGGTGACACATCAGCACACAAAATTTGACGCGATTCGGTCAAGCGGTTCGGGAGATATCCTTGGGACAGACAGAAAAAAAAAGAACAAAAAAATACAAACCAGCCGACCGCAAAGTCCTTCACCTATGGTGACGGACAATGACTGAGACAAAGAGACAGAGAGACAACAGAGACACCAGAATCGAGAGATAATCGCAATTACAATTGCGACCGGTGTAACAAGAAATATTGACTCCCCATACAAAAAGAGAGACTATGGTTACTAGCATCCGGAGAAAGTAGACCCGGATCAGTTTGGTACAGATTTATATTGCACATTTATACGGGAAATAAGGCCCCCATCACATATGATGAAATACCCACTACGTCCGCACTACGCGCTACATTTCTAGAAACCGTGACAAGGTCTTGGTGAACTGTGGGGAAGTTTTCTACAGAATTATATTACACATTTTACTACGGGAAATAAGCCCCCCCCCCCCCCCCCCCCCCCC
>CM065680.1:10221934-10229434 GCA_017654935.2 Phymorhynchus buccinoides | reverse complement strand
AATCAAGGCGGGATAGTACACATGCGCAGACAAGAGCTTTTGTGGTATCTTCTGAGCGGAGATGGCGGATAGAAGCAATTCGACAGAGTTCAAGAAAGCACGTACGACAGATATTGCTGACATGTTGTTGAAAGGACAGGGTTTGATCAAGAGTTACACCAAGGTTGCGGGCAGAAGGAGAGAGAGTGATAGACGAGTCAATTAGTTTGATGGAGGATGGAAGAGAAGGGTGATTTTGAAGCTTTGGTGGGGTGATCAAGATCAGTTTAGATTTTTTCTTCATTAAGCTTCAGTTTGATTTCTGTCATCCAGTCCTTCAGGTTGGCTACACAGGACTGGGTGCTTTGGATCATGGTGGGAAGGTTCGAGAGTGGTCCAGAGATGTACAGATGATTATCGTCAGAGAAAGAATGATGCTGAAGCAGGTGATGTTGTCAATAGAGGAGACAGGATAGGTGTAGAGAATGAAAAGTAGAGGGCCCAGGACAGAACCTTGTGGTACCCCATAGACCAAGGAAGAAGGTTTAGAAGAAAGACCATTAACAGAGACAACCTGTTGACGATCAGTGATGTAGGAATGCAACCAGCTGAGAACAGTGTCAGAAAGCTCAAACGAGTGATACAGACGGGAAAGAAGGATAAAATGGTCAATAGTGTCAAATGCAGCAGAGAGGTCTAAGAGGGTCAGGGGTGAGATATTGTTAGAGTCAAGGGCAGTCAGTATGTCGTTACAGATTTTGAGAAGAGCACTCTCAGTACTATGGCCAGAGCGGTAAGCAGATTGAAGGGGATAGACAAGGTTGTTGGAGTGTAGGTGGTCTAACAGCTGATCAAGAACGACTCTCTCTAGGACTTTGGCAAGAAAGGGAAGGTTTGATACAGGCCTGTAGTTCTTCAAGTGTGGGCTTTTTCAAGAGAGGTCCTACAACTGCAGATTTGAAAGAAACTGGAATAGAACCAGCAGAGAGCGAATGATTGATGATGGTGGTGATGTGAGGGAGAAGAGTGTCAAGACAGTGGGTGAGGAAAGAAGCTGGTAGTGGGTCAAGTTCACAGGTCTTAACGCCAGATTTCATGATGATTTTCTAACAAACGCCTCAGCCACAGAATGGAAAGAAGCAAAGGGAGTTCCAGAGAAAGGGGGGTCAGGATAGGATACATGGTTGTTAGTCAGGGAGTTCCAGAGAAAGGGGGATCAGGACAGGATACATGGTTGTTAGTCAGGGAGTCCAGTGACAATATGTCTGTTCGTCTGGCTTGAATCTCTGATTTAATAAATAGCATCATTTTTAACTTAATGTCCTTTATGTAGTGTTGTCTTTTAATGGGGAATCATTCTCAGTTTTGTTTCGGGATTTTCTATGTACAATGAGGGAGGGGGGAGGGGAAAGGAGGAGGGGGGAGGGAGGGGGAATGGGGGAGGGGGAGGGGGACAGTAAACTGACAACAATCCTAAAAGCTAAAATAGAACAGGTAGAAAGGGGGGGGGGGGGGAAGATGAAGTAGCTGAGAGAGGGAGGAAGGGAGAGGGAGAGAGAGACAGAGGCAGACACAGAGATAAAGAATGGGAGAATGGAAGAGAGAGAGAGAGAGAGAGACAGAGAGAGAGAGAGAGAGAGAGAGAGACAGAGAGAGAGAGAGAGAGAGAGAGAGAGAGAGAGAGAGAGAGAGAGAGAGAGAGAGAGAGAGAGAGAGAGAGAGAGAGAGAGAGAGAGAGAGAGAGAGAGAGAGAGAGAGAGAGAGAGAGAGAGAGAGAGAGAGAGAGAGAGAGAGAGAGGAGAGAGAGAGAGAGAGAGAGAGAGAGAGAGAGAGAGAGAGAGAGAGAGAGAGAGAGACAGAGAGAGAGAGAGAGATGAGAGAGAGAGAGAGAGAAACGGAGACATCCGAGAGAGAGAGACAAGAGAGAGAGAGAGAGAGAGAGAGAGAGAGAGAGAGAGAGAGAGAGAGAGAGAGAGAGAGAGAGAGAGAGAGAGAGAGAGAGAGAGAGAGAGAGAGAGAGAGAGAGAGAGAGAGAGAGAGAGAGAGAGAGAGAGAGAGAGAGAGAGATGATATGAAATGAAATGAGATCTGATTTCTGGTCGTTTGAGTAGAAAGCCTAGTGACTGACAGAGAGAGAGAGAGAGAGAGAGCGAACACTGAACACTGAAAAACGTTATTTAACAAATGATGAAGATTTTAGGCAATGCCTTTTCTTAGCTTGGATAAGACAAAACAATTAACATTTGACTACAACAGAGACAGAGAGAGAGAGAGAGAGAGAGAGAGAGAGAGAGAGAGAGAGAGAGAGAGAGAGAGAGAGAGAGAGAGAGAGAGAGAGAGAGAGAGAGAGAGAGAGAGAGAGAGAGAGAGAGAGAGAGAGAGAGAGAGAGAGAGAGAGAGAGAGAGAAGACAGAGAGAGACAGAGAGACAGAGACAGATAATAAACCAAACCAATAATCATAGTACAGAACACATAGAGAGTCAAACAAAAGGGGTAAGAAGGGAGACGTAGGAACAAGAAAAGGAAAGAGAGAAAATTGGGATGGGGGTGGAACAAGGGGGGGGGGGGGGGGGGTCTTGAAATAGGGGCAAGCGGGGATATTGATGCAGCTGCTACCAGCTTAGAAAAAAGGAAGGACAAAAACAGGTAATAGAGAAAAACACCCAACTAACTACCCCCCACCCCCACCCAACTTTATCCACTTGCCCCTTTGGCCTACTATATGGACATTTTTGTTGTTGCGAACGTCGGTCAAGGTAAGTCTGGTTCATTCTACAGAGATTGTATGATGAAAAACAAAAACACGGAACACATACATAAGAAAATGTTAATCAAGAATGTTTATTCTACACAGACTAAGGAACGTAGGCATCGGTTCAAGTGTTTTACATACCTACTATTTAATCGCTCTTGTATCGAGTCTTTGCTCACTGTGTCTTTTATTTGTTGGTTCGGGAGTTTGAGTGTGGGGAACAAATGAGGAAGCAGACAGACTTGCAAAAGAGGGAGGGAAACAGCAGCAAGACAGCAAACAAGTCACCTGTGGCGAAGCAAAAGCCATCATAAAGCTGAGGAGAAGATGGATGCAACAACAAACAAACCGCCAGTGATGCCTACAACCACCTCTCCAGACAAGACCAAGTAATCGTGACAAGACGGAGGACTGGACACTCCAGACTCAGGCATCATATGTATGCAAAGTTTCACATTGGAGATTCCCCTGTGTGCCCCTGTGGAGCCGCTGACATGACTGTTGGTCACATCCTTCAGGATTGTCGTACATTCCAGAACCTGCGAGACGAAACTTGGCCGTCGGACACACCGGTTCGGGAAAAGATCTTCGGCTCTTTGGAGGATCTTCGGCGGACGGCAGTCTTCGTCCGGGCCACTGGGGTTCCTGTCTGAGCGAACGATGAAAAAAAAAAGAAAGAAGAGTGTGGGGAACAACAGAGTGTTGAACGATGAAGTGACTGTGTGCAGCAAGGTTGTTGGGACGAGAGGAACTGGAATGCGAGAGTTGTATGCAAGACGCGCGAAACAGAAGGCCAGGCAGATTGCAATTGATGCTTCCCATGTTGTAAACAAACGCTATGTTCTGTGACCATCAGGACGCCGCTACAGAACTTTTAGACTGAAATCCAGGGCCCAGAAATATTCTATCCCTTCATCTATCCATGCCTTAACTTCGTCATGACAGACGTTTCTGTGTGTGTGGAATGAAGGGGGGGGGGGGGGGGGGGGGGGGGAATAGGAAAGATGGAAGAGTGTGTACCTTTCACCGCCAGCCATATTTCAGCCAAAAATGTCCATTAAATTTACCTGGGTAGAGAACAAAATCCATCTGCAATATTGGGGGTTCTTCTGTGACATAATATAAACTAAGGTCTATCCTTACTTCCCAAAACTAAGACAATAGGGTCTTTGGATAATAGACCCCAATGTGATGCCTTTTAGTGACATGGGTGTTAAATGACTGTGGTGCTAAAATGCGACTTTGGCAATCATTTCATCACACAAAACAAAATAAGAGAGAGAGAGAGAGAGAGAGAGAGAGAGAGAGAGGGGGGGGGGGGGGGGGGGCTACAGACAAGCGGACAGACAGAGAAAGAGATATACAGAGAATGGATGGGAGTCAGGGTGATGTAGAATGTTAGACTTTCTGCTTGAGTGCGTTTGTGACATTTTTTGACGTTCTTGACAAGGAAATATGAGAAGTTGGAAATAGCCTACATTTAGTATACGGGGTTAGATTAGATTGAAACACAAAAAAAGCAACAGGATAGGAAGGAGCAAAGAGTGTGGTAAAAGGGCTAGTCTATCAATAGATCTACAGCAGCTGCTACTTAAAGATCCACCAGATCACGTGCCAAAATCACGGGTTTCACGTGTTTTTCCTCTTATAGCTGGAAAGAAATCTTGCTTTGACCAGGTCTCACTCCCATACAAATGCCCCCAAATTCAAACCGAAACATCATTTTAAAGAGCAGCCTCAATTTGAAGTTGGGGACATGTGTACGTGGGTCACAGCTACCCAGAAAAAAACCAAGGGACTTAGTCGTGGTGCGTCAGTGTGTCTTTAAACAGAGGAAAAGGACAAATCACCCACTTACATACAACATCACACTCTGTTGCCCTACTTCTTCTTCTTCTGCGTTCCCAGGCCATATGGCCATTATGGGTAAGGTACGTATGTGTCCGGTTTTCAATTTTCACTGCTCTCCCCGCTGCTGAGTCAAAGTGAGTGACAGACTAGAGAAAGTTACAAGCACAGAACTTCCAGAAAGTGGGGGAAATATTTATGCGAAAGACCCCCCCCCCCCCCCCCCCCCCCCCCTCAACCTCCCCCCGGGTATTCCCACGGGTGAGTGAAAAAGGTGCAAAGACAGTAGGGTGTGGAGTGGGATGGGGTAGTTTTTTGGGTTTTTTTTTTTTGGTTTAAACAAATGTTTATTCACTCACTCGGAAACGATCAAACAGAAAGACAATTAGAGCAACAACAAGCTCGAAGCTTATACCGTGCTCCTTAAATTAACGTCATCATTGCACAATTGATTGAACAGATGGAGACTGCGTTTAAACCAATATAAACTGAATACAAACAAGAGTTTTAAGTGTGAACAAAACAGAAGTAATAATAATAATAATAATAATAATAATAATAATAAAAATAATAATAATAATAATAATAATAAAATAATAAGTTTACAAATTTGTAAATTTGGGAGAGACCAAGGGGAAACAAAACAATAATGTATCCATAGTACAACATGAACTGTGAATCAGCCAGTATAGCATTGGAGAAGCACACACAATTCGTACACTTAGGGTTAGGGGATGAAATTAGCGGCAGGAAAGACGGGAAGAAAAGAAAATAGGATGAAAAGAAAGATGAAACGCGTTCATATCTGATAAATCAGGAGGAAATTGGATGGATACATCCATTCTACGGTTGGCTATTTCGGTAGATCGATTTACTAATGGAGTCCTTTCTTATAGAGTTGCGACTATAGCGTGGGTGGACCTATCTGCTGAAGAAAAAGAAAAGAAACAAGTGCAACGCCAAGCGGTAGCAAAGTCCCCTCGCAGCATCGCCGAGCTACTCGGAAATCGGAATGTGTCGGCTGTGCACATACATAAAAACGCATCAAAACAGCACGTAACTACATAAAAACGCATCAAAACAGCACCTAACTGAATAGTTTTTTTTATATGTAGCCTTGGGGTTCGGACCCGTGATTTGAGCGCGCGCGATCATGCGCACACGCGAGCACAGACAAATTCATGACAACTGTGTTATAGACCATTCATCAAGAAATGTTGTGGAAAAAACTGCATTAAAATGCATGCAAAACTTCGCGAGATATTATTTATTTATTTATTTATTTATTTATTTATTAAGACAACTTTTATAGCGCCTAATCTTTAAGCTCTAAGCGCTTTACAGAAATCACTAAAATGAATAGTAAACACAATGAACAAAAAGTATACATCAAACATTGACCAACACCCCCCTTCCCTGATCCCTCAGTCAATTTCTCAATCACGCCCAAATAATGAATGACATAATCTACAGTACACTTTCGCAACCAACTTGAAACACTCACACTGATGGACACTTAAAGACGCCCAGGCCACACTATTAACAAATCACACTCACACCCACACTTATAACGATAGAGAGAGAAAGAGAACGAGAGAGAGAGAAAGAGAAAGAGACAGACACACAGACAGACAGACAGAGAAAGACAGAGACGGAGACACAGAGAGTCAGACAGAGAAGAGACAGACAGAGAAAGAGAGAAGAGAGAGACACACAAACAGAGACAGAGATATATTATAGGACTGAAATACAGTTGCATGCATCATAAAATAACAACTTACTATCATTTGTACATACAATAGTCACAAAAAGGCACATTATATTCAATATTAATAAAACATTCACACACACACACACACACACCACACACACACACACACACACAACACACACACACACACACACACACACACACACACACCTACACACACACACACACACACAACACACACACACACACACACACACACACACACACACACACACACACAACACCACCGACACGCACGCACGCACACACACGCGCACACACACACACACACACGATTAGTGGAAAAACATTAAATGAATGACACTCACACACATACTAATAAAATAGCATTTTAAAACACTTATAATGTAAAATCATTTTAAAACAGTGAGACAAAATGGATAAATAAATAAAAATACACAAGTACATAAAATGTTCACAACATTAAAATACACCCATCCTGCCCATCCTTTCACACACACACACACACACACACACACACACACACACACCACACACACACACACACACACACACACACACACACACGCACGCACAGCACGCATGTGTTTCGGGGTTTTGAACCCCGTAACTGGCATGACCTTGACCTTAATGTAAAACTAAATACATCAGTGGATAGCTTGCATCTTGGCAAACTAGTATACCAAATTTGATGATGATAGACTGAATAGTTTTTGAGGAAAAACGGACGAATAGCCGGACGGACGGACGGAGGCACGCCGGACGGACGGACGGACACCGGACGGACGGACGGACCAGACCAAAAACAATAGCTCGAAAACCTTCGGCCCGGGGACTAAAAAGAAAGAACAAAGAACAGATAATAATCACAGCGACACATACCGACAGTATGTTTCAGTGGTGTGTGTATGTGTGTGCGTGTGTGCGTGTGTGTGTGTGTGTGTGTGTGTGTGTGTGTGTGTGTGTGTGTGTGTGTGTGTGTGTGTGTGTGTGTGTGTGTGTGTGTGTGTGTGTATGCAGTGAATGTGTATGTGTGCGCACATGCTCGTGTAATTTTGCATGCGTATATTTGTATATGTTTTGTGTACATGAACATAATCATGTTATTATGTGTGCAGTTTTTGGGTCTTAGTATATATGCGCGGGTATGGGTATTTTATATCTATTTTTATTGAATGCTTACGCGCA
>CM065680.1:10201934-10216934 GCA_017654935.2 Phymorhynchus buccinoides | reverse complement strand
GTCCTGTGTCTTCTATATTGTCTTTCTGTATGTCTTTTTGGTTTTCCTTCTGTCTTATCTATGTAAGTCTCTGTATGTTTCTTTCTTTACTTTTCTCTCTCTCTCTCTCTCTCTCTCTCATCTCGAGCTCTCTCTCTTCTATATAGATCCCTCTCTTCTCTCTTCTCTCTAATCTAGTAAGCTTGCTCTATCTCTATCTACATCTCTCGTTCTCTCTCTCTCTCTGCATCTCTAGCCTCTCGAGGTCTCTTCTCTTCTTCTCCTCTCTCTCTCTCTCTCTCTCTCTCGTTTCTGTCTTGTAAATAATGTATTAAGTGCCACACCTTCAGTGAGCGTGGACTAGGCCCGGAAACTGAATAAAGCTTTCGCAGTCGCATTTTCTTTCTGTAAATAAATGGGAAAGAAAATTCAAACAGGAAAGTGTTGTAATGTTGTACTCTTTCTCTCTCTCTCTCTCTCTTCTATCTATCTCTCTCTATATCTCATCTCTCTCTCAATCGATCTCTCTCTATCTATCTCTCTATATAGAGATAGATAGATAGAGAGATATACGATATCAGATAGCAGAGAGATAGTATCTATCTCTGTGTTTTGACTGATAATACATACAGGAAAGAAAAACGGCAATATGGGAAAATGTTTATAGTTTGTGTCTCGTCTCTCTCTCTATCAGTGCTCTCCTGCTCTTGATCTCCTGCTCTGCCTCTCATCATCTCTCGTCGCTGGTCGGGGCTATCTGCTCTCTTGCTCTCCTCTTCCTTCATCTCTCCAGGTTGCTCTCTCTGTCTCTCTCTCTCTCTTCTCTCTCTCGCCCTCCCTCTTCTGCTCTCTCCTGTCTCTCTCTTCTCGACTCTGCTTCTCTCTCTCTTTCCTCTCTTCTCTGCTCTCTTGTCCTCTCTCTTTCTCCCTCTCATGCTCTCTTCTTGCATTTGATTTCCGCTAGGCCCCCTCTTCCTCCGCTCTACCCCAGATGAGAAATGGTCAGAGTTAATAAAAATAGTTTCTTGTTTTTGTTGGTTTCTATTTTCCATCCCCGCCTCTGGATTTGTCTGTGCCGCCCTCTCGTCCCCCCCCCGCTCGTCTCTCTCGATCTCTCCTCGCTTATCCTATCTGGTCTCTCTTCCTCTCTCTCTATCTATTCTCTCTCTCCGCCTCCCTCTCCTGTCGATTCTCTTTGTCTGTCCTTCAGATCTTCTCGTCTCGTTCTCTCTCGTTCCCGTCTCCTCTCTCCTCTCATGGCCTCTTCTCTCGTCTCTGCTTCCTCTTCTCTCGTCTCTGCACTTCTCTCTCTCTCTCTCCGCTCGCGCTTCTCTCTCTACTGCCCTTGCCTTCATCGTTCTCATCTCTCGATCTTCTCTCTGTTCGTCTTCTCTGCTCATTCAGTCGCTCCTTCTCTTCTCTATGCTCTCTCTCTCTCTCCTCGTCTCTCTCTCTGCTGCTCTCTCTCACTCACTCCTTCATCGTCTCTCTCTTCTCTCTCTATCTGCTATCGTTCTCTTCTTCTCTCTATCTGCTCTCGTGATCTCCTATCATCTCTGAAAGTACCTCTCTCTCATGCTCGTCGCTCTGCCTTCTCTCTCTATCTCTCTCTCTCGTCGTCCTCTCTCTCTCTCATCTCCCGCGATATCATCTCTATCTAGCGCTACGCTCGTATTGATAACTCGTCCTCCGAATTCTCCATTATCTCTCTCTTCTCTCTCTCTCTCTCACTCCTCTCCCTCTCTCTCTCTCTCTATATAACTCTATATCTCTCTCTCTCTCTATATCACTCTCTCTCTCTCTCTATCTCTCCGTCTCTCTCTCTCCCCTACTTCTCTATGCTATCTCTCTCTCTCTCTCTCTCTATCTCTATCTCTCTCTCTCTCCTCCTCTCTCTCCTCTCTCTTTCTCCTCTCTCTCTCTCTTTCTCCTCTCTCTCTCTTCTTTCTTTCCCTACCCCCCTTCCTCCCTCTCCCCAGATGAGAAATGTCAAGTTAATAAAAATAGTGTTCTTGTTTTTGGTTTGGTTTTAGAGGGCGGAGAAAGAGGAGAGAAGGATGTGTGCAGCACCATCTGTACGATGTGGATGCTGTGTGCCCCCACTTCCCCCCCCCCCCTCTTCTCTCTCTCTCTCGTCTCTCTCTCCTCTCTTTCTCTCTCCTCTCTCTCCTCTCTCATTCTCTCTCTCGTCCCTCCTCTCTCTCTCTCTCTCTCTCTCTCGTCTTCCATTTCTCTTCAACCTCTCTCTCTCCCCCCCTTTTTTCTCCGTCTCCTCGTCTCCTCATCTCTCTCTCTCTCCTCCACCTCCTCTCTCTATCTCTGTCTGTCTCTTTCTTTCGCTCACTCGCTCTATTTGTCTGTCTCTTTTCTTTTTCTCATCCCTATCTATATTTCTCCTCCCCCCCCCTCTCTTTCTCTCTTTCACGTTGTTCCTAATTAGAAAGACGTTCTCACCATCAACCGGAGATTCAAAACAGACCTTGTTCAAGAGTCTATTAAGGTCTCTTTACACGTGAACATAATTATGCACTCTTTCCGCATGGCAACACAGTTATCTGCAAGTAATCGTTAAAGGTCTGTGTACACGTTAACAACATTCAGAATGTATGACTATTTCCCCTTGACAACACAGTGAGTTGTAAGTCAGTAAGGTTTCGGTACACGTTGACAACATTCACAATATATAACTATTTCCCCTTGGCAACACAGTGAGATGAAAGTCATATTAAGGTTTCGGTACACGTTGACAACATTCACAATATATAACTATTTCCCCTTGGCAACACAGTGAGATGCAAGTCATATTAAGGTTTCGGTACAAGTTAACCACATTCACAAAATATCTCTATTTCCCCATGGCAACACAGTGAGTTGTAAGTCATATTAAGGTTTCGGTACACGTTATCAATATTCACAATATATGACTATTTCCTCATGGCAACACAATGAGTTGTAAGTCATATTAAGTTTTCGGTACACGTTAACAACATTCACAAGATATTACGATGGCTTGGAGTCAAAACGGACTATCTTTAGATAGTCCATTGACATATTATTGAACTTACTACGAAAACTAATAAATTGTATTAAAAAAAGACTGTTGAAATATAAAAAGCAAAAACCCCTTTTTATATTTCTGCAGTCATTGTTTGATACAAGTTATTAGTTTTTGTAATAAATCCAATAATACGTCAATGGACTATCTAAAGATAGTCCGTTTTGAATCCAAGCCATCGAATTATTAAGACTATTTCCCTTTGGCAACACAGTGAGTTGTACGATATATAACGACTGGCCTAACACCGTGTTGCCATGGGGAAATAGGTATATTTTGTGAATGTCGTTAACGTGTATATACACAGACCTCAATATGACTTGCATATCGCTGCGTTGCCATATGGAAACAGTGAAGAATGTTCACGTGTACAGAGACCATTACGAGCAGCATATCACTTGTGCTGCCATGGGGAAACAGTGACAAATATTGACGTGCATAGAGACCTTTATCTAACTACCTACCCACCACCCACGCGCATCCTGAAGGTACTAATGATCAGACGACAGCTCGTGTTTCTATGGAAACCACCACACAAAGAGGAAGTAGTAGAATGAGGATGAGGATGAAAATGATGAGGGGAGTGTGCCGAGAATCAGTAAAATGAGACCTGGGGAGAGGGTAGGCGGGGGGGGTGAAGTAGAAGAAAGGGGGGGGGGGGGGTGTCTAGGAGAGAAACATGTGGTGGGGTGATATTTTTGTGTATGTGCGGGTGGGTATAATAATGATCTCCCGTCACGACGTTATTATTTATTTATGTGGGAAATTTATATAGCGCATTACCTTAAAGGGGCACCCTGACGGATGAGTTTTTGCAAGAAACACGTCGAGATCACCAGAAAGACAGCCTTTTCAAGGATCGGAACACTCACTTTGCTCTGGTTTCCTAGAAATTAAACCGTCAAAACGGCGATTCCTCCTTGGCGGAGATGCCGGAGAGAGTAGCCATTTTGGATGGGGTGGGTGAAGGTCACTCATTGTGGTTGAAGCTTTTTCTTTTTTTGTAGTGCAGTAAACAAAAAATTGGATCTGTTTCCTTTGTAGTGAGCGAAACTCCTTTAGATAATCTGTATAAAATTTTAAAAAGAAAGAAAAAAAAGCTTGTATTGCGAAAATTTCGTGCAAAAACGATTTGGTCTAAACGCAGGCGGTGCCATTTAGAAAAGAGACGCCACACGCCTTTCTCTTTGGGTGAAAGAATTTGACTTTCCAGCACCTCCGCCAAGGAGGAATCGCCGATTTGACGGTTTAATTTTCTTGGAAACCAGAGCAAAGTGAGTGTTGCAATCTCTGTAAAGGGTGTTTTCCTGGTGATCTCAACGTGTTTCGTACAAAAACTAATCCGTGAGGGTGGCCTTTTAAAGACCCACCACGTCACGTGTCCAAAGGAAATAATGTTTTTTACGCCCTCTTTGGCCTTTCGGCCATGTGGGCAGACGTGTCCAAATAATGGTTTTCACGTGTTTTCCCTCTTATCATAGCTGGTAAGAAATCTTAAGAAAATTTCCAAGCATAAGAGGGAATGTTTTACGTGACGTGGGGGGGTCTTTAAAGAGCATGACCTCAATTATGTATTGTTGCAGCCTATCCCCATTTTTTGTTCATTTTGTTGGTTTGAATGTCTGTACGTATGTGCGAGAGGGCTAAGGGCCGGCCACACGCTCGGATGCTCAAAATCGCACGACTGTACGATATACAAACAGCTACATCGATCACGTGATCTCGAAGCGCGAATCACCTTTGTTCTTGGAGACCAAACCTACGGTGCAGATCTATCGTTTCTTCTTCTTCTGCTTCTTCTTCTTTCTTCTTCTTCTGTCTTACTTCCTTCTTTTCTTTCTTCTTTGTCTTCTTCTACCTTCTCTTTCTTCTTCTTCTTCTTCGCAGAGTCTCCTCTTCTTCTTCTTCTTCAGTCTACTTTCTTCTTCTTCTTCTTTCGATCTCACTCGATCACTCAGATAGTTTCCTGTCAATGTATGAGCGCAGATGCGCCATGCTGCCCGTTTATGCGCCTAACTAAGAAATAGTTAGGCCCAGCAAGTCCGACTTCGGCTGGAAGGAAGTGTTTTTTGAAAGTGTTTTGTGAACAAAGGCAGGAGAATGGATAGGAAAAAGGACAGGTAAAGGCAGAAAGATAGTAGAAGACAGTTAGCAAAGGGAAAAGGCAGAGTCAAAGAGAGTGACAGATTTTAGAGGAAGTTACAAGCACAGAAGTTCCAGAAGGTGGGGGAACTATTTTTTTTACAAAAAGACCCCCCAGTATCCCCACTGGGGTGGGGGGGGGGGGGGGGGGGGGTGGGGTGGGGGGGGGGGGGGGGGGGGGGGGGGGGGGGGGGGGGGGGGTGGGAAAAACATCACGTGATCGAATCGTATCGTACAGTCGTACGATTTTAGTGGAACGCGTGGTCGGCCCTTCAGCTAGATTATCTCAAATGATTCGACTAATAATAAACAGGACTCGGTTTTAGAGGAGAGGAAGTATAGTAGAGAGACAGAGCGAGGAGAGAGTAGAGGAGAGAGAGATGTAGGAGTAGAGAGATGAGAGCGAGAGAGAGGTAGAGAGTATAGAGAGAGCGAGTAGAGAGATGAGAGATGAGAGAGAGAGAGAGAGAGAGAGCAGAGGGCGAGTAGTAGAGAGAGAGAGGTAGAGAGAGAGAGAGAGTAGAGAGAGGAGAGAGGAGGAAGAGAGATAGAGAGAGATAGAGAGTAGAGAGAGGAGAGAGAAACTTGAATAACTTTAAGTGTATCTTTAACTTTATGTTTTCAAGGATGAAAGTTATTTTTTAGGGCAACGGCCTAGTCTTTCCAATGCTGTCTTGGTTACATTATACGAACATAGAATACAAACATGGGAAGGCATGATATTACAGGCATACTAGATTTGTAACATAAAGGCGCAGCTCTTTGTACATATAGAGGAAAAAAGGCAACATAGAATACACAAACATGGCAAGGTCATATATTACTACATACATATTTGAACGCCCATTAAAGGTAGCTTACTTTGTACGATATGCGAAGGCATTATAATACAAACATGGCTTAGGCTAAAATTATCTACATATATACATAATTGACGACATAAAGATAGGCAAGGGGCAGGTATTTATGTATTAAAGTACTAGGTTGAAATAATACGGGATTAAATAGAATGAGCTATACGCACAGGTTGTATGATTGTTAAATTACTTGTGCGGCATACATGGCGTGTACCATATCCGCAGCTACTGATCCAGAGAGAGAGAGTAGTAGAAGAGAGAGAGAGAGAGAGTAGAGGAGCTGGAGGAGAGAGAGAGAGAGAAGAGAGAGAGAGTAGCAGAGAGAGAGTTAGAGTAGAGATTGAGGGGGGGAAGTAGTAGAGTAGTAGAGAGGAGAGAGATGAGTAGAGAGAGAGAGTTAGAGAGAGAAGATGTGGGAGAGAGAGCAGGAGGAGAGAGAGAGAGAGAGAGAGGAGAGACTTGAAAACTAAACTTGAACTTTGATTTTTCAAGGATAGAGATTTTATGGCCTTAGCGCTAGTCTTCCAATCTGTCCTTGGTACAGTATTGCGATCATAGAATTAGGCAAACATGGCTTAAGAGGTTCATGTATTACATTCATACAGATTTGTTATCGATAAAGGTTTTAGCACCTTTGTAGGCATTATACGAAAAACATAGAATACTAAACCATGGATAGGCATAAAAGTACAGCATACAATAATTGAACATTAAAGGTAGCAAAGCAGGTATTATGATAAAATGAACAGATTGTATATACAGGAATTTATAGGAGAGCTTTATTAGACGCACAGGTTATAATTGTTAATTTCAGCTTTTGGCGGGGCATACTGCTGTAACGCATAGAACATCGCACACATGCCGGGCTATAACGCTGCATCTGTGTCGCGCGGCACACGCTTAAGATATACAGCAGCATACGCAGGCTAGTATTATATTTTGAATCACGTTATAATAAGAACTTACATTTTAGAACAGGTCAAACTAATAGGGCAGTCTTTATAGGGGTATGGAAACGGCGTAGCTAATTTAGAAATAAAGTGAGGCACAATTTAACATTGATTTTAGGCACACTTGTTGGAGAATAGTTAACAACAGGAGTGATGTGAATTACATGACATCGTAATTAGCAATATCCGTATCGGGATATATGAAGGAATAAAAAATGAAGAATTAAAAGATCATGGAGAGTGTCGATAGTAGTGTTTCTATCTCGGAGAGATGAGTAGGAGTAGTAGTTAGAGAGAAGAGAGGAGGAGAGAGAGGCAGAACGAGAGATAGAGTTATGAGAAGATGAAGAGAGAGAGAGGAGAGAGCTAGAGAGAGAGAGCAGTAGAGAGAGACAGTAGATTAGAGCATGACAGTTAGAGACGAGAGACAGAGAGAGGAGAGACAAGGACCGTTTCAGAGAGTAGAGAGAGAGTAATAGTAGGATGAGAGAGATTTTTAGTAAGAGAAGTGGTAGGGAGAGAGAGACTAGATGAGGAGAGGGTTATGAGATAGACAGAGAGAGGGTGAGACGAGAGAGTAGAGAGGAGACAGAGAGTATGAGGGGAATGAGAGAGGAGTTAGTAGAGTGAGAGAGAACGAGATGAAGAGACCTGTGCAGTAGTAGGAGGCAAGCGAAAGGTTAGGGAGAGAGCCCTGGGTCTACTTGAGATATATAAGAGGTCGACAGTAGAAGCAGAGTTATTGCAAAAAAATGGAAGTAATTTCACGGTGGAGGTTCATGACTCGCACATCGTCACAATCCGCATCGCATTGACAGGGGCGAAAATCGTATGTGCAGTTTTTAGGCAGGAGGGGGCAGGCCCTTGAAGTTGCGTTCGGATCATTGGGGGTCATAAGCACGTAATTCGATAAATGGACCTGAGTAATGTTTTATTGGTGTACCTCTTATGCAGGTAATTGTGTTCTACTCTCTAAAAGTAGGGGCTTAGGGTCTGAGAGGTTTCTCTTGTTCCTTCATACTTGTTCGCTTCCTGTGGACAATTAAAAACCCAACGACCGACTATGCACCATCCGTCAGTATGTATTTGGAGATGACTCTCTGAAACTAACTCTCTCTCTAGTCTCAACTCTCTCTCTCTTCTTCCCTCTTCTCTTTCATTCTCTCTCATCTGCGTCCTCTCTCTCTCTCTCCATCTAGACGTCTCTCTCTCTCTCGTCTGCGTTCCTCTCATCGTCTCCTGCAATCTCGTTCGTCGGGATCAATCTCTCTCTCTTTCATGCTCTCTCTTCCGAAACTGCTCTCTGCTCTCGTGGCACCGATATTTCGTTCTTCTCTTTCTTCGTCGTTTCAACTCTCCTCTCTCAGCATCTGTCCTGAACTCTCTGCTCTCTCAAGGGACGAATTGGAAGAATAGGGTTTGGCCTTTGCCTTTAAAATCCTATATAATTCCTGGAAATAAAGTTTAAGTTTGAAGTTTTCAAGTTTTCTCTCTCTCGCTTCGGTCCATCATTCTCGTTCTGTTCTCTCTCTCTCTCTCTCAATTCAGTCATGTCTGCGGCGTCTTTCTTCTCTCCTAGAAGTCAAGGATCTCTCTCTCTCATGTCTCACTCTCCAATCTCTCATCTCCCTCTCAGAAGTTCATCTTCCTAATGCTCTGCTCTCTCTCTCTCTCTCTCTCTCGGTGCTTCTCTCATCATTCAGTAAAAAAAAAGTGCGAAGGACAGGATTGGAAGTAATAGGGTTTGGGCCTAAAATCTGTATATCGCTACTTGGTGGGAAAATAAAAGTTTAAAATGTTTTTTTTCAAGCTAGAGTTTTCAAGTTTCATGCTCTCATTCTCGGTCTCTCTCTCTCTGCATCTCTCTCTCATCTCTTTCTCATCTCTCTCCTCAACCTCTCTCTACCTCTATCATCTCTCGGTCTCTCTCTCTCTCCTTCTATCTCTTTCACCTCTGTCATCTGCAATCGTTCTCTCACTCATCTCGCGTCAATCTCGTCTGGCTTCTCTCGTCTATCGAGCTTATTGTCTCCCATTTCGGTCTGTGCTCTCACTCTGTCTCTCTCTTCCTCTGATGATAGTTTTTGATTTCTCGTCTATTTTCATTGGTTAAGTGATTATTACGGCCGAGCCTATTGGAATGTCTTATGTTATGAGGATAACAATACTATGGTGGGGAAGTGGAATTAGCATCAATGTGGTTTAATGTTGGTCTGGCTATGTAATCGTATTTTGGATGATGTGGGCATGTGTGTGTGTGTGTGTGTGTGTGTGTTGTGTGTGTGTGTGTGTGTGTGTGTGTGTGTGTGTGTGTGTGTGTGTGTGTGTGTGTGTGTGTGTGTGTGTGTGTGTGTGTGTGTGTGTGTTGTGTGTGTCATGTATGTGTGTGCATTTTTCTCGTGGGCGATGTTTCTTATTATTTCTTTATGGTCTGTTTTTTAGTAGTAGTTTTTATATTGTTATTGTTTGCTTAAATCCGCTTAATGTTGTTTGTTTGCTTGCTCTGTCTGAGGACCCGTGTGAATGATAAAAAGCCATATTTTGTGCTTTATTTGTTATCTTCACAGAACATTCGAGTTTCATTCGAGTTTCCCGTCAAGCTCCCTCTTTCTACTTTCTCTTCGTGCGAGTCACTCTCTGAGCTCTTACTCTCTCAGGGTAAACTTCTCTTCTAATATCTTTTCTCGACGTCTTCTCTCATCGTCGTATCTCTCGCTTATTTTCACTCTCATTCCTCCAAATCTGTTCAGCACTTAGCTCAGTAGTCTCTCAATCAATCCTTCATCTCGATTCTTCGTGGATCTCTTCGTCTCAAACTATCATCCATCATCTCTCCATCATAGATATCATGACTCTCTCTCGCTCATCTCTCACACTCATCTGCATGGCGCGTGTTGTGTGTTTGGTGTTCGCGGGCGCGTGTCGCGTGTGTGTGTGTATGTGCGTGTGTCGTGCGTTGCGTGCGTAGTGCGTGTGTGTGTGCGTGTCTGTGTGTGTGTTGTGTGCGTGTGCGTGCGTGCGTGCGTGGGGCTTGCGGACGCTCGTGTGTTGTGTGTGTGTGCTGTGTGTGTGTGTGTGTGTTGTGTTTATGTGTGTGAGTGTGTTGTGTGTGTGTGTCTTTGCTACTGCTTCATTCATTATTTTTGTGTATATTATGCCTCATTTCTATTGTGATAGAGTGCTGTGTTTAGACCATTATTTATTAGTTATCATCAGTTGCGTCCTTAATTTTGTTGATTCTATTTGTTTGTTTCCTTTCTTCTGCTTAAGCTAGAGCCAGCGCTAAGTATTAATAAATGGCTACTCTATGTTCAGTACTTTTTAACTGGGGGCTGTTGTAATAATAAGGTTGCATATCTATGTCTACATTCTCTCATCTCTTCCTCTCTCTTTCCGTCGTTCACTCTCCGTATCTCCGGTGCTTTTCAGGAGATTGAGCGCCTGCTTCTATTCTCTCTCCTCTAATGTCTCTCTCGTCGTCTCTGTCGGGTTGCTCTCGTCCTCTGTGTCTTCTCTATATAGTTCAGGTTCCCTCTTTCGTCATTTGTCGGTCTCGATCCGTCGTTCTGCGTGCCTGTTGTCTCGTACCTCTCCTCTTGTGTCTGTTTCTTCGTTTCAGTATCTCTCTCGATCATACCTCCTTCCCGTCTCTCATCTCTCTCTTGCTCTCTCTCATGTATCTTTTTCTTGGCGTTTTTGTGTCATACATTTATGATATTACTTTACTGTTATCTGAATGTTGTTTATTCATGATATTTTGTTGTTGTTGTCATTTTCTCGATGGGTGATGGGCAAAGCTGTAATAAGAAGGGCTTGGTCTTATGTCTTACGGCATGCATCTAACAAAGTATTCGTTCGTTAGTTCTCTCGGCTCTCTTCTCCACCAAGAAGAAAAATAAATCTCTCTCCTTCCCTCTCCCTCTCCTCATCATAGTCTTTCCTTCTCCGGGTCGATCTCTCTCATTGCATCGGTCTTCGTCACTCTTCATTCAAAAATTTCTAGCTGAGTGCATCTCACCGGGTCCGTCGTCTGGAGAGATCATCGACTCCTCTATATCATCATCGCCTCTCTCTGTCTCTTTCTCTCAATTCTTACGTATCCTCATTTGTGTCTCTGGACCTGCAGCTGTCATGAATCTGCTGTCTCCCAGTCTCGTTCAATTGTCGCTTCGTAATCTCTTTCAGGGCATCTGGCACTTCTCTGCCATCGTTCTCTCTCAATGCTCGTCTCTCTCTGACGTTCTGATCGGTGGGTCAAGTAAGGCAGTAATAGTTAAATTAGGAGTGGTAATGGTAGGCAGGAGATTTAAGTAAGATTGTAGTTGACTAGAGGGTTTTTCATTTACTTATTCGGTGCGGTTGTTTGTTTATTCGGTTGGTTAGTTTTTCAGTTTTGTTTTAATTTGTAATTGTTGATTGTTGATGCTTGCTGCTAGACGGCATATCGTCAGCATATACTTCACTGTAATGATGCGCTTTGTGGTGTTCATGTATGTGCCGCTGTTCCATTGCTGTCTGCAATGTTGCATTATATGAAAGTATTAGTTATGTATTGCATGGCTTAGGAAGCCCAAGGACAATCGCAATTTGAAGACTAGGACGGATTGGAGAGGGAAAGGTGCAGGAGGTGCGGGTGGTATGAGGTGTTTCGCGTGGTAGGGGGGGGGAATGGTTGGCATGCCTTAAGGAACGCTTAAGGACAGTAATTGAAGACTTTAGGCCCAGCTAAATTCTTATCCTTGTAAAATAAAGTTCTGAGGCTCTCTCTCTCATCTCTCGCTAGTCTTCGTGTCAGGGAGTTCCTCATCCCTTCACCGTGATTCTAATCGGGCTCTCCAAAGGCAGTCATCTCACGGGTCTATCGAGTTCTGCTCTCTCGTCTCTCATCGGCTCGATGCATTTCGGGATCCCGTATCTTCAATCGTCGGTCCGTCTCTCTCTCGTTCGTCTCATCTCTCTCGTCTACCTCTAATCCCCCCCCCCTCTTCTCGCATCTCTCTCTCTCGGTATCTGTACTCGTCTCAATCTCCAGTCTCGTACGTCATAGCTCTCTCTCTCTCGTATCTTCCTCCATCGTCTCTGTCTGTCAGTCTGCTACTCTGTACACTGTTTCTTGAGCATAGCTCAAATGTCTCATTACAACATTCACTACACAAAATATAAACTATAGGGGTCATAAACGCGGTCGATGCGTAGTCATTGGCAGATAGCTGGGCTGGCTATGTAGGATGCAAACATGTCTGTCAAGTTTGATTTCGATTTTCCTAAATAGAGATCATTTTTGACTTGACTTGACTGAGCCTTGACTTGCACTACAACGTACGCTTAAACTGAAACCACTCACGCGATTCACTAACCAGCACAAGTAGGGGGAACGCACGCACAGTCACACAGCGAGACACACCACACAACAGCCAACAGAACATTCCCATCCAGTCACACACTACACAAGGTAAGAAACAACACCCACACATCACACCTGACGACACACACTATCGCACACGACACAGTAAACGTACCAGCTATCTACACGCTCGCGCCGCAACACCAGAAAAGGGGGCTGCTGCCCGAGTTTACACACACACTACACACGACTAGCTTTATACCAACACGCTACACGATCACAACACTACCTACGCACGTACTAATAGGAATCGTACCGGATGCCAGGCGCTCGCGCCCCGCATCGCGCAGCTACAACAACACAGCATCACGCCTAACGCATGCTCATCCTTCATCTAAGGTCTGCACACGCATCGCTGAATTGGCCCACTGTATAATGTACGCACGGTCACGCATTATGCCAGCGGCCTCGCACTGAATATGGGCACGCTACACGCAGGCGGCACTAGGGATACGAAAGAGTACGAGTCACTACAGGCATTCTAGGATATCATGACGCACACACAACACACACAACGCACACACAGCACACTTTACACACACAACACTCACGCGCGCGCGCACAACACACACATCCATCAGATTAAATGGTTAAGGGGACAAAAAAACTGTAATCATGACAGATTCATTAATATGTAGTCATAAGTTTTCATTGGTTTGATAGTGCTTATATATGTTTGAGTTTTTCCAATTGGCATTCTTATCTAGCTCTGATCTCTGTCAGGTGCGAACCAGTATCTTGTCATTTCAGCGAAATATCTCTTGATTGCTGTCTCAGGGGCACAACACACTTACATCAAGCACGCCGCCATAATCTGTATGTGTTGGAGGCTTTGCCACTATATACGCGTTAAAAAATCTAAACAACAATGATCTATGTTAATCATACATAATCACCAACTTAGTATTTGTTTTTTTTTCACGTGATAAATTTTCTTATAAAGAAAACAAACACTTGAAAAAGCTGTGATTGATTACTGCACACACACACTAGCGCGCGGCGGCGCTGCACTGACAGCTCACTAATCACACACACACAAGCACACACAACACACACACACACACTACACCACACCCACTTAGACAACCCACACGCGCACCGATACGCACACACACAGATACACCTTCACTCACAGGCAGCTGACACACAGCACACAGACGTTCGCGCGCAGGGAGGCGCATAGCGCTTATAGTAGTTCGATGGAAGTAAGATAGCATAATAAGGTATACTAGCTTGTTCAATGAGTAAAAGCTAAAAACTAGGTGTTCCTATACGTGAAAGCAGGTAGCTGAACTCTGTTGACTGGTGCTTTGGTGGGCACGTTGACGAGGAGCTCCAACTTCCAGAGCGTAGCAGGAACTGCTATCTAGACACGGCATGTTGGCGCATATTTAATTAAACTATGAGAATCATAAGGAACATGAAGGACCGTATCTAACAAAGGTTCAAGGTGATGTGTTGTCTGAGTTTTTAAAATTGATTTTTGTCTCTGCGATGTAGGTGGCATCGAAGAATCGCATGGCAGGGTAGTAGAGGTGGCGAGAGTGGTTAAGACGTTCGCCTGCCAATCTGTAGATGCTTTGTGCGGGGCGTAGCAGATGAGTGAGCTCGGGTTCGAATCCCGGCCTCCTCGCCTCTTTCTTTCTAGTTGTGACTACGGAAAAATTGAACTGACGTACGGATTCTCTTGCGGATGGGGACTTAATGGCTAGTCTGACTCGCCGTGCGCTTGCCAGCACGTAAAGATCGCCAGGCCACGGCATAGGTTGAAAAGTCTGGTATAAGTAGGGGCATGGGAATAAGCCGCCCCGCTGTCCTGGTATGGCTCTAACATCGATAGCTAGGTTTTCCTAAGTGTGTCCACAGCCACCCTGCCAGTCCTCGACACCGCTGTGGGCCCCTGCCCCCGCGCAACGCCGCTCTCGCTCGAGGTCCTAAGAAAAGCAAAGGTAGGGGGGTTTAATTTTCTAGTAAACCAAGAACATAAGTGAGTGGTTCGGCTATCGCTTGAAAAGGCCTGTCTTTTCTGTGATCTCGACGTGTTTCTTGTCACAAGCTCGATCTATCCATGTCAGGGTATCATCCCACCTTATACGGTAACCTTTTCAGTCAACGTGCGCCAAAGTCGAAAGGTAGTCGCTTTTAGTAGCAGGGAGCCCGACCGTGATTATAACGAATCACTATGTCAGCTTGAATAGGTGCATTTCAAATTGGGGTCTAATTTATGCCAAAGGAACCCTATTGTTCTTATTTTTTGGGAAGTAAGGATAAAATGGTACTGTGGCCATTATTTTAGGATATAAGAAGAGGTCAGGCAATAATAAAGATAATCGCGGGTGCTATTAATTGCATGAGTAATTAGTTTTGTTGTGTTAAACTTAATTATGGTTCTATTTTGTTGTGCTGAAATATGGCTGGCGTTGAAAATAGGGTTATATGACGCGTCCTTTGAGATCGAAGCACTACCATGGACTCTATGCTCTTGGTCTGTCCGTGTAGGACGGATCTGTATCGTGATTGCTCTAACGTTTCCATTCTTGCAAAACAGTATATTGTGGGGCAGTTAATCAGGCGTTTGAAGTTTCTTCTTTTTTTTTTGCTACTCTCTAGGTC
>CM065680.1:10183812-10201434 GCA_017654935.2 Phymorhynchus buccinoides | reverse complement strand
TTGAGGGAGCCTTTGAAGCCGTCACAGAAATGTCTCAAATGGAGGAGTAAGTTTTTTTTAATGTGTTTTTTAATTTAATTTGTTTATCATTTACTTTGCGAAATTACTTATGGCGTTATGGATTCATAAATATTGAATGTGATGTGTAGATGTGTGAATCCCCCCCCCCCCCCCCCCTTCATCACATAATTGTCCGTCACCATCAGGAGATGGACTTTATGATGAGCAGAGTCTGTAACTTTTTTTGTTTTGTTTGTTTTTCTGTCTGTCCCAAGGATATCTCCCGAACCGCTTGACAGAATCACTTCAAATTTTGTGTGACTGTGGTGTGTCACCAAGAGAGGAAGGCATCCGAGCATAAATTATTGCTGTTGTGATCTTGTCATCTATGGATTCACTAATTGATCTTGTTTTTGTCTACATTGTGACTCGACGCTTGTAAAGTTGCATTGTATCATGTATGTACTGTAGTAGTTATATAACACACACGCATGCACACACGCATGCACACACGCATGCATACACACTCGCATATGCGCACGCACACACACACCCCACTCAACACCCCACACAGAGTCGCACATCCTTTTTTTTATCTCCGTGGGGGTACCGGGGGGGTCTTCTGTACAAATAGTTCCCCCACCTTCTGGAAGTTCTGTGCTTGTAACTTCCTCTAATCTGTCTCTCTCTTTGACTCTGCCTTTTCCCTTGCTTTGTGTCATCTACTATCTTTCTGACTTTTGGCCCATTCTCCTGCCTTTTCCCCAAAAAAATCTTCCATATAGTTTTCTTCTTTCAGCTCCTCCGAAATTGGAATGTGTCAGCTGAATGCAGCGAGGAGACCAGTGAAAACTGAAAAACGGACACATTGTGGCCTTATGGCCCGGGAACGCAGCAGAAGAAGAAAAAGAATCTTCAAGGGGAATAATTATGTTACACAATTGGAATATGAACAATCAATTATTTCCCTTTGTACATCTCTCTCTCTCTCTCTCTCTCTCTCTCTCTCTCTCTCTCTCTCTCTCTCTCTCTCTCTCTCTCTCTCTCTCTCTCTCTCTCTCTCTCTCTCTCTCTCTCTCTCTTCTCTCTCACTCTCTCTCTCTCTCTCTCTCTCTCTCTTTCTCACTCTCTCTCTCTCTCTCACTCTCTCTCTCTCTCTCTCTCTCTCTCTCTCTCTTTCTCACACTCTCTCTCTCTCTCTCTCTCTCTCTCTCTCTCTCTCTCTCTCTCTCTCTCTTCTCTCACTCTCACTCTCTCTCTCTCCCCCACCTCTCTCTGTTATTTGCACACAGTAGAGTTCTTTCAGTTATTATTAATTTTCTTTTGCAGTGTTGAGGTCTTCATTTGTACAAGTCCATTGACACAATACACACACTGTGTCTTTGAAAAGGTAAGTAATATGGTCCCAGGCTCTTTACTCAAATCCTTTTTAACCAGACGTTCAATGCTGCTCATGGTCATCTCCAAATATGAAAAGTGATTCGCGTGACAATGTCAGTTTTCAGCAAAAGTTTAGAATTTGTATCTTTTAGCCTTTCAATCTGAAATTAAACTGACTCTAACCCTATCCCTAACCCTAACCCAAACTTTAAACCGTTAAATACACACAAAAATAAAACTTGACTAAAAATTGAGTGTTCCATGTGCAGTGTTGAACGCCTAGTGGCTTTTTATTATTGGTCAACTTTAGCCTGTAGTAGGGGCCAACAGTAACATGAGTTCTGTACAATAGATGATTTTCTACAGTAACGGAAAATCATGGTACAGTTTAATCTCTTGTGGAAGACTATGACTCTCGATCCCTTTGGCCGTGAGAGTGGGGATGTACCCTGGGCAAGGCATTTCCACTATCTATAAACAAATTCTTGCCCAGCCCGCCGGAATAGCATCTGCCTCTTCTGCTATCGGGCAGTCCTGGTCGGAAGCAACTGATTGGCATACAATATAGTCCCAGCATAATTCTTTTTAAAATTACTGACCCTCCCCCCCTTTAGTTTTCTTTGGGGGGTGGGGGTATATATTTGTCTTGTGTGCCTTTCTGTCACAATCATCAATATATATTCAGCATGCATTCACTAGTCATCGAGCGATACTGCAGTTCGAACACGATGGCCAAAATAAAGCAATGAGATCTTACAAAATGTCTATAAATTTGTAATAATTACATTCTAAAAGTAATTTTGGTTAAAAATTGACGTGCTGAAAGAAACAAAGAAATCAACAATATCTGAACTTCCCGTGGGGATACCTGGGGGTCTTTTGTAAAAATAGTTCCCCCACCTTCTGGAAGTTATGTGCTTGTAACTTCCTCTAATCTGCCACTCTCTTTGACTCTGCCTTTTCCCTTTGCTTTCTATCATCTACTATCTTTCTGACTTATTGGCCCATTCTCCTGCCTTTAAAAAAAAAAATCTTCCAAATAATTTTTCTTTTTTGAGCTCCTCCGAAATCAGATTGTGTCGGCTGTACGCAGCGGGGAGACCAGTGAAAACTGAAAACCGGACACATATGTACCTTATCCATTTTGGCCATATGGCCCGGGAACACAGAAGAAGAAGAACAATTATATCTGAAAACTAAAAAAACAAAAACCTTACTATTGCAGTGGATTTCCCTTTAAAAAAATCTTTGTGAAATCTATGTTCTATGACAAATGAATCTTTATCTTTTCCCCTGTTAACAAATTCCTTGTTCAGCTATATTTTTGCCAAGTACTGTAGGGTAGTTTTTGTGTGACACTGTGCAGTTCAAATGGGTGGAGGACCACTTGGGATCCGAATGGATCAACAGGGTGATCATGAGCAAAGACAAGACCATGGTGCATGGAGACCTTCTGATTGACGACAGACCTAGGATACCTGGTGAGACGATGATGATGATAATGATGATGATGATGATGGTGATGAATGGATCAACAGGGTGATCATGAGCAAAGACAAGACCATGGTGCATGGAGACCTTCTGATTGACGACAGACCTAGGATACCTGGTGAGACGATGATGATGATGATGATGATGATGATGATGATGATGATGATGATGGTGATGAATGGATCAACAGGGTGATCATGAGCAAAGATAAGACCATGGTGCATGGAGACCTCTTGATTGACGACAGACCTAGGATACCTGGTGAGATGATGACGATGATGGTGATGATGATGATGATGATGATGATGATGATGATGATGATGATGATGATGATGATGATGATGATGATGATGATGATGATGATGATGGTGATGATGATGGTGACCTGATGATGATGGTGATGATGATGATGGTGATGATGATGATGATGATGGTGATGATGATGATGATGATGATGATGATGATGATGATGATGATGATGATGGTGATGATGATGATGATGATGATGATGATGATGATAATGATGATGACGATGATGGTGATGATGATGATGATGATGATGGTGATGAATGGATCAACAGGGTGATCATGAGCAAAGACAAGACCATGGTGCATGGAGACCTCTTGATTGACGACAGACCTAGGATACCTGGTGAGATGATGATGATGATGATGATGATGATGATGATGATGGTGATGAATGAATCAACAGGGTGATCATGAGCAAAGACAAGACCATGGTGCATGGAGACCTCTTGATTGACGACAGACCTAGGATACCTGGTGAGATGATGACGATGATGGTGATGATGGTGATGATGATGATGATGATGATGATGGTGATGATGATGATGATGATGATGATGATGGTGATGATGATGATGATGATGATGATGGTGGTGATGATGGTGGTGATGATGATGATGGTGATGATGATGATGGTGATGATGATGGTGATGACGATGATGGTGATGATGATGATGATGGTGATGACAATGATGATGATGATGAGCAAAGACAAAACCATGGTGCATGGAGACCTCCTGATGATGACGATGATGATGATGATGATGGTGATGATGATGATGATGATGATGATGATGATGATGATGATGATGATGATGATGATGATGATGATGATGATGATGATGATGATGATGATGATGATGATAGTGATGATGATGATGATAATGATTGTTATGGTGATGGTGACTAACCAACAGAGTGATCATGAACAAAGACAAACCATTGTACACGGTGACCTTCTGATTGACGACACACCAAATGATGATGATGATGATGGTGATGATGATGATGATGATGATGATGATTGCAATACAATATAATTCAATTCAATTTAACACAATACAATACTTCTTCTTCTGCATTCCCAGGCCGTATGACCATAATGGGTAAGGTACGTATGTGTCCAGTTTTCAGTTTTCACTGGTCTCCCCGCTGCATACAGCCGACACATTCCGATTTTGGAGGAGCTCAAGGGAGAAAAATTATTTGGAAGATTTATTTTGGAAAAAAGGCAGGAGAATGGGCCAATAAGTCAGAAAGATAGTAGATGATAGAAAGCAAAGGGAAAAGGCACAGTCAAAGAGAGTGGCAGATTAGAGGAAGTTACAAGCACAGAACTTCCAGAAGGTGGGGGGAACTATTTTTTTTACGAAAGACCCCCCGGTATGCCAACAGGGAGAAATCCAATACAATATTGTACATGTACAGGAGTTCAGGACCCCCCATCATGGAAGCAGGTGCTGTTCACCACGCCCTACAACCTGAACTCTGACCTGAAAGGAAGAACTCGCCTCAACAACTGGACCGACGGACAGTGGAGACACATCATGGAAGACTTTAAGAAAAGAATTTGAGAGTGTGGAAGACTTTTAGAAAATAATTTGAGTGTGGAAGACTTTAGGAAAAGAGTATGACTTTTTTTTTATGAGGGTGTGGAATACTTTAAGAAAAGAATTTGAGAGTGTGGAAGATTTTAACCAAATAATTTGAATAGTGTGGAAGACTTTTAGAAAAGAATTTGAGAGCATGGAAGACTTTAAGAAAATAATTTGACTTTTTTATGAGGGTGTGGAAGATTTTAACCAAAGAATATGAGGATGTGGAAGACTTTAAGAATATGATTTTTTATGAGCGTGTGGAAGATTTTAGCAAAAGAATATGAGGATGTGGAAGACTTTAAGAAAAGATTATCAGGGCGTGGAAGACTTTAAGAACAGAATTTAACTTTTTATGAGGGTGTGGAAGACTTTAAGAAAATAATTTTTGACGGTGTGGTAGATTTGAAGAAAAGAATACGAGGGTGTGAAAGACTTTAAGAAAAGAATATGAGAAATTGTTTATACTTTTGATGTATTGCAGTGTGAAAGAATATTTCAAAGATTTGAGGAAGTGGATGTGGTTGTTGCATAATTATGAAAGTAAAAATATCGAACAATATGGGAAATATTTGTACTAGCATTAATCTGACAGAATGTTGGTTAAAAGGATGGCTCTGGGTTTGAGGTATTGCATTAGACTCGCAAGCCTCAGTTTCTGGGTTCGAAAATCGGCAGCAGCAATTTTTATTCTGCTTGCTGGAGAGCGGGTCGCAGCCAGAGACGTGCCACCCATTTTGTTTTATTTGCATGCGATTTTTGTGTTACTGATGAGGAAGGAAAGGGGGTGGTGGTGGTAAATTTTGACCAAATGACAACTTTTTCATTGCCACTGGGTTTAGCTAGTGCTAAGTGCATGGGCACACTGGACCTCGGTTTATCATCTCATCTGAAAGACTCCATGTTCAGACCGTAAGGCCTAGTGCAGAATGAGAGGAAAAATCCCCTGGTCCCAGGTTCGAACTCGGGTTTATTGTATATGAGGCGAACGCCTAAATTGGTCAAAATATGCACAGTGCCTGCTTCAATAAGAACTGCTTCATTTTACCCATTCAGTTATCTCCCTATCACTCTCTCTTTGAACACCCCCCCCCCCCCCATCTAAATTTTGTTCAATAATATTAGATCTTTGGCTAAACTGACATGGTAGGCATTATTCTTAGGATACTGGGAACAATTTCGCCAATGCCCATTGTGATCTGTCTTATAGCTTAAGCTCTAGAGCTTGGAATATAAAGGCTGTCACATTCAGAGAGACAGAGATGGACAGATTCTTGTTTCGGGTACCACACACTTACAAAACCAGGAGTTCTGTATTGCAGCTGGAAAAAGTGTGGATGAATCAATTGCTTCAATATTTGATATATTTTTGTGTGTGTTACATAATAAAATGCTCTTAGTTTTATGTTTCTAGCATTACATTGTATGAACGACAATTCAAGTGTGCTCAGACTGTTTTTTTATGTTTAAAAAAAAAATCAACACAACATGTATGCCAGTCAGTCGTTTCCGACTATGACTACCAGACAGCAGAGAGGACAAATGCTATTCTGGCGGGCTGGGCTAGAATTTGTTTATAGTGGAGATGCCTTGCCCAGGGTACATCCCCACTATCTCGGCCAAAGGAATTTGAGGACAAGCAGGTGTTGGGGAAGGTCCCCAAAGGCCAACCCATCCCTTTGGCTGCAACACCAGAGCCGGTGCAAGGGTCCCCTCATTTGAGAGTCATAGTCTTTAACAAGAGACTAATCTGTACTATGATTTTCAATTACTGTATAAAACCATCTGTTCTACAGCTCTCAAGTTACTGTTGGCCCCTACTACAGGCTAATGTCACTTAATGATAAAAGCCATTCAAGCAGAGACATTGAGATACAGTTGTTTCAGTGCTATGTATTTGCAAGATTTTATCATGGGCAATGCAAGCTCGTTTACTGTCCTGTTGTCTTTGGTTACTTTTCTCGCCATTTGACAGTGGAATGTTTAGGTATTATAGTCACAAAGATGGCTCTGTGAAATTCGGGTTGCTCCCACCTGAGATCGCGTCGCAGCCAGAGGCGCGCCATCCATTTTTGGGTGGTTTTTTTTGCATGCAATTTTTGTGTGACTGATGAGGAAGGAAGGGGTGGGGGGGGAATTTTGACCAAATGACAACTTTTTGGTTGCCACTGGGTTTAGCGTGTGCTAAGTGCATGGGCACATGGGACCTCGGTTTATCGTCTCATCCGAAAGACTCCACATTCAGACCGTAAGGCCTAGTACAAAGTGAGAGGAAAAATCCCCTGTAGCCAGGTTCGAACTCGGGTTTACTTGACACGAGGCGAACGCGCTACCACTGTGCCACTCTTATGGTATGTTACTGTGTACATAAAAAAACCCCACATCACTTGAGCCATTTGGTGTGTGTGTCTGTGTGCGTTTTTGAGGGAGAGGGGGGGGAGGGGGTCCTGGCCCGGAGGCGATGTAATGTCTAATCATGAACGAAACAAAAAGGTCAAAACCCAACTGAAGGCAACAAGTATATCTATAAAAAGAAAGAACAAAAAAAAAGAAAAAAAAAAGAAAGAACAACCCCTCTCTGGTCTTTCATTTCCGAACTCTCAGACCAATTTGAGAAACGGACATCCGCAGTCAACCCCCCTCTCTGCGACGCCCCCCCCCCCCCCCCCCCGACCTCTCCATTTCCCACAGCACCCCACCCCTTCTCCTCCTTCTTGTCCTGCGCCTCCCCCCAAAAAAATCAACCCTTACCCCCCCCGTGTCTTTTCACCCTGTTATTTACTTCCCGTACAACTGTTCTTTCGGAGAGAGGTGGCAGAGTGGTTACGACGTTCGCCTGTCAAAAGTAATGCGTGACTGCAGCGTGAGTGACCCCGGGTTCGAAACCCGGTCTCTCCCTTTCTTTCTAGTTTGACAGGAAAATCGGACTGAACGTCGAGTCCTTCGGGTGGGGACTTAAAGCTAGTCTGACCCGGTGCGCTTTACGCACGTAAAAAATTCTCACGGCTGTTGAAAGTCGGTAAGAGCAGGGAGAAATCCCGCTGCCTGGTATGGCCAAATTGATAGCTAGGTTTTCCAAGTGTGCCCATACCCCCTCCTCACCCTGTGCCTCCTCCCCCAAAAAAAAACACCCAACCACAACAATTTGCGGCGACGCGCTCTCCGTGGGAGAGCAGCCCGAATTTCACAGAGATGAGTCTCTGTGACTAGAATATAGGTGAAGACGGGTTAAAAAGCCCATGGGCAGGTAAGAAGCCCATGCCAATTATCTCATGAAATAAAGCAGTCAAATTTGCCCATGAGACGAATGCTAATCATTAACACTCGTCTCATGGGCAAAATGTAACTGAAATTTGCTTCATGAGATAATTGGCATGGGCTTCTTACCCGCCCATGGGCTTTTTACCCCGTCTTCCCCTACCAAATACCATGTTGTCCTTTCCCATGTCCGCGTGTTTTTATGTCCATGTCTATAAATAACGTGTCCCTGTCTTTTGTCCCCACCTTGCATCTTTCCGTCACTATGTCTGTCTAACCCTAACTCTAACCTTAACCAGAGGGGACACGTAGAGAACGGGGGCACATTGATATGTCCTCTTTTGTCCCCACCTTACATCTTTCCGTCACTATGTCTGTCTAACCCTAACTCTAACCTTAACCAGAGGGGACACGTAGAGAACGGGGGCACATTGATATGTCCTCTTTTGTCCCCACCTTACATCTTTCCGTCACTATGTCTGTCTAACCCTAACTCTAACCTTAACCAGAGGGGACACGTAGAGAACGGGGGCACATTGATATGTCCTCTTTTGTCCCCACCTTGCATCTTTCCGTCACTATGTCTGTCTAACCCTAACTCTAACCTTAACCAGAGGGGACACGTAGAGAACGGGGGCACATTGATATGTCCTCTTTTGTCCCCACCTTGCATCTTTCCGTCACTATGTCTGTCTAACCCTAACTCTAACCTTAACCAGAGGGGACACGTAGAGAACGGGGGCACATTGATATGTCCTCTTTTGTCCCCACCTTCCATCTTTCCGTCACTGTCTGTCTAACCCTAATTCTAGCCTTACCCTGAGGGGACACGTAGAGAACGGGGGCACATTGATATGTCCTCTTTTGTCCCAACCTTGCATCTTTCCGTCACTATGTCTGTCTAACCCTAACTCTAACCTTAACCAGAGGGGACACGTAGAGAACGGGGGCACATTGATATGTCCTCTTTTGTCCCCACCTTGCATCTTTCCGTCACTATGTCTGTCTAACCCTAACTCTAACCTTAACCAGAGGGGACACGTAGAGAACGGGGGCACATTGATATGTCCTCTTTTGTCCCCACCTTACATCTTTCCGTCACTATGTCTGTCTAACCCTAACTCTAGCCTTAACCAGAGGGGACACGTAGAGAACGGGGGCACATTGATATGTCCTCTTTTGTCCCCACCTTGCATCTTTCCGTCACTATGTCTGTCTAACCCTAACTCTAACCTTAACCAGAGGGGACACGTAGAGAACGGGGGCACATTGATATGTCCTCTTTTGTCCCCATCTTCCATCTTTCCGTCACTATGTCTGTCTAACCCTAACTCTAACCTTACCCTGAGGGGACACGTAGAGAACGGGGGCACATTGATATGTCCTCTTTTGTCCCCATCTTCCATCTTTCCGTCACTATGTCTGTCTAACCCTAATTCTAACCTTACCCTGAGGGGACACGTAGAGAACGGGGGCACATTGATATGTCCTCTTTTGTCCCCAGCTTACATCTTTCCGTCACTATGTCTGTCTAACCCTAATTCTAGCCTTACCCTGAGGGGACACGTAGAGAACGGGGGCACATTGATATGTCCTCTTTTGTCCCCACCTTACATCTGTCCGTCACTATGTCTGTCTAACCCTAATTCTAGCCTTACCCTGAGGGGAAACGTAGAGAACGGGGGCACATTGATATGTCCTCTTTTGTCCCCAGCTTACATCTTTCCGTCACTATGTCTGTCTAACCCTAATTCTAGCCTTACCCTGAGGGGACACGTAGAGAACGGGGGCACATTGATATGTCCTCTTTTGTCCCCAGCTTACATCTTTCCGTCACTATGTCTGTCTAACCCTAATTCTAACCTTAACCAGAGGGGACACGTAGAGAACGGGGGCACATTGATATGTCCTCTTTTGTCCCCAGCTTACATCTTTCGTCACTATGTCTGTCTAACCCTAATTCTAGCCTTACCCTGAGGGGACACGTAGAGAACGGGGGCACATTGATATGTCCTCTTTTGGAAGTAGGGCCGACGTTTGGGAACTATATTTTGGAATAGATTCCCTTTACCTCTCCGTTATGCCAACTCCCTTTCTTCATTTAACCCTTTCGCCGCCAAAGTTGCATTTTAGCACCACTGTGATTTAACACCTATGTCACTAAAAGGCATCAAATTGGGGTCTATTATCCAAAGACCCTAGTGTCTTAGTTTGGGGAAGTAAGGACAGACCTTATTTTATATATGTCACAGAAGAATCCCCAATACTGCAGATGGATTTTGTTCTCTATCTGGGTACATTTAATGGGCATTTTTGGCTGAAATATGGCTGGAGGTGAAAGGTCTTCTCTCAAAACTACTCTTTTCAAATCATAGCCTGCTATATTTCTTTTCAAAGTACTGCGCCCCTTCCATCCGCGTGTGTTTGTGTGCATGCGTGTTGTTTGTGCGTGTGTGGTGCGTATGCGTGTGTGTGTGTGTGTGTGCGTGTGCGTGTGCGTGCGTGCGCGTGTGGTGCGTTCGCGTGTGTGTGTCTGTTTAGTGCGTGCGTGTGTCTGTGTTTAGTGCGTGCGTGTATAATATATTTTTGTTGTTTCTTTATTTATATTGCTTGCTGGTTTATTAATTTATTATTGTAAGCGCTTAGGGCTTTTTTAAGATTAGGCGCTATAAATGCTAATTATTATTATTATATTTTGAATTTTTTTTTAAAAAGGAAGATGAAGAGTGTCCTGCGAAATAATAATAAGATTATCCCGGACGACAGAAAAAAGGGCATGGGATGAATGATGGCGAGTCCCCCCCGTGGGGATACCGGGGGGTCTTTTGTATAAATAGTCCCCCCATCTACTGGAAGTTCTGTGCTTGTAACTTCCTCTAATCTGTCACTCTCTTTGACTCTGCCTTTTCCCTTTGCTTGCTGTCATCTACTATGTTTCTGCCGTACTGGTTCATTCTCCTGCCTTTTTTTTTTATATGGTTCTTCTCACGAAACACTTTCAAAAAGATTTCCTCCTCCAGCCGAAGTCGGACTTGTTGGGGCCTAACTATTTCTTAGTTAGGCGCATAACGACAGTATGACGCATCTGCGCTCATAATTTACAGGAAAAGTGTCTGAGCGATCGAAGAAGAAGAAGAAGAATGAGGGCGAGAAAGTGGGGTAGGGAGGGGGGGGGGGGGATAAGGAAGGGCTGGGAGAGGGAGAGAGAGGGGGGGGGGGGGGGGGGCTTCGGATAGGGTGTGAGAGGGTAGGTAAGGGTGGTTGACGGGGGTGTGAGAAGATGCTATATTAGGCGGGTGGGGGTGGATTGGATGGGTGCTCGCGAAAACAGCTAAAAATAGCAGAGAAACGGGGTAGAAAAACAGATCGATCATTTGGGGGATGCTTCTATTCTTAGTGCCCGAACTTTCTGCTACATTGGTGACTGGCATTTGATGAAAGAAAAATAAAGATAAAATAAAGAACATCGAAGGAAGATGCTTCCTTTTCTTTCTTTCTTTCTGGATTTGCTTCCGAAATAGTTCCTCTAGGTGTGTGTGTGTGTGTGTGTGTGTGTGTGTGTGTGTGTGTGTGTGTGTGTGCGAGTGTGTGTGTGTGCGCGTGTGTGCGTGTGTGCGTGCGTGCGAGCGAGCGTGTGTGTGTGTGTGTGTGTGTGTGTGTGCGTGCGCGCGCGTGTGTGTGTGTGTGCGTGCGTGTGCGTGTGCGCGCGCGCGCGTCACTGTGTGTGTGTGAGTATATATATGTATGTGTGTGTGTGTGTGTGTGTGTGTGTGTGACAGACAAAGAGAGACAGACACACAGACAGACAGACTGAGACAGAGACTTTTGTGTGTGTGTTGTTGTTCTTCACTTTAACGCCCTTCCACTAAAAGTGATTCAGACAAGTGTGTGTGCGTGCGTGCGCGCGCGCGCGTATCTGAGAGAGAGCGGTAGGGGGGGGGGGGAGGGAGGGGGGGGGGGGGGGACACTAGCCCTCTTTTTAGCTCCTGTTAATGCGTTGTTCTTCTATTTGTGGACCCTTCTTTTCCTAGCCCCTTAATCAGATCATGGGATATTTTCAGTCCAGATTGAACTAATTTTTTCCCCCTTTTTTTTCTTCTCTCCCCTTCTTCACCCGTGTATTTATAATTTGTTCTATTTGTTTTCCCATTCCTCGTTTCCTAGCTGTTAGTGTCGAATGTTTGCATAGTTTGTTTGACTTTCCTTTTCGCGGGGAGTAAAAATAGACACACAAGAAACAATCCCAAAACCCAGGCCCGAAATAAAGTTAAACTTTTATTTTCTCGTGTTGTATTTCTGTCTTTCATATTTAGTTTTCGCGCTAAACGTGTCTATTCTTTTCTTGACCGATTAAACGCTCATTTATTTGAATGCTTTCTCTTCAAATGGTAAGCATTTGTTTAAGTATCACTAGCTCTGCTGTGTCCGTGTCTCTTTCAGCATCACAACAACAGTTATTTCAGCTTCGTTTTCATCATCTTGTCATCACAATCCTGTGTAGAGTGGCACAGTGGTAACGCGTTCGCCTCGTGTCAAGTAAGCCCGAGTTCGAACCTGGCTACGGGGGATTTTTCCTCTCACTTTGCACTACTAGGCTTTACGGTCTGAATGTGGAGTCTTTCGGATGAGAAGATAAACCGATGTCCCTGCGATTAATTATTCAACAAAGATAATTAGCTCAAAAAGTTGATAAGATACAGGTGTCATTATTCTAATGACATATTACTCGGTGTTTAAATGAAATCCTACTAACGATGAAAGCCTGTAACCATGATAGTGATGGTCTGTTGCCTATAGACGTTATCATTCTTTGCGTCAGCATGCGCGCGCGCCTCTCTCTCTCTCTCTCTCTCTCTCTCTCTCTCTCTCTCTCTCTCTCTCTCTCTCTCTCTCTCTCTCTCTCTCTCTCTCTCTCTCTCTCTCTCTCTCTCTCTCTCTCTCTCTCTCTCTCATTCTCTCTCTCTGTCTCTCTCTCTCTCTCTCTAGGTCTCTCTAGAGCTAGGTTTGATTTTATTACATGCATGATTGTCCGTTCAAATAAGTACATTTTTAAGATGAGTATGTAAAGTATGATTAGGATTGGTTTTAATACGTGTTTGTGCACTTCTAAATTTGTGCATGTTAAAGATGAGTATGAAAAACGTAGGATTATTTTGGTTTTCTCTCTCTTCTCCGTGAGTATGTGCTTAGGCCTACTCTTAATTTATGCACGTTCAAAATGAGTATAGTTAATAATATTAGGTTTGATTGTGTCTATTGTCGTGCTACTATATAGGGTCTGTATTCTTCTCTCATCTCTTTATATTGCTTTGTCTGTGCTCATTTTCCTTTTCCATTTTCAACTTTTTATTTGGGTTTTTTCTCCTCAGAGGGCTGGATGTAAAAAAGCATGTTATTGCTTATTCTATTACCCTCTATAAATAAAATTTATTCAATTCAATTCAATTCTCTCTCTCTCTCTCTCTCTCTCTCTCTCTCTCTCTCTCTCTCTCTCTCTCTCTCTCTCTCTCTCTCTCTCTCTCTCTCTCTCTCTCTCTCTCTCTCTCATGTGTCTGTGTGCCACATTATGCATAGCCGTAATACAGTTTGGTATTTTTGTTTATTTTCCTTTTTATTTTTGTTTCTTCTTTGCCGCATTTCATTTCACTTCAATTTCTGTAAGTTAGTATTGTAACCCCCCTTGCCACAAGGGCTTTGTAAGCTAATGGCAATAAAATTGTTGAATTGTTGAATTGAATTCTCTCTCTCTCTCTCTCTCTCTCTCTCTCTCTCTCTACTCTCTCTCTCTCTCTCTCTCTCTCTCTCTCTCTCTCTCTCTCTCTCTCTCTCTCTCTCTCTCTCTCTCCCTCTCTCTCTCTCTCTCTCTCTCTCTCTCTCTCTCTCTCTCTCTCTCTCTCTCTCTCTCTCTCTCTCTCTCTCTCTCTCTCTCTCTCTCTCTCTCTCTCTCTCTCTCTCTCTCTCTCTCTCTCTCTCTCTCTCTCTCTCTCTCTCTCTCTATCTCCTCTCTCTCTCTCTCCTCTCTCTCTCTCTCTCTCTCTCTCTCTCTCTCTCTCTCTCTTCTCTCTCTCTCTCTCTCTCTCTCTCTCTTACGAGTTACGAGTGTGTATTTACTTTTTAATTTGTTCATGCTAAAAATGAATAATGTAATATAGGAATAGGTTTCATGTTGCCATGGGTACATGTATTTACATTTTAAATTGTGCATGCTAAGATGAGTAGGTAAAGTAATACTATGTTTGACTTATTATGTGCATGGGTTTCTGTTCAAATAAGTACATTTAATGATGAATATATAAAGTATGATTGAGTTGGGGTTTTTTCATGTTTGTGCACTTCTCTATTTTTGTAGATGAGTGTGAAAAGTAGGATTGGGTTTTATTTTCCCGTGTGTATGTGCTTACTTCACACATTTTGAATGTTAATAATGAGTATAGTTAATAATAATAGGTTTGATTTTGTTGTTGATGTGTTACAATATAGGGATGTTTTTTGCATGCTTTATATTACTTTGTATGTGTTTATTTTCGTTTTCCATTTTCTACTTTTATATATGTATTCTGTCCAGAGGGCTGGATGTAAAAAAGCATGTTATTGCTTACTCTATTACCCTCTATAAATAAAATCCATTCAATTCAATTCTCTCTCTTTCTTTCGCATGTGTGTGTGTGTGTGTGTGTGTGTGTGTGTGTGTGTGTGTGTGTGTGTGTGTGTGTGTGTGTGTGTGTGTGTGTGTGTGTGTGTGTGTGTGTATGTGTGTGTGTGTGTGTGTGTGTGTGCATGTGTGTGTGTGTGTGTGTGTGTGCATGTGTGTGTGTGTGTGTGTGTGTGTGTGTTTGCGGTGAGTGTTTGCGGTGAGTGTGCGTGAGTGCGTGTTCGCGCGAACGCGCGTGTCAGTAAATGTTTGCGCAGACGGCGTCTGAGAGCTCAATCAAACATACACTGTAGGCCTACCACATTAAACCGAAACCTGTACAAAGTACCGACATACCCGGTAACCTAAATGAGGCATATAGAGGCTTCCCTTGATTCTAACAACTTGTATGTAGGGCTACCCGTAATGGTTTCTCACAATGTCAAAGTGACATGGAAACTACTACTGATTCCCGTACGATTGATGGAAAGATTCATGAATAGACTTTAAAGCGTGCCGACTCACACATGCGATTTCAATCGTACGACTATCCACCTGGGACATTTCTGGGCATGATTCTCGTAAAACACTACTGTCTCAATGAATCCGATGAAATCCCACTGGTTTCGTTCACTGTATTCAGACCTGTTTACTCACACTTTTCGAGTAGCATTCTACTCATTTTGGACCTCTACTACTCTTCAAAATAGAAAACAATAGGGGAAGATGGGGTAAAAAGCCCATGGGCAGGTAAGAAGCCCACCCCAATTATCTCATGAAATGAAGCAAATTTCAGTCTCATTTTGCCCATGAGACGAGCGTTAATGTCTAGCATTCGTCTCATGGGCAAATTTGACTGAAAGTTTCTTTATTTCATGAGATAATTGGGGTGGGCTTCTTACCAGCCCATGCGCTTTTTACCCCGTAGGACTGATGGAAAGATTCATGTAGACTTTAAAGCGTGCCCTCACACATGCGATTTCAATCGTACGACTATCCACCTGGGACATTTCTGAAGGGCATGATTCTCGTACAAAACTACTGTCTCAATGAATCCGATGAAATCCCACTGGTTTCGTTCACTGTATCAGACCTGTTTACTCTACTCTTTTCGAGTAGCATTCTACTCAATTTGGACCTCTACTACTCTTCAAAATAGAAAACAATAGGGGAAAGATGGGGTAAAAAGCCCATGGGCAGGTAAGAAGCCCACCCCAATTATCTCATGAAATGAAGCAAATTTCAGTCTCATTTTGCCCATGAGACGAGCGTTAATGTCTAGCATTCGTCTCATGGGCAAATTTGACTGAAAGTTTCTTTATTTCATGAGATAATTGGGGTGGGCTTCTTACCCGCCCATGCGCTTTTTACCCCGTCTTCCCCTACTCTTTACTACTCATTTTCAGTGAACATTGTTTGATGGTTTAATAAATAAAACTACACATTGTGCACCACAACTACTCATTTCAGCTATCCAGACTACTCCAGACTTGTGTAGGGGGTGAACAAGTCTGCTATAATATTTTGTAGTCCCCCATACACGAATCTAATACATTATTTGTAAGCTTATTTTTGTATTAGACATAGTGTGAGATTCGTGTATTGAGGTTATACATGGATGTATTAGACATAGTGTGAGATTCGTGTATTGAGGTTATACATGGATGTATTAGACATAGTGTGAGATTCGTGTATTGAGCTATACATGGATGTATTAGACATAGTGTGAGATTCGTGTATTGAGCTCTACATGGATGTATTAGACATAGTGTGAGATTCGTGTATTGAGGTTATACATGGATGTATTAGACATAGTGTGAGATTCGTGTATTGAGCTATACATGGATGTATTAGACACAGTGTGAGATTCGTGTATTGAGCTATACATGGATGTATTAGACATAGTGTGAGATTCGTGTATTGAGCTCTACATGGATGTATTAGACATAGTGTTGAGATTCGTGTATTGAGCTCTACATGGATGTATTAGACATAGTATGAGACTCGTGTATTGAGCTATGCATGGATGTATTAGACATAGTGTTGAGATTCGTGTATTGAGCTATACATGGATGTATTAGACATAGTGTGAGATTCGTGTATTGAGCTCTACATGGATGTATTAGACATAGTGTGAGATTCGTGTATTGAGGTTATACATGGATGTATTAGACATAGTGTGAGATTCGTGTATTGAGCTATACATGGATGTATTAGACATAGTGTGAGATTCGTGTATTGAGCTATACATGGATGTATTAGACATAGTGTGAGATTCGTGTATTGAGCTATACATGGATGTATTAGACATAGTGTTGAGATTCGTGTATTGAGCTCTACATGGATGTATTAGACATAGTGTGAGATTCGTGTATTGAGCTCTACATGGATGTATTACACATAGTGTGAGATTCGTGTATTGAGCTATGCATGGATGTATTAGACATAGTGTGAGATTCGTGTATTGAGCTCTACATGGATGTATTAGACATAGTATGAGATTCGTGTATTGAGCTCTACATGGATGTATTAGACATAGTGTGAGACTCGTGTATTGAGCTCTACATGGATGTATTAGACATAGTGTGATATTCGTGTATTGAGCTCTACATGGATGTATTAGACATAGTGTGAGATTCGTGTATTGAGGTTATACATGGATGTATTAGACATAGTGTGAGATTCGTGTATTGAGGTTATACATGGATGTATTAGACATAGTGTGAGATTCGTGTATTGAGGTTATACATGGATGTATTAGACATAGTGTTGAGATTCGTGTATTGAGCTATACATGGATGTATTAGACATAGTGTGAGATTCGTGTATTGAGCTCTACATGGATGTATTAGACATAGTATGAGATTCGTGTATTGAGCTCTACATGGATGTATTAGACATAGTGTGAGACTCGTGTATTGAGCTCTACATGGATGTATTAGACATAGTGTGATATTCGTG
>CM065680.1:10163812-10171312 GCA_017654935.2 Phymorhynchus buccinoides | reverse complement strand
GCTTCGACTCAGAGGTACTCACTGATACGCAACGAGAACAAAGACTTGGGCAAATGGGCGAAAATGATGCAACCGTATGGTATTGGGGTCAAATCGTATGCAGTGTGTCTAGGCCTTTAAGGGCCAGCCACACGTCCACTAAAATCGCACGACTGTACGACACGATTCGATCACGTGGTCTCGAAGCGCGAATCACATTGGTTCTTCGAGACCACGTGATCGATTCGTATCGTACAGTCGTGCGATTTTAGTGGACGTGTGGCAAACCCTTTACTTGCATACATAGCGAGTGACAAACAATCGTCATCTTGATGCTGTAGGCCAAGGGAATCAATGGCAATAGAAATGTCACAACACCGTGTGGCTAGCACGTGATCGAATCGCATCGTACAGTCGTGCGATGCTAGTGGACGTGTGGCAAACCCTTTACTTGCATACATAGCGAGGGACAGACAATCGTCATCTTGGTGCTGTAGGCCAAGGGAATCAATGGCAATGGAAATGTCACAACACCGTGTGGCTAGCACGTGATCGAATCGCATCGTACAGTCGTGCGATGCTAGTGGACGTGTGGCAAACCCTTTACTTGCATACATAGCGAGTGACAGACAATCGTCATCTTGGTGCTGTAGGCCAAGGGAATCAATGGTAATAGAAAGGTCACAAACCGTACCCTATCCATAACCCTAACCTTAACCCTATCCATAACCACGGAAAGAACCAAGAAATAGAGCAGGAGGGTGTAAATCTACATATTTGCCGAGAAATCGATGTACAAAGCCATGCACTTATACTATTTTTTTGCTGGAACCATTCCTTTTTTGGGTTGATAAATTTTAAGTCATATATTCATGGAATATCAGTTTGGTGGCATTTTATTATATCCGCTGACTTTGCCCTAACCGTCTTTTTCCCATTCTGCCTCAGCCCATTTTGTCTGGTTCAAGGTTCAAGGTTCAAGGTTTTTATTTCCAAAAAAGCCCCTTGGGGGTACATGGAAAAACAAAAACAAAAAACAAAAACAAAAATATATAAACAATGAAAAAAGAAAAAGTAAAATAGAACAAACAATAAACGGACAAACAAACCTTTGACGACAACAACAACATACAAAAACAAACAAACGAAAAATCAGAAAACATAGATCAATATCCAGTCACACCCCATCCAACTAAACCACGACATACCAAATTGTCATATCACACTTCACTACAATCAAACCTTTTACATATCAGTTACACTGATGTCAGTATGACCCCCACATGGTAGGCGATCGAACCATCCTCATGAAATGCATTGAAATAGTGGCATAATAATATATAACCAAACAATATATTAAATTTACAAAGGCAATGCGCACACCAGCACACGCACATTCATGCTCTCTCTCTCTCTCTCTCTCTCTCTCTCTCTCTCTCTCTCTCTCTCTCTCTCTCTCTCTCTCTCTCTCTCTCTCTCTCTCTCTCTCTCTCTCTCTCTCTCTCTCTCTCTCTCTCTCTCTCTCTCTCTCTCTCTCTCTCTCTCTCTCTCTCTCTCTCTCTCCTAATACACATGTTTACCTACATGTGCGCACAAATACACACGTATGCTCATACACATACGCACACATACGTACACACACGCACAAGCACATCCATAATGATACAATAGACAAAGAGCAATGAAATGTGAACAATCAGTGGCTATGCATAATAACTTTAACAAATTTTGCTACATTTTGCAGAGTTTTCTTATTACGTGTTGTAAACAGTTTGTTGAACTTAATAATATTAGGGTGTTTGTAATAAAAAGGCTTCAACAACAGTTTTCTGCTATTGCTAAAGAAATTACAATTGAAAACAAAATGAAATTCATCTCCCAAATCATTTGATTCACACTTATTGCACATTCTCTCTCCATGAACAATTCCCTGAAAACGTCCTTGCTGAATAGGTAACCTGTGATTTAATACTCTAAATTTGAGAATACATTTGGCCTGGTATTCAGGGAGAATGGTCAAGTATTTTTCTAACACAAAATTTTCTTTAAATATTCTGTAGTTCGTGTAAAGTTTGTTTGTGTTTAACTCAGCCTGCCAGGTCTGGACAAACTGGTCACGCAGACGCCGATTTATTTGTTTTTTGAAAGAATGTTGACTGAAATTAATATTATACTGGCCAAGCCAAAGATCACTGAAACCCAAAGAATTTAACGTAGTATGTACTGTTTGAAGAAAATTAGCTTTATACTCACCAGAAACATATAACTTCAAAAGAAATCTATACATGATACTAGAAAGATTATCATCATTAGAAGCATCCCTAAGTTTAAACCAAAAATTCAACATACGACTTTTTGCAGAGATCTCTATAGGATAACGACCTAACTCGCCTAGAACCATATACGTAGGCGTAGATTTGTTTAAGCTCAGCACTAATTTATAATACTTTAATTGCATTTTAGCTGCCAAGTCGCATAATTGGGGACACCAAACTTCACAACCAAACAATAAAATAGGGGCTATCATTTTATCAAATAAATAAATCTGTACGTCAACAGGTAACATTAGCTTCCTGCACTTACGCAGTACTGAAAACATTGCTCTAGAAGCTTTATCGTACAACTTCCTCTGTGCTAACTTAAACTTATTGTTATAATTAAATGTTAATCCAAGATACTGGAAATCGAAAGTAACTTCTAATTTACAATTGTTATACCTAAATTCTGGAATTTTTCTTATTTTGCCCCTTGAAAAAACAACCACTTTTGTTTTAGCTACATTTACTTTAAGTTTGTTGTGAGTACAATAACTATACATAGCGTCAAGTGCATTTTGTAAAGAGGCAGGGGATTCAGCTAAAATAACTGTGTCGTCCGCATACAAAAGCAGAAACATATTAAAAAGCTTGTCTACTTCAGTTTCGTTTACATGCATCTGCCTTGCACTGACCTTCAAGGATTCTAGTTTACCTGTTTTATTTCCAATATACTCCTTCATATCATTTAGAAAAATAGAAAACAAAAGAGGTGATAAATTTTCGCCTTGCCTTACCCCAGTGTTGCACTCATAAAAAGAGGACAAATCACCATTCCATGAAATACAGGACTTTGCTCTGGCATACAAATTTTTGACTACTCTTAATATGTCTCCTCTAACGTTGATATTCATAATCTTTTGCCATAAAAGTGCACGGTTAACAAAATCAAAAGCTTTTTCGTAATCAACAAAGACACAATATAATTTCTTCTTTTTAAAAAGAAAAAAATCTATAATTGCATGTAAAGTGAAAATATGATCATTAACAGACAAACCTTTCCTGAAGCCTGCTTGTTCTTTTCCCAAAATGTTATTGAAATTTAAGAAGTTAGTCAGGCGGGTATTTAGCAAACTTGTGAATAGCTTACCAAAACAACTAAGAAGAGAGATGCCCCTGTAATTATCAGGGTTATCAGTGCTACCTTTTTTCTTATACATGGGCTTAATAATACCTATAGACCACTCATTGGGCACTTTTCCACTTTTTAATACTACATTGAACAATTTTGTAAAAATTCCTAACATTTTTTGAGAAGCAGATTTAATAAATTCATTTATGATTTGATCAATTCCGCATGCTTTATTATTTTTTAATTTACTAACTGCTTCTTTTACTTCAATTTCAGTAAATGGTGTGCTTAAAAAACTAGTATTAACCTCGTCATTGAGCAAATCATCAGTATCGTCAGGTTCAGTCGCATTAGTCGTATCAGTGTTGTCATTGAACTGTTTGAAATATTCAAAAAACATATCACAAGTAATTTTGCTATAGGTTTCGTTTTTATCTTGAGTCGATCCATTTAATAATTTCCAAAAAGCTGAAGGGTCAGCACTTTTTAAGTTACGTATTTTTTTGACCAGATGTGACTGAAACTTTCTGAATGACTTTGATAATTGACTTTTATAGTCTTTGCTAGCTTTAGTTTTAGCTTCTTTCGCAGGTTCATCTTTACTGCTTCTAGCAAAATTCTTAGCATTAAAAAACTCTTTTCGTTTTCTCTCACAATCCGCATCAAACCACTCACAATGCTCTGCCTGTCTTGTTACCCTACTTTGTTTACCTTTTCTTTGCAATTTATCTTTTAAAATGCCAGAATCAGTTGCTGCAGACTTCAGTATGCTGCATACGTTATGATAAAGGTCGTTTATATAATCATCTGATATAGGTATTTCATTCAACAGAATATTATCTAGCAAACTATCTAATGAATTAATAGAGTTGTCGTTAAGCAAATCAACATAGTCATTTACTTTCTCTTGGGACCATTTAGGTCGTACAGGTGCACTTGTATTTTGTGTGCCATTAATATCATTTTCAACGTGTGTGTCTTTGTCATTTGCAGAACATGATCGCCTTACAAAACTAACAGATACAGGACAATGGACATCAGAAAAATGTTCATCAAATGGATGTACGACAAAATGACAAAGCAAATGAAAAATAGCTTGTGAAACAATGACATAATCAACTACACTGACATCCTTACAAGTAGTATTAGAACAATTCTCAGGATCACCTAACCGCCCATTGACTATGCGCATGTTTAGTGTTTTACACAAAGATAACAGTGCATGACCAGCATTGTTGACACAGGCATCGTTAGAACGTCTTAGCAAAGATTCTGTATCATCTGAGGTTTTGGTAAATATATTATCATCCTGAAAAGCATCCTCAACAAAATCAGATAAAGAACCAGTTCTAGCATTGAAATCGCCAAGCATACATACCGTGTCAATACTCAATGACATAATACCACTCTCAAGAGAACCAAAAGCATTTGGGTCAAAGTAAGGCGAATTTTCCGGGGGGAAATAAACACAACAGAAAAGAACCTCTTGTCCCAAAACATTTGCATCTAGTTTGAAGAATAAAGCATCTTTACTAAGCTCGTAATCGACAAAGTTATAATATCGGAGAAGCGAAGAATCTACATAACGTTCTTTACCTTTAGATTCAAACACTTGTATGTGTTTCGTCAAGCATTGTTTAATAAGTAAGAGAATGCCTCCAGACTTTCTTTTGAACTGGTACCTGTTTTTGTAGAAAATTGTGAAACCTGGAATATCAACTGTGTCGAAGTTATCCAATTTACTTTCCGTAATGACAACTACATCATAAGAAGATAGAAAACTACTAAAATCAGGATTTAGTAATTTACTCTTAATGCCACAAACATTTAAAGTAATGCATGAAATGTTCTTACTATTACTGCTAGACACATTATTAGGAACCCCTTGATTTGAACATTTGGTATGAGCACTACATGCATTGCTGTCACTTGCAATACTTGTCTTGTCAATATGTATACCATCAACAGAACTATGACTCTCGTTTACAATCGCTTGAACAAATGACTGCGTATGGTTGGATTTTGTTGAGAAGTACCTGCTACCAGCACTACCTGTTACTAAAGGAACGTGAGTTGGATGATTCATTGATGCAGCACAGTCTGCACAACATAATGATTTACTACTATGAGGGTGTGTACAAAGAAATAATAAACTGTCAGTATCATTGATATTCCCAATCCCAGTACTGTCACACATATTGCCAGCATTATCATCCATATTGCAAACATTATCATCCATATTGCCGACATAATTAACCATATTGCATACTTTACCCCCAACATCATTCACAAAGCGATACTTGTTATCCACATTGCCAATGTTATTATCCAATTTATCCTCGACATAATTCACATTGCCAACATTATCATCCACATTATCCTCACCAACATTCTCATTGCCAACATTTACTTTCACATTATCCTCCTCCTCCTCCTCATCATCATTACCAACATTATCATGAACATTATCCTCATCATAATTCACATTGCCAACATTATCATCCACATCATCCTCATCAACATTCACATTGCCAGCATTATTATCAACATTATCCTCATCAATATTCACATTACCAACATTATCATCCTCATCCTCATTCACATTGCCAACATTATCACCCTCATCATCATTCACATTGCCAACATTATCATCCACATTATCCTCATCATAATTCACATTGCCCATAATATTAACCAAATTATCATCACCATCATTCACAAAGCGATACTTGTTATCCACATTGCCAATGTTATTATCCAATTTATCCTCAACATAATTCACATTGCCAACATTATCACCCACATTATCCTCACCAACATTCTCATTGCCAACATTTACTTCCACATTATCCTCCTCCTCCTCCTCATCATTACTAACATTATCATCAACATTATCCTCATCATAATTCACATGGACAACATTATCACCCACATTATCCTCACCAACATTCACATTACCAACATTTACTTCCACATTATCCTCCTCATCATCATCATCATCATTACCAACATTATCATGGACATTATCCTCATCATAATTCACATGGACAACATTATCACCCAAATTATCCTCACCAACATTCTCATTGCCAACATTATGATCCTCATCATTAATCACATTGCTAACATTATCATCCTCATCATCATTCACATTGCCAACATCATCACCCTCATCATCATTCACATTGCCAACATAATCATCCACATTATCCTCATCAACATTCTCATTGCCAACATTATCATCCTCATCATCATTCACATTGCCAACTTTATCACCCTCATCATCATTCACATTGCCAACATTATCATCCACATTATCCTCATCAACATTCACATTGCCAACATTATCACCCTCATCATCATTCACGTTGCCAACATTATCATCCACATTATCCTCATCAACATTCTCATTGCCAACATTATCATCCTCATCATCATTGACATTGCCAACTTTATCATCCTCATCATCATTCACATTGCCAACATTATCATCCACATTATTCTCGTCCACATTCTCATTGCCAACTTTATTATCCTCATCATCATTCACATTGCCAACATTATCACCCTCATCATCATTCACGTGGTGAAGGCTAGAAGGCACCTCCACAGAAAGGCACACGTAATGCTAGTAGTATCCTCTGGCTTTCAGTTTCACCCAACCATTTTGCCTCTGTCCATTTTGCCTCCTTAAAGAGGCACCAGGCGGATGAGGTTTAGCAAGAAACACGTCGAGATCACCAGGAAAGCACTCTCTACAAAGATCGCAACACTCACTTTGCTCTGGTTTCCCAGAAATCAAACCGTCAAATCGGCGATTCCTCCTTGGCGGAGGTGCTGGAAGTCAAATTTTTCAGTGCTCTTTTTTAATGGCCGCCTGAGTTTAGACCAAATCGTTTGCACGAAATGTTCACAATACAAGCCTCTCAGCTTCTTTTTAATTTATATTTTATGCAGTTTACCTAAAGGAGTTTCGCTCACAACAAAGAAAATAGCTCCTTTTTTTTTTTTTTTTTTTTTTACTGCACTAACAACAAAAAAGCATCAACCACCCGATCCAAAATGGCTTTTCTCTCCGGTATCTCCGCTAAGGAGGAATCTCCGTTTTGACGGTTTGATTAGAGGAAACCAGAG